>CAXIVR010000007.1:18373116-18973116 GCA_964035755.1 Teleogryllus oceanicus | reverse complement strand
ACTCTTTATGTGTTTCTACATACATACATTTGAACTGCGATTGGGTATAGCCCGGTGGCAGTTAAATAACAATAATAACAATAATAATAACAATATTAATAATAATAATAATAACAATAATAATAATAAAGGAGTACAGTACAAGCCGAACATGCAATAACTCTGAAATGATTCTGAATTAATGATGAATTTCTGAACTAATGGAAACAGTGTTGATAATTAAAAAATACCAATAAACATTTTCTGTAGCTAAAGCATTCCACTTAATTTGTCATTTAGGTTTACTAGATAAATTAGTAGGAATTGATGTAGTTATTCCAGAATATTTATTCAGAAATATTAAAAGTTTTCTCCTTCATCTCATTTTTCAACGAAAATTGTTTCTTCCCTTCCCAATCTACGACCAATTCAAAACGGGATTCCTCAAAGAGGAACTCTTTTTCCTTTATTGTTTTATACTTGTTGAATGTGGCGTCGCCGACGCTTTAAACGTTCTTCGGTTGTTTGACTTTTCTTCTTGTTTTTTTCTTTCTTCGGTGCAAAGTTCTCTTAGTTTAGTTTAGATGTTTTGCCAACGTAGCGAACTAACCACTTAAAGTTTGCAATTATTTTGAGATATTGAGCACGATTTCTAACTTTGTCTTTCCTGAACTTAGGTAATGTAATTGTTTCATAAAATTGACTTTCTTATGAGTTATTTCGAAATGTTTTTCTTTAAATTTGCCGTAGTGCATATTTTTACAAGCAATTTGAAAACCACGCGATGTTGTCGGCAAACACGCATTGATCCGTTGCACCTCCGGGTAACTTGGCTTATCTTGATTACTCATATAAAAATATCGTCTTCTCCATAGTCTCTGATGATATGAGACTCATCCCCGCAGCCGAGACCCAGCGACCGGCTCGATCACATCGCTATGCTCTTCTCGGAGACGTGCACCTACGACCGTCTGATCCGGGAAACTCAGTAGGCTTTCCACTCACGTAGTTATTTTCCGTGAAAGGAAATTATTCGTTTCCGTGAAAGGAAAATATCGTTTTGTCTGTCTTCCGAGGCTTCTTCCAAGACTTTTTCCGAGACTTCTTCCCAGACTTCTTCCACGACTTCCTCTACGTCTTCCTCTACGTCTTCCTCTACGTCCTCCTCTACGTCTTCCTCTACGTCTTCCTCTACGTCTTCTCTACGTTTTCCACTACGTCTTCCTCTACGTCTTCCTCTACGTCTTCCTCTACGTTTTCCACTACGTCTTCCTTATCCTCCTCTCTCACGTCTTCCTCTACGTTTTCCACTTCGTCTTCCTTTATTTCCTCCTCTACGCCTTCATCTACGTCTTTCTCTACGTAACTACTGAAGTTTAATCAACACCACCTACATAGATCTATTTAGGTGACATTGGTTTAACTCCCGACATACTCATCAAGATCACAGCGCCGAAACACGAAAAAACATGTTTTTAGAAACTTCTTAGAATCGTATGGCCAGATCCGAAAAACAAATTATCAGTTCCTCAAGAGCAGACCGAGACGCGTCGAATGACACCTCGTATGTCTCAATTGATGCACGGGAAATGGTCTAACCGGACGTGCTCTAACCGTGAGTGACAGAATCGCACATCGGCACATTCGCACATTCGCACATTCGAGGTGTTACTCAAAAACTATATAGGAATATACATGACATGTATTCCTCACTTATCTTTTGCTAAAAATGATCAATAAAATGGTCCATTTTTGGAAAATATCAATATATTCTAAAGTAAAACCCAAGGAAAATTTTTACTGTGTACACACATTGACATTATTGAACACCGGTATAAATGAATTTCCGGATTGTTCCTTAAAGTCTTGTAGAAGTTTCATTACATAAGTGATTATTCTAAAATTTAATACATTTTTAATTTAAGTACGGCGAAAAATATCTTTAGGAAAACATTATTGGATTCGAGGATGATGAAGATAGTTTTGATCTAATGGAGGTTTTGAAAAATGGGAGAAGACAAAGTTTTCAATTTTGACATAAAATTCTTGGTATACAATTGGATTTGGGGTAAAATAAATTTCAAAATATTTTCCTATTAAATTACATTTTAGTATGATCACAATAAGAGGAAGTACAATAGTTAAAATAGGTATAAAAAATATGTTTTAGTGATATTTTTAATGTTGAACATTATAAGTATATTTGTATTAATTTGATTAACATAATTTTGATATTTATTATATTAAGTTGTGTTTAATATCTGTACGACGCGATTGCTGCCAAATATGTCGTCGATTATGTTCAGATATAAATACATTTAATATTCTATCAGGTAGTTGTGACCGAGAAGGAATGAAAGTTTTGTAATAGCAAGAACATTGTTTAAATGAAAAGAGTAAAATTCATGTGAAAGTATCAATTTCAGAATCAATATGCACAGACTCACACCGGGAGCGGTAGCTCAGTGCATCAACTGATGCCACTGCAGCGTCTCTGACCGGGAGGTCCTAGGTTCGAGTCCTGACGGCGGCAGGATTTTCGACACTAGCTTTCAGCTAGGTCGAATTCAGTCGCTGTCTGGAGGAAATTCTAGCGGCCGGCTGCTCTGATCGGTAGTTTTCCGTGGTTTCTCCGATGAACACCAGGCGAATGCCGGAGCAGTACCCTACCAAACGGACCGCGCGCGATCTTTCCTTCCTCTTCATTGTCCTATCATCTACCTGCTTACACACACACTTACACTAACATGCACTACACTACCACATATTCCGGGAGACCGGTCGGGAGCTTAGAGCTTGTCCCGGCTGGGGCGGTGCCCCGCTGGTAGGAGAGTCCTGGTTAGGGGGAAACCCCACTAGCCGGCGGTAGGTCGGCGCCGGATCTCGCCATCCAGCGGGGGAAGATCACCGCCATCTTCCAAGGAAAACATGCACTACACTTGCGGGACAAATAGCCAAAGCAGTTGACGCGCCCGAAAACACGGAAAAACCAAAACCAACCACAGGCTCACCCCTCCGTGACGTAGGGAAAGCCCTCACGGCTGTAAATTGTAAATCGAAGCATTTTGTTCATCGGACCGCACAAGGCGGAGAGGGAGAGGGAGGGGTGGTCCAGGCCGGGCTGGGGGGCAACGGGCTGTCGCCTTGGAGGGTGCAGGCCCCGGGGGGGCCCGGGGGCGAGAGCATAATGATGTGTGAGAACAGGTCGTCTGCAGCTGGCGCTGGGCCACATTTTGCGACTGGCAGCAAAACTCAGCAATGAGGTGAGGCGGTCTGCGGGTCTTCAGCGTGGGAGGTCTGTCACGTACTCCTCGGCATAGAAGCTGGTGGAGGAAACTGTTGTCATTCGAGTTTGGGACGAATGGCGGTGCGGAGGCATTTTGTCACCCGTGAGGGATGATCGCAGGCTTCCGAGGGTGGGGTGTTACCACGGGTCAGGGGCCAAGGACGGCGCTGGGGTTAGGAGGCTGGGGTACTCTGAGTCCGGCAGGGGCGGCTTGCCTCAGGAATTGTGTAGTGCTGTGGAGTGCAGTGGTAGGTTCCGGAGGAGTATGAATATTGTACAGTAATTGTCAATTAACCTGTAAATACAAACTCCGTGTCTATGTTTCTTTCACATCACGACGACGTCACAGAATATACAGTAGTCTCACTAACTATAAGCCACCTCATATCTTCAAACGGTTCACGATATCGAAATATAGTTTTGCTCAACAATGTGGAATCATGGGGCAAGTAATATGCCGTACAGATATTGCTCTTAATGGTTTTAGTTTCCGAGAAATTTAATTACCTCTGATTTTTTAAGTGGAACTATACGTTTTTCTCACTAAGAATGGGTAGCTCATAAAAAGAGGAATACAATGATGTATCATGTGTTAATGCTTTTACAGTAGTTTGACTATAAAGTAATACTTTCTGACATGTGATTCGAAATTAAATCGACCAAATTTCCTTTAGTAGCTCTTGCAACTGTCGCCTTTGGAGAAGATGGCCTTCGCTTCGCGGCGCCGCTGCCCGTACCAGCCTCAACGGCGACACTTGCAAGGGCTGCTATATTATATTACCTGTTTACATTACGAGTGCATATGTCGTGTATATGTAAAATGCACTCGTACAATGACTGTACACACACACAATATATATATATATATATATAATGTATGTATGAATACATATCCTGCTCCGCGCCACCAGCCAATTATTGTCATTTGACTCGTCTCGTCACTCAACAATTATTGTGTGGATTGTTTTGAAGTCGATCCGCAAAGTAAGTATAATTTTTGTTAAGTTTTCCTAGAATAATTGTTTTTAACCCTTATTTCAAGCTAATTTTATTGTGTTTAAGTACTTTTTAAAATATGATTCTTTAATTCAGCAATTTACGTAGGGTAAGATAAGAAGGTACCCTCGCAGTTTTAATTTTTTAATTTCAATTGCCAAGTACTTTTACTATCCTCTGCGTATTAAAGGCGGGTGTAAAAAGTTACAACCACTAATTAAACAGTTATATTAAATAAACAATTAACATTGTTAAAAGTATTCACACGCGAATAATATTATGAGTGTTGAAAAGAAAGGACGAAAATTAACAGGAATACTTTACGGGAAGGCTTCACAGGTTCTATTACAGAATGTCTATTTTGAACATGGCACTTGAGAAAAATGGTGAGAAAAATGCGAAAAGCTTGTGGCATTATTTCAAATAGTCTGAAGATGGAGGGAATGCAAAATATCTCATATGTTCTAATTTATTTAAAATTGGCCAACGTTTTACCACTAACTTGAAAACTCACTTGAAAACAAATCACTGTATAGGTGATTAGGTGACTACAGCACAAATGAACCCACTTGAAAACAAATCACTGTATAGGTGACAACCACGTCAACAAAACACAAAGTTAACATCCAGTAAGTAAGTAAAACATCCAGATCATCGCAAAATATTGTTGAGGAAGAAATTTCCAAAAAGAAAAGTAAAAACTATTAATAAATATTTCATAAAGGGAAATTCTATGGAAAAAAGTATTTCTAGAATGGTTTGCTAGGATGATTTGTCACATCTCAAGAAACATACCCAAATATTTTGCTTAACTTCCATCACTGGACATCTAAAAATCGCCGATGTTTGAACGTAAATGTTCATTACGAAGACACCTATTTTAATCTTGGTCAATTTCGAATAAATGGTCCATGTACTGCTGAACATTGCATTGGATTAATCAAAGAAGTGTTGGTGAGTCTTGATCTTGACTTTGAAACCGACATTATCGGCAAGACTACTGATGGTGCAGGGTCATGGTAAAAGTGCAAACTTATATCTTGCTATCAGTAACTGCATTTCGCACACGGCATACAGTTAGCCATGGTCGATATTGCTATGTATCACGCATTTGTGCCCACGAGGTTCGGTGAGGTGACACACTGTACCGGACAGTATAGTTGCGGCCCACTGTGGCCGCTGCAGGGTTGCGCCGTGGGACGCGGCCTGCGAAGGAACGGGAAGACGCCACCAGGAGCAGAGCAAGCGGCGGCGCTTTTCCGTGGGCACCGGGCCGCGTCGGCAAGACGGTCACCGGAGGGGCTTTTCCCCTCGATTCCCCGCCACGGAGGCGGGAAGTGAGAGACTCGCTCCGATGCCTCGGGGCATATATATATATATATATATATATATATATATATATATATATATATATATATATAGGGCCCCGTCCGGCCCGTGACATTTCGGAAGCAGTAATAGAGTGCCTAGTGACAGTAGTGAGTTCTGGTTGACGTGCGTGTGCTACGGTGTGTGATTCTTCTGGCGGACTGAAACTTGGCTTCGCATAGGTACATCTTCTAGAACTTTGGTTGTGATCTGGCTTGTATTTTGGATTGGATTTGGATTGTGGCTTGACTGTAATAAACTGGTTGCAAAAGAACTGTTGTTGTTTTTCCTTGTACATAAGATATATTTTATACAAAAAATAGTTGAAAGAGATGTAGAACTTGAGCAGTTGAAGAACAGTTGAACAGTTGAAAAGATGTTGATTGAATATAATTTTAAATGTATCTATTCATTATATTAACCTCCCCCTTTGCATTTTTATTTTATAATGTCATTTTGCTAATGATCTCTTTATTAATACCCCCGCTCTATCTTATTTTATGTTTACTTGGTATTTTATGCATATTTATTTTCTTTGTATCTGTAGACTGGTGATGACGGCAAACCCGTCGAAAGCCATCTCCCTAACTAAATATATGAAGTTGGGGGCTTCCTTTATTTCTTCGTGTAATAATGTCAACAACACCGCATCCGAATTTCCACAAAAGATTTTGTCGAGTCGTTAAAGAAGGCGCTCGAAATGCAGAACTTGTAGTTGTAGAAGATGTAAATGCAGACAACATCCAACAGTCTCTAGATGTAGAAAACAATTTAACTTTACAAAAGGAATTAGAAATGCAGCTGAAGCAAGACAGTGAAGATTATACTAAACAGACAGAAACTAGACAAGAGAAAGACTTCGAAAATATATTTAAAACATAAATGACAGCAATTGAATGGGATTGGAATTTAAAGGGGCGTATTTTACTTTGTGGAACGACATTAAGAATCAAAACAACAAGTGTGGAGGCAGAAAGAGCCTTTTCGGCTACTGGCTACATATGTAGTTCCATAAGAAGTACTTTGGGAGAAAACACCATTAATACTGTTTGTTTTAGGGCATAGATCGAGCTAATCAAAATGTATCCCTTTAAAGCTGTTCCAAAAACGAAAAAAAATGGTACATTGATTTCATAGACACTGCAGAGCAAAATACCTGGGATCTGTACAAACTCAATGAGGACGCAGTATATCATCTGACATTTCCACATCAAATTGCCACTATAATATGAGAAAGGGAGTGACTACTTATAGAGGGCACAAGATTTTCGATTTGATGGAAGCGAACATTATATTTCTGAATGACCAATGGACGAGAAAACACAAAAGAACCAACTGAAATGTCATAATTACCCCCAAAATAGCACTACAATGTGTTGAAATGTGATGAATCCCTTCATGTTTCTTGGTTTAGTATACAGTAGGTCATCATACAGTAGCATAAAAAAGTTTAAAAGATTCTTTTGTTTATTGCAGTTATGTGTGATTGAAAATCCAGAACTCACTTTTCATTACGTTTATTTGAAAATACCGATACCCAAATAAGTGACCTGTTCCAAGGTTTTACCTTCACAAAAAGTTACCCTATTGGCCTGGCATCCTTCTAGGACACCCGTTAGATAAGGACACTCGTTAAAACTGACAACACTACATACCCACAATTGCTTTTACTATTTTTCTTATGACCTTATTAGAGAATAGTAATATCATGTAACTCAATTTCGAAAGAAGTAATTTAGGTCTATCTGGGTGATATGGACTACTCATATCTGCTATAAAATTTGAAAAGTTAATAACATTTAACATATATTTGGAGGAATTGAAATAGTAGGAGGATCCGCTTCTAATTCGTAACCTCATTAAAATTTGTTTCTTATTTTTTATTGAAATAGTTGAAGTAGATATCCTAGGATTTTAATTGGTCTTTTACAAGTACGTAGATAAAAGAGTCTTCTCCTCGTTTGCTTGGATCATTTTTACTATGTGAACCAATTGTGACGAAAGAAGAATTTGAAAATGTTGAAGAACCCGAAGTTTGTGGAAAAGCAGATCAACAAGCACACAAAAAACTAATTAATAAACATTTATAAGTATATTTTTAAATAATATCACGTATTATAGTAATATCCTTGCTCATGAACTTGAACAATTCCTCTCTTCAACCATATGTTACCAGGACCAATGTTCCTGTGAATAATTCTTCTATTGCATCACATACTACATTGCTAACTTCAACCTCAACAAATATGGTTGTTTCATGTAATATTTCAAGTGCCAGAGAACTTAAAGCAATGTGGGGTGAATTTAGAATGAACATACGTCACGGATACATCAAAATGCTTCCCTAACTTATCTACACTTTCCACAAGTTTCTACTGATGAACACGAGACTATTCAGCTTGCTACATTTCCGCAGTCTATATTTGCTGGATATATTTTAAAGTAACATAATGATATTTCACGTAAAGAGGGTAGGGCTACATAATTAAAAGGTAAATAATTTTTCTTGTATGAATGTAGATTTGAAAATAAAAGCATTTTGTCTCCTTTGTAATTGACTGATTGCCTTATTTTTTGTGTATTTCATGTAAGAGTGAGTGTATGTTTGTGCGAGTGTATGCATGAGTTTCTGTGTTTGGAATGAGAAATTAGGGACAAGAAGAAGAGCTCTCAGATCCTGACCCGATTGTTAGAGTACTTCTTCGGCATCCGCACTGTATGAGATTGGAGAGACCACGGAAACCGATTGCTGCATCAGTCTTTTTCCCAGACAGCGGCTGACTTCGAGAGAGCTATCGACTGCAGAACACCAGCCACCACCGTATCTCTCCCCCAACGAACACCCGATCATCAACCCAGCAGTTGAATTGAATTTGCCTTATTTTACGTGGGCCTGCTCTTCCGTCTGACCACGCAAATTTCGTTACGCTCCTTTCACCTATCATGAGAGAAAGAAGGTATTACTTGGGCGACGAAACAGGCGATTTGAATTTAGCTCAGAAGCGTCATTAAGGCTTGAGGATCTTTTACATGCAGTAAATCTACTAAAATGGGACAGGCGGCTTTACTTCCCCTCCTTCCCCTCCGAAGGAAGGCGTACGAAGGATTTTTTCGCCCTTAAAAATCCACGACTTCGATTGGGTTTGAACCCGCAAACTTGGCTATAGCAGTCCGAAACGCTAACCGCTACACCATCACCGCCACTGACTTCTTTTTTTTCCCCTGAGCCATAAATACCTGTTTATTCTGTTTGTGGTACGACAGTTCAAGACTATCAAAACGCAAGTTCCTATAAAATTCTCGGTGTCATTCTTCAGATAAATAATCTAATATTGATACTTGCAGATTAGATACATGCATTTTGCACTTTATTTAAGAGTTCAATCCTTACAAGCCTTTTTACAATTTTATACGGTTTTCTTATAGTAGTATAATTTAATATAGTTATGTATGTATTTGGCGTTTTGGGTCGGTAGTCCGATTTCGCCGGCCAGCTACCGGTGTCCCCCATGCCTGGGCCTAGTTCAATTCCCATGCTTGGGGGTAAGAGCGACATGAGGCGAACAAGACGTATTCTCTTCACCGTAACTAGCAAGATCCGCTTGCTTGAGCAGCGGGCGATGAACAGGGACGATTTGAAAAGGAAAGCTAAAACTATTTTTGCCTCGACCGGGAATCGAACCCTGGGACCACAACAGGGGAAGATAATACGCGCTACCCACAAGCCATCCCAGAGGTTGTATAGTTATATTTTCCTTAAGAACAATCCCTTTAAAATTTATTTTTTTTCTCAATTATTTTATTTCATAACAATAAAAATTAAATTTTACGTCTAATTTTTCAGTTCGAGTTGAAAACTCGAAAAAATAGATGTTTATTTTAAATAGATGTTTGTTAGAATAGAAGATTTATTTTGAGTTCTTATAAAATAAAATAATAGAAAACAACTTGTCTGCTGTCTATAAATTTTAAAGGGATCTGTTGTTAAGAAAAATAGTTGAATTCTTAACTTTATCTGGGCTTAAAAAGCTCTTGCATCATTGAATTTCTTATCAGACTCATCTAAATTGAAGGCAGTTTTTGCAGGCAAATGATCATTTTTCGTGATGAAAGGTTATTTTCGTACATTTTTCACTTCTTAACCTTTGCAGATTCGTGAAGTATTATTTCAAATTATTCTTTGAATTGAATGTATCTGTTATGAAATTAATTTTAAATCATACTCTCAAAAACGTATGAATTATTTTTTTATTTTAATTTAAAACATAAGTGCTTTCATTTCTTTCCTCTTGACAAAATCAATACTTTTGTGTCTGTGTTAATATTGTTTGAATGTCTATGTAACACGATCCTTAACAGGCCGCTGCATGATTTTGGTAAGAAGAGAAAACTGATTTAATGCCATGAAGTAGTGTTTATATTTCGTCTACTGCTGGAACCAGTATTTTTTAAAATATTTATTATTTCCTAGTGTCGTTGGTTTTGTCAATAAATACGCTGCTTGGTAAGCTGGATTGATACGCCGATTACAATATTCTCGTTGGCATATTGAATATTACACTTTTATAAACCACAGAAGTCTAGGCTGAATACAACTCCAAGAATAAATAAAATATTTTAAAATTCAATACAAGCGATTTTAGACTCGGCGCAATAGTACCAACAGATCAAATTTGAAACCCTGGATAAGTGAAATTTGTACATAATCTGATACCGTGATTGTTGGAAATTTAAAATGGATATTCTACTAAAGGCTACAACTGTGTTTTCGGTGGAAATGATTTCGATGAAATGAGAATCCAAATAATACATCGAATGTTTTAAAATTATTTTGCTGATAGGATCCAAATAGGTATTTCAATTAAATTAGCATTCTAGAAATAATATTCTGATGTAGTAAGGAACGTTTCCAATATTTGAATTCGTTGATAAAATAACTGCAATTTTACCATTAAGTAAGAGATATAATTTTACTATACTCTGGAATCATAAATATCTAAAAAGAAGTCAACGGGTAGAAAAGTATTTAGCAGGTGAAAAACGAAAAATTAATTTGCTTCACTTTTCAGCAAAACACTCCTTTCCTCCTGGCCATTTTCCTCCTTTCCTACTTCGGATACAGTAAAAGCTAATCCTATTATGCTGAATCAATGTTTAAAATTAGAGAAATTACATAGCTATATCTAAAATACAACTTTGTTACTATAATGTAATAGATTTCTAAATGTAAAATAAGAAAATATTATGTAAAACTACAGCTTACAAATGTTTCAGAAATTATGTTTGTCACTTTTATAATTATTTATATATTTTATTACTATTTTTTCAAAGAAAATCAGTAGTCACACTATTATTTTATTGTCATTTTCTGTATTTTATACTGTAAGATATCCTTTTGTATTTCCTTTGGTAATTTTCCATGTTTTTGATTGAGATTATGTATTGTATATGCCATCAAGCACTACCTGTTGTTATGTAATTGTAAAATTATATGTACTATATTTTCCCTTCTGATCCCCCCGTATCCTTTTCATTATCATTTCTTTATTATCTCCTCTTGTCCACCTCCTTTTTCTTCTCTTCCCCTTTTCTTTTGTTTTTCACTCTCAGCCCTGATATTTCTTCCTCACAATATTTCGGCCTTAAGCCGCCATCCTGATTGAGGTTTTTTCAGGGTTTACTCAATCGCTTAAGGCGTATGCCGGGATGGTCCCCAGTATTGCATCCCAGACGTAAATGTAAAATAACTCCCCCTTTTTTTGTTTATTGTTCACAGTCGAGGCTGTCGGGTAATGACAACTGACATTTTCGGGCGAATTTTGAATTATTGATTCTAAGTGGAATAAGTGGGAGCTCCTTTTTATCTCATTTTTTAAGAACGTTCCTTACATCATGTCTTTCCATTTTGCAAAATTCCAAGAATAAATAAAAAATGACAATAAATTCATTTGGCTCATACAGATAAATTGATGTAGATGTTAGTCACAAATTGATTTTTTTTCTTCGTTTGCGACATGTCAGGTAATATTAATTACATCTGAACGCCTCAACTGTAATTTTTTAAAATAGTAAATTAATTAAAGTGGTTAGGAGGAAGAGCAGGCCTTAAGGCCTGAGCCTCGCCACAAATAAAGACAATTTTATTATTATTATTATTATTATTATTATTATTATTATTATTAAAAGCAACTCTTGGGTTGCAGAAAACACTTTTTACCCGAACGTGAATTTTGAGTACGTTCTTTATAGTCTTTTATTCCGCAGAAACGTCCTAATTTTTCTTACAATACAGTGTAAAGGACAACATGAAACTGACATCAGCAAAAAATGTTAAAGAGAAAGCTTCATCAAAATGACCGCAGCCTTTCAAACGAAGAGGTCGGACGAGGGCGTTGCACGGGGAGCGTCTCTTTTTACAGCCTCATAAAACGCAGCTGCGGAATAACAACAGGTGGCCGGCGCGTGGTTCGTCCTTGTCCCGTCGCAGCGCTGGCGTCGGCTGCCCCAGGAGCACGGCAACGGGAGTAGCGACCCGGCCCCTACCTTCTCCGGAAGGGGAAAGAGGGGCGACGGCGACACATGAATCACGAGGGAGCATGCGATCAGGACGAAGCCAGTCGAATTAAACGTTGGCTTCCCACATTATTGATTCCGGCTTCGCAGACATCGTGCATAACCGGAGAGAAGAGTATTATATTCACTACAAGTTATTAATTTTAACTATCACCTATCAGATTTCAAATTGTCCGTTATTCATTATCAATCAATATTTTTGCTATAGATATCATGGTATAACTTTTATGATATTCATTTTCTACAGTAAATACATTTAGTGTTTGATTTCACATTAACACTAAAGTTAAATATAGAGAACAATATGTAGCGTTACGTTGGCGACCCTGAGTGGGAGGAGGAGGCGGGAGGCTCGCAAAACTGAGAGCTGAATAGTCTGGCGCTACGGCGTTGGTGTACAGATATTTTTAGACCAGTGGACGCCGGCGTTGCTTGGGCTGTCACGTGGTAGTATGCAAACCTCCCTCCCACGCTCAACGGCGGTCACGTGACGGAAAGACGACGGGTATAAAAAGGAGCCGAGTAGTTCGCGCCGGCGGGTTTTGTGTTCGGAAACCTCGCGCTTGGCGTAAAATTTACGCCCAGAGTGGAGCGTGTTCGTGCTTTGCGCGGGTGACAAAAGTCACAGGAGTAGCGCGGAAGGAGCGTGCACTCGAGGCGGGGTCTCACTATGAATATGTGGTGAATCCACAGACGAGTGGTTGGGAAATAGCGTAAAGTATGTATTTACGGAACAGTTAATGGAATTATTGTACATTCTTTGTAAATAAAAGTTGTACCTACTTTTAAATGTCTGTATGCTTTTATCCATGACAGCACAAATATTATTCTTTACATTTTACACTCCCCTCATGAGTGTTTTACGTTCAGGAAGTGTTTTGAAGGATTGAACTTAAATTAAAAAGGAAAACTCAAACAAAAATAAATCTGAAAAGTTACCAATACCGTTCATTTCACTTCTGTCGTCATTGCAATCACCAAACCTTGTCGGGAAAATTGAACTGGAGCCTCTTTTTGCAGACCAAAATGTAGTCCCAGAACAGAGAACATCGTTTGCGGTGGTAGAATTGCATGCCGAAATAACATCGCAATCACATATTTGAACAAATTTCAGTTTCACGAAGTGTCAAGTCTTCAAGATTTTAAAAATGAGACGTGTCAGTCTTGTAGCAATTTGGAACGGTAAATATTGTAGTACACAATTATATTAGTTTTTTATTACAATTTCTCATTCTCGACTTTGTTCTTTGGTTATTGTGGGAGATTCGAATACGAATCTGTTATTCAAAAAGTATTTCGACTAACGACTACTGTCAATATAAGTAAAAAATTCACTTGAGTTCTGTGCAGAGTAGTTGAAATTTGCCTTCGGTTTCGTGAAAAAAAACTGTTCTTCGATATTTAAAGTTTTGTAAGACATTTTGTTGATACAAAATCGTTTGCCTATTATTTTCAGCCGCAAAAACGTATTCGCCCCAAGGCGTCGAAACTTTTGATACATCCATCTAAAAGCTGTCAGTTCTTAGCTACGGAGAGAAAACTGCCTGCGACCAGGCAATAGACAGAAAAGGGGAAAAGAACTGAGTGGGTCAGCTAGCGGTCTCCATCTTTCATTACTTCCGTCAGCATCATCGTATCATTCGTTGTTCATTATTAACTATATTGCAATGAGGTCATTGCTAGTCGCCGGACCCAAAACTTCCCCCTCTGTCACGCCGATTAGGAAGGTCCCTGATTTGACACGGCTCAGCGCAAGACGCGCGAACGCGTGCCAGAAGATTCAAAAGATTTACGATTAGGGTGCAATTGTCTCTCGGGGACAGCCCTTCTGGCAAACGGCGGCCAGTCCACGTGCACGGCTAGGCACCGGAACAAGCAAATTATAGAGATCCCGGCTACTGTTGAAGTTATCCCGTAGGACCCATATAAGCGTCAGGAAGACAGCAGAAAGGACTGCTTTGTTCATCTCCGGTGTACACACACGCACAACAAAGACCACCAATCAGGCGCCCAGAAAATGAGGTTAATTTGAAAATACCCTATCGGCTTCCGACTCGCGTCGAATATTCTGGAAACTAAGATTTCGGCCAATAATATTCAAAATTCCAATCACGTGAAGGAGCGATGGGCGAAACTTGGAAAAAGGGTGAGGATGCGACGCAGGAAGCTCGAGAGCGGCGGATTTTTGGCAGAGGACGGATAGAAGGCGAGAGAACGACACAGAATTGAGACTGCAGTGTTGATGAGAGGTAGTGGGAGCAGTGACTTGGGGTCGACCAACATAGTGCAGGCCGCCCAGTATAAAAAGACAATCAGGAATTTATTCCGATTTCAACGGGCCGGCGCCTCCGGAAGGAATGATTGTGCAGCCGAGTCATTGAGGCTGGCCTGGTGAGGAGTGGGTGGCGTCAGACGACTTCCTCCAATAATCACCGATCGGAGCCAGGAGCACTAGCACCGCACGCACTGCTGCTTCCGGTGGCTGCGCCTTGCCGTGGTGCGGCTCGCGACAGCGACTGCTTCGGGGACGACTACGGATTGTGCAATCATCGAAAGAGGTGAACGAAAGACTTTCATTTTGTAATTATTCCAAAGACAGTAAAAAATAGGAAAGGTGTCATTTAATGTAAATAACATATAATTTAGTTTAAGGGGATTCTTACCCAAACTGTATTATAGAAACAAAAGCAATAAATGTGTTCTTGCCATTCAGGTGATTGACACTTAAATGTAAAAAAAAATTTTCCTTGGTTCTTAAAGTTACAAAACTTTGTGATTATTGTAAAGTAGTGGTAGTAATAGCAAACCCCGTGCATGCCCTCATTTAAGAGTGCCTACCCCTTGAGGTTCTCGAATGCCGGTGCCAGGTGACAGGTAAGTGCCCGTTTGGCGCCCTTCATTGATAAATTTAACGCGCACACCTGTCAGCTGATTACCGACGCACTTCGGTGTGACGGTATTCCCCTTTGTGAGGTACCCAGACGCGAGCTGCGCGCATTGCGCGCATGCGTGTGTTGCCGTGGCGGCAGGATGGGTTCATCACAATATAGACGTGGCCGCAGGGTGGCGGGGTCAGGAGGAGTGTTTAAGAAATGTGTAGATAGTGGAAAAAAATTAAAGGGGCTCCTTGTTATAAAATATTTTATTGGTGTAGATACGTTCAAATCAGCATTGTATCATTTTGAACTGGACAATTCGGGGAAATTTTTACAACCTTTGGAAAATAGTTTTTCTAGGCCATCTGGCAACTCTGTAAATGATTTGACACAAAATCATTAGTATTGGTAAAGTCATTAAAGTTATAATCATTCCACTTGCAGTAGATTTAGATTATTATTTTATGCCGTTTTATTAAAACATGCCGAGCGTAAATAAAGTAAATTGTATGGGAGATCCAAAATGCGGTTCCCCTTCTTGTTTCATGCTGTGCAAACTTGTAATTATTTATAAATAATACAAAATCTCACAGCAACAAAATTTCAGAAGGCCAATGTGCTTGTATCCTAATGCATTATATAAGATAGTGATTCACAAGCCACTGACTCTCGTATTGTCAGATAAATATTTTTTATAATTTGAAAAAGACAATGATTTCCAAATTTATAATCGGATATACTGCATCGTAGATAACAGAAATCTCACCTCGCAGCTCGGAAGGGAGTTTTGAATGGATATGTGTAAATCGCAGACAACCAATAGGAAGACATAATTTTTTTAAATATTTCATTTATCCTTGTTCGATACTATATCTTTCAAGGGGTTGCAGTAACTATCACACTATCAAGAAATAACTCATAAAACATATTTTTTTTTTAACCCAGATTATCCTGAAATAATTTTTTTGAAAATTTCTTTTCAAAAGTTGGTAAGGGCTGTCACTAGGCATGAAATAACTCATAAAACATATTTTTAACTCAATTCCTTTTTTAGTAAAGAAAATATGGGCGTCCTACATATAGGTCGGTAGGATAATACACTACTGTAAGGGTCATTTATTAGCATATCGAAAACATCATGGATATTATGTGCAATGATAAGGATAATTATAAATGAAAAGCATTATTGAACAGAATATATTTATTTTGTATGATATAAGACAAAACATTTTGTGCAACCCAACACCACATTTTTGACAACGGGTTGTGCACTTTTGGTGACAGTGTCGGCAACGTGTTTGTTTCTCCTGACAGATAACAAGGTGGTCTAGTCTGTCATACCTAGAATCTACATTCTCTCTCTGAGGTGGTTTACTGGGGCCTCGCTTTGCAGTTTTTCTGTTAGTTTCTAAGAGAGCTGTTGCTACTCTGCGTCTGAATGACAAATGGTCAAGGTTTCCACCATTTTTCTGTGGAGAAGCCATGCATTTTGCTCACTCATGTCAAAACAGTGCATTATCAGAGGATAATACCATTTTCCCCCTCTGATTGAAACTCGGTACAAGGATATGTTTTGGTCTGCTCGATCCACGCCGCCCATAAATTTATTATATTTTCCAATAACATTTGGTTGAGTCACCTGAATTCTCTTCTTTTCCTTCTGTGAATACCTTGAAACACTTAGAAGCGGGTATACTG
Source organism: Teleogryllus oceanicus (assembly GCA_964035755.1). Lineage (NCBI taxonomy): Eukaryota > Metazoa > Arthropoda > Insecta > Orthoptera > Gryllidae > Teleogryllus > Teleogryllus oceanicus. The sequence goes on along the minus strand of CAXIVR010000007.1, from coordinate 18,956,340 downwards.
ATTCTGAGTTTGTGGCAAAAGTAACTACTTTATTGTCCCGCCATCTGCACACCAAAACAGTCTTCTCTGCAACAGCAAACTCAAAAGAACCTCTGACACTTTTCTCCATGGTCTTCACATCTGTTATTGGACAATTTGGCAAGCGATTGTCTCTTATGGTACCTGTACCTCGTATTCCTCGTCTTTGAAGTTCCATAAGTAGAGGAATACCAGTAAAAAAATTATCAAAACATAGGTGGTAATTTGGCAAAGTTGCATTTTTTGTTTTCTCCTGCAGAGCATCGCAATACTGAAGCACAACAGATCCACCAAGGCCAAATGATTTGTATTCTTCTTTTACAGGAGTTGAAGCACCTTGATATGGTTCAAACCAAAAAATGTATCCAGATGTATTTGTTCCTACCCATTGCTTATAACCATATCTAATAGGTTTATTTCTAATAAATTGTTTACAGCCATGGCGCCCAAAATATGGCACCATAGCTTCATCTACACTATGATGTTCCGAAATAGGGCCAAAATAAAGAAATGAGGACGAACGTTTGTGAATTTATCTTTTGGGTCATAATTTTCCAAGTCATTCAGATGAAGATGCCTAAATACAAAATCAAAACGATTTCTTGAAATTGCTTGAACGACGAGTTGATTGTGGGTGTCAGCGGCATTTTCCCAATACATTCGACGTCTGGCAGGGCATAAATATCCACTTAGAAGAAGTATTCCAATGACACATTTCATTTCATCGTTTGTAACGTCCCCAACCCATTCTTTCTGGCTATGTATTTATTTGTTTCGGTTACGAGTAAATCTACTACATCTTCATCAATAAAACGGGAAAACCACTCAAGAGGAGAATCTTCTATTGCATTTGTGGAAATTACGGGAAAATTTTCAGGGACCTGTTGTGCTCTGTCTTCGTTCGACCAACTGTAAACATTTTTCTTTTGCCTTTTATTGGAAGTGGAAAGAACATTTTCTGACTTGGATGGCATTGCGCATTCTTCTACTGAAAGAAATTCAGTATATTTACCTTTATTTGAGCTTCTGCTCGTAACACACTACCTGGAAGATTATTGGCATTCATATCATCCTCGTCTCCGGAATCTTCATCAGTAATAAATACTGTAGCATTTTCTGGAGGAGATATAAAAATATCAACTTCTCCAGTGTCATCATTATCTGTTTCCGCTTCCAGTTCATCTATTATTTCACTCAAAGACAGCATTTCCCGGCGAATCCTGTCAAAAATTAAACGTTATCCTCCAATTTTGTTACTGATCTTTCGACATCATAGCATGCGTTTTATCCTACCGACCTACATGTAGGACACCAACTTTATTCAAGTTATGAAATGAAATTTGTAATATTATTTGCGTCATTTTGTTATCAGATGTATCATTTATCTTATATATGACATATTAGTCTACATACATACTTAATTTTTCTGTAAAGAAATGTAAAAACTTACATTGTCGAAGCCGACGCGCAGATGAAGAAATCGCAGTCAAGATTTTGCACCAACAATTAATCAAATCGCTCCGTTGCAGACGATACCTAGCATCCAACTGATAATTTTATATCTCTAGATTCATAAACCAGTGTTACCAACATCATATGATAAAAATACTGTAAGTAAACTCTACAAATATATACCGTCCTAAATGTAGGACGGTAGGATTATCTGGGAGACTGGCAACTCTCTCATTGACATCAGAAATAGAACACAACTATACCTCAACTTACTCGATAGCTGGGCATCCAAACTTAAAATTCAACTGAATTCATTCAAAACCGCAGCAAAAATATTCACACCAAGACCCTATACCTTCCCCACCCGCCTAACAATAAACAATAAACTAAACTGGTATCCCCCTAACAAACCTATTAAATACTTTGGATTAAACTTAGATACTAAACTGAATTGGAAACAGCACACAGACGAAAAAAGAAAACAGGCTAAAATAAAACTACTGCAATTAAAACCTTTAATCTATAGAAACTGTCCATTACCATATCATTGCTCAATTGCAATATACAAAGCCATTCTAAGACCGCTACTGCTTTATGCTTGTCCCATCTGGATAAATTCCGCAAAAACCAATCTAAAGAAATTACAGATCATTCAGAACCAATTTCTCAGAACCATTACCAATGTACCGTGGTTTGTCACGAATCATCAGCTTCACAAAGAACTCAACTTAGAACTCATTGAACATCATATCACATACTTAGCCACCAAAGTTTATTATTATTATTTACCTCAAATCTCTTCCCTTGCAACCTTTAGACTCGCTGAAAACCCGAACCATACTAGAATAAAAAACAGATACCCCTACAATATATTCCTCAAAACCTTCTCCGAATTTGAACCAGAATAGAGGACCCAACAGGGCATCCTCATCCTTATGTTAGATTTAAGTCTTAGAAATAAGTTTTAAATATAAGTTAGTAAGTAAGCCCATCAAACATATGTAAAGTTTATACTAAAACTGACCTATGTACATCCACCAAAAGCAATAAAGAAATAAAAATAAAAAAGAAGAAAAGAGAAGTTAAATGTGAAGGTTGTAGTAGGTCTTTAACAAAGCCTGAATGAATACGTGGATAAGGCGTAGTGATTTGCCAAGATTAAAAACATTGTGAGCAGGACAAACAGAAAGGCTGGAGATGAATTTAGTGGAGAGGATATGAATCATATTTTTAAAGAAACAATGCTCAGTTCTTCTAAAATTTGATTGTTTCGAATAAACCAGGGGGGTTTTAGAATATTTCTCAAGTACCTACTTTTAATAACTTCTAGTTTTTGAAAATTAGATTTTGCAGAACCGCCACAGATAGTGCAGGCGAATGTTAGCGATGGGCGAATAATACAGGGTCCATTATGAAAGTATTGCGCATGATTTTATCGTGACACGATTATCCATGGCAGCACGGTAAACTCGGTCGAGAATGGTCTGCCCTTTCAACGCAGCCGGTCGTCAGTTTGCTCCGAGGAGTGTGAGCGGGAAATGTGCCTCCGCGTGAAGTGTTTTTCATAACTTTGTAACACGGCGCATGGAGCGTTCGCTTGAACAGCAATATGCCAGCACGTTTTGCGTCAAACTTGGAATGAATGTAACCGAAACATTCCGAATGTTTCAAGGACAATTGTACTTCAAGGTTACAGTCCGGGAGGCGGCACAAGGAGGAGCAGGAAGAGGTCGCAGGTAAAGCCCGTTCTGGACGCCCAACAACCAGAAGCCAGAATCGACGAAAACTTGCATCGTGTGTGCGAAGGTTGGCGTTCGGATCGTCGATTGAGCATCCAACAAATTGCTGACTCCCTACATGTGTCCACATTTGTGGTACATGGGATAGTGAACGAGTATTTGCAAATGCGCAAGGTATATGCGAAGTTTGTGCCGAAAATGTTGACGGAAGAACTTCAAGTTTCGCGCTGTCAAGAATTGCTGGATTTGATTCAAAATGAGTCGGACTTTCTTAAACCCAAAGCAACACCCCGGTGGTCTCCCATCCCTTATAGCCCCGACTTGGCACCGTGCGACTTCTTTTTGTTTCCCTGACTAAAGAAAGAGCTGAACATTGGGAGACCATGGAAAACATCCAAAACATGTTACAATATTCCTGAAAGACCTTCCCGTGGAGGACTTTCATCCTGCCTTCGAGGCATGGCAGGCATGTCTCCGAAAGTGTTTAGATGCAGGGGGAGAGTATTTTGAACTATTTTAACTAACAGTACAATTCCGAATAACAAATCTATTTTCCCAGAAAACGCGCTTTACTTTCATAATAAATCTTGTATATTTAAATACAGATAAGGCTGGTTCTGAAGATAACTTGGAGTTTTTGTTAATGGAGAAATAAAGTTTTAAAGAACGTAATTTTTTCCATTCTCCAAATGATGTGGTGGTACGGAAGGCAGCCCCGCAGGATGTTTGCCTGCGAACTCTGACAGCCCAAACCTGCGACGCGGGTGCGGGGGCGGTCGCCCATTGAAATGCCGCTGCAGCGTCTCCTGCAGATTCCAGGGAGTGGGGATGCGACATCGACCAGAAAACATCCATGTTTCTAAACATCGATGCTCAAAATTAAAACATCGATGTTAATAAAATGTCCACTCAAAACCATCGATGTAAATTCTGTGGTGGCAGCGGAGATTTTGTGGTACTCCATGATAAACTATCTGGGGTCAGTAAGGTATCTACCACAATAGTATTAAATGTAATTTTAATATGATTACATATAGCGAAACACGTGTTTCGGGAACACTCTTCCCATCCTCAGTGGTTCCAAGTAATACAGATTAATCACATAAGTTCATGGAAGGTCGTCAAAGTGTGACGCCATTTTGATCGACGCTGTGCGAATGCAGTCTGCATTCGCAGATGTTCCCGAAACACGTGTTTGGCTATATGTAATCATATTAAAATTACATTTAATACTATTGGTTGATACCTCATTGACCCCAATAGTTTACCATCGATGTTATCATCGATGCTTTTAAAACTGGATAACAAGGGGTGGCTCTTGCGCATCGTATCCGACTTCAGCCAATGAGCTTTAGACACCAATCCGTCACAATATTAGCGGGAACTTTAAATGCAGCCAGATACCAAAACTATCACCTCGTTACAACACACTAAAACAGATTTATTAAGCGTTACGAAAGTTTTCACCTCGTTACAAGACACTGAAACAAATTTATTAAGCGTTACGAAAGTTTTCCCCTCGTTACAGAAATTTGAAGCTTTTTTTTCAATATTGCATCTTGTACACCTTCATCGTGTTATTTTCTGTTGGTTACCGTTGAAAATTGTCATTTTGTAGCACTTTCAAAATGTTTCTCAACACTTCTGGTTCTCCATGCAACATGGCGGCAAGGGTTTCGTCTGACTTTTCAAATGACGCGCCCGTGCTGTGGGCACGTGGTTCGGGTCTTCGCAGAACCTACAAAAATTGATGCACCGGAAAAAAAAACACCCATGTATTTCCATCATGCTAGATAAGTAACCATTGAAGTTCACGAGTGTGTGTGTGTGTGTGTGTATGTGTGGAGGGGGATTTAATTTCAAAGAGATGTAATTTACTGATTTTTAATTGAGATTTATCTGATAAAACTACGTCGAAAATCAGAAAATTTTGATTATCTGATTCGATAATTAAAAAATAATACCGACTGTTTATAGACAAAAATATATTTTATTTCTTCTTCGCCCTCGGTCACTTTGGTTGGTTGTTAGCGCTTCCGTGCGCGTCAACTACTGAGGTCATTAGTCCTGTAAGTGTAGACATGTGTTTTCCCCAGGAGGTAGCGGTGATCCCACTGGATGACGAGATCCGGCCGCGACCTACCGTCAACTTGCGGGGTTTCCCTAACCAGGTATCTCCCACCAGCGGGGCACCGCCCAAGCCGGGACACGTTCTTGGTCTCCGACCGGTCTCGCGGCATGTGTGGGAGTGTAGTGCATGTTAGTGTAAGTGTGTATGTGTGTGTGTGCGTGTGTGTGCGCGTGCATGCGTGTGTAAGGGGTGAGGATAGGACAAGGAAGAGGAAGGAAAGATCGCGCGCGGTCCGTAGCCCGTTTGTTAGGTTAGTGTCCCGTCATTTGCCTGGTGTTGATCGGAGAAACCACGGAAAACTACCGATCAGAGCAGCCGATAGATAGAATTTTCCTCCAGACAGTGGCTGTATTCGATCTAATTGACAAGTTAGTATCGAAAATTGTGCCACCGTAGGGACACGAATCTAGGACCTTCGCTCGGATGCATTACAGTGACATCAGTTGATGCACTGAGCCACCTCTTCCGCTTTGATCACTTTCGTCTGATGCATACGAAAATTTATAGAATTTTGTCCTGCTGGTCCGTTTTTCATTTAAAAAATATCAACCGTGTAAAAACATTACATTAAAGAAACATCGACTTCAAAATATCAATGTTAAATTTACCCTCTAGTACGGAGTACCATCTGTGACGGATTTTCAACGCTAGCTACATAGATGAGTTGAATTAACGGCTGACTGGAGCAGAATTCTTGCTCCAGGTGGCACAAATCAATATTTTCCCATGATTACCAGCGAAAGCTGGAGCAGTGCCTTAACCATAGACTAAAGAGGATAATTATTTTCTCTATGCCCTACCAAACGGACCAAGGACCACACGCGATCTTTCTTTCGTCTTTCTTGCCCTATTATCTCCTCTGCCTCATATTCACGCACATGCCCTTGGAGCACTACATTGCCACTCGGGTGTCCCACAGGGGTCTTAGAGCTTGGGCGGTGCCCCGGCTGGAGGAGGGAAACACTTTGTTGAAACCTCATAGCCGACCTGTAGCTGGCGCCGCCCTTGGGGGAAGGAGTCAGTCACCTTCAGAAACATGACATCCACAACACTTTCGGGATTTCAGTGGACTGGCAGGGCAATAACCCGTTCGGAAACACTAAAATATCAATCAATCTCTCCATTGATTGATGATTAATTTCGGGCGTGATTTCGTCAACTGCTAAGGTCATTAGTCCCATAAGTTTAGTGCATGCTTTTTCTCCTGAGGTGGCAGTGATCTTGCCCCGCTGAATGCAGTTGCGGCACCGATCTATCGTCAGCTAGCGGGTTTCCCCAACCAGGTATCTCCCATCAGCAACGCACCTGCGTGTACGTACGGGGATAGGACAAGGAATGGGAACGAAAGGTTGCGCGCGGTCTCTGGTCCGTGTTTTTAAGGTACTGCTTCGGTACTCGCCTGGGGTTGATCGGAGTAACCGCGGAAACTACTGGACGGAGCATCCGGCCGCTAAAATTCTCCTCTAGGCAGCGGTTGAATTCGTCATAGCAATAATAATAATAATAATAATAATAATAATAATAATAATAATAATAATAATAACAATAATAATAAAATTGACTTTATTAGTGGCGAGACTCAGGCCATTAGGCCTGCTCTTCCGCCTAACCACATGACATATTTACATTATTTCTTATACTATGAAGATCGAGGAGAGCTTTTTTTACATTTATATCTGGGATGCAAAACTAGGGACCATCCCGGCATACGCCTTAAGCCATCGAGAAAACCCAGAAAACCTCAATCAGGATAGCAATCTGGCTAGGGTCTAAAATCCTGCCACCGGCGTACTAAATCCTTGGACCTTCCGATCAGAGGCACTGCAGTGACATCAGTTGCTGCACTGACCCACATTTGCCGGTCCCATTTCAAGATAGGACCTCAATAAAGCATGCAGTTCAACGCTGGAAGTGGGCAGCTGTGAGTTGCGGTGACTTGAATTGGCACTCGTGTGGCGTTCGCTGCGCAGTTGAACTGCGCAACCCTCTACTGAGTTTGACGGCTTGTTTTTTTCTGCTGGGGATATCCGATTAAAAGAAAATTCTGGAAGTTCACTGAACTGATTTTTGTACTACATGTTGCAGACATGTTGTAACCGCTTGTCATCGGCTACACTCATGACAAAAGAAATATTGAAGTGACAATACCCGACATCTTGCCCTACAAATAGTTCCTAGAGTAGCGAAGAAATGGCGTTACCTAGAAACAAATTTCTGAACGTACTTTCGCCCTAGCCAATCAGAACTTTTGTAGAAATGCGAATGTGGCATGAGGCTTGACTCGGACGAGATTGTCTTTCTTTCCGGATCGAGACGCTGAAGTGATTAGATGGGTACTATTCCACCACCCAACCGACGAGGGACACGTGGAAAATACCAGAAATGAAGCTTTATTAAAAGCTTTTTTCAGTTTTAGTTTTGAGCAGTTACTTATTCTACTTTTATTTTATTTCATTTTTATTTATGGGATTTCATTTCGAAAATTCTATTGGAGAATTTTGATAATTCCGAAAAGCATAGTTTATTCAACAACTGGCTCAACGTTCACTAAAACAAAGTTATAATTTGGAGTTTTGGACTCGCATTCTAACGCGACCATCACCTTCGTGTAAGCTGTGGTTTAACTGGGCTGTACAACGAGGAGAAGGCGTACGGAAATACTCCGATTCCATCGCGGTAGGCAGCGCACGAACCGTCGCAGGACAACGACGACCTTGGGGCGTGAACGTCGCTCGACAGCCGTCTACTCAGCGCGGGACCAGCTTGGAGAATTCGCCGGTCGTGAGTCACAGAAAAGCAGAAAGAATATTTACTAAATTGCAGCTTGGAAAACTTTCAAGATAGAATTATGATTGCACAAATTAAAACGTTGTAATATGAGCTTCCCTCAGTAACAGACATTGATCGGACAAGTTTTACTAAATAAACCAGTCTTGATAACCAGTAAATTTATTTTTGCAGTCGTAAGAGAAATCAGATATAAATAATTTTTATGTTTATTGATAAAAGTCGTCCTTGTGTATAATTCTTTATCTAAATTCATACATAATTGACTTGATGTTATTTGAAATCATTTAAGAGGAATTGTCTATGTAAAAAAGGTTTTGAACATGAATGAAAGCTGTTAAATTGTTTCTGGTAAAACGTTATTTCATGAACAGTCAAGATACTTTGTAAAACAGAATTTTGCACTGCGAGGTTACGCAGAAGCTGAATATTAAGTGTAAATATTGAGTGTAGTATTATTTAAGATTGAAAAGGTATTAGTGAATTTTGGTATATTGTTTGTATTATTTTTTTTTTAAATTTTGGTTTTTTTTTTTGGAAGTGTACATATGTATTTACTGTTTGTTTCGTGTAAATGTAGATCAGAGTCACTATTATTCTACAGAAAACTGCAGTTTAGGTAGGGAGTTAGCTACCATTGTGTAATCAAAAGGAAAAGTAATCACGTAGGAGAATATGTGAACGTGAGTGTACGAAGGATCATATTGGAAAGAATATATGTTACTTGTTCTTTAAAACTATGAAATTGTGTTTGTTTGTTAAATGAATATTAGTTAGCAAAGACGAACCCACCACCGATAGGGAATTATCCATAATTTGAGGTCTTCCCAGGTTTGTGTGACGGTGTAATCACACGTCACAAAACAAGTAAATAACAGATTTACTTCTGTAATTCGGCGTACTACGAAATAGTTAGGTAGATACGTGACGGTTACACTAAACCTTATTGTTGTTATTTATTGATTGCTAAACCTTACTGCCGTTATTGTCATTTTTTTGGTAAACGTACTATTGTTTGTGTCACCTTCTGCCGTCACATAAGATTTTGGGGGTTAAGAGATATTTCAATTTTTATATCACTTAAGATCAATATATTAAAATGCTATACAAACTATTGAAGCATTATGTAACCATAAAGTTTTAGACATTAAACTAAATGTTCTAGGTGTAAAAAGCGATCCTCCTAAAGAAACATTAAAATTAAAAAAGTGTGTTGTTTCAACAGCTTATAGCAAACACATTTTAATTTTTGCTAGGTGAAAATAAAATAAATCATTTGACACCTACAACAACAGTATTCATGAAATTATTGATTTCCTACAAATATATAAAGAAATGAGTGGAAATAAAAAGTTAGCAAAAAGTTTGAAAGTGTGTACATTCATTTTTATTGCTTTCCAAATTATGCTTTTGCTTCAGACCGAAACAATTCTACTATTACTCTTTTCATATTACTAATTACTGAGCACTAGTCTTTCAGGGACTCGACTCTCGAGGGGAGAGAAAAATTACTCTAATTAATTATTAAATGTATTCATTTCTTTTTCTTTGTGACAATCTGTGCAATCTGTCCAATAATTCTGTCCAACTATCTTCTTCAAGGCCAGCCAATATTTATAATAATTAACACCAATATGAGAGCTAGTTTTGGCATATTAGTTATTTCGATCTTCCGAATGCGCTCGTCTTTATATAGGGTACGGTAGTGTAAATGCTCGCCTTGAATGAGAGTGAACAGAGCTGAATCCAATAACCGGAATCCGACTCAAATCAAATTTATGTGAATTATGACACCATTCATTTAAAATTCATTGCAAAGAAGTGAAACTCAAACATAATGGTAATGACCGTAAATATAAAATAATTTGATGTATTGTCAATAAAATTCAATAACTACTATTTTCCCTCTTTGCACACGTCTAATCGATATTTTATTGTAAGGGATAATTACGATCGTATCAAACAGTCGTTAACTTGAAAATAATTGTTTTTTGACCTCGTCTCAAGAGGTTTCTGAATCCACACGTTGTTAAACACACCCAACACTTAGATATTTTGTCGTCGGAATGTCACGACCTTCGGAATGTGTGGTTATGTGTTCATTGTAACATAATATTTCTCAATCCTCTTTAACTAATTGTATACTTAGTGAAGAGTATGTATTGTAGCCGTGCAAAATATATACTTTAGTGAAAAATAAAGATTGATTAGGTGTCCTTTTTAGAATCTACCAAGAAAGAAGTGTCGAATAATTTATCTGCGTAGAAATGTGAATTATGGTAAAAAGGATTCAAGTATCTTCACGAACTTCCCGAAAACAGAGATCACCTGACATTACAAGCGCTTCTGAATTAAAAATCCTATCACATAGTAAAATTGTTAGAATACATCATTCTATGTATTATATTACTTCTAGATGTTACTGTCGCGAGCAAAATTGCATATATATTTCTCACAAGCATCACATTGGCATATTTGTTTGACCCAGAAATATCGAGTAAATGAACGAGGGGAAACTGAAGGAGAAAAGAAAATTTACCTTCAAGGGAGAAAAATATTTTTCTCCAAAGATTAAAATGTAACCTCAATATTAAAGACAAATAAAACACATCATGTTGAAATAAACTACTGCGTTGTAAAACGCCAGCATTTTTCTACTTCGAAGTTGATTTTCACACCCCAAAACAATCGTCCCCAGTTATTTACACACCAATGAATAGAGGAACTGCGAAATTAAATACATCTTTGTCGGCGTTTGAACGCCATCGATTCCACTCAACGCCTGTCACTCCCCGCCTCCACTTCCCGTCGCATCGCCCGCAGCACCTCGCTTTACTCCATCTCTCATAACTCACTGCCCACAACCCATCGCTCACAGCCCATCCTCCACAACTGATCACCCATAACCCATCGTCCAAAAAATCATCACAATTTATCTCTTCGATCCTCTCCCCACAACCCATCACTCACAACCCATTCTCCCCAACTGATCACCCATACCCTCGCCCAAAACACATCGATCACAATTTATCTTTATTTCCTTTATCCACCTCCAACCCCTCGATCCCGATCCTCCACTATCCATCCTCCACAACCCATCACTCACAACCCATTCTCCCCAACTGACCACCCATACCCCGCGCCCAAAACACATCGATCACAATTTATCTTATTTCCTTTATCCACCTCACAACCCCTCGATCCTCCACTATCATCCTCACAACCCATCGTCACAACCATCCCCACCACCTCCCCCACCCATACCCCGCGCCAAAACACATCGATCACAATTTATCTCTTTTTGATCCTCTACTATCCATCCTCGACAACCCATCGTTCACAACCCATCCTCCACATCCCATCCTCCACAACCCATTCTCCCCAACTGACCACACATACCCCGTCGCCCAAAACACATCGATCACAATTTATCTTTAATTTCCTTTATCCACTCTCACAACCCCTCGATCCTCCACTATCCATCCTCCACAACCAATCACTCACAACCCATTCTCCCAACTGACCACCCATACCCCGTCGCCCAAAACACATCGATCACAATTTATCTTTAATTTCCTTTATCCACTCTCACAACCCCTCGATCCTCCACTATCATCCTCCACAACCCATCGTCACAACCATCCTCACAACCATCACCACTACCCATTCTCCCCAATGATCACCCATACCCCGCGCCAAAACACATCGATCACAATTTATCTCTTATTTCCTTTATCCACGCTCACAACCCCTCGATCCTCCACTATCCATCCTCCAAAACCCATCGTTCACAACCCATCCTCCACATCCCATCCTCCACAACCCATTCTCCCCAACTGATCACCCATACCTCATCGCCCAAAACACATCGATCACAATTTATCTCTTATTTCCTTTATCCACTCTCACAACCCCTCGATCCTCAACCCATCGCTCAACTCATCCAAACCCATCCCACAACCATCTACACCCATCCCCACAATCACCCACGTCTCATCGACCATACCCTATGTGGTACACCCTCTCGCTTCAACTCATTCGATCACAAACCGATTACCTATAACCCATCGTCCACAATCCTTCGCTCACATTTCATCGCCCATTTTAAGTCGGTCACAATGATCGCTCAGCGTCGACGGCACGCGTCCGCAGTTCGCGTACGCTTGGCGCCTCGCCCACGCTACGTGCGAGAGAGCGGGCGAGGGCGCGAGGGCGAGAGCACGAGGGCGAGAGCGCGAAAGCGAGGGCGCGAGGGCGAGAGCGCGAGGGCGAGGGCGTGTTTGACTTGCGGTTTGCTTGAGCATCAGGCTCTGCGGAGATGCGAATTTCCGAACGGCAACACGCGACTTTTCCACAAGCGCAGAGATGCTGAACACATTCCTTGATCAGTGGCGGAAAAATAATAAAAGTAATATTATTAATAGTAATAATAGTATTTTAATAGCACTCCAAAAGCCTTGGTAAATTTACTTAAAACGAATGATCACTTAAAACCAATGAGTAAAATGAATAGAACAAAAAATGTAATGAACTATAACCTGCCTTGTTCTACCAATGTCTCATACATGCTCAGAAATCGAGCTGATGTCACCTTGTCGACATCTGACCATCTCACGGATATTAGTTCTAAAGACCCAGTGTCGGCAGTAGCTCAGAGAATGTCGTCGAAGTGGATGCGGGATGAATTGAAGGTGATTTGGTGCTTTTACTGTGCAAATGTGAAAAATTGGGGCTCAGAATTAGAAGTTTTCAGGACATGGATAGAGAGAAATCCAGATATGTGACCTACTCTAGATTAAAAGAGGGTGGGCAGTCAACAACGAGACATACTCAGCAGTGAAAAATTCACAGCAGAATAACTTTCTGACATTCATCGAAATGCGGAGTACGTTCTTCGATCGAACTATCCCTATGAAGAACATTAGGAACAATCTAATAACCCTAAAAGCGATGGTCCAATTGAAGGCTCATCTCGTCCAGACTGTGCCAGTCTTCCGACTTTTGCCGAAAGCAGCGAGACTGATGATGACGGCAAAGCCGTCGAAAGCCGGCTATCTCAATAAAACACTAAGGAGATGACCTCTTGTATTTCTTTGTTAATAACGTCAACAACACCATATTAAAATTCCTACAGTTCGTTTACCGTTGTAAATAAGTTTTCTTTAACTCGGGAACGAATACGTCTAGTTTTTCAAATGTTGCTAAGCACACGCTGTTTAAAATGCTTTTATTATTATTATTATTATTATTATTATTATTATTATTATTATTATTATTTCTATTAAAACTTTTTTATCTTTCAACTATTTGCAATTAAAATGTTGGAAAGGGATTCTGGAACTCAAGAAAGCGTACGCAGATGATTTTCATCCCCAATACGTCATTACAGTTTTTTCGCTAAATAAATACTAATACTGACAATATTACATATATTATTTGGAAATTAACACTTATTATTTATATAACAATTTATTATGGTTTACCTACATCCACCAAACTAGAAGAAGGATTTTTTCTTATAACTTTTTTCTTATTGAAAATTGGAACTAAACAGAGACGTGTACGAATATGTATTAAATTCTATAAATTTATAACTGAAAACATGCGCGATACAAGGAAATTTGCTCACGTGATATAATGACCCATGACATACTATCAGGCGGTTGACCAGACGGAGGTTTCGATCCCAAACATTACCGTAACGAGACTCTCGATTGGATGGTCGCCTCAGCTGATTGGGTCGTTTTACTTGGGTATCATGGGTCGTTTTACTTGGGCTCACTTTCACTGAACTATCTGAAGTTTCGAAAAATTCAAATGTTAGAATACATGCGAGGAAGTATGTTATGTAGTATTAGTAGTTTTCTTCATAAAATCTGTTCTTAGAAGGTATTTCTTTAAATAAGGACATGTACTATTTTTCGGAAACTTGAGTCCGTTACCGGTTATCTTGAGTAAAATACGGGCAATATTAAGGCCAATATTTTTTCAAAAAGACTCCGAAATTTTGCTTTAAAATTTTAGTCGGATAGAGCAAAGTAAATACGCTTTAAAAATTGAGGAACTTTTTCAACAAAAAGTTCAGTCTGTGTGTATTGTAACCACCTCTCTCATCCAAAGTAACTTTCTTGTTTTATCAAAGTATTTTGAATTATGATAAAAAATTCCATTACAAAGATACATATTTATTCTGTCATTTGTACTATTCTAAAAAGAGATGAAATATGCATCACCGTTGATGCACGTACAAATATTATTCTCGCAGCGTAATTTCAGACCGTGTACGCAATTTCATCTCATGATGGAGACAGAAACTTCCCCCGAGCTCCAAAAACGACGCCACGTTTTGCACGTCATGAATATTAATGAGAGCTATTAAACACATGGATCATTTCTGCGGAAGAAGATGGAAGAAGGGGCGAGTTAAGCGTTTGTTGACACTCTAGGCTCAGAGAGAACGACCTGCGCTTTTTTCCAGCGAGTAATGTGAACACATAGATTGGAACTAATTGTTTATTGTCATAATTTGTTGACGATTAGTTCACACAGTCAGTGTTACTCATGCAGATTCAACAGTAATAGAAAAAGTGCTATTTATTCTTTTTTAAATAGTTATACTGAGTTATATTCGAAGTAAGAGAATGTATGTATGACATAAACTCGTTTTGTGGTAGAGTGAAAGAATGGTAGAGAGAAATTTCTCTTATTTTTTACTTTCTCTTAAATTAATTTCTCTAATATGTTCCACTTCTAATACGAAAAACTGTGTTCTTTAATACGGATAAAAGCGTTGCTTTTTTAAATCCATCTGTCTGTATGCCTATCCAGTTTTCTGTGACTGTGAGCAAGTCCCAATACTACTAGAAGGAATTTTGTCAAATTAATCTTTCCCAGCCCCGATTTTAAATAATATTCTGTAAATTTCGTAGGTGCTATACAAGATACGTCTTTAATATGTCCATCGTTTTTTTCAAAAACCTATTCAACATATTTTTAAAAACTGCATATAAGAATAAAGTAAAATACTCAAAAAAATAAGATAGGGCTGACGTTACTGTTTTCATAGAATTTTCGAAAATTTGAAATTTGAAAACTAGTAAAATTTTTTTTTCCTTAACCGAAGACAGACTTTTATTCATGAAAAAAAAGTTTGTTTTTGTTAGTTATTGTCATCTTTATTTTATGGAAAATATCGGAAAATTTTGCAATTTTGTTAAAATAGCATATAAAAATAAAACAATTTTTTCAAATTCCCAATTTTTTCTTCAAAATTTTTGTATGGATAGTGTTAAATGCACAAAATGACATAACGCCATTTTGACCCAGTATTTCCATTTTTTAAATACCAAGTAAATTTGTTTGATAAAACCCTACGTTGATAATATTTTCATTAAGAACACCTTTACACACTACTGCATTTGTTCAAGTGCGCAAGTGTTTTCAATATGTCTGATGAATGTTTCCAAAACAAAAACTTTATAGTAAAAATGAGCCCAAAATTTGACATTTTCAGAAACGATTAAAAAGGATGTTTTCTCAAAACCGTCTCAAAGGTTTGCAATAAAAATTGCAAACTGTGAGTTTAAATGTTAAATGTTAATGAGAGTAAAACTGTGAGTAAAAATTTTTAATCTTCTGTAATATTTTGATATCGAGTTTCTATTACATTAGGGAACCGGAAAATGGGGAAAATTCAAAAACAGTTATTCGTTGTTTTAAAAAGTACAATTTCTTCAATACACATTTTTATGAAAGTAAACTAAAAGATTGTGTTAATTACGCGTTCTGCAAATATTTGTTCTACTTATGAAGATATAGTTTATTTGTAGAATTAGAAGAATTATGAATGCGCACTATTCCTTATTTTTATTGCTTTTCTTTCATGAATAGCAGACGTTTCGTGTTCTAAAATCCATCACATTTTCAATGGTGGATAAAACAATTACAAACATATTGAAGATAGGACCCATATTATTAGCAATAAACATTAATACAATTACAAAGTACGGTATAGCATAGTAAATGCAAGATGACTTAACAATATCTAAAGAGTTACTAAAGACATGTTGTAAGTAAAGTACGTACGGAAGTAAGTTGTAAGTTGTAAGTAAATTATAAATAATGTACGGAATAACGTACGTATAAATACGTGGGTATTTTATAAAACGTCTTTTGTTTACATGCTAAAAAACGTTCAATTAGTTTACAATATTTCTTTCTTCCTTTGCAAGTTAGTTATGATCAATGGACATTAAACAAAGAAAAAAACACTTATAGTACCAACCGAAAGAAAATAAAATGAGGCATTCAACAATATAGTACCAACATAAATAAATAGAGAAATGTTAGAAAAAATATTTTTTAAATCGGCTTAAATTTTCAACATCGCTTTTTTCATTGTAAAATTTACTGTGTTTGATAATGCCTGTGATGGTTCCGAGCATCAAGTGATTCCACTGCAATTCTTCTGACCAGCAGATCCTAAGGTTCGGGTCCTGACGGAGACAGGATTTTCGACATTATCTCTCGTTCAGGATTGGTGCTGAAGCAAGGGCAGTGCTGGCTCTGGAAATCACTCATCCAGTCGCAGCGGAAAAAGCTAATATTTATAATCCACAGATAATGTTAATGAAAGTTTTTTATTTCAATAGAGTGACAAATTTAAAAAGCTCTACAACAGCTCAGTTTAGGTCTATTACTGTGTCCTTTGGAAAATTTGACAATTTTGTTGTTCAAAAAATAATCGTCAACAAGCTATGACAATAAAACAATTGTTCTTATCTTTATTTTCACATTACATACACTGTGAGAACAGTCATAGGTCGTCCTCTCCGAGCCTCGAGTGTCAACAATCGCTTTACACTTCCCCTTCTACCATAATTTCCGCGGAAATGATCCATGTGTTTAATAACCCTTATTAATATTCATGATGAGCAAGATACAGCGTCGATTTCAGAACTCGGAGGAAGTTTTGGTCTCTATCATGAGATGAAATTGCGTTTCGATCTGAAATTACGCCGAGAGAATAATATGTGTATGTGCATCAACCTGATGATTATTTAATCTCTTTTAGAGTAGTGCAAATGGACGAATAAAAATGTATTGACCTATATCGAACACACGGCTGATGCTCACATGTGACGTGATCGTTATTCACGCGATTGAATTATTCAAAAACATGTGCGAATATATGTTGGGCGCTTAAAGTTGCGGTGACGAACTTGTTGCTCTGGATCTAGAGATTTCGGGAATAAGGTCAGCTCTGTTTCGGAGAAGTTGTGAGGATGATCAGACACAAACAAACATGTGTGTGTATATATATATATATATATATATATATATATATATATACACATACATACACTCCTGCCGGAGCAGTACCCTACGAAACGGGCCACGGACCGCGCGCGATCTGTCCTTCCTCTTCCTTGTCCTATCCTCTCCCCTTACACACACACTTACACTAACATGCACTACACAACCACATATTCCGGGAGACAGGTCGGAAGCTTCGAGCTCGTCCCGGCTGGGGCGGTGCTCCGCTGGTGGGAGAGTCCCGGTTAGGGGGAAACCCCACTAGCCGACGGTAGGTCGGCGCCGGATCTCGCCATCCAGCGGGGGAAGATCACCGCCATCTCCGGAGAAAAAACATGCACTACACTGACGGGACTAATGACTAATGACCACCATTTTTTGCAAAGTTCCAGTACATGTTGCTATGTGAGGAAGAAAACTCACTTCTCAGGTTGAGAAGACCAGAACACAGTGTAGCCTGCGTACCCTATAACCCATGGCCGCAAGGCCTTGGCCCGCTGGTAGGCCCAGCTATTAGAGGCTATTGCGCCAAAGCACATAAGCACATACTTTACATAATGATCCTGGGACATCTTCCAAACTTTAAAAAAAATTGCCCCCGGTTTTTGATTAATTTTTTTTGTTGGATAATGTGAAGGGCGATTAAAGAAAATCGTGCAGGTCTCATGTTCGTGAAAGATCCTCATATTTGGAAAATTGAAAAAGTTAAAATTTGTTCGGCATCTTCCTACAAATAAATTATTAAAGATAGAGATTATTTCCCATAATTAAATGTATTCTTTAATGATATATTTTTAAATAAGATCATGAAAAAAAATTTGAAAACTTTAGTACTTTTCGAGTAATTTTGTCTGAAAGTACGGGCGAGAAAGTACGTGCTGTTTTAGCACCACTACTTTACTGTGGTTTAGCAGAGGTGCAATGCAAATGCCAACTGTCGTCCGTTTCTTTCGTTCAGTCCTTTTGAAGCTGACAGTGACTTAACCGATACTAGGTCAGTGATGTTACATGTTACCTGGCCGAGATCGCTGGCCACGTCCAATGGCAAGGGAGGCGGACGATGTGATGGCTCTGCGATGGCGCGAATCGATTGTAGGATGCCGGACGCGCCTGGCGGCAGCGCGTGGCGCCGCAGGATGGCGCCGCCACCCACGCAATGTGTTTGGCCACGCCCCTCGCCCGGTTCACATCTGACGTCTCCTTCATCTTATTGAGCCTTCGATTGATTGATTGTTGGTAGCGATTCCGGGCACGTCAACTACAAGGGTCATTTGTCCCGTAAGTGTAGAATTTTTTTTCTAGGGAGGTGGCGATGTTCTTTCCCCGTTGGGTGGCGAGATCCTGAGCCGACCTACCGTCGATTAGCTGGGTTTTCCCTAACCAGGTATCTCCCTCCAGCGGGGCACCGCCCCAGTCGGGACAAGTTCTAAGTTCCCGATCGATGTGTGGTAGTGTAATGCATATTGGTCGAAGTGTGTGTGTGTAAGGGGAGAGAATGGGATAAGGAAGAGATAGGAAAGATCGCACGCGGTCCGTGGCCAGTTTGTTAAGGTACTGCTCCGGTATTCGCCTGATGTCGGAGAAACCACGGAAAACTACCGTTCAGAGCAGCCGGTTGCTAGCGTTCTCCACCAGACAGCCACTGGATTCTAGAACCTAGCTGACAAGCTAGTGTCGAAAATCCTGCCATCGTCGGGACTCGAACTCAGGACCTCCCGGTCAGAAGGACTGCAGTGACATCAGTCTGGGTTTGAGCACATCGTGCGCATTTCCAGCCGTCAAACACCACCAGCGCAGATTGGCGCCTTATGAGTTCATAAATTGCCTCAGCAGGCACACAGCATTTTCGTTGGACGAAATAGGGACGTTCACACTGCTACACACACGTTCCCCCGTAGGGAGGATCACGATGACGTAGGTCGTTGTGATCTCTGGTGCAGTGTCGTAGACGACCATCCGGACCCTGAGTCTTGCTGCGCCGCTCACGTCGTTAGCTTGAAGGTGCAGGTAGTGAGCAGGCGATGCTAAGCTCCTGGTGACCGGGCAACCGGCCACCCACCAGTTGGGCCTATGGCGCGTCGACCTTGGAGCAGGCTGGGTGAAGGATGCTTTTCGGAGTACTCTGGATCCCACTTAAAGTCCGGCGGGAAACTAGTTACCCCCTGTCAGGTTGCTCCGGTATCAGCGTTACCCACGTCGATAGCTGGCGGTAAGCAATGGGGAGAGGGATGGGGGCTCCAAGCCGCCTGGACTTTAGTCCAGGTGGCCCCCAGTTGGGCTCTCGGATTCGTCGTGGCAGTGGCCCGACACTCTGGGCAAAGAGGAGGAAACTTGTTCCCGGCGCACGTGAGTAGCGCATTGTTTTGACTCCGGTACTAGCCTGGATAGCTGGTAGCTCTGTTTTACCATAATTCTTTGTTCCCGCTGGGGAGGGATCACGATGGCGTAGGTTGTCGTAGTCTCTGGTGGAGTGTCGTAGACGACCACCCGGACCCTGAGGCCAGATATACTGGGACATTAAAATATAAATATTCAGTTCTGAATATAAAGAGCTCAGATAATTCAAAATGAAGAATTTCTGCAAAATCAAATTAAACAACTTCAGTCCACTTACGATTGACGGCCTTCTTTGTAATAATGTTTCCACGATATGCTTGTGACTATGGTGGATAGAAAGGTATGAAGCACTCTGACAAAAAACTGAATGCAGAAAAGTTATCTGAAAGCAACTCCAAGAAAATAATTATTTAGATGAATTATTGATAAGATGTATTTACTCCTCTTATTCCAAAAAAAAACCGTGAAATAGTTCAAGCAAAATGAAATGAGAAACATCGCATAAAATATTATATACCATTGCATAAAATATAAATATCTCCTTCTGTTGAACAATAGATAATATTACATATTTGTGTGCATTCCCTTAAGTATTTATTCAATGTCAATCCGTTTCCATCCTTGGAAACGCGTGAATTTGGATAGAGGAGCTTTCGGCTCTTCCTGACCCAGTGTACTTCGCGGCCATGGGTTAAGGGGATACGTGTGATTAACACTCAAATAAAAGAAATAAAAAACATTGGTTGATAGAGATGGATAGAATACGCTGAAAGGCAACTCTTCGATGAAAATGGTGGCAGGTTCCAAACTCGTTCTGTGCATGCAATCACACCCTATCTTCGTAAGTGCGTATTATCACAACCGCCATTATGCCTCGATAGCCCGAGTTCCTCGGCAACCGAATGTTGCAATTGAAAATTTTGCTGCTAACCGTCGCGGCGGCGTTTGCCGACCGTTCCCAGTCCTCTTTCAGCCTTTATCATAAGCAATGTTCTGGAAGAAACGAACTTCGACGTAAAGGTTTTGAATTAGTGTTATTTTATTGATACCAAGATGATCTTTTTGATTGATTGATTGTTAGTGATTCCGCACGCGCCAACTATGATCTGTAGACCCGTAAGTGTAGTGCATGCTTTTTCATCGGTAGGTGGCGGTGATCTTTCCCCACTGGATAGCGAGATCCGGCGCCGACCTCCCGTCGGCTAGCGATGTTTTCCCCAACCAGGTATATCCCACCAGAGGGGCACCTCTGGTGGGATTTACTGATGGGTTAAAGTATCATTTACTATCCCAGGAAAATATTTCGAAATGATTATTATAAATCTATGAACTGATGGAGAAATTCGCGAACACTACTCGTATGCTGAAAATTTGTACGTAGCCGTCATTAAAAATATGCATTTTAGAATAGATTCATTGAACAAAAAATGTCTGTTATGAATATTGTGCAAGCGCAATGTGAATATTTGTAGTTTTCAAAGTCAGAGTATTTGATAAAAATGGGACCAGTGCCTATTTTTAGCGGCATTTGATACGCACGAGGGAAAAAAATTAAAGAAAAAACTGGAGCGATTTTTGGAAAATAACTGTATAATAAATCCAAAAAAATTACAGAAAAACTACTCTTATTTTCAAAAAATATACATGGTTTGTTTCAAGAATTCCTTACGTGTTCTTCCTACAGATGAAACAATCACAGTGAAGACTACATGATACGTGTTAACAAACGACATTAAAAACAGCATTTCTAATTTATTCCCTCTGAGTGTAGACTGAACATTATAATTTCAAGGAACACCGACTTAAAAACCTATGCTGTCACTGTTTTTAAATATTTCTGTTTATGAATATTCGTGAAGGAACTCGCTCCGCTTCCGGGCGTGGCCCCGCTTGGGACGTGGGGGGTTCTGAGAGGACGACGGGCGGAGATAGTGGAGGCTCGTGGCAAACTCCCCGAGACGAAGTTGCGGCGCGCGCCCGTAGAGAGCGGGCGTGGCGCGAGAAGATAGCTCAGCGTCCCCTGGCGTGGCGGGCGAGGGGGCTCGTCAAGCAAGAGGCGAAACCCTCCAACACCCTCGCCTGCAACCTCGTTCATTCGAATGTTGATAAGTCGAACATCGTTAATTCCAAAGTTATAATTCGATTGACTCATTAATTACTTCGTGTTTCCGAGCGCGTGAACAGCTATAGTCGTTAGTCCCGCAAGTGTAGTGCATGCAGTTTGTCACGGAGAAGTGGTCTTCCCCCGCTGCATGGTGAAATCCAGCTCCGGGGTACACTTGCGGGCTTTTCCTATCCAGGTATCTTCCACCAGCAGGGCACACCCCAGCCGGGACAAGCTCTAAGCTCCCGTTTCGTCTTCCGACATGTGTGGGAGCGTAGTGCATGTATGTATGTGTGTAAGGCGTGAAGATACAGAAAGGAAGAGAAAGGAAAGTTAGCGGTTATTCGAACATTCTTAACTGAAATTTTGCTAAATGCATCCTAATAACTGCAGTGTTGTTGAAAAATCACAATTTCGTTCGTTTAATCATCATTGATTCAAACACCGTAAACACAAGACCTTCAAAGTGGAACGTGTCAACCTCGTTAATCAGAAATTAGAGACTACGGCATCGTTCAGAATGCAAATAATATCGAACGTCTTTAACAAAGCTTTTTTTTAAAATTGTATTCCCATTCCACATTCGTTTTTCCCGAATTCTGAAGAATTCGTTTTTTATACATTGATTTTACAGCACTCAGGCAACTACAGAGAACTCTTTACTATTTTTTAAATTTCAGAAATACGCATGAATATTTTAAAGTTTGCATTAATATTTTTGAGTGGCAAGAGGATGTTTGTGAAAAAAGGGAGCACATGATTTCATTATTTTCGATTGGGGAAAGAGATCCTTGGGGATTCTTGATCTAATGCGCGAAGTGCTTTCTGACCGTGATTGAAGATTGGAGTGTTGGAACAGGTCGGGAAAATAAGATTGTAAGATGAAGTTCGGTAGAAGTGATAAGACAAAGTTTTGTGTTTTTTTGAATTTGTGTGTTTCAGATGAACGAGAGAGCTGAAAGGTTAGAAATCTACTCCTGATAGATCTCCTGGAGGTACGTAACAAAAACAAGATCCTGTGGATAATGAGAATTTGGATGCTAACTGTGAAGTTTATTTCTTATTTCCTTAAGAATATCGTGAAAAATGTGATCAACTTATTTGTTAATCGTGATCTTCAAATAAATCCGTACAGGACCCTATCCCTATCAAAATGTTTAATTTTTTGGAGCATGTAAGTAATGACTAACTCACTCAACACATCTAGCACTCATACCTTGTGGACCAATCATATTTCATCAACAACGGACTACAGAGTTAACTCAAATTAAATACAACGTATAATTAAAGAAGTTGAAGGATTACAAGAACCAAACAAGTCCAAATTCGAGATTTTTCGAGAGATACCAAAACTTCCGTCGCCTCATTTCAAATTCTCCGCCTTATTTCAACGTGTTTGTAACTTGCCGATAACTTGGTGAAATATCTCTAATTAAGGAATTTTGGACTTGTTTGGTTCTTGTAATAAATCCCTCAATTTGAAGTAAAATGCAAAATGGTGTTAAATTTTGTGGATTAGGAATCATGTGCTGATTTTGTACGAGTACTATATTTAAAAATAATTATATCTGAAATACATTTGCACCTAAATGTTTCTTTTCTCTCGGATGAACTAATTCATAAAACCATTAATAATATATTTTATACATTCGCAGTATATCATGCACATTCGCGTTAAAATTTTAAATTATGCCCTTACCCTTTAAAGTACACGAATTGTTGAAAGATGAAATCGTAGGATTCGTGCGCATCTGAGAAGTTGAAAGTAGGGCTTGAGAGAGGACTTTGCAAAGCTGATTGAATAAACGGCTAAAAGTTCTGTAAAAACGATTTTCAAAAGAAACTGGATTTTATCGGCCACTCTGGAGAAGACAAAGGAGGTCACTATCGATTTACCATTACTGGCCACCTACCTGAAGCATTCCCCGAATCGTGTGCCTGCAACAGAATGTAATGGCGAAAAGTTCATTTCCGGATCGCACGGAAAAGTTACCTTCGGAGGAAAAGTCCACGGAAGATGTTTCATCATTCGTAGGAATCCCGTGGAAAAAGGAAATTCAACTTATTCTAACTTAAGTTCAAAAAACTGTTTTGAAAAACTTGGAGGATTTTGAAGCGAATGGAGAATTTCCTGTTTTCTTGAAAAGTAACATGCGTATGAAATATTTGTACACATTGTTTGTTGTGTGAGCTTTGTAGATACAAAAAGGAAGTTCGTGACACTGTTTATCACGCTACCTACGAACTTAAAAGATCACTAGAAATAAATTACATTTGAATCAATTGATATTAACAACCAAGCCATTACTTAAACTTATTTGAATCGGTTAGTTTTAAAATCTCTTTAGTCAATATTTTTGACGTACTCGTTTTATGTGAAAAAAAAAATTTTATTATGTGTGGAAACCTTGTGAGTCTATTGTGTGCAATGGACATGAGACACTTTCAATTTTCTTTGTAATTGAAACTCCGTAAGTCACTGACTAGCCGGGTTTCTCAACCTACCAGAGTTCGAATACTTAGGGCCGACACTTAAATACTTAACACTTAGGGTCGACACTTACACTGAGTGTCCCCTTAAGTGACCGAATCAAATTCATAAACAGACCTTGAGTGAAGTCTTAAGTGCGCACTCATTCGTATTAGCGAGGCAGCTTGCTCCCTTAAGTGGCCCTTATGGTTGTCTCGTCTCGTCAGTCGTTACCAGTTTAGGTTATATTTTTACGTAGCGTTCACCTACTGTTGAATTCTTTTGTTGGTTTTATAGTTAAAAATTTGTGTTATTAGTAGTCAATTAAAACGATCCATTTGTAAAGCGTGTTATGAATAACGACTTCGCCGAATATTTTGAGTTTTATACTCAACACATCCTGCGAAATACAAATAGATATACTGGAGATGGGAGCAATCCATTAGAAATGTATAATGATGAACAGTTCCGAAAGCGGTTTCGTTTTAATAAAACCACAGTAGTGGATTTACTTGTGCCGATGATCGAGAAAGTCCCAATGACCTAAAGAGGACTGTCGATTTCACCTTTATTAAAAGTTCTCGTTGCATTAAGATTGTATGCAACTTCATCCTTTCAGCTATGTTTCCAAAATTTTTAATTTTGCTGCGCGCGTCAACTCAACGTTGGAGTGTCCGCTCTCCTGTCAAATTGGACGCTCTTTGTACAAAAAGGAGTGTGTATGTACACTCGGTTACCAAGAAATTCGAATCAGCCGCCGCCAATGCCATGTTGCCACATTTCCTTTTCGCTTAAGGGAACACTCATTCCGCGATCGTAAGGAACGTCTATGAAATACAAGCGCCTATGAGTGAACACTTATTTTGAGAAAGCACTTATCACTTAAGGATTCTCTTATTCCTTAAGTCTCGACCATGAATTCGGGCTTTTAAACAAACAATTGAATGTTAAAATCGTGAGATGAGAAATGAGATGTTCAAGAGAAAATACCAATAATATTGGAATGTAAGGAAAAAATATATGAAAAACGTTTTCTGAAATGTTTCTCAGCGCTTTGTTAAGCCTTAAGTAGGTGTTTGTGCACATTAATATTTCTCTGTTAGGATAAATTGGAAAGAAGATGGAATTTGGAAAAATATGAAACACGGGTCCAAGACACCTATACTGCTTATCTTAGGAGATTAAAAAATCTACAGGCAGGATTAACGCATATCACGTGTGTCAAAAATAAATAGGATTCATTAATGATGTTGCATGCATAAATTATGGACAAAACTTACAATTACGTACTAGGTTGCCCGAGCCAGAAACATTTTACATCAGGCAATTAGTTTTCAATGTGTTTCGTATTGCCACGTCAGTAATTTAACCATGATCTGAAGTACTCTTTAAAAATAATCAAATTCTATGGTGTAGATACTTAAGCTAGCTTGAACAATTAAACTTTAGTGCTACTTAAGCTTGAACAATTAAAATTTAGTGCTTCTTAGAGACATTCTAAAATGTTTTGACTTTACCGTTCATCTACAATTTCATTCAACAGACATAGTAATAAAGTGGTAAATGAACTTGAATACGATCATATGAGATTCATTGCTATAATTTTAATTATATAACAGAACACTTAATACAACAATAAATACAACAGAAATGAATTATAAACAATTACAAACACACGCACTCAAGTGAATTGAAGACAATAGTCCGTTAGGAATTCCTATTCATGGTTGATAGCAACAATGTTTATTTATTTATTTATTTTACGTCAAAAAACAGTTGAAACTGCGTATGACGTGCTATGGGGAGAAGTGAATTCTGTGCACATTTTCAAAATTCTGTGATTCCTACACTAAGTCATATACTACATGAATTTTGAAAATTAAAAAAAGCTCTCATGTAATAAAATCTATTTTCAAGGATAAATAACCAATAAATTTTGGGCTCGTATCCATGATGTCCTTCGCCAAGGAATATTACTTCCTGCCGCAACTACATGGAAACGATAATTTGAATAACTGTATTTCCCACTGAATTCTAGAAGACGTGCACAGATAATGAAGTTACATTAATGTCCACATGCAAAACAAGGGGCCATCTCAGCATTTGCTCAATAGATTAGGGAAACTGGACGAAAAACCCGATCGAGATGGGGGTCATTGACCCGGAAGCTGTAGTACAATAGTTGTTACAGGTTGTTTATACACATTTATACAGTCCAAATGGTAAATAATGCATTGTAGCATTGTTAAAATTAATGTTACTTTTCTTGTGATGCTCAGTATAGTCTCTAATTGTATAGAAACAGTTATGCAGCAGAAACGATTTCACTTGGGATTTAAACTTTTCTATTGAATTTAATCCTTTAATGTCATCTGGCAAAGTGTTGTAAAATAATGTACATGTATGTGAATTTTTTGTAATGAGCTGTTGATACTGTCACCTGATGAATATGATTTCTACGTCGAGTGTTGTAGTAATAGACATCGGCATTTCAGAAAACATATTCCCGCCCTTAAGCAAGTCATTTTTGACAAAAACCACTGATTCGTAAATGAACAGACAAGGTAATGGTAAAATTCCTAGATTAATGAAGAGAGGCTTACATGAATCACGTGGGTGGGATTTGGTTATTATTCGTACAATTCGTTTTTGTAATCTAAAAGTCTGGAAGCTATAAGATGTATTTCCCCAGAATATTATGCCATATCTCAGGCGGGAATGAACATTCGCGAAATATACACAATGAGCAGTATGAAGGCTGACTGAATTTGCAAGAATTCTGAACGCGTAGCACAATGAACTTAATTTTGTATTCAATTCATTTAAATGGTCGTTCCATTTAAGGTTTGACTGAGTTGAGAGACCTAAAAATTTTGGTGCCTTAACATCAGTCAATGGTACACCGTTCATTTTCAATGGAGTACAGAATGGTTTATTTGAAATGAAAAACTGCATTAAAATCGTTTTCTTTTCGTTTACTATTAATTTGTTATTTCGGAACCAATTTGAAACATCTGATATTGTACTATTTACGGATTCTTTATTGCAAAGAATGCTCGTATCATTCGCAAAGAGAACTGTTCTTCCGTTTCGAATCGTCGGGGGCATATCTTTTACGTAAAGTAGGAACAGAATAGGGCCTAAAATCGATCCTTGAGGAACTCCACGCGCAATGGGCAAAGAGTCGGAAAGGTGCGTACGTAATGTTCCATCATTCCAGTAAGGTATTTCCACTCTCTGAGATCGTTGTTTAAGGTACGAACATAACCAATCTAGAGCAATACCACGGATTCCACATGAAGGTAATTTGAAAAGTAAAATGTCATGATCAATGATGTCAAAAGCTTTTGAGAGATCTAAAAATAATCCAATAGGTGTCTCGTTTTGATTCAATGATAAGGCGTCATCTTTAAAAAAAGAAAATATAGCTGTTTCCGTTGACTTTGATGTTCTAAAACCATGTTGGCAATCTGAAAGTGCGTCGTGTTTACTGAGAAAGGTTTCCATTCGTACGTAAAAAAGTCTCTCAATATTTTTGAAAAAACTGATAGAAGAGAAATGGGCCGATAATTTTGAATTTCATTTTTGTTGCCTTTTTTGAAGAGCGGCTTAATTTTAGCTGTTTTAAAAATATCTGGAAACGTTCCAGTGCATAACGATGAATTAAATATGTGAGTTAACGGGTGTATAATGGCATACGCACAGGTCTTTAACAAAGAATCCGGGAATTCATCTAAACCGGACGAATATTTATTTTTTAGTTTATCGATCGATGTTTCGGACACGAACACCGTGTCTAAAATTTTGGGTGAACTGTATTATTGAATTTTAGGGCTGAAGACTCTTAGTGAGATCGGCAGCAATTCTCGAAAAGTATTGGTTAAAGAGACTAGCCACTGTTGCCGGATGGTTCACATTTATATCGATATATTTTAAAACAATATTCTCTACAAGCTTTCTAGTTGATTTGGTCGTATTTTTTATTATATTCCACATTGCTTTCGTTTTGTCATTTGAGTTCAAAATATCCTGATCGTTTTTCATGATTTTAGCCTGTCTTATGACTTTTCTTAACAATGATTTGTATTTTTTAAAGTAAATGAGGAAATCTTGAGAACGTCATGACGTTTAGAAATGAAAGAAAGAATTCGCTTGTTTTTACAAGATGTCCTAATCCCTTATGTTATCCAAGAATTGCTTTCCCGTGAAGTATTTAATTTTCTTTTTTGAAGAGGGAAGCAAGTGTTAAAAAGAAATGAAAGAGTTGAAAAAAAGGAATTATATTTGTCGTTTGTATCAACAGTATTATAAACCGCTTCCCATGACTCCTGCATCAAGTAATCAATGAACTCGTGGCTCATTGCAAAGTCGCAAGCCTTTCACCACTGAGATCCGGGTTCGATTCCCGTCGAATCTCATGTGAAATTTGTTCCAACAAAACGAGTTCGGCTGCTTCACAAGGGCTAGTCCAACCCCTGTGAAGTGTCCTAAACCCTACCCCTCTAATTTTATTTTACTTTTAGTAAACAATCTAGTCATACGTGTATTATGAATTGTGTCAGTGTTCGCAGTTCTTATAATGGTAAGAATTTGCGCATCGTGGTCACTGTATCCTAAATCTTTTGTTTCAACTTCATATCGAGTAGTAGTTTTGTTAATTATAATTTGATCAATTGCCTTCATCGAATTTTGTGGGATCCGTGTAGGCACATTAATTGTAATGTCTAAATTGAAGGAATTAATTAAATCGAGAAACTTTTCTTTCTCGCAAGATTCGACCAGAAAATCAATGTTAAAATCTCCGCATACAACAATGGATTCAAAAGAGCGATTGATGACATTGTGAAGTGCTATCTCCAGTTTTTCTAAGAACAAAATATAATCTGCAGCTCTCTTTGTTGGAGGTCTGTAGATGCAAAGTAATATCTTTTCTAGCGAAGTAAGATGTACAACAGAAATTTCGAAAACATTTTCAACGGAATACACATTTAATTCCGTCAAGGAGATAGAATCAATATTATTTCTAACGTATGTACAAGAACCCCCATATGTAGGACCTTTATGCGATTCTCTCTCTCTGCAATAAAAGCCTGCGAGGTAAAAGTTTGGAATTTGAAAAATGTTAAGTTCATTAGCAGATAACCAATGTTCTGTAAAGCAAAGAACATCCATTTGATTTAAATCGATCTGTAGAGCTTCCTCCATAAACTCAGTTTTATTTGAAAGGGAACATTATGGTGCAGAATGTTTATCTTCTGCAAGTACCTACACGAATGGTTTTCTGCTGCATCTGACTGTAGTTGCTGTATATTCACTCCATTTTTACCTCGAGTGCGTGGTCGATGGTTGTAGTGTGTCCCGGCAGTGACAGGTTGTGAGGAAAATGGGGCATCGGGTGTAGATGAATTGCTAGTGGGAATGGGAGAGACGGGAGTAGGTTCAGAGGAAGACAACAGGGTTCGATTGATTGATTTTTTCGTGTTTCCGGGCGCGTCTACTGCTTTGGTCATTAGTCCCGTTAGTGTAGTGCATGTTTTTTCTCGGGAGATGGCGGTGATCTTCCCCCGCTGGATGGCGAGATCCGGCGCCGACCTATCGTCGGCTAGTGGGGTTTCCCCCTAACCAGGACTCTCCCACCAGCGGGGCACCGCCCATGCCGGGACAAGCTCTAAGCTCCCGACCGATCTCCCGGAATATGTGGTAGTGTAGTGCATGTTAGTGTAAGTGTGTGTGTAAGGGGATAGGATAGGACAAGGAAGTGGAAGGAAAGATCGCGCGTGGTCCGTTTGGTACGGTACTGTTCCGGCATTCGCCAGGTGTTTATCGGAGAAATCACGGAAAACTACCGATCAGAGCAGCCTCTAGAATTCTCATCCAGGCAGCGACTGAATTCGACCTAGCTGAAAAGCTAATGTAGAAAATCCTGCCGCCGTCAAGACTCGAACCTAGGATCTCCCCGTCAGAGGCACTGCAGTGACATCAGTTGATGCACTGAGCTACCGCTCCCGGTCAACAGGGTTCGAAAAAAGGGTGGGGGTGGAGAACGTAAGGAAGGTGAGAGGGATAGATTTTTGGAAGGAGACTGCGTAGGACTGGAATTGATGATGTATTGTGCAAGTTTGTTACCGACTGCATGTTTTCCAGCAAGGTTCATGTGAAGACCATGCCGGGTGAAGTGTTTTGCTGAGAGGAAATTAATTTCAAAAAGTGTGACATTTGTTTCTCTCAGCTGCAGTTTCAATTGTTGGTTTGCGTGCTTAATATCGCTGCATAGTGTTGGTCTGTTGTACCAGAAGGGCAGATTCGAGACTAAATTGTTAGTATTTTGGGCGGCACGTAATTTGTGTACATGTTTTTCAGGTGTAAAGTGACCACCCAAGTTAATGTCATTCTGCCTTCCTATGATAATGACTGTGTCCCGATTGGTCAGTGTTTTTGTGTGGGTGTCCAACTCTGCAGTCACATCTGCAAACCTCCCGTTAGGTTTAAAAATAGATGAGACTGAGAAGTTGGAGGGTAACTTCCTACTGAGAATGGAGGACAGATGGCGGCCACGACTGTCAGCTAAAATAAGTACCTGCTTTTTGGGCTCAGTAGGAATGTCTTTGTTTTCAAGTGAGCTAGGATGCGCAGCTTTACGTGTTTTGGTTTTGACGCGCTTCCTAGCCTGTTTGCGTTGGTTTGTGCATGTATTCGTCGATGGTAGAGAAGGGTGGTGAGGATCAGGAAGGCGAGGAATATCTGTTTCATAATCTAAAACAGTAAATTTGTTTTGAGTTGTGACTGGATGCGGTGCCTGTGTCTTTTGTACAGTCACGGGTATATGGTTGGTATTATTCGCTATGTTGCCGACTTTTACCCAACCGTCTGTGTAGAGAACGACCTCTTCCAACTTTCGGATATGTTGATCTAAATTATTCTTTACGTGTGTGAAGGCTTTCAGAAGGTCGGTTTGAGAGTGTAAGTAAAAAGAGTAGAACGAGCATTAGCCATTCCATGAATGCGTTTTAATGTACGTGATAAAAATTGGAATAAATACAAGAAAACCCAGATAAAAGCAACAAAAACCTAACTTTAAATTTTAAAAGTGTTAAATTGATGTGTATTAAATAAATTAAAAAGCAAGATTTAATATAAAAATTAGACGGTATCCTACACACAAAATCTATTTACGAAATTTGGCAATGTGGCAACCTAGAATTTCGTCCACTTAAGCTGCACTTAAGCTGTAACACTTTAATACAATCAGTAGATTATACTTTACCGAAATCAGATAAAAGATATCTGAAAGTTTGGCTTCCATATATATATATATATATATATATATATATATATATATATATATAGAACAAGGTTTGAAACAAATTCAAACTTTGATACACCGTCCTCTTACCGTAACATTCAGAACAACGGAATCGTCACTTGTCACAGAAATACAATAAATCTTTCAGCAAATTAATTAGCACAGTGATTTAATAATGGAAATAAATTGAACTGTGAATAGATTTTAACACTTATCACCATCTCGTAAATCTGAAGTTCGTTAAGGTTTCAAAGTCCGTTTAAAATTCGTAATCTGTTTGTCTTGGTTATAGCAAAAAATCAGTTGAAATTATTATTTCAGCTAACCTGCAACAAGTAATAAAAGCACTTAAAACATACTAGGCACAGTCAAATCCCTAAAAATGGTAGATAATCACAAAATATGAACAGTACAACCAGATGCGTCCGTCTCGTAAGATGGCGTCAACCAGTCCCAATTGAACCATTGTCCCCTTCCCCACCCAACCAATGTATTTTGGTGTGTGTAGTTACGCGCAAATTACGAATGTATTATAATCCTTATTACGTCCAATTAAACGGGCTGTTCAATAAAGGGTAACAAGACAGAAGTTAAAGCCAATGAGCTCCGGGGTACCAAAAATTTAATGAGAATGACCCAAAATGAAACATGACGTGAATGACTCTATGGCTCATTTTCGTTCAGTCTACTAGAAAGGATGTCCCATAAAGTCATTTCTTGTTCTATGCAATCTACAAATTATGGCCTTTTTGAATTTAAACATACAATATTTGAGGGAATTTCACGCGTCCCACATCATTTTGTTCCTCGCAGGCTGTGTCAAACCAGTTAGTTTGTCGCCAGTCCACCAGGTTGAAGATATTCGTCAACCGAAGGTGCCCCCTTGCTTGCCCATGTGTCAGGTGAGACTGATCTGCGCCACCCCTCCCCCTCACCTAGCCGTGGAGTAGAGGCGGGCCAGCCGCCAGCCGGGAGAGACGGTTGCGGAGTGGAGGAGAGAGAGGCATTTTCGGACCACGCCAGACGGGACCTCCGTAAAGTTAGAATCGCAAAGTTTTCAAAAATTATTGAAACTAGACTCAAAATTTGTCGCTTTTTGTCGCTAATTTGTTACGCAAAAATAAAATTTGTCGCTCTTCATTTGACCCTGGTATTAAGATTCGGCTAACTTGATATCAAGTTAGCATCGCAAACTTAAGAAAACCAACTAATTACAGACATAAATATAAAATAACAACATTAGAATTTTTCAAGGTGACACATTAAGTCCACTTTGGTTTTGCTTAGCAGTTAACCCTTTGCTGAATCAATCTGGTCTGGGTTACAAACTCACGGATGGAAAGAAATCCCTTCACATCATTAATCACCTATTCTATATGGACGACTTAAAATTATTTGCAAAAGACAGGAATGAGTTAAGCAGACTGTTGGAGATCACATCACAATTCAGCAAAGACATACACATGACTTTTGGAACAGACAAGTGTGCCACACTTAGTGTTAAAGGAGGAAAAGTCGAATCCTCAATCACACTAAATACTTTTGCAGAGTTTAGTCCAATAGAACAATTACAGCCACATGACAGTTACAAGTATTTAGGTTTCAACCAAAATATAATGATTAATCACAGAGACAGCAAGCAGCAGCTAGAAAATATGTTTAGACTCCGTCTTCGGAAAATCCTAGAAACAGAGCTGATTTCAAAGAATAAAGTAAAAGCTATAAATTCCTGGAGCATCCCTGTGCTGACTTATTCCACAAACGGATCTTGATAACCTAAATAGAATGGTACGCACTATGCTCACTATTTCATCACCCTAAATCAGCAATAGAACGCCTCTACATTCCCAGGAAAACTGGTGGTCGTGGTCTACTAGATCTGAAAGCATTATGCAACCGCCAGGTAACAAGTCTAAAAAACTACTTCAACTCTCAATCCGAACTGTCGCCTCTACATAAAGCAGTAGTAGTATGTGACAAAGGCTATACTCCCTTAAATCTGAGCAACAATGCAGACTACCCTGATATCACGTCAGTCAAGGAAAGATTACAGGTATGGAAGTCCAAACCTCTCCATGGTAGATTTCCCCATGCTCTAGAAAATGCCGAGTACGACGCCTCAGTGCGATGGCTCAGAGATGGGGCTCTATTTGGAGAGACTGAGGGTTTCATTCAAGCAATTCAGGACCAAGTTATTTCAACAAATAACTACAAAAGATTTATTGAAAAACTAGAAGTTAATGACGAATGCAGAGTATGTCATCGATCATCAGAGATATTAGACCATCTCATCACTGGGTGCACAAACCTCGCCAACACGGAGTACCTACATCGGCACAACCTAACTGCAAATATTGTACACCAAGCACTGGCAACCAAACATGCTCTACTGGCAGAAAAGGAAATCATCCCTCATTATAAATACAAAGCCAAATCCGTAAGAAAGAAACAGTTCAAAATGTATTACAACCTTCCAATACATACCGATAAAACATCCCGGCAAATAAACCAGACATTCTACTACATAACATACAGGAAAAGAAAGCATTCATTATTGATGTTACACACCCTGCAGATCACAACTCAATAAGGCAGAATCAGAAAAAATCTCAAAATACATTCTCCTATCAATAGAATATAAAGAAATATACAAACTTGAGTCTGTTGAAATTATACGAATTGTAATAACAGCTACAGGTCTGGTTAACAAAAATCTAAAGAATTATTTAGAAAAAATAGGTCTTCATCCTCATAAAATTATCCCAAAAGCTCAAAAGTCAGTCATTCTTGAAAGCTGCCGGATTGTTCGCACAGTCCTCAATATGCAAAGCTAGGAATGTGGTATACCTAGAGGCCCCTCAAACCATGAACCCCGGGTGAGAAACCCCCGAGAAAATAATAATAATAATAATAATAATAATAATAATAATAAGCACTAAGCTTGCAAAGAAAATCATAAAGTTGAACAGGAACAGCCGTATTATAAATGTAAGCCTGAGCAAGTCATCAGTAACCATCAGGCCCGAATTTTTCGGGGCACGACAATTACATCTATAGAACGGTTGAAGCAAACAGACCTGATATTCTGCTGTTTGATAAAACCGCGAAAACAGCGATGATTGTCAATGTAGCAGTTCCTTCAGATGAAAAGCTAATATCAACATTAGCAGAGAAAAAACGAAAATATCAACCATCGAATTAAAGGATATGTACAGACTGCGAAGAGTAGAGATAGTTCTGTGGTAGTGTCGTAAATGGGTAGTCACGAAGAACTGGCAGAAAACTGGAGAAAATCTACAATTACCAGAAAAACATCTGAGAACTATGCAGAAAGCTGCTTTACTTGGTACAGCGAACATTGTCAGGAAATTTTTGAATCTTGATGGAGGGATACATAACCAAAGAAGTTAATGCATCACTAGAAGATTGTGAAATAGTGTGCGTGAAATAGTATTGTGAAAAGATTAAAAATTGAGAATAAATGTGAAGTGTTTGTTCTGTAGATTTTATTTTCTTTGTATCTCCATAAACATTGTACAGACAGATTGTGTCTTGGGTAGGAAAACTCCGACATCATTTGTATTTAAAAAAAGAAAAATTATAAATGTATAAAAATAAGAAGAAGAAGAAGGAGGAGGAGGAGGAGGAGGAGGAGGAGGAGAAGGAGGAGGAGAGAGGAGAAGGAGAAGGAGAAGGAGAAGGAGAAGGAGAAGGAGAAGGAGAAGGAGAAGGAGAAGGAGAAGGAGGAGGAGAAGGAGGAGGAGAAGGAGGAGGAGAAGGAGGAGGAGAAGGAGAAGGAGAAGGAGAAGGAGAAGGAGAAGGAGAAGGAGAAGGTGAGGTGAAGGTGAGGTAAGGTGAAGGTGAAGTGAAGGAGTGAAGGTGAAGGTGAAGGTGAAGGTGAAGGTGAAGGTGAAGGTGAAGGTGAAGGTGAAGGTGAAGGTGAAGGTGAAGGTGAAGGTGAAGGTGAAGGTGAAGGGAAGGTGAAGGTGAAGGTGAAGGTGAAGGAGGAGAGGAAGGAGGAGGAGAAGGAGAAGAAGGAGAAGGAGAAGGAGCAGCCCCGCCTGTGTGTGGGGCGGGTCGCGCCCAAGGAGCCGCGCGCGGGGTGGCGTCCCCGCGGGCGCTGCGATTGTGTCCAGGCTGCTCCTCGCCGATTTGTCACCGCGGGCGACGGGACGTCGATATCACTCGGCCGCGATTTATGATCGGGGCCGGGCGCCCGCCCGCTCGCTTCCTTCCTTAGCGGAGGCCTAATAAACGTAAATCGCCCCGGGAGCACCTGCGCCGCCGCGCCGCGTAAATCTCTGCCGCTGTCCGCGACCAAATTCCCCGAGAAAGTGAGGGGGAGGGTTAGGGCTCGTTACTTTGCGGAAATTGTGTGAGCCCCTGCTCCTGAGGCCAAGGCCGCTACGCTACTCGAGAGGGGAGTTACCTACAGTGGTGGGATGCAAAGGGGCAATGATAATGATTCACGGTATATTACAGGTATTATTGAATTAAACTCACTACTTTTTCTGCGATTCGGCCGTCATTGGGCCCACGATACGGGCATCATACCAGACTGAAATATTGGGGTGGGTGCACGTTACTTTCTATTGGGGGAATCTTGCCATTTAATGCAGATTCTATGTTTGGGATGGAGTGTTATGTGATGATATGTTATGATGATGATGATGATGATGATGATGATGATAGACATACACAAACCTATCGACTGGCATCCATATCGACATCTCTCAACGTGTATCCCAGGATCTCGTACTATTGCTTCTGGTGGCTATGACTTGATCTTGTATTGCCAGCACAGTGCTTTTCGTCTCTCGGAACACCAGGCCTGTCATTAGCCAGTAGTTCGGCGCTTTCACATCGACATTATCTCGACTAATTGCAGGTGTTTTCCATGCAGAGGTCTGCTCATGCACGTTTCCAGTTTTTGCTGTTCCGTATAATTATTTCTGCTGTATTTGTGATGTCTTAACTTCAACAGTGTGGATCCATCTGTTAAACACATGGTACGATGTAGTTTAAATGTTTCGGCTTCCTTGTGAAAGTATTCTCGTAGAGGTTTTGTATGTTGCGACTGTTGGTTGCCTATGTCCACAACACCTTGACCACCCAAATGCCGTGGCAAAGTCTTTCGACTGCTGATTTCGGATGGTGCTTGCGTTCTCCAGTCATCAATGTGCGCAGTTTTCTTTCGAGGCCTTTTATTTCCGTTGTACTCCATTTTATAACCCCAAAAGAAACATTTTATTTTGTTTTTCAAACTGTTGATTCTTCCTGAAACTGTTACAGTTCATTTTTAACCTTGCGTTTTTCCAATTTTCTTTTCACAATTTAAATTGTCCGGCATTTTTCCATTCCAAATTCCCTTGAGAACGTTTCAACAATTCGCAGATGTTCTAGTTGCATATTTATTGCAGCATACAGCTTCAAGTCGTCCATGTACGAAAGATGGTTTAATCGATATGCTTCTTGTGTCCCGTTTTTGATAGCATAGCCGTGTCCAGTAGAAATTAGCATATTGGATAGCGGGTTCATGGAGAAGATAAACCATAGTGGGCTCAGCGAGTCACCGTGAAATATACCTCGCTGAATAGTAATGTCATCCTGGATGTCAATTATGCCTCTCCCTCCCGGGCTTTGCGGCAGCATAGAACTCTATACAAGATTTTAGGTGATGCTCTTTGTATTTTGTCATTGATGTACGAATTAGTCTTTAAAAATGTTAGAGGTCAGTTGAAGACCATTTAATAATACGGAAGCTGTACGTAAGAACCGAGATTGCATATGTATTTATGGCTTTTATAAGGTTTTCCCCAGTGATATGGCGTTGTTTTTGTTATTATTATTATTATTATTATTATTATTATTAATATTATTATATTTATTAGATTGTTATTTCTTATTGAATTTATAAAAACTACTAATTTTAAACATTTTCAAAGTGTAGAGTGGTTTTTAAAAGCGTGAGCAGAGGATGGCAATAAATTCATGGAGTGCTGCAAAAATGACCTTTCAACTTCGCTTCCTTGACGGATCCCTGAATTTACTTTTGCTTGAGTCGAAAATTGTTGTCCAACTCGGACTTTCTGTTTCCTATCTCGAAAAACCTCATCAATCCACGCCACCACTCTGGGGTCAATACCCAATTGCATTAATTTATGAACCAGTTTAGCGTGTGGAACAACATCAAATGCCTTCGCAAAATCTATTATTACGGCATCCACCCTCCCACTATTATCAACTTCATCAGCTATATCCTGAAACAATGATACACTCTGACTCTCGCAAGAGAAACCGTTCCTAAAACCATGCTGTCCCTGAAATAGCCATTCTTTTCTTTTCCATTCTTGTCTAATATAGCTAGTTATCAAGTGCTCCATTAGCTTACATACAAATGACGTGAGACTTACTGGTCTATAATTGGCTAATACAGTACTATCACCACTCTTCAAAATCGGAACAACGGTAGCTAGCTTCCAATCATCGGGCACGCTTGAACTGTTGGTCGAAACCTGAAATAATCTTGTTAGATACGATAATATTGCCTCTCCACCGAGTTTAATTATGTCAATTGAAATGGCATCTGGACCCCGCGACTTTCCATTTTTCATAGATTTAATTCGTTTGCGCGATGTGTTTACGTCTAATTGGAATGTATTGAACAGTCCAAAACAATTATTGGATACTGGTATCATCTACCTGTAAAAATATGTGTTTACATGAACAACTTGAGGGATATGGGGAAATTATTGCTGATTATTAAAATTGAGCTATTGGTCCAAAGCTGCCCCCATTACCTGCTACGGCACTAACCATTTCATCTTAACAGTCAATAATAATGACTTCGCGTTCAATAATAATGACTTCGTATACTTCGCGAATGTTCATTCCCGCCTGAGATATGGCATAATATTCTGGGGAAATACATCTTATAGCTCCCAGACTTTAGATTACAAAAACGAATTGTACGAATAATAACCAAATCCCACCCACGTGATTCATGTAAGCCTCTCTTCATTAATCTAGGAATTCTACCATTACCGTGTCTTTTTATTTACGAATCAGTGGTTTTTGTAAAAAATGACTTGCTCAAGCGCGGGAATATATTTTCAGAAAATGCCGAAGTCTATTACTATAACACTCGACGTAGAAATCATATTCATCAGGTGACAGTATCAACAGCTCATTACAAAAAATTCACATACAATACATGTACATTATTTTACAACACTTTGCCAGATGACATTAAACGATTAAATTCAATAGAAAAGTTTAAATCCCAAGTGAAATCGTTTCTGCTGCATAACTGTTTCTATACAATTAGAGACTATACTGAGCATCACAAGAAAAGTAACATTAATTTTAACAATGATACATAATGCATTATTTACCATTTGGACTGTATAAATGAGTATAAACAACCTGTAACAACTATTGTACTACAGCTTCCGGGTCAACGACCCCATCTCGATCAGGTTTTCGTCCAGTTTCCTGATCCATTGAGCAAATGCTGAGATGGCCCTTGTTTTGCTTCTGGACATAAATGTAACTTCTTTTCTGTGCACGTCTTCTTGAATTCAGTGGAAATACAATTAGTCAAATTATCGTTTCCATGTTGTCGCGGCAGGAAGTACCTTTCAAAATTCAAAATTTATTGCTTATTTATCCTTGAAAATAGATTTTATTACATGGGAGTTTTTGTTTTTTTTCTCCCTTTCAAAATTCAAAATTTATTGCTTATTTATCCTTGAAAATAGATTTTATTACATGGGAGTTTTTGTTTTTTCCCCCTTTCAAAATTCAAAATTTATTGCTTGTTTATCCTTGAAAATAGATTTTATTACATGGGAGTTTTTGTTTTTTCTCCTTTCAAAAATTCAAAATTTAAGTAGTATATGACTTAGTGTAGGGATCACAGAATTTTGAAAATGTGCACACAATTCACTTTTCCCCATAGCACGTCATACGCAGTTTTTAACTGTTTTTTTGACGTAAAATAAATAAACAAATAAAATAAATGACATCAAGTCATCAAAACCCTCCACCAGCATACCATTAACCCAACCTGATAATTTTGATTTTTTAAATTTATTACAAAACATTTTTAGATTTTACAAAGTTCACTTCATATTCCACCATTTGTGTAGTAAGATTAATATAAACTTAATGCTAATAACTTAATTCTAAAAATTACAGTTTTGGGGGAGGAATCTTTTGTGATGAGATCTCAAGGAAGTTACAGAAGAAACCTTCGTAAGGACGTTGTAGAAGGGAAATCTATTTTTAATACGGGTCTGATGAGTGTGATTTTTTTCTAATCGGAGGGGGCGTGGTCTTTTGATTTCACATAACTTATGATAAAGCTGTGTGGAGGGATACGTGTTGTGGTTTCTATTGTTTCTAGTTGGAATTCATTGTGCAGCTGTTGATTGGAAGTAAACCATGCTGATTTTGTAATAGCACGGAGAAACTGATTTTGAACGATCTGGAACTTTGGGTTGGATCTTGGGACATTTATTCAAACTGGGCAAGCTTCCAAGAAGAGCGGTTTAATTCTATTACAGTCCACTCCCAAACTATTTTAAAACTACATAGAAATGGTTTCAAATTTAGTTAGGGCTGTGATTTACGGAAGTTTTGCTGACCTCTTTATTATTGGAGTTAGTATTTTGCTTCAGCTTGTATCATTTTTTTATTTATACGCTTTGTCCAGTTTTATTGTTTATCCATTAATTATTCTAGATATTTAATTGGTTCATTATGCGGGTACCAGTTAATTACGTCCTAATTTAATGTAAGTAGAGTGAGAACGTTATAGAGAGAATATTTTACAGCAATTTTGTTTGCATTTAATTTTATTTTTAATTTGGAAGCACAGGTATCTAGAAGGTGAAGATATAGTTGCAGTTGGGAATTACTGTGTTTCAGAGAATGTCCGGATGTATATATAGCAGAATCACCGGGAAACTGCGCTATTTTATGCAGGTGAGTATGAATAAACCTCTCTTGCACAAGTGGAAAAACGTTAATGAAAGCGGCGACAAGTGTGGTAACCCTGCTTTGATTCATTAGTTGGTTGGTTGTTAGTGATTTCGGATGCGTCAACAACTGAGGTCATTAGTCCCGTAAGTGTAGTGTGTGTGTTTTCCTCAGAAGATGGGGGTGATCTTCCCCCGCCGGATGGCGACATCCGGCGCCAACCTACCGTAGGCAAGCATGGTTTCCCGCCAGGTGCCTCCCACCAGCGGGACATCGCCCCAGCCGGGACACGCACTAAGCTCCCGACCGATTTCCCGATTATGTGTGGTAGTGTGGTGCGTGTTTGTGCTAGGGGTGAGGATAGGGCAAAGAAGAGGAAGGAAAGATCGCGCGCGGTCCGTGGCCTGTTTGTTAGGATACTTCTCCGGCATTCGCCTGGTGTTGATCGGATAAACCACGGAAAACTACCGATCAGAGCAGCCGGCCTCTAGAATTCTTCTCCAGACAGCGATTGTCGGGACTCGCACCTAGGACTTCCCGGTCAGAGGTACTACAGTGACTTCAGTTGATGCACTGAGCCACCTCTCCCTGTAAACCCTGCTTTTACAGTTTGAGGGCTTCTCGCCGTGTCCGAGAAGGTTTCATCTTGTAGAAATAGGTGTGCCCATTACTCTGAGTTTATTGGTTAAGGCTAAATGTACCGAATTTAGATTACCGATAACTTCTAAACAAATTATCCGATTTTCAATCAGTGAACGGCATATGATTCAAATTTAATGTAGAACATACGCTGTGAAGAGGGCCAGGCAAAGAGGCGTTTCTCTTGCGGTCCGACTGGAATTCGTCAGATAATGCGCTCGCTATTTTCTGCATTTCAACGTTAATTTTACATTGTCGTATACCTTTATATATACGTAGTATAGAGAAAGTTACGTAACGCTGCGGAAAATCGATTTCGTGATTTAAACGAAAATGCATGTTTTGGGCCTCCTGATAACTGAAAAGTGTTGTTTTTTATTAATCATATTCCACTTAAATTATAGACATAACAGTTCTTTTTAAATTAAATTTACAGTTCATTAACATAGTTTATTTCACAAAGAGTCATAAAATACACAACGTTTTGGAGCTCTATTGTGTTTCCATCATCAGGTAAAAAATGTATAGCTATTTGTTTTATCTAAACGAAATACATAACAATTAAAAACTGAATGGATAAAAATACTAAAATTTTTAAACATGAAGAAAATCTGTAAACTATGTAAGCCAAAGTATTTAGATTAGGAATCTTACCTTATCAAGTTATAAGTAGAGTGACTTCAAATTCAGATTATAAGGTATAATGTGGATAAATGACAATTATGTAATATAGAATTACGTAAATGAACATCCACGTCTTTAAAACAATAATCTATCAACATATTCAGTCTTCATTGATAATAGATTATAATTAGTCATAAATAAGCAGCTGAGCAGTAGACCGGAGCGGTGAATCTCATGCATTTGATCAAGCAGCTGGTTGTGCTAGAGAATTTATCGTTTAATCTAAGACAAACCTTGTAAGCCCCCTGGTTCATTTCAAACTCACAAATACACCGTGAGTTTCAAATACCTCTCCTCTCTGAATTCATCTCACAAACCTCTCAAAAATATTACTCTCTCCTCCCAGCATGTCCCAACACTCCAATATTCAATCTCGGTCAAAACGCTCATCATCCTTCACGCATTAGATCCAGATTCCCCAAAGACCTCTTTCGGCCTTCCCAATTCATAGGAATCATTCGTCACAATTTCCCACAAAACACACCCCTCCACTTCTAAACAATAAATGCAAACTTCCCAAAGTCAAGTTTATACAATTATGAATTTTTAAAAATAGTGAAGAGTTATACCGAGACCCGCATTTGCCTGAAGATGGTCCAGTAAATTCATTGTTTGTAACATTGTAGCCGTCAAAATCCCCAAAAGACTCAGAAAGTCAAACGGGAAGAAATAAATAAATTTTTAAAAAATTATCGAGGCACTCAGCAAGAAAATGATGATAGGCACAAAGCAGATGGAGAAAAAAAGCAAATTCCACGCCAACGATCAACGTGTCTTTTAATTCTTTGAAGAGTGTAAGAGACCTGAATATTTTCACCATGAATAAAAATTTCACTGAATTCCATGAACAATTGTGTAATTAAAAATGTTAGCAGGCAAGTGCCATTCAGCGCAATACAAAGTAGTTTAAACTGACAGACGCATGGAGCCCTAATGGCAAAAAAATTGTAGTATGAAGCATGGCATTGTGTATTTTTAAAGCACTAAATTGTAATAAAAGCAATAAAATATTAATATAGAGCATTGCATTGAAATGTATGTATTCGTGATGCTAAGAATAGTTTTCCAGCAGCAAAAGCATATGAAGGCCTGCACGTGAGTAAAAAGGAACAAAATTGGAATTCCTTTTTTGTCTCGAACAGGTTTTGTTGTATTTTATATTCTATGATACAGCGCCGATCCTCGGCGATGTGTCGGGGGTAAAGATGTGACATTGATGACAGTATTTTCAAAACAACGATGTTTTGTAGAAACATGAATAGTCAGGAACAGATTTACGCAGAACTGCAGGAGGCACGTGACAATTTTATAGGCGGCAAAAATGGTGGGCTAAAATTGTATCTAAAGAGCCTCTTCTTCATGGCATGCGATTTTTCTTTTTCTAATTTGTATTCTATAAGTTTTTAACAAAATGATTAAATTCTTGAAAATTGATGTATTAACAGGCTAATAATTCCTTCAGTTATTATATGACTTGTGAAAAGTGAAAACGAGCGAAGTTTACATTTTCCGTCAAGTCATTCAATTAAGATTTAATAAAAATTACCAAAAAGCATTATTCGTGATATATCGAGATAAATTATTCATATTAGAAATTTTAGAAATTATTCATTCCATGTAATTTTGATAATATATTTGAAGATGTCTTATTTCGCTCATGTTTTCTGGCGATAAATACAGATATAGATAGATAGATAGATTTATTAAAGTTCGCTTTGAGCTAATGCTCGGTGGCAAACATTACAACTAGATATACAATTACAAAACTATTACGAATATTTACAAACATAATTACAATTAGAATTAGAGATTAATATCCTAGTTATAATTAATTTTGAGTTATCTATATGTTGACTTATAGCTTTTCTAACACTTCACTCCACTTCACTTCACTTCATTTCACTGCGCTGCACTACACTACACTCCCCTCCCCTTCCGTGGCCCCACCACACTACACTTCACTTCACTTCACTGTATAAGGGACATGACCATATTATTAATAATACTAACGATTATAATAATGAAACTAATAATAATAATAATAATAATAATAATAATAATAATAATTAATGATGACCTACATAGAATTAAGTATATTTTTAAATTTCACTACATTAGAAGGAAGAGTCTCTAGTGCTTTTGCAGGTAGTTTGTTCCAATCTACTATAGTACGATTCACAAAGGAGAACTTGCCTACATCAGTTCTTTGCTTTCTACATCGTATTTTCCAGGGATGGTCTCCTCTACTTTTATAATCAGGTTTCTGTAATCTTTTACTGATGTCTGCCCATGCTGAGTCCCCTTTGTATGTCTTGTACATTACGCATAAACGCGCCCGTTCCCGTCTCTTAGATAAGGGTTCCCATTCATCTCGTCCATCAACGCGTCCATGATTTAGAAACTTTCCGGCCCGTTTTTGAATTTTATCTATATATATCTATCTATCTATATATATATATTTACGTAATTATAAGAATTAAAGGTAGAAAAACGGTATAATAATAAATACGCATAACTAAAACAAAGATGATGAATTAGGCAGTTCTATAAGCCAAATATAAGATTTAAAAATTAATTGATTTCCCGTAAAAAAATTGAACACGCATAAACTATTAATTAAATTATATTAATTTTAGTCATAAATATGTATCCAGTTTTGAACATAAGTTATTCTTGTTATTATATATTACTTCTTTCCCTGAGTTACTTAAGAAAATCGGCAGGAATTTTCGCGTTCCTACAGACGAAAAATTGTTAATCCGCATCTGTGAATAGAATGTTTTATAAACCCATGAAATATTTTGAAAGCTGATGCTCATGAACCATGTTTTGTTTATGAATTAAATAACAATCAAATTTTTGCGTCAAATATGAAATAATATTGGATGATATCATTGGATTGGACAGTATCACTGT
The DNA here is from genome assembly GCA_964035755.1 of Teleogryllus oceanicus. NCBI lineage: Eukaryota > Metazoa > Arthropoda > Insecta > Orthoptera > Gryllidae > Teleogryllus > Teleogryllus oceanicus. The sequence continues at coordinate 18,911,463 of CAXIVR010000007.1, read as the reverse complement.
CAGTTCAGTGTTCGATCAATGTGAACTCTGATAGTAGTATCTTCATCCAATAGACTACCTGCCGCCCTAGAGATAGCCTTGCTGTCCTGATATTTCCTATACTTGTCTTCGTATTTCATACGCGGAGAGGCGTCAACTCAAGTGCCCTAAAGTTATCCCTCTTCTTCCCTTTGCCTTCTACGGCGAAGTGAGGAAGCTCTGACCCCTTGAGATGTCCCTGAACGCTCAAGTTTTCAGCGTTCAGGTTTTCAGGCGCAACTTGGTTCTTATTATTTTAGCTTCCTTTTGACAGTATTTAATAGTTCTAGTTATAAATTAATAAACTCGGTCGTTGTCGAATCAAATTTCCCTCCGCGTCAATATGTTAGAGATTCCTAATTCAGATGGATTTTGGGGCGATGTTTGAATTTTGATTAATGTTTGCATTTACAATCCTTGTGCATTGTTGTCTTTGCATTCCTCCTAGTCCGAATCTCGCTGATAATTCGGTGAGTTTCTATTCGAACAATGGCCTATGTATTTATTTATTTATTTTACGTCAAAAAACAGTTGAAACTGCGTATGACGTGCTATGGGGAGAAGTAAATTCTGTGCACATTTTCAAAATTCTGTGATCCCTACACTAAGTCATATACTACATGAATTTTGAAATTTAAATTTAAAAAGAAGCATGTAATAAAATCTATTTTCAAGGATATAAAAGCAATAAATTTTGGGCTCTTATTCATGATGTCCTTCGTCAACTTCCTGCCGCAACAACATGGAAACGATAATTTGAATAACTGTATTTCCCAATGAATTCTAGAAGACCTGCACAGATTATGAAGTTACATTTCTGACCTTATTTTATTTTTTATATTTTATTTATATTTTATTTTTATCATATTATATTTTGTTAATGAGAGCAAAACAAGGGGCCATCTCAGCATTTGCTCAATGGATCAGGGAAACTGGACGAAAAACCTGATCGAGTTGGGGGTCATTGACCCGGAGGCTGCAGTAAATATTGTTACGGTATATTTCCAATTTTTGTTGAATTTAATCGTTTAATGTCATCTGGCAAAGTGTTGTAAAATAATGTACATGTATTGAATGTGATTTTTTAAAAGCCCAAAATTTATTGCTTTTATATCCTTGAAAATAGATTTTATTACATGGAAGCTTTTTTTAAATTCAAAATTCAAGCAGTACGAATAAGACTTAGTGTAGGGATCACAGAATTTTGAAAATGTGCACACAATTCACTTTTCCCCATGGGACGTCGTACGCAGTTTTAACTGTTTTGTACGTTAAATAAATAATAGTTTAGGTTGTTGTTACGTGGTACTTATAAGCGAAGGGCAGTCGCCCCTTCACCGCCACCCGTCGCGAAAAGCTGGGAGCCGCAGCGAGGAGGTGAGGAAATTACTAATACGATTTGGCACGCAGACGGTGGTTCGCAAATAGACAACTTTGTGAATGCCCTAACCAAGTTCACTTACACTGATTGGCTCGCTTGCTCGCTGGCGTTTTTCGCTTTATACTTCTCGTTTCACCTGCGCTTTCGCTGCTGCTGTTCATTCTTGAGCCACGAAGTTACCTCAGTTTACGGGGCTTGTTCGAAGGATGTCGGGTCAGATCGGACACGTACAATTTTTCAAGATAAATAATCAATACTATGCTTCGGTTACAGACGATACGAGGACGTCTATCCGGGTTATAGCACCAGTAGTGTGATTTGTGAATAAACTACCGTGGTGCTACATAATGGCACAGAATATCTCATAATAGTTTCCTAATCTGTTTCGTCTGGTTTTCGGTTTGGTCCCAATCTCCCGCCCTGGCTGGTACATATCGGCGTCAAACCTAATTTGTAGGAACTTATTAATTTTTCGGTCCCCTAGTTGCAGAATAGAACGTGTGGTGCTGCATCACAACATTTTCTAATGTGGTGCTACAACAGAATTGTGGTACTTAATTGTAGTGCTACAACAGAACATAATTTATAACTCAGGTAATTTTCGAAAATTTAGAGAGTTAAACGAAAATTAAATGTGGACCGTTTTTTTAAGTGTCCTTTCTCTATCCGAGAAAAAAATTAAATGAACATTTTTGAGCGGGTTTTGAAAAAAATTGAAATCCGCCTTTACTTTAAGCAATACTTCAAGCATTTTGAAGCAGGGAAAGCAATACGTATTAACAATATTCTAACTACGAAACGATTCGAAAATGATGAACGCAAAATATAGTTTTAATATTTACTATGAAATTTTAATTAATTTACTCCACTACTTACATACATTATAGCGGTTTAATTTTACGCCCCTTATAGCGGTTAAAAAGTAATGCCACCAAATGGCACAGACTTTCTCACACAAGTCGTTTCCTAATTTGTTTGGTCTGGGCTATCATTTCGATATTGCCTCACCCTCTTCCCAACTACCATCCATTGCCAAAGTAATATTTTTTTTTCATTTTCTCAATTTTTCGATTCCATAATGATAGACCGGTAGCGGTAGCTCAGTGCATCAACTGATGTCACTGCAGCGCTTCTGACCGGGAGGTTCTAGATTCGAGTCCTGACGGCGGCAAGATTTTCGACACTAGCTTTTCACCTATGTCGAATTCAGTCGCTGTCTGGAGGAGAATTCTAGCGGCCGGCTGCTCTGATCGGTAATTTTCCGTGGTTTCTCCGATCAAACCAGGCGAATGCCGGAGCAGTACCCTACAAAACGGGCCACGGACCGCGCGCGATCTGTCCTTCCTCTTCCTTGTCCTTTCCTCTCCCCTTACACACACACTTACACTAACACGCACTACACTACCACATATTCCGGGAGACCGGTCGGGAGCTTAGAGCTTGTCCCGGCTGGGGCGGTGCCCTGCTTGTGGGAGAGTCCTGGTTAGGGGGAAACCCCATTAGCCGACGGTAGGTGGGCACCGGATCTCGCCATCCAGCGGGGGAAGATCACAGCCATCTCCCGAGAAAAAACATGCACTACACTAACGGGACTTATGACCGAAGCAGTCGACGCGCCAGGAAACACGAAAGCATCAATCAATCAAAAATTATAGAACTGAAACATGACTTTAAGAATGTTATAGAAGAGCAAAACATCATCATATATAGAAGTTTTCATTGAAAAATTGCGACACTTCGGCAAGCGACATTGCGACACTCGAAGTGCGCAGCGGTCGGGGGAGAGGGCGGGAGGCTGCTAGCAGGAGGGTCGGTCTGGACGAGCGGAGTGGAGGAGCCTCGGCAGGGCCACTTAAGGCCGATCTTAACCGACGGAGGGGTCGAACGCCCCTGCAAACGGGGCACGAATGCTACTCATGAGCTCGTACCTTTTGTGAGTAGCGTGTATTGTCGATGACAAAGTGTATCGTATTGCAGCTCGGTCCGGTCTTTCTAATTGTATTAACAACCTCTTTTTCTTTTCCTCGCGACAATAATTCACTACATTAATTATAATCAAAATACTGCCAGAACACATTCTCGCATACCGAAGTGGATTTGATTTTTCAGCAGACATCACAGAAACGACTAAACAAAACAAGCCCTTTTCCCGGACTATCTCAGCTGGCGTCAGCATTGGTCAGATGCTGTTAGACATCGGCACTGTGCGTGCAGTCTCGGATGTGTGTTCGGGTTCTCACTTTCAAAACAACAGTAGTACATAATTCTACCGTCTGCAAATTTATAATGAACGATCAATGCGTTGCTCCGAATGCTCAACTGTTATCTACATCAACAGGTGCTAAAAGAAGATTGTAATGTGTTAATTGGCAAATCTGTCTGTGAGGGAACCTTGCATTTTCCAGGAAGCGATTACGCATGGCGGCTCGACATCCATATACTAACAATAACAACGTATTTTCTGTTTTGCATTGTACTGAATGCAAAAACTATTTTCTTGAAGTGTCAGCCTTCGTCTCGCTTACTTAATGCTTCCATTTTTACTGTAAGTGTACCATCAATTTCATTGTTTTCATTTTTAGAACATTCCTGTGTAGTAACTTTTGTGTAGCCTTCAATTTCGCGATAACCTACTTTCATAACATTAACCTTTTTTGGAAAACGAAGTCTGGGAGAGAGGTGGTCCATTTCGTCGGGCGCCGGAAGAGCTCATTGGGTTCAGAGGCCTCTCGTGCAGCCACTGGGGCAAAGTGCTGCAGAGCAGGGCTTTCCAAACAAAGGCTTCTGGCTTACAAGCAGGGTTGCCAGAGTGTTCCGAGCTCTTTCCCAACCATTAACATGGTATTTAATCAAGTAATCTCTCTAATGAAACAAAACTCCCAAACTTTGAAATGAAAAATATTCTCAATTTCCCCAACTTCTCTATAAGCCTCCGAATTTATATACACACAGTTAACGCACGAGACATGACACAACGACGTGAGCTGTCCCTGGCATTTCCATTGGCTGTCAAACACCGTCCTTTGAGCTGCTCGAAATTCTGTATTTTTGTTTTTCTTTCGCTGTGCCTGTCGTTATTTTTATTATTTTGATACATAAAAATGAGAGAGACAATAACGTCTATTGTTTCTTTTTATTCATAATTGAGAAAATAATATTTCTATCTCGATTCCGAATAAATATAACATCCTCCAAAACTCCCTAAAAAATTCTCCAACCATTGATGTTCTTTCCCCATAACGAAAAAAGTCCCACTTTTGGGGACAAAATTTCCCAATCTGACAACCCTGCTTTCAAGCAACAAGGAAGATAATTTTAGTGTTAATACAAATAGCTTACTTAACAATATAATTTCAAGCAACGAATCTCACTCCGTAGTTTAGTCATCACGTATTTTGAAAAATAAGCATTTTAGTCAAGGTTGCAAAAAACAGTTTTAAAATTCTATTTAAACATTTGAATAGTACTTTTATATATTTTTGTTTCGGCAGTTCGTCGAAAGAATTTGTTCCAGGCAAGTTCATGTAGTATTGTTTTCCGTTTCTTTTACTTAAGAAGGGATATCATTTTTCAGAGCCAAATTATATTTTAGAAAATGAAAAGAGTACATGGCGAAACATTTCCAGCTACCAAGATCCATAGAATGTCGGAATAAAAGAAAGCAAAGGCATTTCGAAGTACAATCCTCTTTCATCTTTTCCCTTCTTCATGTTTTCAAGGTGCGTGTGTTCCTGTGTGCGTTCAAGGAGCATACTCTCGGGTCCGTGTGGAAACAACATGGCGGCCAGAGGCAGCTCTACTTCCTTCAACAATGCAAGCGCTTCTCTCTGCTCGAGTTCCTGGAATTTATCGCGTCTGTAGAGTCCTGTCCGGACAGTGCAGCGCTCTGGTAACGACCTGAGAAGCACTGTATTTGAAATGTAAATACGGTTCGGCGTGTGATTTTCTCCGTCTCAGGTTCGCGATTTTTAAGAGAAGCAAACACACGATACTTGAAAATGCACGAGCGTAGTCTGAATTTGTGCCAAGGAGAACTTGTAACTTTCATAGAGGTTATGCGCGAAATTTAAATAAAATGAGAAAGCAAGCCTTCCTTTTCTTTACTAAATGGTCGGATATCTCTCTATTCTGGAAATAGTGTCGGGAACATCTCTGAGAAAGAAGAACAGCCCTAACAAGAGGTCTGGCATCGTGCTGCCTGCGTTTGAAGATGGAAGGAAAATAATGAATTTTTTTTTTGAAATTCAATGAGTTCAAGAAAAAGGAATTAATTTTATGTAAAAATACGACTCTACTTAGAGTTTTGAAAAACTGTAAAAGACGTTATTTGAAAATATGATTTGTAAGAACAGATTTCATTCAGAATAAAATCTCTATCAATATTGTACTTTTGCAATGTTATTTTCTTGTAATTTTCAATGTAGTGGGTTGTAGTTCAGCGAAATGGGGGGATGCTTTTTTTGTTTTTTGCTCTGTTTCTTAATGTAAAGAAACAATTATAAAAAGGTTTTGAGAAAATAGTTACATTCATTGATTACAATTCACACGAAATAACGCGACAACTACTCATTAGGTTCTCCAACCGATTGTGAGCCGAATGTAGCCTTGTGTGAGTCCCCAACATTTTTCGGAAATTTTAACGCATATTGTCTAGTATTTTTCATTTGATTAGACTAATTAAGATATGAAATTTCGTGCCAATAGGTTGCCATTAATCCGTGCTGACTTGAGATAAAAGTTTAAATATTAGAAAATGTTGGCTTTGCAATTTCCGAATATGTATTCCGTATTGCTTTTAATATCGTGCATTCAGTTCCCTGAACTAATTCGTGGATATAATGGCAACACGGAAGAAACAATACTTCTCTCTTCAATATTTGTTCAAGGCTGACACATGCGCCATTACACTTTTAACATTGTTCTCGAGTAGCAGGCCAAACGGTCATGCTTGCTCTTACGAGAATATTTTGGTAATATTGAAACACTGAGAAGCAGCTCTTTGTCTCCAAATGAAACAACGACAGAAATCCTTTTCAAGTCTTTTTGTGAAGGCAGAAAAAACTTACTTTCTCCTGCATTTTGCCACTGCTTGAAGTCGAATAAAAATCTGGTTTCTTGCATAATTACGATCTATCTGAACATATTCTGACCCTGACCTATTCTAAAATCATTAGCGGATTTTCGTTCCAGAATTTCTAGATTTCACCTTAATTACCGATTTATCTTCCTTATGTTATAAAAAAAGCAAATAGTGAACCCATCAGTTTGACGGCAATTCATGTTCATTTATTAGTTAGGGAAAACCACGCTAGCCGACGGTAGGTCGGCACTGGACCTCTTGGTCACTGCCTAATTAGCGCGACATCAATGTAAGTTAACTCTGCTGTACTATTGGAATTTATTATACGGTTGTATTGTTCGGATCTGTAAGTCCCAAAAATTTGTTTTTCATACTAGCTATGTTTAAAACGTTATTTTTTGATAAAAAAATAGGTAATTCAATTATGTTTCGTTACAAAACAATATAAAAAATATATATTTTTTATTACCTTTAGGGGAAAATTTATAATTATTATACGACCATTAAAACCAGAAGCAATTATTGAAATTTGCATTATTCGACAATTGTTGTGATTTATTATTTCGTTATACTTCCAAAATGCCTTACACTCACTAAAGGGAGACTTAACCAACAACTATTAAAATCTTGGTGTATTTTCCCAATCCAATTAGGATTTATTGTAGTCCATAGCGTGAAGTCTTGCTTGTGAAAATGCCTACCATATTATAACACAGAATTAATGGGCAGTGATTTATTTTCCTCTTGCGAACGAATGTTCTAAGGAACCCTTATGGCTATCAAAAGCTGAATTTATTTATTTTTTTGAAGTTTAAAGCAATTTGCGGTCTTTGTGTGCCAGTGCTACTATTTTTGTGTCTATGAAACGCACTGAAGTTGTACGTTTTTATACTTGTATAATTGTTTACTCCAAAGAATATAATGAAAATGAAAATAATTTGATCTTTTCTGTTGCTTAATTGAGTATAATTTCTACCTTAATTTTTCCAAATACGCAGAAAAGTATCGATTTTATTTTTAGATATGTTCAAAATTCGATGATGTACCGGCTGTAAAAATGTTATTTGAGCAAACTACTTAGACCAGTCTGATATCCCAAAACCACTCTTTCTTCTCTTTGTTCTTCAAACCTTCTCTTTGTTCTTCCTTCTCTCCTGAAAGCAGGAGTAAGCTTGCCTGTATAAATTTGTTATCAAAACATACAAGTCTACTGACATATTTCCAATTCTCATACCTTACATAGTAGTTTAATATTTGACAATTGGGTAACAGAACCGAGCGGTACATACACAACAATTACATTTTTAGGAAAACTGTAACAAATAGACAAACAAATCTGACATACATTTAAAGATATTTAAATTGAAAACAAAGTCACGAAGTATCAGGATGCGCAGTTGTCAAACACCCCTATAAGAACAAAATAAATTTATTTTCAGGTCACGTGAGTCCGTACAGTGGAGCAGGATTCAGTCTAAATTGCACAGAAATAAAATCAACCGCTGCGAGACACGTGTTCGCCCGAGTGTAGAAGCGACTGAAATACCTCTCGATGACCTGTGAGAGCGGGAGCTTGTGATGAACCAAACTGGCAGACGTGTGTCGAGTGGCCTCAGAGCGTCACGTTCTATCTTGGATCTTCAAGCTCAAAACAGCACGAGTTAAGATGTTTATATTACGAATATTTTTTGGGGGGAGGGGAGGGGCATGCAATTGTTCGACAGTATTAGCGGGAATAGATTAAACAATTTTTTAGGAGGAAAGTAAAGGAAGGAATGTTATTCATATTTCTGGAAAATTGTACCACGCCTTATTTATTGATCTGCTTTTGAAATGCAAAGAAGCTTTTTAGGCATTGCATATCCAACTACAAACGCAACCAGAGAGCAACAGCAAGTCAGTGATTCGAAAACGTTGCTGTGGGCTGATACAATAACTGGGTTAGCGTGCAAAGTAAATGGGTAGGAGCGTTCGGGTAAGCATGTAAAGCCATTAGCTGCCGGGGGAAAAAAGTATCGCCGTTGGTTGCACCAGCCGAAGGAAAGGTAAGCTTAATTTGAATACTTACGCGCAGAAGGGTTTGTTTAGCTGAAATATACGAGAAATGTTCAAATTTTTGCACAAAACATAGAAAGGCGAAAGTGTACGTGGATCTGACTTCAGATAGCTTCAGCTGAAGACAATTCAGATGAAACAGCAAGCCAATTCAGATGATATGTTTCAGGCATGCCGTGATGTAGGAGTTGTAAATCCTTCAAGAGGTGTGTGTATTCGATTCATATATCTAACAATTTTCTAAACAAATAGTTTATATTGTTAAAATTAATTGTAAATTTGACTAACATTTTATTTACTATAAATTATGACGTCACAAAGTAAGCCGAAGTTCGTATAAAAGAGGCAAACAAAGAGGTAAGAAAAGAAAGGAAACAAGAACAACCACCTCCAGCAGGCCGTGCAAACAAACAACACTGGCTTGGCGCCCCCTGTGCCAGCTAGCTACACGGCTCCGGCCTCGAGGCACCCAGCGGCTGCAAAGAGGATTACTTCGCCCCCTCCCCCTCCCCCGCCCACGCACCGCGAGCAGGTCACGCGCAGCACCAACCGGAGGCTCAGAACCAGAGCGCGCCTCCGCACCTCTTCCTTCCCGCTTAAGAACGTTCTTAAAACACAAGACTTTCATAGAAATTAAATATTTCCGTCGACTCGTTATTGATTGATCGTTAGTGATTCCTGGTGCGTCAACTAAGGTCATTAGTCCAATAAGTGTAGTGCATGTTTTTTTCATTGGGAGGTCGTGGTGATCTTTCCCAGCTGGATGGCGAGATCCGGTGCCGACGTTTCGTTTGGTTTGGTTGTTTTTTTCGTGTTTCCGGGCGCGTCAACTGCTTTGGTCATTAGTCCCGTTAGTGCAGTGCATGTGTTTTTCTCGGGAGATGGCGGTGATCTTCCCCCGCTGGATGGCGTGATCCGGCGCCGACCTACCGTCGGCTAGTGGGGTTTCCCCCTAACCAGGACTCTCCCACCAGCGAGGCACCGCCCAGCCGGACAAGCTCTAAGCTCCCGACCGGTCTCCCGGAATGTGGTAGTGTAGTGCATGTTAGTGTAAGTGTGTGTTAAGGGGAGAGGATAGGACAAGGAAGAGGAAGGAAAGATCGCGCGCGGTCCGTGGCCCGTTTGGTAGGGTACTGCTCCGGCATTCGCCTGGTGTTGATCAGAGAAACCACGGCCAACAACAGATTAGGGCAGGCGGCCTCTAGAATTCTCATCCAGACAACGACGGAATTCGACCTAGCTGACGAATCCTGCCGCCGTCGGGACTCGAGCCTAGAACCTCCCGTTTGGAGGCACTGAGGTGACATCAGTTGATGCACTGTGCCACCTCTTCCGGTTGACACATTAATAACCATAACTCCTTTAATGGTTTGAATATAACTTCAAATCCCTACACAAAAATTTAAATATCTTATACCAACATAATATTCCAATATTTACAATATCTCTCTTCTCGTCAACCTAACTATAGAGAATTATTTAAAACCTACCTTAACATTTTTGTTTTTAGAAAATTACTGGCGTTCATAAAGCAAAATACTCGTACTTTTATGTTGGTTATGTATGGATATTATTCGTTAAAAAATTACATACAATTTGAAATAATGCTGGTTCTGTGTTTTAATCGTTTTTATTATAATCTGGCTGTAGTACCGCGCATTGCCGAGCTTTTTATCACAATCGATTATCAGAAAGGAGAAGGAATGCATTTTGTCTGTCCCCATCCCATTTTAGCCTGCCCGGCGCCGCAACACCCAAACCCACCCGTCTCCTTTGAGTCCTACTCTGTCCTGCTTCACCCTGCTCTGCCCCGCCCCTAACCCCCCCTTTCTGCCCTTACGATCACTATTCTGTAAGGGCAAGAGGGAACTAAAAACCATTTTTCTTTAATTAAATTCTTTAAAAGTAACCTAATCTTTCCGTAAAACATAAATTTGGTAATACAGGAAAGTCTTAAGATACAGAAAGTGTTTCATACTTATTATCTTATGACTGTTTCAACCCCTTTCTCTTTCTTATTTGCCCTATAAAATTTCAGAACAAAACACTTATTAACCTACGTCTTCTTATTAATAAAATAAAAGGGTTTGTATGGTTTTTAACTTACCATGAAACTAAAATCTAATAATTATCAATCAAAAAATGTGCAAGAAATGGCTTTGAAGAAACAAAATGTACTGTGTCCTTACCTGGTCCTGGTCCTGTTCCTATTATTGTATCCGATGAAATATGCTTAAAACGTTCGTGTTTCCGCCTCAAGATACTTTCTTATTGCCTTTACAAATGCAAGAAAATAAATTGTTGTAAATATCTACCGGAAAACGGTGAAATTTCGACAGAAAAGCTCTTTATCATCAAGCAACCGCTACGAAAAAGTGAATATATCATGTTTCTATTATATAATAGAATATATAGTAAAAATTTAAATTTTTTCCGAAAAATCGATTGACGGAAAACGTCTGTCCGTCTGAAGTCAACAATAGCGTATTGGCTAAGCCATCGAAAGCTGCTCTTATTGAAATAAATATTATTGTTGACAATGACAACGCCTTCAATCATTTCAATCAACAATAGCGCCTAAAACAGATCCGATTTTCTCCAAAATAGATATTTCTCAATTGTTCAGAAAACACTTAATGTTTTGGGATGGGCTTTCAAATGTATATTTTGATTTTTTAGGGCATTTTACATGACGCCTCAAAACATTTTCAAAATTTTCTCAAAAATGGCTCCAACTTTTACTTTTCGCACACGTAAGGATATACGATATTATATACGTAGTATAGAGAAAGTTATGTAATGCTTCGGAAAACCGGTTTGATATTTCAACGGAAATACACGTTTGGGGTCACCTGATACCGCAAAAATATTTTTGTTTTCAAAACGTCCGTCTGTCTGTCCCTCTGACCGTCAGTGCGTCTGGCTGATGTATGTGAACAATATTAGCGCCTAAACGATGCTTACGATTTCTTCCAAACTGAATAAACCCCTGTCGATCTGGCCTGAATCGAAACTCTCACATTTTGATAAACATTAATTAATTTATTGGGGTACTTTACATGAAGCCCCTGCAATATTTTCAATATTTTCTCAAAAACCACTACAATTTTTTTCTATAAATTTCATGTATGAATGGAGTAACATGCATTTATAAGGTGCATTGTACGATTTTCACGGTTACTCTGAATTTTCGAAAATTGCAAAGTTCAATTCTTCTAGAACTACAATTCGAGGATAGAGATTTTTCTTCAAATAAAATTGTTGTCCATAATTAGATCAATCATTTTCAGCTATTTGTTAACAGCAATTTGTCGTTGCGAGTTAAAGTGCTTCAAAGCAAGACTTTCGAAACTCAAAATATTTCTGCGAAAGAGCTTCAAATTTCGCATTTACAATTCCGCCTAAACGCCATTCTCTTAAAAATGGTTCCAAATTTTTCAATGAAAATTGCTGTTATGATAAGGTTTTACTCTTCTTTCATATTCTTAAAACAATATTTTGGCTCTGTTACTAGAAAACCGAAAAATTGACAAAATGTTTAAAAAATGGTCTTCGGGTGGTGATAGATGGCAGCTAGCAAGAAGATGATGCAACACCCTAGAGCCAGCCCACGTCAAGGAAATTTGAAACCTACTACGAGAATGTGCCATTTTTAGCACCACTAAATACTTTTTCGTATACGTACGTATATACGGAGTAATATACGTAGTATAGAGAAAGTTATGTAATGCTGCGGAAAATCGATTTTGAGATTTCAACGGATATCCACATTTTGGGGTCCCCTGATACCGAAAAAGTGTTTTGTTTCAAACCGTCGGTCCGTCTGTCGGTCAGTCTGTGCGCCTAGGGCTTAAACCATGAGTAGGAGTTTTTCCAAATTGAAGAAATATTCTTTAAAATTTGGTGGTACTTTACATAAAGCATTTCTTACAATTTCAAAATTTTATCAAAAACCATTCCAATTATTTCTTTAAATTTCTGGCAAGAACAGAGTAAAATATAAATATACAGGTTGGATAGGTGCTATTTTCACGGTTAACTCAGAATTTTGGAAAATTGCAAAAGTTTGAATTTTATTCGGCGTCTTCCTACAACTGTAAAATTGAAGATAGAGGTTTTTCCTTCAAATGAAGTTTGTTGTCCATAATTAGTTCTTTCCTTATGGTCATGTCATTGTTTTTGAAACTGCTAATACTTTTCGCGCAATTTATAACTGTGCAATTTTAACATCAACAAAAACAAGATTTACTCAATAACCAGCTGCAATTTTTTTCTTTTAACTTTTGGTAGGGGTAGTGCTAAATGCACTCTATAAGATGACATTAACGCCATATTGCACTATTCTTTTTTTTTCAAAAATTATAAAACTATAATTTTTTGACTTGTCTCTCACGTCGTTAATATTTTCATTAACGGCACTTTGTATACACTATTGTTTTTATGAGTACATATGCTTTGAATCATGTCAGATAAAGTACCTCGAAAAATCAACAGTTTTCTATTAAAATGAGCCCAAATTCCCGCATTTTGAGAAACGTTCAAATGCTATTTTCTCAAAAATGGATCCTAATTTATTCTACAAATTTTTCCAACGGATGGTGCTAATTGTACATTTTAATATGACGTAATGTTCATTTTGGTGTACTTATTTTTCCAAATTACACATATTTTTTTTTAATATCTCTCACGCCGTTAATATTCCAGCAATTTGTATACATTATTTCATTTGCAAGTGGAAGTTCTTCAAATGACTTCAAATAAAGTTTTTCGAAACTTTATTGATGCCTGTGAAAAAGGGCTCAAATTTTACATTTACAGAATCGCTTAAACGCCACTTTCTTAAAAACGGTTCCAAATTTCTCAATGAAAATTGCCATTTTGAACTAGGTTTTACTCGTGAGAACGTCGGCTTCACTCTTCTTTAATATTGTGAAAGTAATATTTTAGTGCTTTTATTAGGAAACCGAAAGGTGAGAACATTTGAAAAAAAGTGTTTTGGGCGGCGATTGACGGTAACTGGCAAGAGGATGGGGCAAGACCATAAAGCCAGTCGACACCACGGAAATTAGAAAACTTTAATACGAGAAAGTCGGTGCGTTTTGTTACAACACTAGTTTTTATTAAACGTTCTCCTCGGATAGTATAAAGGCGCTAATTCTTAGTTCAGGTCTCATGTACGTTGAAATTCCAAATTTTTCGAAAATTGGAAAAGTGTAAATTGTTTTGGGCTTCTTGCTGCAAGTACAGCATTAAAAAAAATGTTTTCCTTAATAAGATTTTTTCTTTAGAAACAGATTTTGAAGTAAAGTCGTGATCAATTTTTCCAAAATATGAGGAGTTTTTTGTGTAATTTTTGTCAAAATATAGGCAATTTTAATTTTATAACAATATTTTTCTAAAATAACACTTATTTTTCTTGACATTTTACCCTCATATGTATCAAGAGACGGTAAAAATATGAAGCTAGTCCCGTTTTCCCCGAACTCTCCATATTCTCAAAAATTACAATAAGTTAAATTTTAAAAAACAAAATTGAATATAGAGATTTTTGCATTAGGCAGTCTTTTGTAAAATATCAACTCTTTAAAGAAGTAATATAATCCATGAATGCCCATGACAGCCTTTCAATGGTGAAAGATAACATAACCCTATCGTCAGAAACATTACATTTGATGCAGAAGAAATTCAGAATCAACCAAACCAACATCAAACACATAAACGCTTACCTCCTTCAAAGGATAGAACATTTTTTTCTAATTTAAATAAAAGAAGTATTTCTTCTGTATCTCCGTCTCTACAAGAATCATTAAATAAAAACATTCACTCTACTGTTGAAGTGTACCAAAAGCAACCCAGGAAAATTGAAGAAAAGCATAAATGATGAACTCAATTTTCAAACACTGGACTAATTAATGTACCTCAAGAAATTCGTTTTCGTTTTTGTAGCGGCACGCGTATGTATACCGATAGTAAATCGCAGTTATGGTACACACTACTAAAAATTGTTGTTTAATGAACATTTGCAAATTTCAGAGCTTTTTATATGCGTGCCAAGTAGAGAAACAGGAGTTAGCATGATTGTTAAATAAACAAAGCAATGAAAGTAGTCTATCTCTATTTAAAGGAGAAAATACTCATTATTTTTAGTTACAACCTTAATTCGTTCAACATTCAAATTATAAGTTATACTATTCTTCTAACAAGTTTGTTTTTCATTATTTATCTTTTCTAATAAAGATAAAACAGAGAAACTAAAAAACGAAAATTGATCAAACAAAATCTAATTTTAAGAAAATTAAGAAACTATTAAATCCCCGTTTTATTTATATTGACCTGTCAGGTGCAAATTATAGAAGATTGATATTTTGGGAAACACTAGAGAATTTTCAGGGCTACCATTTGTATTTAGCCCTTTTTACGATCTACCTAAGAACATATTCTTAAAAAACGAAGGAAAAATATACCTTTTCTCTTCTCTTTTGTTGATTGTAAGAATCAAAATTGGATATAAATACCTAAAAGTCTCGAAGCATCTTTATCATTTTAGAAAATCGCAAGGATATTTTAAGTCAATATTTATGGTCGTAATGTGGTTAAATTATTTAACAAGCCAAAATCACGCTTTTTTTACTCGTACGAAGTACACAGGGTAAATTGGTTTCAATCCGTCAAAAAACTGGTAGCTTTTTTTTAAAAATTCAATTACAATTTTCAATATAAAACTTTTTATTCCCCTGGAGCAGACGTGCCTATCTTCTTTGGCTACCCCCTTCCTTTTTGATTTGAATTTGCTAAGTTACTCTGAATTTCTCGCGAATAAATAATAAAACATTTTGAGTACATTTGAATATGCTCATAAGTCCCGGGGAAAACCATTGAAATATAGTAATGCTAATACTGGATGGCTCGCTGCTAAATGTCTTCGGTGTGGTGACGAGTGACAGTATAAGTAGAATGTCCCTTTCCCACAGTCGCGATAGATGGAGGGTGCAGAAAGGTCAGCCTTCCCTTAGACTGGCTGTTGCACAGCATTTTTGGCTCGAAGTGTCTACATTGGCGAACCTTACAGCATTATGATGTTTCAGTGGGGAAAAAACAGCTGAATGCATGGACACAAGACTTTTGAGAACTCAAAATATTGGGTCAGCTTTATTCTTAAGGATTCTTTCTATCTTTGTTTCAGTTTTCCCGTACAAATAAAAAAAAACTTATTTTTCTCGTAGTTTCACTTATAATTTTTCGCAATTTTATAATTTGTACTTTTATATTAAAACTATTAAACCGTAGTAAACCGTAAATAAATATGCAAGAACTCAAATAGTACGGTTTCATTTGTGTTATGAACGTTTATACACGTGAAATGCTGTATCAGTACATTTAGCATACGAAGTAAATGAAAAAGTATTGACACACTCCAAAGCGTTTTGTCGATTAATTATATGCATTACGTGGCCCAGTGTCATTATAAAAATGAAGCTCGTTAACTGATGTTTTGTCCATGATTTAGCAAAAAACTGTTTCCTTTTTTTAAACTCGATTTCAGAGCAGAAGTAAAATACAAAACGAGTCCAAATGGATTAGCCCATTAAAAATCCCCATAACACGACACAATAAATGAAAAATATTCAATTAGCGCAAAATCGCTTTTCCCTCGAGGCGTATAAAACATGTACACCCAGTTAAAGAGAACGACGCGGACATTGAAAGTACAGGATATCTCGCAGACTGTGGAGAAATACAAATTTGGAGACAGTTCCTAGCAGTAAATTACAAATACTTGTTACCAAAGTTCATAAAGAATAGAATTTTGAATTGTAGTTTGAAAAATACTAAAAGCACGTCCTCATGAAAATTGTTGCATCATGATTCACGTTTCTTTGTATGAGTATTCTTCCAGAATGAAGGGAAGAATATTTGAAATTCGTCAATAATAAGTTAATAATGTTTATGGTATTACATTAATTCTCCATGTTTTATCAATCATCGATTATTATCGTATGCATAGTTATTGTTAAGAAAGAAATTTGACCTTCCTTTTACCAAATAGCCTTGAATTATCGATATAAGTGACGTGACTAGGGAACGGATCTTCTGGTAAATACATATTTTGGTAGGAATAAGCTACCTGTTTGAATTTGCTTCCTAGAATTTGTTAGACATTCAGAATGAATTAAAAACAATTTTTATTTTACATATTTTAGTATAAGTACACATTTTCACATATCGTACTCTTTACTTGTATTTTTTAACATATTTCTTTAC
This sequence comes from Teleogryllus oceanicus, assembly GCA_964035755.1. NCBI lineage: Eukaryota > Metazoa > Arthropoda > Insecta > Orthoptera > Gryllidae > Teleogryllus > Teleogryllus oceanicus. The sequence goes on along the minus strand of CAXIVR010000007.1, from coordinate 18,894,667 downwards.
ATTTGAATATTGCATTGAATTTAAATTTAATTAAATTTGAAACTTGATTGACGAAACATATCAAATATTAATATCCAGATAATGTTCCGGTAATCTGACTTTCTGTTAAACTTAGCAATATAACCCTGCACTTTTACGTCCCCTGACCTTCGTTCCGACTGACCCTTTGCCCTTGCTTCTCAGAAAGCGCGTAGGATGAGCGGGTGATTCAGAAGCAGAAGTGTAAACAATCACGTGCTACTCATGTTACACTCGCCCACTCGCAACACAATATTAATCGGACAAACGTTGTTTAAATGTCGGTCATATCACACCTCCCGCGCCCCACCAAAATGAGAAACTCTGGACCTCTGTGTTAGCTCTCCATTACAACTTGGCCCGTAGGCATCGGCTCGTCGTAATAATCACTTGCAAGTATTTTACGTATTGTATAACAATCTTTTTTAATGGGAGTATGTAGTAGAATTTTGAGGAAAATTTGAAAAAACGTTTTTTTCAATTTTTGTACCTTGAAAGTGTGCTGGATATACTTGTTGTTGACGATTGGCCGTATCTCAAATTTTAAAAACTTTTTCAAATATTTAAATTGGCCATGACCCTGTCATGTCAAATTTAACACTCAACTGTTTAAAAAAATACTTTTGCAATTCTGAGTTAAAAGTTAGATTTCGAGTTGAAAAAGCGGATAAAGCGGTGGAAGATCTTAGCAAACAGGCAAGAAACAAGAAGAGAAACATCAAGAAGAAAAGGGAAGAAGAGAACACAGAGTACATCAGTCTATCGTAGTGGTTGGTGGTGTCACTGTTTACTTTGAAGGCCATTTGCCGCACATTTATTTCCAGTGGACATTGGTGCATTTATCCAAAACAAATACTTAGATAACATTTCTAAAACATTCTGTCGTACAAAACTAATAGTTTTCTTTATATTAGACTCGTTTTTATGTAAAATAATCTTAAAAAACTGAAAAGAAATTAGAAATTTCCTTTTTTAATAAAAATATATTGAAATATATCCGTCTTGCTTGCCCTCAAATTCCTGTAACCTGTTTCCGAATTTCTAATAAATATATGGGCGCCAGGAAATGGTTAAGAGAATGAGCTCCCAAATTATATTTACTTATAACTTAGTCGGCGGGTTCTTTACCGAAATAATCGTGAATACTTACGATTACTTAATTCGCCCCCATACGGCGGATCGTGGAATCTGAAATGCAAAATTTAAATATCCTACTGGATTGCAGGTGACGGCAAATGATAATCAGCTTTTACCAATAACAAATAACGAATTTATTTATAAATTTTAGTAACAAAGTATATCATTCTTTTTGGTCATGACCTTTACTACAGAGCTATAGAACCTGTAATCCCTGAGAATCCCGAGAGCTGTCGTGGTAAAGGATGTCTCCCCGTAGACTTCAGCAATGGGCCTCGTCCAATTTTCCTTCTTGCTACCGAACAAATCCGTATCTTGTCGTTTCCTCTCATAAACCGCTATGTACACTGTTCATCCATTGGCTTTCCATCCCCGTTCACCTGCTTGAATTGCTAAAAAATTGGCTGTTAAAACATTAGCATATAAGTTCACCAAGTTATCATCGGGTTCCTACCATCGGAGACTAAAATCGATAATCATTGTCTGCTTAATAAAATGTATAAGTCCCACTTTTGGCATTCACTGTTCACTTCGTATAAACAATTTCTGAGTTCTATCTTTTGAATACTACCGACGACAAATCACTACGTCCGAACTCGCGTAAATTTTCTATGTTCAAGTAAACTGCTATATATCTAGCACCCTGATCCGATCGCTATCGTGTCGATAGCTCGAATAAATCTTTTTGTATCCTAATTCAACATGTCAACTTTTTTCATCTTTTACTCTCTTGTTTTTTTTTGTTTTTTTTAAATATATTTATTTCCTGTTCAATTTTACAAATTTTTCAGGATTATGAATAAATGTATACATAACGTTTTTGGAGATGCCAGAAATTAATATCATAATTAAATATAATTATGATTTTATTTTAATAGTACTTACTAATTAAAATTTGATTTTAATAACTATTCATTAATTTTTGTAATAAATTTAGAGTTTGAAGAGAAGGTGTTATTGAGTAGTAAATTAGACAAATATTTATGGGGGGAAAATATCTTTGGGAAGCGGAACGAATTCGTTGAAGTGATAATTTTTTCCAGATCGAAATGTTGATGAACAGGATAATCTTTTAAAGTGTTGAAGAATTTGGAAGATTGGTTAGTGATGAATGTTTTAATTTGTTCTATTTGTAATTCTTTGTGTATTTGTTTATTGGAGATGAACCATTCAGCCTTTAGAATTCTCCGTAAAAATTTATTTGTATAGTTTGTATTTTCTTCATGTTTGACCAGATGCATTACACAAATTGGGCATGCATATGTAAGTGATGTCTTATATTGCTTGAATATTGATATACACAATCTATTTGTAATTTTGAAAATTTATTAGTTAATGGGTATAATTTTGATATTTTGATAAGTTTCATTGGGAATCTTTTGAACATGTGTTTTCAAGTTAATTGACGGTATAAATAGAGTCTAAAATATTTAATTTGAATATGATTTTCTATCCAGGGTATATTATATTATTTATTTTGAGACTGGGGTTAGTAGGTCTGAAGCGTGAAAATTTTTGTTTGTGTTTTAGATGGATTAATTATTATTCTCCATTGTTGAGTCCATTTAATATATAAATTTAAAGAATTTTGAAGAGTGTTTCAGGCATTTTGTAAATTTTGTGATACGAAAAAGTGCAGTGTCATCGGCATACAGCGCTATGGTGGTAAAAGGAAGGTGTGGAATATCTGACATGTATATATTAAAAAGTAAAGGAGAGAGAGTCGATCCTTGAGGAATCCCTGAGAAGATGCGACGAGAAGTTGAATAAGATGTGTTAATTTTTACACAAAATTACGATTATATAAATAGCTTTTATTATTTTGAATAAATATTGGAATTCCTATTGAATGTAATTTATACAATAATCCTGAATGCAAACTTTGTCAAATGCTTGGCAATATCCAGGAAAATTCAATTGTATGTTTCTTTCGATGAAAGTTTGGCTATTAATTCAGAAACACGTAGTAATTGGTGAGAAGTCGAATAATGAGAACAAACCAAATTGGTAATTTGGAATGGCTTGTATTAAGTTAATGTAGGATAAAAGACGAGAGTGTAATAGTTTTTCAAAAATTTTTGATAATGAAGATAAGATACTAATAGGTCTGTAGTTTAAGGAAGATGAGATCCTTGCCTGGTTTACATATGGGGACAACGTAGGCTAATTTCCATGATTGTGGAAAATAAGAAATACGAAGCATTGAATTGAATATATTTGTTAGCTTCGATAAAATTGGTAAATTAAGTTCTTTTATAATTTTGTTTGTAATAGAATCATGCCTGATGTTTTGTGAATATTCAATTTTCGTGTTATTTTTGAACTTCTACAGGAGAAATAAATTTTATTTTGAGGACTGAATAAAGTGGAGAAGAGATGAAAGATTCAACTTCGTTATTAAATATTTGATCGATAAGAGGGTTAGGGGTAAAAGACTTTTCTAAGTGATTTGCAATTAAATTTGATTGCTGAAAATCAGTATAGGCAGATATAGTGCCGTTATTTAATATTGGTATAGGGAATAAGATTTTATTAATTTTTAATTGTTGACCATTGTGGTCTGCTATTAGGATGTATTTGTGCAATGTAATTTTGAAATTTGTCTAATTCATATTGGTCTATACGTAATTTGATAATGCGTGATAACTTGTTTGATTGTTCTTTTAATGTCAGGGCGACGAGTTTGTTGCCAGAATCGTCTTAGATTATGTTTGGACTTAATAAGATTTAAGATATTTATAGGGAGAGATCAGTATGTATGTAGTTTAATGTATGTACTAGAATATTTATATGCATCTAAATTATTTTAGTAAACGTTTCGATTTCTACATCAATTTTTGAGTATTATCTAAGTTTTTGGAAGTTAAAATTTGATTCTATATAGAACGATATGTATTCCAGTTTATTCGCATGTTATGAAGAGGATAATTAATTTTTAATAGTGAAGAATTAAAACATATTTTAACAGGAGATGGTCAGAATCTAATTCAGGTAGTGGAGATTGAAGAACTGTAAATTGACGTTTTTGTAATTATTATATCTAAAATATCTGGTATTATATTGTTGTGATTAGAGTAATAGGTTGGTTCAAAGGGAGCATGAATGTCTAAATATTTTGTATTATATATTGTTGTAGACAGAATGCCCTGGGATTTGTTGAGTTGCAACCCCAAGAAGTGTTTTTGCTGTTGAAGTCTCCCATGAGAATAATTGGATTAGAAGATTGTAAAATGAAGTTGTAAATTTGAGTAGGAAATGGTTTGTTTGGTGGTTTATAAATGGAATATAAAGAGTAAACTGTATTATTTATGTTAATTTCTACTGCTATACATTCTAAAATGTCAGATGTAGGAAAAATTGTTTGTTGATGAACAATAGAATTCTTAATTATTATTGCTACTCCCCCAGAAGCATGATCAGAGATTCTATCATTTCTATAAATTTTATAACCTTTTAAATACATCTTTTCTTTAGGAGTTAGATGAGTCTCAGAAATACATGCTATGTCAATATTATGGTATGATAGAAAGTGATTAAAAATATTTTGTTGTCGTTTTAGTCCATTAGAGTTCCAGTTTAGTAGTGTTATATTTAGATTTCTGTTGTTACTAATGGCCATTTAAAAGTGGGACTAAGAGGTTTTGTAATAAAGTTTGAATTTGTGGGATAAGTGTAGAAATAATTTGTTGAATTATGCTGGAAATTAAATCGGTGTAATTTGAAGTAGAAGGGTTTTGTTTTAATACATCAGAATAAGAAAATTTGTGTGATTTGTGATTATAAATTGGAGGTGTAGGAGTATTTGAATTTGAAGGAATTTTTGAATAGATTGTTACGTTGAAAGATTTGAGTTTGGCAAGTCTGGAAAATTTTGTCATTTAATTTTGGAGAATAAAATTCAAATTTGGATTTATTAACATATGAGAATTTGAATTATTAGTTTGATTTGGTTTCAGTAAATCTTTATATACTGGACAACCTTTGTAATTAGCAGTGTGATTTCCGAGGCAATTACAACAAATAGGAGGACAGTTCGAATAATGGTGTTTTCAGTACACCTTACACAACGTGGGATTAATCTACAATTGGCTTTGTATGATTGAATTTTTGGCATCTCTTACATTGAATCAGTTGGTTATTTGATACTTTGTTGAACTTTTGACACTATGGAACATTTTTCTAATTTGAAGATTTTAGAAGCTTTGGACTTTAGTAAGTTCTATTGAGCAAATTTCTATAGTTCCGTTGTTTGTTAAATAATCTGTATACCTTTTGCACTGGATAGTTAAGTTTCAATAGTTCATTGAAAATACTTTCATTTAGTAAGTAATAGGTATATTTCTGAATAAAACTTGATTGTTTTAATAGTAGGGTCACGATAAGAGTAATATTGAATATTGTTTGTATCACAAAATGATTTATACTTTCTAAAATCTTCAATTGTTTGAAAGTTAATTTGACATTATTTTCATCGTTTTGTTGTGAAATCATTTTCAACATTACTTTTATATCTTTGAAAATCACTGAAGTTGTAAACATTGAAACAATTATTGGAATTGAAACTATTGGACGTTTTTCGTTAGTGTCCTGTAGATCTGCTAATAGTCTATATATATTTTGAAGTGGAATTCCCGTCGTAGTCATGTTGGAATTAAAAGTTGTAGATCTTTTACCTGGTTGTTGAAGTAATGAAGAACCTTCTCTTTTCCGTGTTCTGGACTCACTTTTGGCTGACAATTTGACAAAGTAGTTGCTGATGGAGATTGTGAGGATCGAGTTAACTGAAGTAATTCTGTAAATTCACCTTGTTGAAGTACATGAGTTGATGAATTAGATAAATTAATTGTTTTATCTTGAGGCATAGGAAATGAAGAATCAAATGTTGCTGTTGTTCTGTAAAGCCCATAGTTATTTTGATAATATACACCAGGAATTGTTGAGCTTTCATTTGCAGATTGTATATGTTGGTTATTCTGATGTCCAACAATATCTTCAGTAACCATTAACGAACTTTGAATTTCGGCATTCTGTTGTATACAAGTATTATCTTGAGGCGTGCCAATGGAAGCAATACTAGCAACATTCTGTGAACTGGTTGTTTGAAAGGACATACCCTCCTTGCAGAGGATCGAGGCACTGATGTTAATTGATTTGTTTGTTTGTTATCAATTAATAGTCCTAATCAATGATATATTAACACACCCGAGTACGATAAGTCACTTTAAAATAGAAAAGTTCAGAAGAATATTTGATAAAATGTCACCATTCATGCAAGGCCTCCTGAACATTCTCTCTTGTTTAAAACAAAATTATGCGATCTACTTATCGTCCGCTTTTGAACTAATGGACATTGTTTATATCTTACCCTTCGGTACCATGACAACCAGCGTCTTTTTGCTAATAACGTGTTATTTTTAATAAACGTCACTGAATTCTATATTGGTGACAACTGGTATGTCACAATATATGTGGCAAAAAATCATAACTTTTAAATGAAAAGCGTTAATGTAAGAAACAAGTATCTACCTTATTAACAAATCATCCGATAAAACTTCTGTAAAATATCAAAGATATAACTTTCATTGTCCTCGAGAAAAGTGAACCCAAATTTGAAGATTTAACTTTACCAGAATAGGCACCACATTCTCCTCTTAAATTAATTTTATGTCGCATCAACTACAAAAAGAATATTAGCGACATCTACCCAATAACATTATTATTTCTGTAAATGGAGTGTCATGACATTTAGGTTGGGAGCATTCATATCACATTATCGATTACTTTTAACATTTGTCTTATATATCACTGTACAAGTTTATGTTCTTCAAAACAATTGAGAAACCGACTGCATTGTTCTGTCCTTTAGGACTTTTCACATGTCGTTATTAACACCATGACTCGTCCGGCCAGCCTCAAATCTCGGGCACAGAAATAGATGTTTAATATACATAGAAACATTACCTACATTACACATAACAGCCGTTTTCCTGGTGATCAGGATGTGTGAGCTTGGTGTGACCTATTCTGCATCTAGTTAACACAACTGGCCAGCTCGGCAGAAGGTGTGGCTGGATATAATCATCATTAGAGCCCGGAAGTTCAGCATTTATTTTACCTGAAATAGACAGGCAAAATGGCATTTATTTTTACCAAAATAGGCATCAAAAAGGCATTTATTTTACCTAAAGTAAGGGTACATAAATCACATAAACAATGAAAACACACAAGTAAAATAAATTCTCAAAAAGTAACAATTAAAATTATTTCAACTCTAAAATTTACATTATCACTTCACGTACACGAAAACGATATTTTCTTTGTAATCTTGCTTCCGCATGGCCACGCGGTATAATGGCTACGAATTTCTTTTTCTCGTGGCGCTGTCTTTTCAAAATGCTATTGTAAACTCCCTTTTGAAACTTGAAATGCATCAGTGAAAATGGAATTATATTTTTCGCATTTGCGTTATCGCCAACTCTGAGCGTCATAAATAGAGCTGTCCGCCAATGGAGCGGTGGTCATACTCAAAAGTAGAATGGGATTGCTCGTGAGCGAACAAAGTCGGACGGCTTCATTGAAAAAATAAAAAATCATGATTGATGTCATCTTCCTTTCTCAATCTAGTTTTTATCACAGTGTCTGCTTCCAGAGATAGACAAAACACCACTGTGACTTGGAGTTCTCTAGGCTTGCAGGTATACATATTGTGACATACCAAAAATGACGGACATTTTTGTTTAAGCAAATAAAGGTCAAAATGTTGCAGAAGACGTGGGTGTCTATGGTGCAGATACGCAGAGGGTACACCATAACAACGCGAGTTCGTTCTGAGAGTGGGTTTCTGTGGTGCAGATACGCAGAGGGAACGCAACGCGAAAAGAACAAGAGGAGAAAAAAACCCAGCGAGCTTTGAAAGGTGGATCAGATTGGGTATTCGGGCAGTTAATTATCAAATCGGGACTTGTAATATTTCGTGAGAGTGAACATTAAACTTGAATTAGAATATTTCGCATTAGGTGTACAACTGGAACTTGTAAAATTTACGTGTTGTACCATTGCAAACTCGGACTTGTAATATTTTCATGAGCGAACTGGAAAGTGAATTTAGAATATTTTCGCGGTGAAGTTACGAGACTCGACTTAGAAATTTTACCAGCTAATTGTGAATTGCCAGGTTAGGTGACAGAAAATAATATTAGAAGGATATTATTCCGACTTGAAAAAATGATCAGTTTGAAATGTGTCCACCTGAGGCGCAAGATAAAGAGTATAGGCAGTGCTTGTGAGGTGGTTGGAAGAAGTTTCGACTCGGTCGCTGATCGCCGTGGACTTCAGCAAGAAGGAAGATTGGTCTACTCTGCGCGGCAACATCGAGCGACGTGCGCACGAAGAGGCAAGAAAGGATAAAAGGTTCTATAATGCTGTTATTGAAATAACGAGAAAAATGGTCAAGATCTAATAATATCTTGTAAGAATCAATGATAGTCTGATAACTTGTAAGAGAAACGTGTAAGAGAAACTAATTGGAGGAACAAGGTATAGCCCTTTTACCACGACGGCCCCACAATTTGAGTTTTTTGGCCAATAAATCACCGATTTGTGTCGTAGCTCCAAAATACTTTATTTTTACTACGTAAATACATAGTAAGGCGAAGAAGTAAATTACTGGTGTGTTACCTTCCTTACTCCCCCTCATTGATGCGAAGTTTTTGGACGAATAACTCGAGCAGAAGATTAGATTTGCTCGATGAGTGGCATCCGTATTAACAATGGATGTCTCTAGTTTAATCACAGTTGAAAGTTCCACTGTAATGCAGAGTATGGGCTCGTCTTTTGATACCAATGAAAAGAAAGGTACTTTTGAAGAATTAAGGAGAGTATATTCTTTCTTAGAATTACAAAACTTTGAAATGAATGGCAGTAATCGTTGAATTGAATTACATCACACACTAGCACTTGAATTATAAACACTTACAAATAATTATACTTAACACAGTAACAAAAAAAGACACTATCTGGAAAGAATGAACATACACATATACCTTCATGTACAAAATGCACAACATACAAAAGAAAGAAAAGAATCGGGAAATAATCCTCTCAAATAATTCCTATACAGAACGTAACAACTCTTGTTTAAATTAAAATAAACTTCAACTTAATCACATTTGCTTTAAATTCTATTATCCAGTTAATGAAATAAAAATGTAGCTTCGAGTTAATTCTCTCTTTGGCCTCGAAAGGATTTGTTAATTCCTAAGAATTCTTTAGCGTGAAATTTACAATAACTTTAAAATGTTCAATAATCTGTTTTCAGCTACGATCATGTACGCCACCTAAATTGACTAGAATTGTGTTCATTTTGTTTGCAAATGAAGCTTCTAGCGAAATTACGCCAGATATGCTAACAACGGAAAACGGCAATGCAGTTCCCAGCAGAACGCTATAACTCATGATACCACTGGTCATTTTAAATCTCTTAACTATGGACATCCCCGCAACCAAGGTCAGGCAGCCGAGTCTCCTGTCGAGGCGTTGTGGCCGCAGTGAAGGATTCTATCTTGCGCTCCGTCGCCTGGCCTAGTAGTGTGGTCGCGCCCTATATTTCGTTTCCGAGAACGAAAATTCATCCTCTTGAATCAGCGTCACGTAAGAAAGAAAAGTAGGCAAAAGAAAAAATCTGTGGGGAAAAACGTTACTTGTTAGTCGCGAATTCACTCAAAGTTACAAGTGCATGGTACGGTGCCCTGTAGTTATTCATTTGAAATTATATGGTACACTTGTAATGGAATTTCATGATTAGTCTTGACACATGTAAGTATACTAATCTTGTACTTCATTTATATGAAATATTTCCATTCAGTAAATGGTAACTTCATTACCTCTAATGAGCTTTTTAGAAGACGTTATCCGTCGCTTTCCTCCGCAGTCAGCAATATTCCAGTACGTTTCTCGTCACAGGTCCCAAGCAAAATGGACGAGAATTCGTTTCTTCATCGTAATGTGGTGAAAGCTTGCCGAAGAAATTTGTGATGGCTCTGTGCGTTGAAGCAAATAATTTCTGAAGCGGTGGCAATTATCTGCGCCTTCTAGTGGTAAATTCGAGTACTCTTATCATAGGTAGAGCGCTTCACAGAGAAGAGGCAAGAATTTAAGTTGCAAATATTCTAGCTCGTAAACGCGGTTACAATATACCCGGAAGGTATTTTTCGTCTCATCGCCTACCGGGGGCACGGGAGTACAGTATGGGAGTACTGGTAACGGGAAGGTGGCGGAGCGAGAATAGGAGAGCGGTACAAAGGGCTTCCGAAATTTAATGAGGAGCGGCGTCCGCCATTTGTCATCCTCCGCGTTGGCACCGCGCGCCGTCACGAGAGCGACGCCCCCACACCCCACGGCTGCCAACCTCCCTTAAAATAAAGGTTTAAAATTGCATTATTTCACGCAAAATTACGTGAAAACCACGCACATTGCCGAAATACGTACATGACCTCACTTAATGATGTGTCTTTGAACAACAGGTTTTATTCGGAAATAAAAATTAGATCTTTGCCACGCCATTCTTTTAAGCGTTCTTTGCGCTTTCGAGAAAGAGGAGATAAAGTTAAAAAATTGAGTGCTATTCTAGAAAAACTTTGAAAATGTTGGTTAGGCTTCAAGCAAAGTGCCTTAAAAAAATCAAAATATCCCTTTCAAACTAGCTTCAAACGAGTTCGTACATATACATAGGAAATATCAGTTTTGGAGAAAATCGTCAGTACGTCTCGGGGTACGTTGACCACAGACTGACGAACACAGACGGACAGACAGATGTATTAATGTAAATTTATATTGCAGTAGCAAGATTTTGATGTTTACAGGTATTAAAATTTTCCGCAATGCTTACACTGACGCTAAGGAAAATAATAAGATTATATGTAACTATTACTATATTTATTATAATTTTATTATATCGCAATCATTTGTTTCTTTACACATTTTTTACAAAAGAACAAGCGTATTTTAGCCTGAGCTTGCTTGGTAATTGATTCACAAACAGATGCGTCTTACAAAACTTTTAGGAATTATCATCCTGGCGGAGCGTTTCAAATGAACAGCCAAACATAGCACCTCGGGCATAGCACCTCATTATGTCCCTTCGTCCGCGGGGGAAACCCTCTGTCGCCCTTAGACGGCACGGCGCCGCAATTAGACCTTGTGGTACCCCCAATCAGAAGCGAGTTTAGGGTTACGCTCCGCTAGGGGACGGGTGCAGTCCCTCCCCTCCCCCTCACTGGGCGGCGGCGGTTACGAACGGCAGCGGAGTGTCCCGTCTCCCCAAGGAACACAATTGCCCCAGCCGACGTGACACAGTCCGTGGCGTGACCTGCACGGGTCGTGATAGATTGATTGATTGTCAGTGATTCCAGGCGCGTCAACTACTGAGGTTATTAGTCCCATATGTGTAGCGCATATTTTCTCATCGTGAGGTGGCGGTGATCATTCCCCACTGTATGGCAAGTTCCGGCGCCGACCTACCGTCGACTAGAAGGGTTCTCGTCAACCAGGTATCTGCCATCAGCGGGACACCGCCCCAGCCGGGACACGTTCTAAGTTCCTGACCCATCTCCCGGCACGTGTGGTAGTGTAGTGCATGTTAGTGTAAGTTTATGTGTGTGTGTCAGGGGTGAGGATAGGACAAGGAAGAGGAAGGAAAGAACGCGCGCGGTCCATGACCCGTTTGATAGGGTACTACTTCGGCATTCGCCTGGTGTTGATCGGAGAAACCACGGAAAAAATACCGACCAGAGCAGCGGGACGCTAGAATTCTCCTCCAGACAGTAATTGAATTCGACCTACCTCAAAAGCTAGTGTCGAAAATCTGCCGTCGCCAGGACTCGAACCCAGGATCTCCCGGTCAGAGGCACTGCAGCGGCATCAGCTGATGCACTGACCTACCGCTCCCGGTGAGCCTGGTCGAGTTTTCGGGCTACTCGACGAGACGAACTGACTAGGACAGAACCCTGTCCGCCTGGCCCGAGACACGGGCATTGTAGACGCTGCCCGAAAGGCTACAGCCGCTGGCACCTCGGGTGTACGTCCTTCTTCAACAGATTGCGACGGCGGGCACAGGTGCTCGCCTCACCTTACTGTTAGTGGCCAGGGGGCTGCCTCTGCCCGTGGACCTTCGCTCCCGGCGCCACGTTTCGACGGCGTAAAGGACGCCTCACTTCAAGAAATCACTTATTGTTTCTCTTGTTTTGTTTCTGTTAAAGTTTCTTATTGTATATAGTCATGGTGTTTGAGAGTTCAAAGTGAATGAAACTACATGCTGTGTTAGACAGCGCATCCTTGTATCCTGCAATTACAACAGACGTGAAGAAGATGTGGCGTCTGGAGGTGGCCTTGACATTTTAGCGTTCGTTAATACTATGGCGAATGACTCGGGACCTCAGCGTCTTAGAGCAGCGCCAAAACACGTGGCGGGTTCAATCGCGCAAACACAATCGTTCAATGACGCGGCGGGCAATCAAATGATTGAATGTTCATTTTTTGTTTCAGAGGCCATGATTCTCGTAAGAGCAGTGCTTACTTGGGGGACGATTGTGTTCTTCCCCTGCTGGGTGATGAGATCCAGTTCCGGCATACATGTCGGCTTATGGGGTTTTCCGCAATCATGTATCTCCCAGAAGTGGGGCACCACCCTAGCGGAGACAAGCGCGCAACACCGACATGCGTGATAGTGCAGTGCATGTAAGAGTCAGTCTGTAGATAAAGAGAGAGGATAGCGAAAGGAAGACGAACGAAAGATCGCACGCAGTCCGTGGCCCGGATGCTTGGGAACTACTCCGACATTCACCAGATATTGATAGAAGAAATTATGGGACACTACCGATCAGAGCAGCTGACTGCTATTATTGTCCTCCAGACTCCTAGATATGTACCCAGTGTTGAAAATCTTGCCATTGTCGGGCGTGCAACCCAAGAATCTACCGATGAAAGGTATTACACCGGTCGTGTCGTAAGGCAGGGCGGTTTCGCCATGCGATGTGGTTCAATAACCGTATCTCCACCTATCGCATGTGAATTTTTATCCTATTCAAGACCATCTATCAAGACCTTCAATCAAACATATTGATTCATCAAATATAGTTTATCGTCAATCATGTACCATTATTTTCCGTCTAAAGTGACAAAACGTATTATGATCATCTCTCCGAGGATTTTTGAAGGTATAAAGTGGTGACCCTCATTTTATGGGCGCCCGAGCAGTGATCGAGTCACTTCATTATTTTTACACATCATCATTTTCACCATCGTTATCAACATTTAGAGAATTGTAAAACCGCCTCTGTTAACACAAAGGTCACGCAGGTTATAAGAACAAGGGAGGCATAAATGTAGACAAAAATTATTTGTAACGAAGAATATATTTATTATTGATCAACAAAGTTTCATTTCAACTTAAATCCCAGAATATTGATTGTTTATAATCACATGAAAATCTAGACCAATCTTTCGCTATATCGCATTGAAAATTAGTCGCGAAGGACCAATACATTAAATTAGTAAGAAGAATCCTCCTAAAAATGTCTAGAAGCTACGTGAGTTAGAGAAAAAATTGTGTAATCATCTTAGCCAATTTCGGGTAAATTAGAGACTACCCAGTCAAGAATTTTCCAGCGGCTTTAAGTTGTACGAGTATATAATTCACCTCAATAAAAGTGGAATATAGATTATGTAAAAACATGACTGACGGCTCTGAAAGTCCTGGAATATTTAACCTTCTGTCACACGGCTCCTACAAAACCGACAGCGGCTCTGCACCACATGGCGCCACGAAAAGTGGCATTTCCATTAACGCGGGAAGTTGCGGCAGAAACTGAACGCCCAAAGCGCCAACGTATTTGCAGCCCTCGCACGCCCCGAAGCCCAAGCACCTGACGCCGCTTTGTCAACGCGACGCGACGTTATTGGCCACCGCCCATAAATCCTCCCGCCCCTCATCCGCTGGCGCTCCGTCCAACGTCCTCAGCACGTCCACCCACCAGCACATTCAGCCTGGAGCATTGTTGACACCGTTCCGGAGATGGATCTTCTCTTTAAGGACCTCGCTCGCGCTCCGTCCAAGTCGCAGCACGTCCAAGCCACAAGCACATTAAGCTGGAATTGTGACACCGTTCCGAGATGGACCTTTCTTTAGGACCTCGCTCACGCTCCGTCCAACGTCGTCAGTACGTCCACTTCAAAAGCAGATTCAGCCTGGAGCTTTGTTGACACCGTTCTGGAGATGGATCTTCTCTTTAAGGACCTCGCTCACGCTCCATCCAACGTCGTCAGCACGTCCACTTTAGAAGCACATTCAGCCTGGAGCTTTGTTGACACCGTTCTGGAGATGGATCGTCTCTTTAAGGACCTCGCTCGCGCTCCGTCCAGCGTCGTCAGCACGTCCACTTCAAAAGCACATTCAGCCTGGAGCTTTGTTGACACCGTTCTGGTGATGGATCTTTGCTTTAAGGACCTCGAGCTCGATGTCGAACAGCAGTAACATGCGTTGGGGAAAGGAACTCAGCAAGTTAGACATATTTTTACTTTTTCTCCCAGGCTTTTTCGCACGGTGTCATTCAGGACTAACTCTCTTTTCAGCTCAGTAGGTAGGAATAATTGGCCTGAAAAAAGGACATGAAACGTTGTTTTGAATATCGTCTATGTATTAAGACTAGTTAAAATTTCCACTTCCACTGTGCTAACTCCTGGAGGTCTAGAAAAACTATTTTTTTGCCTTTTTTGTTTATTTCTGTGTAACTCTTTTAACTTTAAACACGTCAGTGCACGCAGGTGGCTTTACTCTAATATTGTGAATGCAGATTGGCCGCCCGTGACCAATGCCTCCAATATCCTTCCACAGATGCGAGTCACACTTCTTTTGAGAAAGTAAGTATTGTTAACTTTCTAGCGGCGAGACATTCCAAAACGTTGCAGGGATCTCAGACTTCCCTGCGCACACGTGCAACGTTTTTCGTTCAGTACTTGACGCCACTTACAAAAATTAGTGCCAAATATGCAAAATGTTTATTTATTGGAGCATCTACTAAGAGTTAGTGAATTAGCAATGAAGAAAAGTTGTCAGGTATGTAAAATATACCAAATTCAATGAAATAATTTTCAGTCTTTATTTTTTCAGTTTTTCACTTGCATTCAAACCATTAAATAAGTAATAATTATTTAAAAATTTATCCCGTTTTTGAAAATAATATCCATCTTCTTTGTGGTACACGTCTATTGATCGACATTATAAGGGGGAATTGAATGAAGGGAAATGCAAGAGAAGACCAGGAGCGAGCACTGACGTTACACATGCAGGCGCGTGTGCTGCCGGGTTATTTTGAGTAGATAAAGTTAAAATTCAAATAAAATGAGGATTTCTTGTAACTTTTGTGCGAAACATTTTTTCAGATCCAATTACCAAAACATTTTTTTCTCCCAAATGTGTGCAAAAATACACATAGTATGAATTATCAACCTAATAACCAATCCTGAATTAGTATCAACCTCACATTACGTGAAAACACTCGTTTTTTTAAAAAATGTTAATTGCCTTTTTTTAAGATTTCATTTTTTAGAAAATACTGTAAAACAAATATATCCTAAATTTGGACTTTAATTTTTTGCAAAAATATAGGGTTAACTGAAAATAGGACAATTTCATTCTTTTGCCATCATTTGATATATGTATATACACGATTAAAAGAGGAGAAAATACCACTCGTTTAATCAAAAAATCGTATATCACTTTTTCAAATAGCTAATTTTTTAGAACATTCTTAGTTTAGGAAAAATTTCAATCTCCCAATTTTGTTGTTTATAAATGTTAATATTTTGCAATTTTCTAAAGAACATTGTTCGTCGGAAAGAGAATAGCATCACTTTCTTACAAACGATTCCTTTGATACATACGAGGAGAAAATTTAGGGAGAAAATGAAGCCGTTCTTGAAGAAAAAATTGTTTAAAATCTAAAAATTGCTTATATTCCATAATTAAAGGCTAAAACCCTTGTCTGAACAAAGGAAAGCCTGTTCCTCATAGCGAGTAACGACGTGTTCATCTCTCCAGGATAAACATGACTGGGCCTCGGAAAATAACGTGGCGCCTGGTCGGAGATGGCTCGCAAAGACAAAAATCTTGTGAACTTTAGAGCGTCTTTCTCTTCATATTTATTGATTTATCTGGCGAAAATTAAATCAGGTAAAAATAAATAATCTGAAAAACTGGGAAGTCACAATTTTTTTTTCAAATTCTAAAAGAATTACTGTTATTGCGCGAGGAGTGGTGAGTTTGATTATTTTGACAAGGCATTTTATATCAAATTGGTAGTTCGTTTTTCGATGCAAAATAGTTTCTATTACATGGAAGCGAATAATACTGATTATCAGAATTTGTCCACAATGCTCGTTGCTATCATTTATTGTTAATTCAACTAATGTTGGCAAATGAGCGGGGGTAGGTATTCCAGGGCTCAAGAAAACGTGCGCGTGTAATAGAAACATACTTTATTTATTTCTTTATTTATTTAATACTAAAATAAGACTTTTGTAAATAACAATTTTGTCAAAAAAGGGTCTAGTGAGGGACAGAGGGGTGACAAACTAGGTTGACCCCCCCTCTTGCTTCAAACTTGAGTTGTTCCAAATATATATGTTCTTACCATAACTTTTATAGCAAACATATTTTACACAATATAAATAATTATTACAATGTATTGATAAGTACATGTCTGATTAGTTCTTACATACGTGCAATATTTCTTCAAAATATTTTTGCTAATATTCCTTCAATTAAATTCAATCTAGTATCATCTGTTGACACCCCCTCTTCATTGTTCTCCGAATACGAATGGCACTAGTATACGCTGCATAAGCAGCGATTCGAAGATATTAATTCATGGCAGTCTCAACATTATAGTGACTCAAATAGCAATCAGCAAATTTGCAAAAACTGTCAAAAAATTGCAAGGTATTTCTGCAATGATGAAATAAATTAGTTTTGAAGTTAATTGAAAAATCCTTGTCAGTTATGAGTGTGAACAAAGATCTTCAATTTTCCTATTAGATATTTCTCACTGTTTTATCGAATTCTACTGTGACATACCGATATGTCACGTTAAAATAAACTAACATTTATTTGTAGACAATATGGTGGAACATGCATTACGAAATATCACGAGAGCTAGAGCTTAGCAACGACCGTGAATAAACAATGTAGTTTTGTTTTTCTAAATGCATTAAGAGATGGCTTGTGCCGAAAGTAGAAAATTTGGGATTGGGCGAAGAAGTTTAGACGATCAAGAGGTCAGCTACCAAAATATAACAAACGTATGGATTGGCTGGGTGAGAAGGACGGTCAAATGTTATGAAAAAATGAAGGTAGTTTAATACGAAGTCTTCGAGGAGGAATCATGCAGGAAGATTTCATTCTGCTCGGCAACGCCTTCTGAACTGATCGTAGGTTCGTGAGAGGAACAGTACAATCTAGATAGAATTGGGTTATCAGTGAAATTTTAAGGACAGTGAATGATATTGCAGATATTTTCATGTGGAAGCAATATTGATGTATAAATTGGAACTTTGTCAGGAGTGGTAATCGAGTTCGGACTATGTCATGGACGTAATCAGGACTGATAATTTTGATAGTTTGAGACCAGCTTGGATAGGGGCAGAAGAGGATTTCGTGGAACTTTGGACTACGGCAAGCTCGCAAGATATTTCGACTGAGAAGTCTACGAGGGACATCAACGAAGAAAAGTCTACGAGGGACATCAACGAAGAAAAGATAAGTTAACCGCGGTATAAATTGTAAATTGAAAG
Source organism: Teleogryllus oceanicus (assembly GCA_964035755.1). Taxonomy (NCBI): domain Eukaryota; kingdom Metazoa; phylum Arthropoda; class Insecta; order Orthoptera; family Gryllidae; genus Teleogryllus; species Teleogryllus oceanicus. The sequence goes on along the minus strand of CAXIVR010000007.1, from coordinate 18,876,667 downwards.
ATATCTTGATCAAAGGCCTAAAAATTGTAAATTCACTAAATTGTTTGCTAAAAGCGTAAAAATAAACTTTCTTGAATTTTGTTCTTTAGAAAAGAAAGTGATCTTTCATTTAGTCAATCCAAACAGAAATGAACTAGGAATAGAATCATTCTATTTCAGATTCCCAGCTGCGCTGTATAGTCAGGATCCTATAATCCATTATAGAGGTAATAAGGATTATAATATATCGTGACCCATTGACCCAGCAGCCGGACGCTAAGATCTTTAGCAGATATAAATGTAGAGAGAGGAAATTTTGTATATCTCACTACATTACAAAACGATATCAACAACTAGAAAATCAGCGGACAACATATCTCCCATTAATCATTGAATATATTTTATAATTTCATTTTGATTCACAACATTTTCTTTATAATAATAAACAAAATAATTATATAAAGGTTTACCTTCCATTTAAAAAATCTGTAGACATTAAAATTTATAATTTTAAAATTACGTAATAATAATTCATTAATACAACACCGTAAACTATGTTGTTTTCTTTGTTGAAAAGAAACGCGATTATTGCAATAGCTGCTGAACTTGCACGGTTGCAAAAATTAGCCACGAAACACTATTAAACTACAAACAACAGTATTATTTCTGTTTATAAAAAGGTCTGCTTTACCTTTATAACGACTACTTTACAACGACATAACGCTGAAAAAAGTGTAATGAGGAAAGCACGCGTCAGCGACGAATTCCTGTACGGGAATCAGGAGCAAGTTGCTTCATTCCCCTCTCTTAATACCAGTCCAGGACTCCTCTTTGGCGAGGCAGCAGGTCACGAAAGCGTTTAGAAACTTCTATGCAGCTAAAGCCTCCCAGCACACCCACACTTTCTGGCAAGGAGGGCGACAGTCGTGGCTGGAGAGAAGGGCGAGGAAAGGACGAGGGAAGGCAGGGCAGAAAGGCAAATAGGATGGCTGACACAAGAGCGGACGGGAGGGCAACATGAGAAAAAGAAGGCTGACGAGAGGACGGATGGAAAGGGGATGAGAGGGCAGACGGGAGGGCGAACGAATGGAGGACGGATAGAAAGGTGAATGAAAATACGGTTAGGAGGGCGGACGGGAGGGCGGTCAGGAGGGCGGACAGGAGGACGGATGGGAAGGCGGACGGGAGGGCGGACTGGAGGGCGGACGGGAGGGCGGACTGGAGGGCGGACTGGAGGGCGGACGGGAGGGCGGACGGGAGGGCGGACGGGAGGGCGGACGGAGGGCGGACGGGAGGCGGACGGAGGCGGACGGGAGGAGCGGACGGAGGGCGGACAGGAGGGCGGACAGGAGGGCGGACGGAGGCGGCGGAGGGCGGACGGAGGCGGACGGAGGGCAGACGGAGGGCGGACGGGAGGCGACGGAGGGCGGACGGGAGGCGGACGGAGGGCGACGGAGAGGGCGGACGGAGGGCGGACGGGAGGGCGGACGGGAGGAGGCGGACGGGAGGCGGACGGGAGGGCGGACGGAGGCGGACGGAGCGGAGGAGGCGACGGAGGAGCGGACGGGAGGGCGGACGGGAGGGACGGGAGGGCGGACGGGAGGGCGGACGGGAGGGCGGACGGGAGGGCGGACGGGAGGAGCGGACAGGGAGGGCCGACGGGAGGGCGACGGAGGGCCGACGGAGGGCGACGGAGGGCGGACGGAGGAGCGGACGGGAGGGCGGACGGAGGGGACGGGAGGCGACGGAGGGCGGACGGGAGGGCGGACGGGAGGGCGGACGGAGGGCGGACGGAGAGGCCGGACAGGAGGGCGGACGGAGGGCGGACAGGAGGCGGACGGAGGAGCGGACGGAGGGCGGACGGAGGGCGACGGGAGGGCGGACGGAGGCGGACGGAGGGCGGACGGGAGGCGGACGGGAGGGTGGACGGAGGGCGGACGGGAGGGCGGACGGGAGGGCGGACGGGAGGGCGGACGGGAGGGCCGACGGAGGGCGGACGGGAGGACGGACAGGAGGGCCGACAGGAGGGCGCGACGGGAGGGCGACGGAGGGCGGACGGGAGGGCGGACGGAGGCGGACGGAGGGCGGACGGGAGGGCGGACGGGAGGGCGGACGGGAGGGCGGACGGGAGGGCGGACGGAGGGCGGACGGAGGAGCGGACGGGAGGCGGACAGGAGGGCGGACGGAGGAGGCGGACGGGAGGCGGACGGGAGGGCGGACGGGAGGAGCGGACGGGAGGGCCGACGGAGGGCGGACGGAGAGAGACGGACGGGAGGGCCGACAGGAGGGCTGACGGAGGGCCGACGGAGGGCGGACGGAGGGGACGGAGGCGGACGGAGGGCGGACGGAGGGCGGACGGAGGCGGACGGAGGGCGGACGGGAGGTGGACAGGAGGCGGACGGGAGGGCGGACGAGGAGGGCCGACGGAGGGCGGACGGAGGGCGGACGGAGAGGCGGACGGAGGGCGGACGGAGGGCGGACGGGAGGGCGGACGGGAGGGCGGACGGGAGGGCGGACGGGAGGGCGGACGGGAGGGCGGACGGAGGGCGGACGGGAGGGCGGACGGGAGGGCGGACGGGAGGGCCGACGGGAGGGCCGACGGGAGGGCCGACGGGAGGGTGGACGGGAGGGCGGACGGAGGGCGGACGGGAGGAGCGGACGGAGGGCGGACGGAGGCCGACAGGAGGGCGGACGGGAGGACGGACGGGAGGGCCGACGGGAGGGCCGACGGGAGGGCGGACGGGAGGGCGGACGGGAGGGCGACGGGAGGGCGGACGGAGGGCGGACGGAGGGCAGACGAGGAGGGCGGACGGAGGTGGACGGAGGCGGACGGAGGGCGGACGGGAGGGCGGACGGAGGGCGGACGGGAGGGCGGACGGGAGGCGGACGGAGGAGCGGACGGGAGGCGGACGGAGGGTGGACGGAGGGCGGACGGGAGGGCGGACGGAGGGCCGACAGGAGGGCGGACAGGGGGGGTGCGGGGAGAACTAATGGGAAGTCGGCTGAGAAGACGATCGGCAGTGCAATTTGCAGCAGGGGCCAGTTAAGCGCGTGGGCGGGTAGGCTGTGGAGAGAGAGAGAGAGGGGGGGGTACTGCTAGCAGGGCAGGAGTTCTCCGTGGCGCATCAGTGGAGCGAGGCGCCTGCTCTTCAGCATACCAGCGGAGATCTGCTAGTCGGCGCCGAGGCGCCCAGATTCCTCCTCAACAGGGCGGCGTTCGCGCGCGCGCGAGAGAGAGGGAGAGAAGGTGGAGGGGGAGAAGAAACAAAGCGCGACTCCATCGCGTGGTTACCGCCCTCGCACCGCCCCGCCCCCCTCGCCCCACCACGCGCTACGCCAAGTTGGCAGCAACCGCCAAACTTGGCGCCTCGGGATTCCTGTGCGGGCGGTTGAGCCGCGGCGGCGAGCGCGCTTGGGGAATAGCGGCGACACGTTTTGTTTCAAACGTCTTGCCGTCATCATGAGCTGAAAATAAAAACGCAGCCCTCTAGAACGACACATGCACTTCAATTACACTACAAATTGCTTGCAAATATGTAATGCATCAAGGGTGTTAAATTGTCTGAGATTTTCTTGGCCCAATTTTACTTTCTCGCTACCGCATAAGCAGTAGAGAGAAAATTTGGTAATGATACGCTAAAAACGGTGAATTTTCGGCAGAAAACTTCTTACAGGGTCTAGGTAAGGAAAAAGTGGATAAATTCAATTGATATATTTCGGGGGAAAAATCCTAACATGTGCTATAGCCAGAATCCATGTTCGGGAGTCCTTGATACCGAAAAATATAATGACGACAAAACTCCTGTCCGTCTGCGGACATCGCAGCTAAAGCCGTTTAGCCGTTTATCTCCAAAATTGATATTCCCCAATCGACCTGGCTAATGTGATGGACCCTTGAATTTTAAACCGATATTTTAATTTTGGGAAGTACTTTATCCGAAGTCCCCGGATTAAATTTTTGTTTTTGGGTAGTGTGAAGAATGTTTAAGACAATGATATAGGTATCTTTTTGAATAAAATTCAAACACAACGCTAATTACGAAAATGAGACTTTTTCCTTATATAAATTGTTCTTAAAGAGAGATTTTTAAATAAGGTCATGTGAATTTTTCGAAAATTTGAGTACTTTTTGCAAATTTTACGAAAATACCGCTAAGAAAGTGCCTGCTGTTTTTTTGCAATTTTAGTTCATTCGTTGCAAACGAACCTCCTTTTGCATAGTTACAAATCAATGTTTGAATGATCGTATTACAAAATCAGTTTTCTGCGACCCGTAAAGTTTGTAATTTTTCTTGAATTCTGATCTTGTAGGATCTGAGACCTAGAACAAATGGAAAGGGGAGTAGTTCTTGCAGATCAACCTAAGGTCTAGACTAATAAGTAACATAGAATTTTGAGAATGTTTAAATACAACATTATACAAAATTTAATTAATATATAATAATTATATTAATTTATAGAATAAGCAAAATGTACTCCAAATTGAAGTTGTTTTTACAAATTCAATATATTAAAAACACTCAGGATAGTTGTATTAAAACTTCCTCGTATTTATTATGATTGCTAAAAATCTGTGTATTTTTGCCGAGATAACATAATTTGCTATAAACATAATGTTGTTTCTTATGTTTTATAATTTATATGTAAGTATAATTCTGAATGATTAATTTACATCAAATATAGTTCTTGCAATTAACTTACTACATAAAGCGTAGTTTAAAAAATATATGAATTGTTTTAAATGAACATTTTTTTCTTTCTTAAGTACCCTTTCTGAACTAAAAGGACAAGGTTGATTTGTGAAATCCAATATTCCTGTTTCTCTTTCGATTTTAGGGAGAAATAACGAGGATCTTACAATTTAATGAGACACTTGTTCTTGTTTCTGAATCCCCAACAAGTGAGAATCCAATTTCATCAACTGGCGAAATGGCAAAGCGCAAGCCATTCGTTCTATCTATTAAAATGTTTTCTTTTCCCTATTAATTAAAACACAAAAGTTTCAATATAATATACACCCTTCTCATTACAAACTCATTCTATAAATGAAAATGGAGTTATTTTCGAATCAAATATTAATGATTGCTTCATTATTTTCAACTTCAAAATTTATGGTTATTTGCATCAGTATTAAATAAAATGACCCATTATAAAGATTTACATCCTTAGACGTCTGTTAAGAATGTCATTTCATCAAAATCTACTTTCTCTACAACTAGAATTTTCTGTTATTTTTGTGCTTTTCTAAGAGACTATAAGTTTTGCTCCAACGGTTTTTTCAATCAATGGTCTATTTGCAGGGTTAATATTAAATTGGCAAAGTCTCTTCCCCCAAAATAATCTTCTTTATATCCAGATATTGTGCTCTATTTGTACTTTTCAAGTATACAAAAAATTATTTTGCTCTTTCCGTTCTTTCGAAAATTGAAATTCCGTTCTTTTGAAAATTTAATTTTACTCTGTGGAGAATAAAACATTACGATTTTATTAGATTTTTGAGTTAGATGAGAAATTTTAATGAAGAGAAAAAGTTTGGTATTTTCAATTTATGGATATTTTTTTTTTATTTAATAGTACATTTTCAATATATAGTCGTGTGGAAACAAAACTATTCTGCAAAGTTAAATCTTAGTGCGCAACAATTAAGATAATATTATTTTCGAAAATTTCTCTTCTGACATTATCCATTTAAAACATATTCCACAATTGTCAAATTCAACAGTCTGTTGCATGACTTGACTCATGTCCCGATACACTCTGCTGTTGTTCTGTTTCTTGTTCATACCATTGGCAAGAGGAGGAACAGAGCCTTTAGCCCTCATCTCACCTCAACAAATTTCAACTAATTATATTTCTATTAGGAGGATATATGCCTGTCGGTTTGAAACTATTTACAGCACTTTCACATGTCTAGATTTTGAGATATGCCGTCCAAAGAGGTCGACGAAATCAAAGGATCAGATGTGTCCCTCATTTGTGCGGAGCTACTCAGGACTTTTTTTTATCTACGTTGAGTTTCCTAAACTGGTACCCCCCTAACAAACCTATTAAATACCTTGGATTAAACTTAGATACTAAACTGAATTGGAAACAGCACATAGACGAAAAAATAAAACAGGCTAAAATAAAACTACTGCAATTAAAACCTTTAATCTCTACAAACAGTCCATTACCATATCATTCCTCAATTGCAATATACAAAGCCATTCTAAGATCGCTACTGCTGTATGCTTGTCCCATCTGGATAAATTCCGCAAAAACCAATCTAAAGAAATTACAGATCATTCAGAACCAATTTCTCAGAACCATTACCAATGTACCGTGGTTTGTCACGAATCATCAGCTTCACAAAGAACTCATTGAACATTATATCACGTACTTAGCCACCAACTTTTATTATTATTTACCTTAAATCTCTTCCCTTGCAACCTTTAGACTTGCTAAAAACCCGAACCATACCAGAATAAAAAACAGATACTCCTACAATATATTCCTCAAAATCTTCTCCGAATTTGAACCAGAATAGAGGACCCAATCCTCAACCTTATGTTAGATTTTAGTCTTAGAAATAAGTTTTAAATATAAGTTAGTAAGTAAGCCTATCAAACATACGTAAAGTTTATACTAAAACTGACCTATGTACATCCAACAAAAGCAATACAGAAATTTTAAAAAAACGTTGAGTTTCAGGGGGCCATGAAAGTCTTATCTAGAGGTTACTTCTTATGCGTATAGTATGGAGGTAGGTCAACTATAAGAATTCTACATTCTCGAGCTGCATCTGACCCAAAGTCAAATCCACAAAAAAGACCGAACTTTCACTTCATATTTTTAATTATTTTCTATTTTTCTATTTATTCTATGGACCAAGTAAGTTAACACACTTATTATTTTTTTCTAACTTTATTATTTTTAGAAAATTGCATGATGGAATTTGCTAAAAATAACGCGTATCACTAACTTAAAATATCACATATTTTAATACACTAATTATAGAAATTTCGTTAAAATTCCATTCGAAACGTAATAATATGTTTAATTTTTTAATGGTCCAAAACGTTTCATTTCCTGAATTTTCTTTTTTTAATTAAATTTTGAAAAATGTATACTTTTAAGATCGATGAGCTAAATATTAAAAAAATATCTATAAACGCATTAGATGCGTTTAAGTACTTCTTGAGGAGGTGCAATTTCAAGATTATATTTGGTTGTTCAATGACGGATTCTTGACTCATGTTTTGACTAACATTTTGAAATTTTCTAGTCTCTCCAACTCACTTCAGACATACCGGCTTACCTTAGAATTCCTGAACTTCCATCACATTGTCTAATGCCTTACCGAGTTTACTTTCAGATCTGGACAAAATTCCATTTTCTTCGGCCAACTTTTGAGCCACACTTATTATCATGTGGTCGGTTGCTGCAAAGTGTCGTTTAATTTTATTGTACGTCCAACTTCCAAAAATTTTCAACGTCTTTTCATGAGTAGAATGAAAGGTCTCGTTTAGTTTCTTGATGATATCTTTATTATCTGATTTTCAACGAGCGGTTGACGAAGGATCATCAATGTGAAAAAAAGCTATCTGCGAAAGCACTTTGTACTTTCTGAAATTTCTCATGGGGGATACTATTTTTTTTTCTTGACGGAGGTTTCTCCTATTGCAATCAAACTCTTGTTAATCTTATCAGCATTCATTTCGCAAACTTCTCAAGAGCTCAAATTGTCTTTTCTTTGATTTCCACTGTTGTCGCTATTTTCACTAGACGTTTCGCCACTTTCCTTAATGTGACTGAATACTCTGATCTCGACGCACTCTTCGCGTCGCACTCTTCACGTTCATAAATTTTCAATTTTTATGAATAATTACAATTTTTAAATGGAATGCGTATCATTTGAAAAAATAATATACAGAGGAACAAAACACACATTTAAAAGTATTAAATGAAACAAAACAAGAATTTTATATTAAGTACATTCGGACAAAAATTGATCATATTTTGTGAAGTCCCATCAATTCAAAATTAATACAGGCATAACTACACAATAATCAATTTTCAGGGAAATAAAAACATGTCTCTTTTTTGATGTCCTAATTTAATAAAAAATAACATACCTTTAAAAATGTGTCAATTTGTGTGCTGTTTGACGTAGAATGGTTCATCTTCAACATCAATGTGGCACCTGGGGCTATAATGTTCATCTAAAATCGAAGTATTTGATCTTTGCTAATTTTTACGATACACATATGTGTAAATGTAATTTTGCCGCTTTTACGAAAATTTTGAAAATATCGGCTTCATGTAATATATCCCCAAATGTTTAAGAATATTTTTCAAAATCTCAATGTTTCGACTTTGGGCCAGATGGACAAGGGATTCTTCAGTGTGAAAAAATCCTAAGCACGGTTTAGGCGATAATGGTGTTCACAGACAGATATTTCCGTTGAAATCTCCAAATCGATTTTCCGCAGCATTACACGACTTTCTCTAACTACGTATATTACTTCAGTTACACGTACGAATAAGAGAAAGACAACTATATAGTATATTACTTCATATACGAGAAACTGACATTTTGGAGTAAGAGCTGAAGTATTAGTTGCGCAGAAATTACAATGTATCAATATTATAAAGCTGTTTTCTATAATGCGAGAAAGTATGTGCTATTGAACCGCCACTAGTTTTGTACGTTCTCGTCTGTTGTAAGCCAGCGTCGCTAGTCGAATGCCTGAGTTACTCTTCTTGAAGAAGCGGGGATAAGTTGAAAATTAAACAAGGGTTTCCAAAACTTAAGAATGAATTTTACATTTTTACATTATAAACACGATGTTGTTTCTCGTCTATAGAAAGTTAAATGCATCTTAATATTTTAAATGTTTGTTATATTAAATGAGTTTGACCTAGTTTATAAAAATGTTTGAAATAAAAGAACTGAATCACATTATAATAAACTTTGAAAGTTTATTGTTCTGCGCTGCATTTGAGGGATGCCATAAGTATAAGGCAGTAATAATACTACAAATCATATAACATTAGTAATTTAATTATTTTATTAGTAAAATGGTTTGTTACTTATCAACTGTGTATGATTTACTACGTCTAAATCATAAACAAGTTGTAATCTGAATACAGATGGAAACAACCATTTTCGCCACGAACTGATAAGAAAATATTCGCATTGCATGTATGTCAATCGAATTGCTCATAATTGTGACAGCGCTGCGCTGGCCAGAATGCGTTGCACGCTTGTGTATATTTTGCTGCGAATTCTGTAACAAATTTATTCCAGTTTATTTTATTTGTAAAAGTAAGAAGTGATTGCTGCTCCTGACTGTCGCAATAAATGAGAAGAAATAAAAGAGGTCATCTTCGTCAACATATCAGCTTTATTAAGATAGCCAGCTTTCGACGGCTTTGCCGTCATCGTCAGTCTCGCTGCTGTCAGCAAAAGTCGAGCGACTGTGTGTATCTTAATAAAGCTGATATGTTGACGAAGATGACCTCTTTTATTTCTTCTTATAAGAACGTCAACAACATCCAATCAGAATTCCCACAAGTCGCAATAAATGCCGATATACATCACATTCGCTTTGTTTAAATTGGTTAAATTGGACATTTTGGAGTAACAGCTGAAGTATTAGTTGCGCAAAAATTACAATGTATCAATATTATAAAGCTGTTTTCTATAATGCGAGAAAGTATGTGCTATTGAACCGCCACTAGTTTTGTACGTTCTCGTCTGTTGTAAGCCAGCGTCGCTAGTCGAATGCCTGAGTTACTCTTCTTGAAGAAGCGGGGATAAGTGATTCGATATATCGGTTCCTGGTTGGGTGACCGTCTGAGAACCTCGGGGTGTAACGGCGTCAAGCCCATGGCCGAAGGAATAAAAGGCAATGAGTAACTTCAACAGACAATAAATGACTGGATTAAAGGAGGATCGTTCACAGCCAGTATATGATTACCTAAGAACGTTTTTGTTTTAAGTGGTTATTTAAGGTCGCATCAACATCTTAGGTCATTAGCGACCACTATTGCTGTTAACGGTATGGTAACTATGAGGATGAAACGATATGGTGATGATAAGGGATGAAAGGACGAACACAAATACAACCATGCCCGAGGCGGGACTCGAACCCGCGACCCTTCGGTCCGAGATCACTACGACACTACTGCCTAAGAACGTTGTTACAAATTGTAACTGAATAAAAAGAAAGCCATGGGCATTTAAGGACGATCTGCAACAGCAACCTGGTAGCATCTAATTGCAACTTTCATTGCAACATTGATGTTATGTTGCCAATTATATTGCTAGAGCGCTTCTGCGAGACAACGCGTTGTTTAATTTAGCGTTTTTGTTCATTAAAAAAGTACGAAAACCGTTAACCTTAACAGCATTTCACACGTATCATGTCGCGCCGTTTCCTTTCCACTCAACACAAGAGCAGCTCTGTTCCAACCGCCGGCTCGAGCACTCTGTCTTAGAGCAAACTCGTTAAATTAGGAAACGCGGCCCGGGAGGACGTCTCGCGCAGCGCCTTTCGCGATTAACCGCTTGGAGCGCTGGCGGCGATGGCGAGGAAGTTGGCGCGCGGAAAGTCGGTCGCAACTTCGCAGAGCTTTCGTCAGGAGGCGACACGCCGTCACCCCCCCTCTCCCGCCGGAAGCGACGACTCTCGCAGCGAGGCGTCTCCGGCCAACACTTGCCTTCCGTTGCAGCGTGTTGGGGCGCCACACACATTGCACGCCAGAAAAAGATCTGAAATGACCTGAATGATGAATTTTAAAACTTTTTTTTCATCTTTTAACTATTTATAGTTCAATTGTTGGGAAGGGATTCTGAAACCCAAGAAAGCGTGCGCAGATGATTTTCTCCCCCATACGTCACATACATATTTTTACTGTTTTTTGAGTAAAAAATAAATAAATAAATAAAATAAATTATTTGAGAAATCCTAATGTGGTCTGCGCCAAACGTTGATAAAGAAAATATCAAATTCATCATTTTTAAACCTCTATAAGAAACAAGGAAAATTTTTTTTTCGTATCTGAGTGTTCATTAAAATGTCTAATTGTTCCCTCAACTAATATTGTCCTACAGTTTTTAAGTTACGTTTTAGCACATATCTATCTATCTACCTATCTATCTATCTATCTATCTATCTATCTATCTATCTATCTATATCTATCTATATATCTATATATCTATCTATCTATCTATCTATCTATATATCTATATATCTATCTATCTATCTATCTATCTATCTATATATATATATTGCAACGGAACACGTCGTCTCCCGCGACGCGCCGGCATTCATCAACTTATGAGGGGTAAGGGCGGTTATACCCCACGAGAAAGAATCTAGCGTGGGTGTCACCAGCAACGTGCGACGTCCTCTCCGCCGCTCCGTCGCCCGGGCCCTACCAGCTGTTCATTCTCAGAATATTTCCGTCCGTTAATACGATCATCCCACTTGTTAAGTAACGTGAAATGTCAGTTATCATTTTTTCCGCCCGAACACGTCGATTGTAATTATATAGTAAATATAAAAATATTTAATTGTAGGTAGAAGACCAACTACTTCTTGAAATCATACAAAATTATTTTAGTTTTAAATTTTTTATCTCTTTTAAATCAGGTTTCAGAAGATGTTATGTTACCTTAAAAAATAAATGTTTGTTTCAATTCACAGCTGTATACAACTGATATATAAAATGTTGAAAATAATGTTGTACAAACCAGCTTGGTTGGTTGAGGTCATCAATGGACGACACTGGGACCGGGAGGTTCTAGGGGTTTGAGTCCCAACGGTGGCAGAAGTTTCAACATTAACTTCGTAGCTATGTTGAATTCAACTGAAGAACGGAGGAGAATTCTCGAGGCCGACTGCACTGATAGGTAGTTTTCCTTGGTTTCCTCGATCAGAACCAGGCGAACCCCGAAACAATGCCCTAACAAACGGACTGCGCGCGATCTTTCCTTCCTCTTCCTTGTCCTATCCTCACCTCTCACACATACTTACACGGTCATGCACTACATTGTCAGACTTTCCGGGAGACCAGAGGGGAGCTTAGACATTGTCCCAGCTGCGGCGGAGTCACGCTGGTGATATTTATCTGATTGGGGAAAATCCAGAAAACCGACGAGTAGGTCGGCGCCGCATCTCACCATCAAGCGTGAAAAGATTACCGGCACATCCCGCGACAAAAGCATGCACGTCACTTACGGGACTTAACATTTGACACGCCCGGAAATACCGATCAATCAGTCAATCGATTAATCTGGGGTCATATGAATAAAATTTAGCAATTGCCTCTTTCTTTAGTTTACAAAGCAATTGCTTCAAACAGTGTGAATAAAGTTCGTGAGTAATTGCTCTTATTTTGAACAATTTTTCCATTGGTGAGAAACCCCCTGGCCGTAAGTATTTGCTTACTTTTCGTATAAATAATATCGAGAGTTTTCTTCTAGTACCAAGCATTTACTTCGAATTTTTCGGTGCAACCTCCGTAGGTGATTCAAATCGTTTTGAATAGAAGAGATTCACGACTGTTGTGAGCGGGTTGAGAGTAGGGATAGAAAAGATTCACGACTGTTATGTTCTGGTTGTGAATTAAAAAAAATAGTGAGTGAATGAATGATGGATGTCTTCCTACGATTTTGCCAACAATGCACGTCAACCATTCCACGTAACCTAACACGATCAACATCATCAGATATATCCACGCATCGCGCGGTCACGACGACAAACAATCGACAATCACAACAGATCAATTAGTGAGCAATTGGTCCCAGATAGAAGTAAATGATCCAAGCTTACCGAAACTTTTTATCCATTCCAAAAGAAGCAATTGCTTGTAAGTAGTGGTTCCTACTTTAGTTCGTGGGCAATTGGTCTGGAGTACTTACTCATTTTATTTTATCGCTACGGAATAGAGAGAAAGTTATGTAATGTTGCGTGAAGAAACGGCAATTTTTCGGCAGAAAATCTCTTATTACAGGGCCCTGGTAACGAAAAAGTGGCAAAATCCATTCGCTAAATTTAGAAAAACTTTCTAACACGTGGTGTAGCCATTATCCATGTTTCGTGGGTCCTTGATAGCGAAAAATACAATGAGGGCGAAACGTCTGTCTGTCTGTCCGTTGGCCTGTGAACAACACTAGCAGGTACACCGTTTAGGTGATTTTTTTCCGAAACTAGTATTCCCCAATCTATCTGACTAATGTCGCATCTCCTTGAATTTGAAACCGATATTTTAAACTTTGAGGGTACTTTACATGAAGGCCGTGGAATATTTTGGATATTTTCAAAAAATGGTTCCATCGTTTTTGATTATTTTTTTGATGGATAGTGTAAAGGACGTTTAAGAGATCTTACGTTGTGAAAACTCTGATTTTTCAAAAATTATAAAAATTCATTTTCTTCGCGTCTTCCTACAACTAAAATATTACAGATATTTTTTTAAAAAATTTCCTTAAAGATAGATTTTATAATGTCCTGTAAAATGTTCAAAACTTCGAGTACTTTTGCGTACTTTTGGGTGAAAATACGGGCGAGAAAGTACGTGCTGTTTTACCTAGTTTAATGGTATAAACGTTCGCCCAAAGCAAACCCACAGCACCGCATCGGAAACCCCGTGAGGTCTCGCTGTCGCAGATGAATTAGGCGCGGAGTCGAGGGGGGCGCGGGGGCGGGGCGGGCGCGAGGGGCCGGCGCGAGGAGGCGGGCGCGAGGGTGGGCGCGAGGGTGCGGGCGCGAGGGTGTGGGCGCGGGGGCGGAGGGTGGGCGGAGGTGCGGGCGAGGGGCGCGAGGGTGCGGGCGCGAGGTGTGGGCGCGAGGGTGCGGGCGCGAGGGGTGGGCGCGAGGGGGCGGGCGCGAGGGGCGGGCGCGGGGCGGATGCACATTCCGAGTGGCCGCCAGGGGCGCCAGCGCGGTGGCGCCGCGACGCGTCGCGTTCCAGCGCCGGACGGCGGCGCCGCCAGTTATTCGAAAAATCTAATAAAGCAGCTACGGGACAGCGCCGGTCGCGCGCAAGCAGCAATCCGCGGTTTTTATGACGGCGGGGGGGGGAGAACGCGGTGGAGGGAGAGGCAGAAGCTGCCGGAGACGCGTTCCGGAATCGGGGTTGTTCGAGCGATTTCCATGGAGTTTGATGGTCGGGTGGTTTTAGTCATTCCGGGCACGTCAACTACGGAGGGAGCTAGTCCCGTAAGTGTAGTATATGATTTTTCATCGGAAGGTGGTCGTGATCTTGCCTCGCTGGATGGCGTGATCCGGTTCCGATCTACCATCGGCTAGCGGGGTTTTCCCCACCCAGGTGTGTCCCACGAGCGGGCACCGCCGCATCCGGGACAAGCTGTAAGCTCCCGATCGGTCTCCCGGTATGTGTGGTAGTGTAGTGCATGTTAGTGTAAGTGTGTGAGTAAGGGGAGAGGATAGGACAAGGAAGAGGAAGGACAGATCGCGCGCGTCCGTGGCCCGTTTGTTAGGGTACTGCTCCAGCATTCGCCTGGTGTTGGTCGGAGAAACCACGGAAAACTACTGATCAGAGCAGTCGGCCATCAGAATTCCCCTCTAGATAGCGACTGAAGTCGATCTAGCTGACAAGGTAGTGTCGAAAATCTTGCCACCGTCGGGACTCGAACGTAGGACCTTCCGTTCGGGGATGGAGTTTTAAATTGGAGCGGTATTCCATTTTGTTGTCTTGACTTCATGCAACCTAGAGATGATCACTGTCACAGTTGTCAGAAAAAAGTGGAGGAATGTATAGAGATATTTATTAACCTTCAGGAATCATTACAGATGTCGTCTTTATCACAGGTGTCTGTTGGTAGATTAGTCTTCTTCTGAATCTTTGAGCGTTAGACATTATTTCCCTCTTTTTGACTTCAGTTCCGTCTCGGAGTACCTGGTCCAACAGTGTTCTTTTATTTGTCTGTCCATTTTTCTTGCCCATAATATCTCTAGTTCTTAATTTAATACTTCTAATTAACAGTACGGGGCTGATGTTTGATGAGGGAGACTATGTAAGGTTATATCTCTGTATTGAGTTAATTAAAAAAATATATGTATGGCACATCAATTATCAGTCAGAAAAGAATAATAAGGGGTATTTCTCACAAAATAATGAATATATTTATAGCAAGAAGCTACTTTTTGTTGTGTTTTAGACGAAGATATTGCTATTAATAAATGCGTCTCTGAGAATCAAATCTCAGATTTCAATGTAACTTTCGTCGTTTCAATGTTCATCTCTTTTGCGTCAACAAGAAGGTAATTTCTTATAAAATAATGTACGGCCTCCATCTTTTATATATGAACTATTTTTTAATATAGTGGGAGAACAGATAGGTGAAAAAATTAATTTATAAATTCTCCTTTTGAAAATGAATTATATTTAGTGGCACGAACCACCATCGTCCCCTAGGAACCTCAAAATACAAATATACTATTAAATATCCATTCACCGTTCTCAAGTTATAATCTGAAAATAATTTGAATCCAACTTCTGCCCCTTCCATTACATTTTTTCAGTCGTTCAACTTTTTTTCAGCGCTCCTCATAAGCCTCTGTAATGCCCAAAGCGCCGTTCACAGGATCACGGTCGCTTTGGCCTAGTGCTGCCCTCCAACACAGCCTCGCTCGCTGCCCCTCCCCCGTCCCAACGCAGCTCTCTACGCCCATTACCATTTGATTAACGCACGGCGCGTACCCTAGAAAGAAAGGAAATTCATCAGAGGATAAACAGACAGAAGCACTTGTTGACTAATTTATAGATGTGTCAATGCGTTTGCAAACGGCCAGCCATGAATTTAAGCAGGATTTGGAAGATGAAATCTCTCGCAATGGGGATGTGTGTTGGCAGAGCTGCGTTTCAGCTTTGGAAGCTTTTGCTTTATTGGACTTCGATTGTTTGTTGAAGCACGTACACAAAAGAAACTTGGGATTAAAATATGTTTTAAAATGATTCTAAACTGTTTGTGTTCACGAGCCCGTTACTCCAGCGTTTTGGAATCAGCAATGGTCTGATAGACATACAGTTTTAATGACCACATGCTATGAAAATTTTAATTTGTTTAGTTTCTTACACAACAATGTTACATAACTGATAATTCCGAAATTCAATACAGTTTACGGAAAGAATTACTCTCAGTTCATGAGGCAACGTTATTAATTTCGTAGTAATAATATTTGAAATATACATGGCGTCATCTAAAAATCGCGTTTAGAATCACGTACCGTACTGATTTTCTGTAATAATACGCGAAATCAATACGGTATTTGACATTTTAACTCACGGTTTGGAAAGGGCTGATATTCTACATTTCAGGTAAAGACAAATAAAATTCATAGCAAAAGTAAGAATGTATATATTTGTTAGCATTAATATTTGCTGGCATT
Source organism: Teleogryllus oceanicus (assembly GCA_964035755.1). Lineage (NCBI taxonomy): Eukaryota > Metazoa > Arthropoda > Insecta > Orthoptera > Gryllidae > Teleogryllus > Teleogryllus oceanicus. The sequence continues at coordinate 18,860,285 of CAXIVR010000007.1, read as the reverse complement.
TATATTCTTGTTTTTCAAGTGACCTCAATTCTTTCAATATTACCCCTTCGCAGTATCTATAGCTTGATAGAAAATGTCTTTCTTATTATTTTCCCTGTCGCTTTTTCTTCCCCAATGATGTTAATCATATTTCGATAATTTTATTCTTGCTTTAAGCCCATCTTCTTCAAAATAGCCTATTGATATTGCAGGGTGTTCAACTGACATTATCTTATGTCTGCAAATGGAGAGGTATTACGGGAATTACAAAAAAATGAAACACCATAATCCATTGCCAGGAATATCGATTTTTACTTATACACTTTCCTTATATCTCTGACATGCCATCAAAACTAAACCTGGAAATAACTTCCATATTGATATTGCTGACACGTAACTTATACTGTATTTGCTGAATGACAACATATTGTTAAAACTATTATTTTCGTTGTGTGTTCCAAAATATTTCCCAACTAGGTCTTTTGTAGTTATGTCACTTGGCCTACATTCAGATACGTAATTCCAAATCTTGGATCGACTAAACACTATAATGTTTCAAAAATAAGCTCTTCTGGTATTAATATATTGTTGCTTAGTTCAATTGCTATTTAAAATAAGCTTAACACTTCTTCAGGTACAAGATATAATTCTCTCTTAAAAAGAAAATCAGTTCCCTTTTCTTGGACCGTTTGCCATCTACCTTCTTTTAAAAGTACTATTTCCTCGTTTTCTATGATGCGAAGTAATATTCTTTCTCAGCGCAGTTAAAGCGGAACTGCAATTCGCTTTGCATGTCGCTCTGCATTTCCCACTGCATTTCGTACTGCATTTCGCTCTGCATTCGTTCTGCATTTCGTTCTGCATTTCGTTCTGCATTTCGTTCTGCATTTCGTTCTGCATTTCGTTCTGCATTTCGTTCTGCATTGCGTTCTGCATTTCGTTCTGCATTTCGCTCTGCATTTCTTCTGCATTTCGCTCTGCATTTCGCTCTGCATTTCGCTCTGCATTTCGTTCTGCATTTCGCTCTGCATTTCGCTCTGCATTTCGTTCTGCATTGCGTTCTGCATTTCGTTCTGCATTTCGTTCTGCATTTCGTTCTGCATTTTGTTCTGCATTTCGTTCTGCATTTCGTTCTGCATTTCGTTTGCATTTCTTTTAAATTTGTTCTGCATTTTCTGTTTTCCCTGATTTGTTCTCATTTTGCTTGCATTTCCCATCCCTTCGTGTAAACTCGACGCGTTCCTCCATTTCGCTGCAGTTGGTTCTTCACATAACAAAAAAGGTCAAACAGAAGAAGTCGCGACAGGTATTGATTTAGGCTTGATGATGAAGTCAGCCTTCAACCAAGTCAACATTTTTCTGATTAATTATTCAGGATAACTTTTATCTTACACTATCTTTCTTTAAAATATTGGCATAAGCAGTAAATGGTGATCCATTTTTTCAATAAATGTACTTTATTTCCAACATTTTCAATTATATGATCGTGTATTAGTGCCTTCTATTCACTTTGATCAGGAACTGCGCACAAGTGCAACGTCATTTCTGAAGCAATGCTTACCCGAAGAGAAAACTCATTCGCCGAGAGATGTACATCATGTTAGAGGGAAATTTCTTAAAAATTGATATATAAAAACCTTGCAAGAAGATAAACCATACCAAATTAGCCAATTTTTCAAAAAACCAATTCAAATTTGGAGGTTGTCGGTTACAGAAAAAAATGTACAGCAAAAAATGTAGTAGTTTACAATAACTGTTCATTGAATTGCGTCTTAAAACTAATTGCTATAAAATAAACATACCTATAAGTTGACAAAATTACCAATTTCAAAAAAGTTTCAACACAAACACACAACACAGGTTTCAGCTTTGCATTGGCTACACAGCTTGCACTTCGGCACGGAAGCCTACCCTAGCCGAAATACGAAATATAGACGGTAAAGTATGCCTAAAAAAAGGGGAGTTAATTATCAACAAAGTGGATGCAAAAAAAGTAAACTTTAAAGTTTTTGCTTTACATTACAGTGCACAGACAAAACTCATTAAAGTAGAAAAATTGCATTTTGCCCAAAGAATCGGGTCTCAGAAAGAATAGTGCAACGAGCAACCCCACACACCGACACCACCGTCCATCGCCCCCCAACCGACCATTTACAACTCACCGCCCACCCCAGCCGCCGCCCCCCACATCCCTGCCAACGGCGCCAACCGTTGTCATCCCCACACTTACCTTCACAAGCACAGCCGCCATCCCACCCCCAACCCCCGGGGCCTTCATCCGGGGCCCCTCCCGGCACGCCCCCCACCCCCCCGGGCCCCCGGTTTCCCCTCAACCAAACCCCAGCCCCCCCCTCATCCATGCCGAAGGAACCCCGCCTCCACACTTACCGCCCTCCGGCCCCACCACCGTCACCTCACCGTCTACGGCACCTTCGTCGGCCTACCACCCCCGGGGCGTCGTCGCCTTTCTCGCCGTGCAACCCACCGCCCCCCCCGCCGCTCAGTCGGTTACGCCCCCCCCGGCCCCCCCAAAACCGCCCCGTTCGCCCGGCAGCCAAACCCAAGCTTTTTCCCCCCCATCCCTGCCGAAGGCCCAAACCTTTTCTCTCCCCTACTTACTGCCACTGGGACGGGTTTAAACCCTCACCTACCCTTCGGCGACCCTCCCCTCACAGCCCTCCACCCCGGCGCGTCTCGCCTTCCCTGCCCCTGGAAACCACCCCCCCGCTGCTCAGTCGGCCACCCCCCGGCCCCATCACCGAAGCCACCGTTTATCGCCCCCGGGCCCCCAACCCGCTTCCGCCCCCCCATCCCCCCCAAGGAAAGCCATTTTCTCTCCTCACTTACCGCCCAGGCCGGACCACCGTCACCCACCGTCTCGGCGACTCCGTGCGCCCGTACCACCCCGAGCGCATCGTCGCCTTTTCCCCGCCCGGTAGCAACCCCCGCCCCCCCGCCGTTTAGTCGGCCAGCCCTCCGGCCCCATACAACGAAGCCCCCGTTTTGTCGGCAGCCACCCAACCCGCCACCCCCCCTCATCCCTGCCGAAGTAAACAACCATTGTCTCTCCCCCCGCCCAGCCGGCAGGCCCCCGTCACCTCACCGTCTGGGGACACTCCCGTAGCAGCCCGTACCCCCCCGGCGCGTCGCCCCCTCGCCCGGGGGCACCCCCCGCCCCGCGCCGCTCAGTCGCCCCCCCTCCGGCCCCAATACACCCAACTTTCCGTTCTCGCCCGTCAGCCACAACCCAATACCCCCCCCTCATCCCGCCGAAGAACCAACCATTGCCTCCCCACTTGCCAAAGCCGGATCCGTCACCTCACCGTCACGGGGACCCCCCCTCGCAGCCCGTACCACCCCGAGCGCGTCGTCGCCTTTTTTTTGCCGTGCAACCCACCCCCCCCGCGCCGCTCAGTCCGCCCGCCCCCCCGGCATCCATAAACCCAAGCCCAATTCATCGTCCGGGAGCCACCCCAAAAAACCCCCCCCCCTCATCCCTGCCGGGAACCAATCATTGCCTCCCCACCTTACCGCCAGTAGACGGGAGGGCCCCCGTCCCTTAAAACTGGCGACCCTCCGTCCCCCCTACCACCCCCCAGCGCGTCGCCTTTTTTTCGCCCGGTGCCACCGCCCCCGCGCCCGCCCAGTCGGGCCCCGCCCCCCCGGCATCCATCACCGGCCCAGTTCTCGTCCGGGCCACCAAAACCCCACCCCCCCCATCCCCCGAAAGGGAAAAAACCAGCCTCTCCCCCTTCCGCCACAGACGGCTGGCCACCGTCACCTCACCGTTTACGGCGACCCTCCGTCGCAGCCCGTACCACCCGAGCGCGTCGTCGCCTTTTCTCGCCCGGTGGCAACCCACCGCCCCCGCGCCGCACTGTTTGGCCACGCCCCCCCCGGCCCCAATACACCGAAGCCACCGTTCATCGGCAGGCGCACCAACCAAGTACGCCCTAATCCCTGCCGAAGGAACCAACCATTGTCGCTCCCACACTTACCGCCACTAGCACGGCATGCCGCCACCGTCCTCACCGTCTACGGCGACCCTCCCGTCGCAGCCCGTACCCCCCCGAGCGCGTCGTCGCCTTTTCTCGCCCGGTGCAACCCACCGCCCCCGCGCCGCTCAGTCGGCCGCCTCCGGCCCCATACACCGAAGCCACCGTTCGTCGTCCGGCAGGCACCAACCCAAGCCACCGCCCTCCTCATCCCTGCCGAAGGAACCAACCATTGCCTCTCCCACACTTACCGCCACTAGCACGGCATGGCCACCGTCACCTCACCGTCTACGGCGACCCTCCCGTCGCAGCCCGTACCACCCCCGAGCGCGTCGTCTCTTTCTCGCCGGTGCAACCACCGCCCCGCGCCGCTCAGTCGGCACGCCCCTCCGGCCCCATACACCGAAGCCACCGTTCATCGTCGGCAGCCACCAACCCAAGCTACCGCCCCCTCATCCTGCCGAAGGACCAACCATTGTCTCTCCACATTACCGCCACTAGCACGGCATGACCACCGCACCTCACCGTCTGGCGACCCTCCCGTCGCAGCTGTACCACCCCGGCGCGTCGTCGTCTTCTCGCCGGTGGCAACCGCCGCCCCGCGCGCGCTCAGTCGGCCGCCCCTCCGGCCCCCATACACCGAAGCCACCGTTCATCGCCCGGCAGTACCAACCCGCTACCGCCCTCATCCCTGCCGAGAGCAACCGTTGTCTCCTCACACTTACTGCCACTGCACGGCGGCCACCGCACCTCACGTCTACGGCGACCCTCCGTCGCGGCCGTCCACTGCCGAGGCGTCGTCGCCTTTCTCGCCGGTGGCAACCCACCGCCCCGCGCCGCTCAGTCGGCACGCCCCTCCGGCCCCATACACCGAAGCCACGTTCATCGCCCGGCGGCACCAACCCAGCTACCGCCCTTCATCCCATGCCGATGTAGCCAACCGTTGTCTCTCCCTTCGCCACTAGCCGGCCCGGCCACGTCCTCACCGTCTACGGCGACCCTCCCGTCGCAGCCCGTACCACCCCCGAGCGCGTCGTCGTCCTTTCTCGCCCGGTGGCAGCCACCGCCCGCGCGCCACTGTCGGCCACGCCCTCCGGCCCATACACCGAAGCCACGTTCATCGCCCGCAGCCACCAAAGCTACGCCCCGTCATCCCTGCCGAAGGAACCAACCATTGCCTCTCCCACACTTACCGCCACTAGCACGGCATGGCCACCGTCACCTCACCGTCTACGGCGACCCTCCCGTCGCAGCCCGTACCACCCCCGAGCGCGTCGTCGCCTTTTCTCGCCCGGTGGCAACCCACCGCCCCCGCCCGCTCGTCGGCCACGCCCCTCGGCCCCATACACCGAAGCCACCGTTCATCGCCCGCAGGCACCAACCCAAGCTACCGCCCCGTCATCCTGCCGGAAGACCAACCATTGTCTCTCCCACGCACGCCACTGCACGGCTGGCCACCGTCACCTCACCGTCTACGGCGACCCTCCCGTCGCAGCCCGTACCACCCCCGAGCGCGTCGTCGCCTTTTCTCGCCCGGTGGCAACCCACCGCCCCCGCGCCGCTCAGTCGGCCACGCCCCCTCCGGCCCCATACACCGAAGCCACCGTTCATCGTCCGGCGAGCCCAACCGGCAAACCGCCCCTCAATCCCTGCCGAAGGAACCAACCATTGTCTCTCCGCACTTCCGCCACTAGCACGGCTGGCCACCGTCACCTCACGTCTCGGCGACCCTCCGTCGCAGCCTTGTACCACCCGAGCGCGTCGTCGCCTTTTCCTCGCCCGGTGGCACCGCCCCGCCCGCTCAGTCGCCACGCCCCCTCGGCCCATACACCGAAGCCACATTCATCGCCGGCAGCGCACTTCGCACGCCCCTATCCTGCCGAGGAACCAACCGTTGCTCTCCCACACTTACCGCCACTAGCGTCGCGGCTCCGTCACCTCACGTCTAGGCGCACCTCCTGTCGCAGCCCGTACCACCCCGGCGCGTTGTCGCCTTTCTCGCCCGGTGCACCACCGCCCCGCGCCTCTCAGTCGGCACGCCCCTCCGGCCCCATACACGAAGCACCGTTCATCGTCCGGCGCACCAACCCAAGCAACCGCCCCCCTCATCCCTGCCGAAGGAACCAGCCATTGCCTCTCCCACACTTACCGCCACTAGCACGGCATATCCACCGTCACCTCACCGTCTACGGCGACCCTCCCGTCGCAGCTCGTACCCCGAGCGCGTCGTCGCCTTTCCTCGCCGGTGGCAACCCACCGCCCCCGCGCCGCTCAGTCGGCCACGCCCCCTCCGGCCCCAATACACCGAAGCCAGCGTTCATCGCCCGTCAGCCACCAACCCAAGCTACCGCCCCCGTCATCCCTGCCGAAGAACAACCGTTGCCTCCCCCACCGCCACTGCACGGCAGGCCACCGTCACCTCACCGTCTACGGCGACCTCCGTCGCAGCCCGTACCACCCCGAGCGCGTCGTCGCCTTTCTCGCCCGGTGGCAACACACCGCCCCGCACCGCTCAGTCGGCCAGGCCCCCTTCGGCCTCCATACCCCCCCCCCGGCCCCATACACCGAAGCCACCGTTCATCGTCCGGCAGGCACCAACCCAAGCCACCGCCCCCCTAATCCCTGCCGAAGGAACCAACCATTGTCTCCCACACTTACCGCCACTAGCACGGCATGGCCACCGTCACCTCACCGTCTACGGCGACCCTCCCGTCGCAGCTTGTACCACCCCCGAGCGCGTCGTCGCCTTTCCTCGCCCGGTGCAACCCCGCCCCCGCGCCGCTCAGTCGACCACGCCCCCTCCGGCCCCCATACACCGAAGCCACCGTTCATCGTCCGGCAACCACCAACCTAAGCCACCGCCCCCCTCATCCGTGCCGAAGGAACCAACCATTGCCCCTCCCACACTTACCGCCACTAGCACGTCATGGCCACCGTCACCTCACCGTCTGGCGACCTCCGTCGCAGCCCGTACCACCCCCGAGCGCGTTGTCGCCTTTCTCGCCCGGTGCAACCCCGCCCGCGCCTCTCAGGTCGCGCCCCCTCCGGCCCCTATACACCGAAGCCACCGTTCATCGTCCGGCAGCCACCACCCAAGCAACCGCCCCCCTCATCCCTGCCGAAGAAACCAGCCATTGCCTCTCCCACACTTACCGCCACTAGCACGGCATGGCCACCGTCACCTCACCGTCTACGGCGACCCTCCGTCGCAGCCCGTACCACCCGAGCGCGTCGTCGCCTTTTCGCCCGGTGGCAACCCACCGCCCCGCGCCGCTCAGTCGGCCACGCCCCTCCGGCCCCATACACCGAAGCAACCGTTCATCGCCCGGCAGCCACCAACCCAAGCCACCGCCCCCTCATCCCTGCCGAAGGAACCAACCATTGCTCTCCACACTTACCGCCACTAGCCAGCATGGTCACCGTCACCTCACCGTCTACGACGACCCTCCCGTCGCAGCCCGTACCACCTCCAAGCGCGTCGTCGCCTTTTCTCGCCCGGTGGCAACCCACCGCCCCCGCGCCGCTCTGTCGGCCACGCCCCCTCTTGACCCCCATACACCGAAGCCACCGTTCATCGCCCGGCAGGCACCAAACGAAGCTACCTCCCCCCTCATCCATGCCGACGGAGCCAACCGTTGTCTCTCCACACTTACCGCCACTAGCACGGCCCGGCCACCGTCACCTCACCGTCTACGGCGACCCTCCCGTCGCAGCCCGTACCACCCCCGAGCGCGTCGTCGCCTTTTCTCGCCCGGTGCAACCCACCGCCCCCGCGCCGCTCAGTCGGCCACGCCCCCTCCGGCCTCCATACACCGAAGCAACCGTTCATCGCCCGGCAGGCACCAACCCAAGCTACCGCCCCCCTCATCCATGCCGACGGAGCCAACCGTTGTCTCTCCCACACTTACCGCCACTAGCACGGCCCGGCCACCGCCACCTCACCGTCTACGGCGACCCTCCCGTCGCAGCCCGTACCACCCCCGAGCGCGTCGTCGTGTTTCCTCGCCCGGTGCAACCACCGCCCCCGCGCCGCTCAGTCGGCCACGCCCCTCCGGCCTCCATACACCGAAGCAACCGTTCATCGCCCGGCAGCCACCAACCCAAGCCACGCCCCTCATCCCCCTCATCCCTGCCGAAGGAACCAACCATTGCCTCCCACACTTACCGCCAGTAGCACGGCATGGCCACCGTCACCTCACGGTCTACGGCGACCCTCCCGTCGCAGCCCGTACCACCCCCGAGCACGTCGTCGTCCTTCCTCGCCCGGTGCAACCCACCGCCCCCGCGCCGCTCAGTCGGCCACGCCCCCTCCGGCCCCCCCATACACCGAAGCCACCTTTCATCGCCTGGCAGGCACCAACCCAAGCTACCACCCCCGTCATCCCTGCCGAAGTAGCCAACCGTTGTCTCTCCCACACTTACCGTCACTAGCACGGCCCGCCACCGTCACCTCACCGTCTACGGCGACCCTCCGTCGCAGCCCGTACCACTGCCGAGCGCGTCGTCGCCTTTCTCGCCGGTGGCCACCCACCGCCAACGCGCCGCTCAGGCCACGCCTCCGGATCCCCATACACCGAAGCCACCTTTCATCGACCGGCAGGCACCAACCCAAGCTACCGACCCCTCATCCCATGCCGACGGAGCCAACCGTTGTCTCTCCCCACTTACCGCCACTAGCACGGCCCGGCCACCGTCACCTCACCGTCTACGGCGACCCTCCCGTCGCAGCCCGTACCACTGCCGAGCGCGTCGTCGCCTTTTCTCGCCCGGTGGACCCACCGCCCCGCGCCGCTCAGTCGGCCACGCCCTCCGGCCCCCATACACCGAAGCCAACGTTCATCGTCCGGCAGCCACCAACCCACCGCCCCTCATCCCTGCCGAGGAACCAACCGTTGCTCTCCACACTTACCGCCACTAGGCACGGCCCATGCCACCGTCACCTCACCGTCTACGGCGACCCTCCCGTCGCAGCCCGTACCACCCCCGAGCGCGTCGTCGCCTTTTCTCGGCGGTGGCAACCCACCGCCCCCGCGCCGCTCAGTCGGCCACGCCCCCTCCGGCCCCAATACACCGAAGCCAGCGTTCATCGCCCGTCAGCCACCAACCCAAGCTACCGCCCCGTCATCCCTGCGGAACCAACCATTGCCCTCCACACCACGCCACTAGGCAGCGCAGCCACCGTCACCTCACCGTCTACGGCGACCCTCCCGTCGCAGCCCGTACCACCCCCGAGCGCGTCGTCGTGTTTCCTCGCCCGGTGCAACCCACCGCCCCCGCGCCGCTCAGTCGACCACGCCCCCTCCGGCCCCCATACACCGAAGCCACCGTTCATCGTCCGGCAACCACCAACCTAAGCCACCGCCCCCCTCATCCGTGCCGAAAGAACCAGCTTGCCTCTCCCACACTTACCGCCACTGGACGGTCATGGCTCACCGCCACCTCACCGTCTAGGCGACCCTCCCGTCGCAGCCCGTACCACCCCCGAGCGCGTCGTCGTCCTTTCTCGCCCGGTGCAACCCACCGCCCCCGCGCCGCTCAGTCGGCACGCCCCTCCGGCCCTCCATACACCGAAGCCACCGTTCACGCCCGGCGGCACCAGCCCAAGCTACCGCCCCTCATCCTGCCGAGTAGCAACCGTTGTCTCTCCCACACTTACCGTCACTAGCACGGCCCGGCCACCGTCACCTCACCGTCTACGGCGACCCTCCCGTCGCAGCCCGTACCACTGCCGAGCGCGTCGTCGCCTTTTCGCCCGGTGGCCTCCACCGCCCCGCGCCGCTCAGTCGGCACGCCCTCCGGCCCCCATACACCGAAGCCAACGTTCATCGTCCGGCGGCCACCAACCCAAGCTACCGCCCCCGTCATCCCTGCCGAAGGAACCAACCATCTGCCCTCCACACTTACCGCCACTAGCACGGCCCGGCCACCGTCACCTCACCGTCTACGGCGACCCTCCCGTCGCAGCCCGTACCACCCCCGAGCGCGTCGTCGCCTTTTCTCGCCCGGTGGCAACCCACCGCCCCCGCGCCGCTCAGTCGGCCACGCCCTCCGGCCCCAATACACCGAAGCCAGCGTTCATCGCCCGTCAGCCACCAACCCAAGCTACCGCCCCCGTCATCCCTGCCGAAGGAACCAACCATTGTCTCACCCACACTTACCGCCACTAGCACGGCATGGCCACCGTCACCTCACCGTCTACGGCGACCCCGTCAGCCAGTACCACCCGAGCGCGTCGTCGCTTTGCTCGCCCGGTGGCAACCCACCGCCCCCGCGCCGCTCAGTCGGCCACGCCCCCTCCGGCCCCCATACACCGAAGCCACAGTTCATCGTCCGGCAGCCACCAACCCAAGCCACCGCCCCCCTCATCCCTGCCGAAGGAACCAACCATTGCCTCTCCCACACTTACCGCCACTAGCACGGCATGGCCACCGTCACCTCACCGTCTACGGCGACCCTCCCGTCGCAGCCCGTACCACCCCCGAGCGCGTCGTCGCTTTCTCGCCGGTGCAACCACCGCCCCGCGCGCTCTGTCGCCACGCCCCTCCGGCTCCCATACACCGAAGCCGTTCATCGTCCGGCAGGCACCAACCAAGCCACCTCCTCATCCCTGCCGAAGGACCAGCCGTTGCCTCCCACTTCCGCCACTGCACGGCGTATCCACCATCACCTCACCGTCTACGGCGACCCTCCCGTCGCAGCCCGTACCACCCCAGAGCGCGTCGTCGCCTTTTCTCGCCCGGTGGCAACCCACCGCCCCCGCGCCGTTTAGTCGGCCACGCCCCCTCCGGCATCCATACACCGAAGCCACCGTTCATCGCCCGTCAGCACACAGCCAAGCTACCGCCGTCATCCTGCCGAGAGAACCAACCGTTGCCTCTCCACGACTTCTGCCACTGGCAGGCATGGCCACCGTCACCTCACCGTCTACGGCGACCCTCCCGTCGCAGCCCGTACCACCCCCGAGCGCGTCGTCGCCTTTTCTCGCCCGGTGGCAACCCACCGCCCCCGCGCCGTTTAGTCGGCCACGCCCCCTCCGGCATCCATACACCGAAGCCACCGTTCATCGTCCGGCAGCCACCAACCAAGCCTACCGCCCCGTCTCCTACCGAAGACCAACCATTGCTCTCCCCACTTACGCCACTAGGCACGGCATGGCCACTGTCACCTCACCGTCTACGGCGACCCTCCCGTCGCAGCCCGTACCACCCCCGAGCGCGTCGTCGCCTTTTCTCGCCCGGTGGCACCCACCGCCCCCCGCGCCGTTTAGTCGGCCACCCCCCTCCGGCATCCATACACCGAAGCCACTGTTCATCGTCCGGCAGCCACCAACCCAAGCTACCGCCCCCGTCATCCGTGCCGAAGGAACCAACTATTGCCTCTCCCACACTTACCGCCACTAGCACGGCATGGCCACCGTCACCTCACCGTCTACGCGACCCTCCGTCGCAGCCGTACCACCCCGAGCGCGTCGTCGCCTTTCTCGCCGGTGGACCCACCGCCCCGCGCCGCTCAGTCGGCTACGCCCTTCCGGCCCCCATGCCCGAAGCCACCTTCATCGCCCGGCAGCACCACCAAGCCACCGCCCTCATCCATGCCGACGGAGTTAACCGTTGTCTCTTCCACACTTACCGCCACTAGCACGGCCCGGCCACCGCCACCTCACCGTCTACGGCGACCCTCCCGTCACAGCCCGTACCACCCCGAGCGCGTCGTCGCCTTTTCTCGCCCGGTGGCCACCCACCGCCCCCGCGCCGCTCAGTCGGCAACGCCCCTTCCGGCCCCCATACACCGAAGCCACCGTTCATCGCCCGGCAGCCACCAACCACTACCGCCCCTTCATCCCAGCCGAGGAGTTAACCGTTTCTCTCCACATTTACCGCCACTAGCACGGTGGCCACCGTCACCTCACCGTCTACGGCGACCCTCCGTCGCAGCCCGTACCACCCCGAGCGCTCGTCGTTTTTCTCGTTCGGTGGCAACCACCGCCCCGCGCGTCAGTCGGCCACGCATCCTCCGGCCCCCATACACCGAAGCCACCGCTCATCGCCCGCAGGCACAGCCAGGTACCGCCCCTCATCCCATGCCGACGGATAATCCGTTGCTCTCCACACTTACCGCCACTAGCGGCCGGCCACCGTCACTACCGTCACGGCGACCCTCCGTCGCAGCCGTACCACCCCGAGCGCGTCGTCGCCTTCTCGCCCGGTGGCAGCCACCGCCCCGCGCCGCTAGTCGGCACCCTCCGGCCCCAATACACCGAGCCACCGTTCATCGTCCGGCAGCCACCAACCACCACTCCCCTCATCCCTGCCGGAACCAACCATTGCCTCCCACTTACCGCCACGGCAGGCATGCCACCTCACCTCACCGTCTACGGCGACCACTCCGTGCAGCCCGTACCACCCCGAGCGCGTCGTCGCCTTTCTCGCCAGTGGCAACCACCGCCCCGCGCCGCCACGTTGGCCACGCCCTCCGGCTCCAATACACCGAAACCCGTTCATCGCCCGGCAGCCACCAACCAAGCCACCGCCCCCGTCATCCCTGCCGAAGGAACCAACCATTGCCTCTCCCACACTTACCGCCACTAGCACGGCACGGCCACCGTCACCTCACCGTCTCGGCGACCCTCCGTCAGCCTGTACCACCCCGAGCGCGTCGTCGCCTCGCCCGTGGCAGCCACCGCCCCGCGCCGCTCAGTCGGCCACGCCCCCTCCGGCCCCATACACCGAAGCCACCGTTCATCGTCCGGCAGCCACCAACCAAGCCACCGCCCTCATCCCTGCCGAAGGAACCAGCCATTGCCTCTCCCACACTTACCACCACTAGCACGGTCATGGCCACCGTCACCTCACCGTCTACGGCGACCCTCCCGTCGCAGCCCGTACCACCCCGAGCGCGTCGTCGCCTTTCTCGCCCGGTGGCAACCCACCGCCCCGCGCCGCTCAGTCGGCCACGCCCCTCGGCCCCCATACCCGAAGCACCGTTCATCGCCCGGCGAGCACCAGCCGCCTACCGCCCCTCATCCATGCCGACAGAGCCAACCGTTGTCTCTACCACACTTACCGCCACTAGCACGGCCCGGCCACCGCCACCTCACCGTCTGGCGACTCCCCCGTCCAGGCCTACCACCCCCAGGCGCGTCGTCGCTTTCTCGCCGTGCAACCACCGCCCGCGCGCTCAGTCGGCACGCCCCTCCGGCCCCATACACCGAAGCACTGTTCATCGCCCGGCACCACTAACTGCCTGCCCCTCATCCATGCCGACGAGCCAACCGTTGTCTCTCCCACCACTGCCACTGCACGGCCGGCCACTGTCACCTCACCGTCTACGGCGACCTCCGTCGCAGCCCGTACCCCCCGAGCGCGTCGTCGTCTTTCCTCGCCCGGTGCAACTCCACCGCCCCCGCGCCGCTCAGTCGGCCACGCCCCCGGCCCCATAACCCGAAGCACGTTCATCGCCCGGCGAGCACCAACCCAGCTACCGCCCCTCATCCATGCCGACGAAGACCAACCGTTGTCTCTCCCACACTTACCGCCACTAGCACGGCATGGCCACCGTCACCTCACCGTCTACGGCGACCCTCCCGTCGCAGCCCGTACCACCCCCGAGCGCGTCGTCGTCCTTCCTCGCCCGGTGCAACCCACCGCCCCCGCGCCGCTCAGTCGGCCACGCCCCCTCCGGCCCCATACCGAGCCACGTTCATCGCCCGCCGCAAACCAAAGCTACCGCCCCTCAGCCATGCCGCAGAGCCAACCGTTGCCTCTCCACTACCGCCACTGCACGGCATGGCCACCGCACCTCACCGTCTACGGCGACCCTCCGTCGCAGCCCTGTACACCCCGAGCGCGTCGTCGTGTTTCTCGCCGGTGCACCCACCGCCCCTGCGCCGCTCGTCGGCACGCCCCTCCGGCCCCCACACCGAAGACCGTTCGTCGCCCGGCAGGCTACCGCAAGCTACCGCCCCTCATCCCATGCCGAAGAGCAACCGTTTCTCCCCACTTGCCCACTGCACCATGGCTCACCTCACCGTCTACGGGACCCTCCCGTCGCAGCCCGTACCACTCCGGCGCGTCGTCGCCTTCCTGCGTGCAACCCACCGCCACGCGCCGCTCAGTCGGCCACGCCCCTCCGGCCCCATACACCGGCCACCGTTCATCGCCCGGCGGCCAGCCAGCTACCGCCCTCACCATGCCAGAGCCACCGTTGTCTTCCCACTTCCGCACTAGCACGGCGGCCCCGTCACCTCACGTTACGGCGACCTCCCGTCGCAGCCCGTACCACCCGAGCGCGTCGTCGCCTTTCCTCGCCCGGTGCACCCACCCCGCCCGCTCGTCGGCCACGCCCCCTCCGGCCCCCATACACGGGCCGTTCTCGCCCGGCAGCACACCCAAGCTACCGCCCTCATCCATGCCGACGGAGCAACCGTTGTCTCTCCACCTACCGCACTAGCACGGCCGGCACCGTACCTCACGTCTCGGCGACCCCGTCGCAGCCGTACCACTGCCGGCGCGTCGTCGCCTTTCTCGCCGGTGGCACCCACGTCGCGCGCCGCTCAGTCGACGCCCTCCGGCCCATACACCGAAGCACCGTTCATCGCCCGGCAGCACCACAAGCACCGCCCCTCATCCTGCCGAAGACCAACCTTTCTCCACTTCCGCATAGCGCGGCACGGCCACCGTCACCTCACCGTCTACGGCGACCCTCCGTCGCAGCCCTGTACCACGCCGAGCGCGTCGTCGCTTTCTCGCCCGGTGCACTACCGCCCCGCGCCGCTCAGTCGGCCACGCCCCCTCCGGCCCCCATACACCGAAGCCACCGTTCATCGCCCGGCAAGCACCAACCCAAGCTACCGCCCCCCTCATCCCTGCCGACGGAGCCAACCGTTGTCTCTCGCACACTTACCGCCACTAGCACGGCAGACCGTCACCTCTGTCTGCGGCGACCCTCCGTCGCAGCCCGTACCACCCGAGCGCGTCGTCGCCTTTTCTGCCGGTGCACCACCGCCCCGCGCCGCTCAGTCGGCCGCCCCTCCGGCCTCCATACACCGAAGCACCGTTCATCGCCCGGCAGCACCAACCCTGCCACCGCCCCTCATCCTGCACGGAAGACCAACCGTATCTCCTCACACTTACCGCCAGTAGGCACGGCTGGCCACCGTTACTCACCGTCTCGGCGACCCTCCGTCGCAGCCCGTACCACCCCGACGCGTCGTCGCCTTTCTCGCCCGGTGGCACACGCCCCGCGCCGCTCAGGCCACGCCCTCGGCCCCCATACACCGAAGCCACCGTTCATCGCCCGGCGGCACCACCCGCTACCGCCCCCTCATCACTGCCGACAGGCCAACCGTTGTCTCTCCCACTCCGCCACTGGGACGGCATGGCCCTCACCTCACCGTCTACGGCGACCCTCCGTCGCAGCCCGTACCACCCCGAGCGTCGTCGCGCCTTCTGCCCGGTGCAGCCCACCGCCCCGCGCCCTCAGTCGGCCACGCCTCGGACCCCATGCACCGAAGCCACCGTTCATCGCCCGGCGCCACCAACCCAAGCACCGCCCCTCATCCATGCCGAGCCAACCTTGCTCCCACTTACCGCCACTGCAGGCCCGGCCCGTTCTTCCCGTCTGGCGACCTCCCGTCGCGCCGTACCCACCCCACGCGTCGTCCTTTCTCGCCAGTTTAAACCACGCCAGCCCTCAGTCAGCCACGCTCCTCCGGCCCCCTGCACCGAAACCCCTTCTCGCCCGGCAGCACCAACCAAAATACCGCCCCCTCATCCGCGCAGAGCCAAGCCCTTTCTCTCCACCACCGCCACTAGCACGGCGGCCACCGTCACCTCACCGTCTCGGCACCTCCGTCAGCCCTACCACCCCGAGCGCGTCTCGTTTTCTCGGGTGCAAACCCCCACCCCCCGCGCCGCTCATCGGCCCGCCCCCTCCGGCCCCTACCCGAAAGTTTCGCCGGCGACGCCACTACTCCCCCCTCATCCTGCCGAGTACCCCGTTGTCTCCCCCCACGCCCCGCAGGCGCCCGTACCTCCCGTTCAGGCGACCCTCCCCTCGCAGCCGTACCACCCGAGCGCGTCGTCGCTTTCTCCCCGTGAACCCCCCCCGCGCCCTCAGTCGGCCCGCCCCCCCCGGCCCCCCCTCACCGAAACCCCGTTTCGCCCGGCGGCCCCCACCCCTCCCCCCCCTCATCCCTGCCACCGCCAACCGTTGTCTCTCCCACCCGCCACTGGCCGGGGGCCGGTCCTCACCGTCTCGGCACCCCCCCGTCCCCCTACCACCCCCCCGGGGCGTCGTCGTTTTCTCGCCCGGGGCCCACCGCCCCCGCCCCCTCGTCGGCCACGCCCTCCGGGCCCCATCCCCAAACAAACCCTTCTCCCCGGCGGCCCCCAACCCGCCCCTCATTGCCGGGAACCAACCTTGTCCCCCCCATGCCGGCCCAGCCACTCACCTCCCGTCTCGGGGACCCTCCCCCTCGCGCCGTACCACCCCCGGGGCGTCGTCGCCCCGCCCGGGCAACCCCCCCCCCGCCCTCAGTCGGCCCGCCCCCCCCGGCCCCCCCACCAACCCCCTTCTCGCCCAACGGCGCCCCAACTCCGCCCCCCATCCCCCCCGAAGGGGGTTGTCTCCACCCCGCCTGGGCCCGGCCACCGCCCCTCACCGTCTCGGCGACCTCCCGTCACCCCTACCACCCGGCGCGTCTGCCTTTTTTCGCCCGGGGGCCACCCCCCCCCCGCGCCGCTCGGTCGACCCCCTGGCCCCCCCTGCCCGGGCCCCCTTCTCGCCCCGGGGACCACCCAAGCTACCGCCCCTCATCCTGCCGGGGAACCGATTTCCCCCCTTCCGATGGCGGCCCGGCCCCCCCTCACCGTCTCGGCGACCCTCCGTCGCCCCCCCACCGGCGCGTCGTCCGGGTTTCCCCGCCGGGCCCCACCGCCCCCGCGCCGCTGTCGGCCCGCCCCCCCCGGCCCCCCCTCACCGAACCCCGTTAGGGGGGACCCCCCGCTCCCCCCCCCCCCCCGAGGGAAGCCGTTGTTTCCACTTGCCATAGGCCCGGGGCCCCCACCTCACCGTTCGGCGACCCCCCGTCGCGCCCTCCACTTCGGCGCGTGTCGCCTTTTTCCCCGGGAACCCCCCCCGCGCCGCTCAGTCGGACGCCCCTCCGGCCCCCCTACACCGAAGCCACGTTCATCGCCCGGCGGCCCAGCAAGCCCGCCCCCTCATCCTCCGCAAGCCACGTTTTCTCCCCCCGCCACTGCACGGCGGACCGCCCCCACCTCTCGGGGACCCTCCGTCCCAAACCCCCCCACCCCGGCCCTCGTCGCCCCCCGCCGTCACCCCCGCCCCGCGCCCTCAGCGGGCCCCCCTCCGCCCCCCTCACCGAAGCCACCGTTCATCGCCCGGCAGCACCAACCCAAGCTACCGCCCCCCTCATCCCTGCCGACGGAGCCACCGTTGTCTCCCCCCCGCCCGCAGGCCACCGCCCCCTCCCGTCTACGGCGACCCTCCCCTCGCGCCCGTACCCCCCCGGCGCGTCGTCGGGCCCCCGCCGGGGCACCCCCGCCCCCGCGCCGCTCATCGGGCCCCGCCCCCCCGGCCCCATACACCCAAAACCCCCGTTCATCGCCCCGGGGCCAACCCAATACGCCCCCTCATCCCCGCCGAAGAGCCAACCGTTGTCTCTTTCCCCCTTCCCCACTGCACGGTTTAAACCTCCCCCCACCGTCTACGGCACCCTCCGTCCCGCCCGTCCACCCGACCCTCGTCGCCCCTTCTCGGTTCCCCCCCCCCCGCGCCGCTCGCGGGCCCCGCCCCCCCCCGGCCCCCTCCCCAAAACCGTTCATCGCCCACAACCCAAGCCACCGCCCCCCTCATCCCTGCCGGGGGCCAACCCGGTCTCCACCCGCACTGGCCCGGGCCCCCCCCGCCACCTCCCTCTCGGCGCCCCCCCGTCAGCCCTCCCCCCGGCGCGTCGTCCCCCTTTCTCGCCCGGGGGCCACCCCCCGCGCCCCTCAGTCGGCCCCCCCCGGCCCCCCATACACCGAAGCCCCCTTCTCCCCCGGGGACCAACCCAATACCCCCCCCCTCATCCTGCCGAAGAGCCGTTGTCTTACCCCCACCGCCCCTAGCCCGGCCCCCCACCGCCCCCTCCCGTCTCGGCGGCCCTCCGTCGCAGCCCCTACCCCCCCGGCGCGTCGTCGGTTTTCGCCCCGGGGGCCCCCCCGCCCCCCGCCCCTCAGCGGGCCCGCCCCCCCCGGCCCCCCCAAAACCGAAACCCCCGTTTCGCCCGGGGCACCCCAAACTACCGCCCCCTCCCCCTGGGGGGCCACCGTTGTTTTCCCCCCGCCACTGGGCCGGCCCGGCCACCCCACCTCACCGTCTCGGGGACCCCTCCCGCAGCCCGCCCCCGGGCGCGTCGTCCCCTCCCCGGTGCAACCGCCCCCGCGCCCGCTCGGGCGGCCCCTCCCGGCCCCCATCACCGAAACCCCCTTCATCGCCCGGGAGACCCCCAACTACCGCCCCCCCTCCATGCCGACGGGAACCGTTGTCTTCCCCCACCGCCACTCGGCCCCCACCCCACCTCCCCTCTGGGCGACCCTCCCCTGGCCCGTACCACCCCCGGCGTCGTCATTTTTCCCCGCCCCTGGGACCCCCCGCCCCCGCCCTCGCGGGCCCCCCCTCCCCCCCTACCAAGCCACCCTTCCGCCCGGCGGCCCCCAGCACCGCCCCCCCCATCCCTGCCGGAACCCAAACCCTTGTTTTCCACCTTTCCCCTGGCCGGCCCCCCTCACCTCACCCTCTACGGCGACCCTCCGTCCCGCCCCTACCCCCCGGGCTCGTGCCTTTTTCCCGGGCACCCCCCCCGCGCCCGTCGGCCCGCCCCTCGGACCCAAAACACCGAACCACCTTTCATCGCCGCAGGCCCAACCCAAGCTACCACCCCTCATCCAGCCGACAGCCAACCGTTGTTCCCCCAAAATTACCGCCCTCCGGCCGCCCTCACCCCCGTCTCGGCGCCCTCCCCTCGCAGCCCGTCCCCCGCCGGCGCGTCGCGCCTTTTTTTTCCCCCGGGGGCCACCACCGCCCCCCGCCGCTCGTCGGCCCCCCCTCCGGCCCCCCCTACACCAAAACCAACGTTCACGCCCCGGGGCCAACCCAAGCACCGCCCCTCATCCTGCCGAAGACCCTTTCCCCCCTTCCGCCCCCTAAACCCGGCCCCTCACCTCACCGTCTCGGCGACCTCCCCTCGACCCGTACCACCCGGCGCGTCGTCGCCTTTTCTCCTGGAAACCCCCGCCCCCCGCCGCTGTCGGCCCGCCCCTCCCGGCCCCCAAAACCCAAGCCACTTCTCCCGGAGCCCCCCAGCCCTTCCCCCCCCTCATCCCTGCCGAAGCCAACCTTGCCCTTCCCCCGCCGCCTTTTCAGGCCGGACCGTCACCTCACCGTCTACGGCGACCCTCCCCTCGACCTACCACCCCGGCGCGTCGCGCCTTTCTCGCCCGGGGGCACCCCCCCCCGCGCCGTTTGTCGGAGCCCCTCCCTATCACCGCCCCGTTCATCGCCCCCGGGGGCCCAACCCAACACCCCCCTCATCCCTGCCGGGGCCCCTTGCTCCCCCCGCCACTGCCCGGGGGCCCCCGTCCCTCACCGTCTGGGGCCCTCCCGTCGCAGCCCGTACCACCCCCCGGGCCCCCTGGGCCCCTCGCCCTGCCCCGCCCCGCGCCCCAGGGGGCCCCCCCCGGCCCCATACACCAAACACCCTTCATCGCCCCCAGCCCCAACCCACCCCCCCTTATCCTGCCGGGAAAGGAAACCAACCATTGCCCTCACACTTACCGCCTAGGCGGGGCCCCCTCACCTCACCGTCTACGGCGACCCTCCCGTCGACCCGTACCACCCCGGCGCGTCGTCCCCTTTTTCCCGGCCCCCGCCCCGCCCCCGTGTGGGACGCCCCCCCCGGCCCCCCATACCGGAAACCAGTTCTCGCCCCGGGGCACCAAAAACTCCGCCCCCCTCCGCCGACAGACCGTTGTCTCCCCCCCCGCCATGGGACGGCCCAACCCCTCACCTCCGTCTCGGGGACCCTCCGTCGCAGCCCCCCCCGGCGCGTCGTCGCCCTTTTTCCCGTCCCACCCCCCCGCCCCTGGGCCCGCCCCCCCCGGCCCCCCAAAACCGGGCCACCGTTCATCGCCCCGGGGGGCCACCCAAGCACGCCCCCTTCCCCCGCCGAACAAACCGCTCTCCCCCCCCCTGGGCCCGGCCACCCCCCCTCCCGTCTCGGCGACCCTCCCGTCAAACCCCCCCCGGCGCGTCGTCGTTTTCTCGCCGGACCCACCGCCCCGCGCCCGTGGCCCGCCCCTCCCGGGCCCCCTCAAACCAAACCCCTTCATCGCCCGGAGGGAAGCTACCGCCCCTCTCCCTGCCGGAAACCCTTTTCTCTTTCCCCCCAAACCCCACTCCCTGGCCAAAGCCCCCCCCTCTGCGGGACCCTCCCCTCCACCCGTACCACCCGGCGCGTGTGCCTTTTTTTGCCCTGGCCCCCCCCCCGCGCCGCTCGTCGGCCCCCCCCCTCCCCCCAACCCCCCCCGTTTCGCCCGGCGACCCAGCCCCCTTCCCCCCCTCATCCTGCCGGAAACCGTTGTCTCCCCGCCGCACTAGCCGGCCCCCCCACCTCCTCCCGTCACGGCGACCCTCCCCTCCCGGTCCACCCAAACGCGTCGTCGTTTTTTCGCCCGGGGCCACCCCGCCCCCCCGCCGCTCATCCCCGGCCCCTCCGGCCCCCCCTACCCGGAAAACCCTTCATCGCCCCCGGCCCCCCCCAAGCTCCCCCCCTCTCCCCGCCCGGGAAACCCTTTTCTCCACCTTGCCATACGGCCCGCCCCCTCACCCCCCGTCTCGGCGCCCCCCGTCGGCCTACCCGCCCGGGGGTCGTCGCCTTTTTTCCCCCCGGGCCCCCCCCGCCCGCGCCGCTCGTCGGCCCGCCCCTCCCCCCATCACCAAGCCCCGTTCATCGCCCGGGGAGGCCCCCAAGCTACCGCCCCCCACCGCCCAGGCCAAATTGTCTTTCACCCCCCTGGCCGGCCACCGTCACCTCACCGTCTCGGCGACCCTCCCGTCGCGCCCGTACCACCCCAGCGCGTCGTCGCCTTTTTTTTGGTTTCCACCACCGCCCCCCGCCGCTCCGCACCGCCCCCTCCACCCCCTCCCGAAGCCCCCTTCTCGCCCCAGGCCAACCCCCAAACACCCCCCTCATCCCCCCGCCGAGAGCCACCCTTGTTTTCCCTTACCGTCCTGGGCCCCCCACCCCACCGTCCGGCGAACCCCCCCGTGCGCCCGTCCTGCCGGGCGCGTCGTCCCTTTTCCCCCGGGGGCCACCCCCCCCCCGCGCCGCTCGTCGGCCCCCCCCCCCCCCCACCAAACCGTTCTCCCCCGGCCAACCCCAATACCGCCCCCCCATCCTGCCGAGGGCCGTTGTCTCTACAACCCCCCACTAGCACGGCCCGGCCACCCCACCCCCCTCTCGGGGACCCGTCGACCCGTACCCCCGGCGCGTCGTTTTTCCCCGCCCGGTGCACCCCCGCCCCGCGCCGCTCGTCGGCCCGCCCCCCCCGGCCCCCCCACCGAACCCTTCTCGCCCGGCGGGACCGCCCCGCCCCCTCACCTGCCGACCCGGGCCGCCCGGGTTTTCCCGCCCCCCCCACTGCCGGGACCGCACCCCACCGTCCGGCGACCCTCCCCTCGCAGCCCCACCACCGAGCGCGTCGTCGTTTTCCTCCCCGGGGCACCCCCCCCCCCCGCCGCTCGTCGGCCCGCCCCTCCGGCCCCCTACACCGAAGCCACCGTTCATCGCCCGGGACCCCCCCCAAACTCCGCCCCTCACCGCCGCGGGCCACCGTTGTCTCCCCACCTTCCGCCACTACGGCCCGGCCACCGTCACCTCACCGTCTCGGCGACCCTCCGTCGCCCCGTACCACCCCCGAGCGGTCGTCGCTTTCCCCCCCGGGGCAACCCCGCCCCGCGCCGCTCGTCGGCCACGCCCCCCCCACCCCCCTACACCGGGCCCCGTTCATCGCCCGGCAAACACCAAAGCTACCCCCCCTCATCCCCGCCAAAAAGCCCTTGTCTCCCCCCCGCACTGCCGGCCCGGCCCCTCACCTCCCCTCTCGGCGCCCCCCCGTCGGCCCGACCCCAACGCGTCGTCGTCTTTCCTCGCCCCTACCCACCGCCCCCCGCCGCTCGGGCCACCCCCTCCGGCCCCCCTCCCAAGCCACCTTTTATCGCCGCAGGCCCAACCCCTCCCCCCCCTCATCCTGCCGGGCCCCCGTTGTCTCCCCCACCCCCCACTCGGCCCCGGGCCCCGTCACCTCACCGTCTACGCGACCCTCCCTCCAGCCGTACCACCCAGGGGCGTCGCGCCTTTCTCGCCCGGTGCCCCCCACCCCCCGCGCCCTCAGTCCCCCGCCCCCCCCGGCCCCCCAAAACCAACCACTTCTCGCCGGGGGCCCCCCAACCAAACCGCCCCCCCATCCATGCCGGGGAAACCCCCTTCCCCTCCCACCCGCCACTGGCACGGCGGACCGTCCCCTCCCGTCTCGGCGACCCTCCCGTCGCCCGTACCCCCCGGCGCGTCGCGCCTTTTCTCGGCGTGGCCCCCCCGCCCCGCGCCCTCGTCGCCACGCCCCCCCCCCCAATCACCGAACCACTTCTCGCCCCTACCAAACCCAAGCCGCCCCTCTCCTGCCGGGGAAACCCCCTTCCTCTCCACCCGCCACTGCGGGGGGGCCTCCCCCACCGTCTCGGCGACCCTCCCCCTCGCAGCCCGTACCCCAGGCGCGTCGTCGTTTTTCGCCCCGGGGGCAACCGCCCCGCGCCGTTTGTCGGCCACCCCCCCGGGTCCATACACCGAAAACCCCCTTCATCGCCCCCAGGCACCAACCCCAAATACCGCCCCTCATCCCTGGAAAACCAGCTTTTCCCCCCACTTACCGCCACTGCAGGCTGGCCCCCTCCCCCCGTCTACGGCGACCCTCCTCGGGCCGTACCACCCCCCGGGGCGTCGCGCTTTTCCCGGGGGCAAACCCCCCGCGCCCCCTAGTCGGCCGCCCCCCCCCGGGCCCCCCTGCAGAAACCACGTTCTCGCCGGCCCAAAACCCCGCCCCCCCCCTCATCCCCGCCGGAAAAGGACCCGCCTTGCCCCACACTTCCGCCCTAGCACGGCCCGGCCGTCCCCCCCGTCTCGGCGACCCTCCGTCGAAACCCCTACCACCCCGAGCGCGTCGTCGCCTTTCTCGCCCCTGGAACCGCCCCGCGCCGTTTGTCGGCCCGCCCCCCCCGGCCCCTCCCCAAACCCCGTTCTCGCCCCCCCGCCCAACCCCGTCATCCCTGCCAAGGGCCAAATTGCCTCCCCACTTCCGCCACTGCTGGCCGGACCGTCCCCCACCTTCGGCGACCCTCCGTCGACCCCTACCACCCCCCGGGGCGTCGTCGCCTTTTTTTCGCCCCGGGGGCCCCCCGCCCCCCCGCCCTTTAGTCGCCCCCCTCCGGCATCCATCACCGAAGCCCCGTTCATGCCCCTGCCACCAACCCAAGGGGTACCACCCCGTCATCCCGAAACCAAAACCTTTCCTCCCCCTTTCCGCCACTGGGATGGGGGCCCCTCACCGTTCGGCGACCCTCCCCTCGCAGCCCGTACCCCCCCGACGCGTCGTCCCTTTCTCGCCGGGGGCAACCGCCCCGCGCCGTTTGTCGGCCCCCCTCCGGCATCCATACACCAAGCCACGTTCTCGCCGCCACCACAAGCTACCCCCCCGTCATCCTGCCGGGGAAACCAATTGCCCCTCCCACTTACCGCCACTGGGGTGGCCCCCTCCCCCCCCCGTCTGGCCCCTCCCGTCGGCCCCTCCACCCCCGGGCGTCGTCGCCTTTTTTCCCCCCGGGGCAAAACCCCCGCCCCCGCGCCGGTTTTGGCCCCCCTCCGGCCTCCCACCAAGCAAAGTTCATCGCCCGGGGCCACCAACCCGCCACCGCCCTTTTTCCCGCCCAAGGAACCACTTCCTCCCCCTTCCGCCATAGCCGGGGATGGGCCCCCGTCACCTCACCCTCTACGGCGACCCTCCCCTCGGGGCCCCTACCCCCCCGGCGCGTCGTCGCCTTTTTTGCCGTGGCCCCCCCGCCCCGCGCCGCTCAGTCGGCCCGCCCTCCGGCCCCCCTAAACCCAAGCCCAACGTTCTCCGGGGGCCACCCAAACCCCAAACCACCGCCCCCTCATCCCCGCCGAAGAACCACCATTGCCTCCCCCCCACCGCCAACCGGCGGCCAAATCCCTCCCGTCTACGGCGCCTCCGTCGGGCCCTCCCCCCGGGCGTCGTCGCTTTTCTCGGCGGGGGCCCCCCGCCCCCGCCCCGCTCCCGTCGGCCCCCCCTCCGGCCCCAAAACACCACCGTTCATCGCCCCGGGGCCCCAACCCAACACCCCCCCCTCACCCTGCCGGGAACCACCTTTCCTCCCCCATTCCGCCACTGCGGCTGGCCCCCTCACCTCCCGTCTCCCACCCTCCCGCAGCCCGCCACCCCCCGGGGCGTCGTCGCCTTTTTTTCGCCCGGGGCAACCACCGCCCCCGCCCTTTATCAGCCCGCCCCCCCCGCCTCCTCCCAAGCCCCTTCTCGCCCGGCGGGCACCCTCAATCCCCCCCCCTCCTGCCGCCCAACCCCGTTGTCCCCACCTTCCGCCATAGCACGGGCCCGGCCACCGCCACCCACCGTCTACGGCACCCCGCCAGCCCGTACCCCCCCAGGCGCGCGCCCCCTCGCCCGGGCAGGGGCCCCGCCCCCGGGCCCCCCCCGCCCCGGCCCGCCCCTCCCGGCCCCCATCACCGAAGCCACCGTTCATCGCCCCGAAACCCGCCCCAAACTACCCCCCCTCTCCCCGCCGAAATAGCCAGCTGTTGTCTCACCCCACCCCCACTGCACGGCATGGCCCACCCTCACCGTCTACGGCGACCCTCTCGTCGCAGCCCGTACCACCCCCGGGGCGTCGTCCTTTTTCTCGCCGGGGGCAAACCGCCCTGCGCCGCTCGGTCGGCCCCCCCCCCTCCGGCCCCCCTACCGAAACCACGTTCTCGTCCGGCGCCAAACCCAACCACCGCCCCCTCATCCCCCGCCGAAGGAACCACCCCTCCCCCCCCGCCACTGGCGGCCCGGGCCCCCGTCCCCCACCGTCTACGGCGACCCTCCCCTCAAGCCCGCCACCCCCCCGGGGCGTCGTCGGGGCCTCTCCCCGGTGGCCCCCCCCGCGCCGTTTTGTCGGCCCGCCCCTCCGGCATCCATACACCGAAGCCACCGTTCATCGTCGTCGGGCCCCCAGCAGAGCTACCGCCCCCCTCTCCCCGAAAGGGAAACCCCCCTCTCCCACTTACCGCCACTGCGGCGGGCCGTCACCTCACCGTCTCGGCGCCCTCCCCTCGCGCCCGTACCACCCCGGGGCGTCGTCGCCTTTTTCTCGCCCGGTGGACCGCCCCCCCGCCGTTTGTCGACCCCCCTCCGGCATCCATACACCGAAGCCACCGTTCATCGCCCGTCAGCCACCAACCCCCACCGCCCCTCATCCCGCCGAAAAAACCAACCGGCCTCCCCACCACCGCCCTGGGACGGCATGGCCCCGTCACCTCCCGTCTCGGCGACCCTCCCCCCCGGCCCTACCACCCCGGGGGGTCGTCGCCTTTTTTGCCCCGGGGGCAACCCCCCGCTCCCGCGCCCCCCTCGGGCGGCCCCCCCCTCCCCCCCATCCCGAACCACCGTTTCGCCCGAGGCCCCCCACCCAAGCACCGCCCCTCATCCATGCCGACGAAACCAACCGTTGTTTTCCCCCCCCACGCACCGGGGAGCCCCGTCCCTCACCGTTTGGCGACCCTCCCCTCGCGCCCTACCACCCCCGGGGCTCGTCGCCTTCCTCGGCCTGTACCCACCGCCCCGCGCCCCTCGTCGGCCCCCCCTCCGGCCCCCCTACTTTTAAACCCCGTTCATCGCCGCGGCCCACCCGCTACCGCCCCCCATCCCCCCGACGGACCAACCGTTGTCTCTACCCCCACCGCCACTAGCACGGCCCGGCCGCCACCTCACCGTCTACGGCGACCCTCCCGTCGCAGCCCGTACCCCCCCAGCGCCCCTCGTCGTGTTTCCTCGCCCGGTGCAACCCCCCGCCCCCGCCGCTCAGTCGGCCCGCCCCCTCCGGCCCCCCATAAAGAAGCCGTTCATCGCCCCAGCCCCCAAAACCCCCCCCCTTCCCCGCCGAAATAGCCAACCGTTATCCCACCTTCCTCACGGGCCCCGGCCACCTCCCTCACCGTCCGGCGCCCCCCCGTCCCGGCCCCTCCACTGCCGGGGCGTTCGCCTTTTTTCGCCCGGGGGCCACCCCCCCGCGCCGCTCAGTCCCCCCCCCGGGCCCCCCCGGCCCCCATCCCCGGAGCACCACCCAGCACCCCCCCTATTGGGTGCCAACCTTGTTTGATTACCTCCAGAGGCCCCCCACCCTCCCTACCTCTGGAAAAAAATCCCCTTTTGGGGTAAGGGGCGCGTCGCCTTTTTTTTCCGGTTACCCACCGGCGGCTCGGGCCGGTGCCTGGATACACCAGGCCCCGTTATCGGGGACCCGGTAGCCCCCTCATCCATGGGGGAACCGTTGTCCCCACCACCTTACCCCACTAGGGCCCGGCCCCCTCACCTCACCGTTACAGGAAATCCGTCGCGGGCCCCCCCCCCGACCTCGTCGCCTTTTTTTCGGGGGCCACCCCCCGCCCGCCCCTATCGGCCCGTTTGGCCCCCATCCCAAACCACCCCTTTATCGCCCGGCAGGCACCAACCGCTACCGCCCCTCATCCCTGCCGAAGTACCCAAACCGTTGTCTCTCCACACTTCCCGTCACTAGCACGGCCCCGGCCCCCGTCACCTCACCGTCTACGGCGACCCCCCCGTCGCAGCCCGTACCACTGCCGAGCGCGTCGTCGCCTTTTCTCGCCCGGTGGCCACCCTGTTAAATTTGGAAATTTAAGTGCCTACAGTTCACTGTGTTTTGTGATGTGAAGCCTTCAATGAAGCCATCAATCATCCTAGAAGACCATCTGAGAAGAAAACCATCCATTATTTATAAGGTTTATTTATATAATTGAGCTTAGTATGTACCATATGAATAATATTTTTAACCTTAATACTTTAAAGGTAATACTTTACAGTTGAACTGTGATCTCATGGCCATGAGAAGGTTTTGAAAACCTGAGATTTTGTTAGTAACAGCTAAGTTTTTGCCTCAGTGTGATCTGAGAAAAATTCATGTTTTATGCAACAATTTTTCTCACTTCAAAACAGCTTTTTGTTTATTATAAGACAACCGCTTGTCCTACCGATTCTTCTATCAAAATCCGGCATCTACATCAAATTTAGGACTTTTTTGACACCTCATTCACCTCTGTAGCTTCAGATTTGATGTTTTCTGGTCAATTTGAAATATTTTCAAGCTATATTCTGAGCAGCACCTACAGTGCTCGCAGACACTCACTGGGTTCGCTGGCATCACACAGGTGTCAAGAGGGTCGCATACCTGCAGGCGCTTACGCCCGTATTCTTTGGCAAGAGGTTCCAAATTATCGATCCATTCTCCCCACTGTTGTAACCTCCTTCATGGCTGTTTCCCCTTCACTAACCCCTATATAAAGCGTGCGTTTTTCGCGCACAGCGCTCTCATTCTCTTGTTATTTCAGCTGCGTCCAGTGGCGTAGCTTTGTTAATTCTTCTCATAGAGCCCGGCTCCTTCAGAGTCGTTATGTATATCAAATCTGTATATAGTATTTGTTGTAAATAGTGTTTTTTAATTTTTTTTCCTTGCCGAGATAGTATGTTAGTTTACTTACAATAGATCAGATCAAATTATGAAGACTAAAATAATATTGTTTCTCATTTCGTCAGTAAAGCCTGAGCCATGGTTGTTTTTTTTTTTGTTGGTTCCTTTGAACCAAACAATGTGTTAATGAAATTGAGTGCATAAAGGTACTTAATGTGTTGATTTGGACTTGGAAATGGAACTCTTACTTTGAAATGTTAATGATTTACTAATGTTCTATGTTGTTTGGCTCGTTTACTACATATGTTATGTTTATGTATGTCGCTGACCTCTGATTGGTGTGGAGGTGCGGCTAATGTTCACTGCGCATTTACTTATGAATGTTGTTAATGTTGCAGTTCCTGCCATAAGTAAGACGGCACTTGGCCGCTTTTGGCAATTTATGGAAAGAGTGCTCCGCTGAGTATAAGTCGCGCTTAGCGCATTCGGCACACGGAGACTACGTAAAAGGCGTTTGCTTGGCCCGTGCGGTAGCTCGAACCGCGGCCCTTGTTAACGTCACGGCCCGCAGCCGGCAGAGGTCGGCTGGGCTACAGCGTCACCGGCACGCAGCGGGGGGTCCGTGCTGACCTTGTATGCGGCACGCTGATCGGCGCCCGTGTCTAGGAACAGTTTTGTTCAGCGAGCAGCGGGCGGGCGCTCGTGTACCGCCCTCTCGCTATGCGTAACTTGCTGCATTCCTATGTTGTCTGGTTACGAAAGGTATAGTAAGAAATCCATTTCAAATTTTGGTTATGCACTCCTACGAAGTTGGTTCCATGCTCATGCGTAGTTCTGTTTATTACGAATGTTATTTGAGAAAAGAAGGCCTAAATACGGCTTCTTCAGCAAATTTGTTTATATACGTTTCTATCTACCTCGTCCTAAAGTGGGCATTCAAAGGTAGATTATAAGACAGCATTTCTGTATGTGCTAGCGCGATGTTGTAGATGCGCTACTAAGTTAGTGTTCACCTTTCTGTTACAAGGTTTATGTTTCAATTTTCAGCTTCCTCGCCCTAAAGTTGGTGCTTTCAAGAGGTCGACTGAAAGCATTAATCCTGTATGTCGGCGCATTTTTGCGCGCCTTGTTTATGTGAGACGGCCTCGACCGTCCTTCATTCTTGCTTGTAAATTGTAATTCTGCTTTGTTTTTCCCGCAGCTGCTTTGCAACCTGCGCATCAGGAAAAACTAATATATGTAAAATTGTTTATCTAATAAATGTGTTATATTGAAAGTTATTTGATTGTCATATCTCCTGATTTGAGATCCTATAAGTTGTGATACCTTTCATTAAAAACCTGGTGCGTCCATTTTGAAAAGTTCAAGTGTGACGACAATCTTCTAATTTCGATAGCTTAGAAGCTTTTGTGTTAGCTTTGATAATTATCTCCTTAGCAAATGCATGGTCAGTTCGCTACATATTACGTAGCGAAAATTAATGTTATCAATGTGCTGTTTTTCAACAGCTGGCGACCGTATTAAATAAATTGTCATTAAATAAGAGGTCAGCCAAGTTTGATATTTAACACACCCACCCCGCGCCGCTCAGTCGGCCACGCCCTCGGCCCCCATACACCGAAGCCACGTTCATCGCCCGGCGCACCAACCAAGCTACGCCCTCATCCCTGCCGAAGTAGCCAACCGTTGTCTCTCCCACACTTACCGTCACTAGCACGGCCCGGCCACCGTCGCCTCACCGTCTACGGCAACCCTCCCGTCGCAGCCCGTACCACTGCCGAGCGCGTCGTCGCCTTTTCTCGTCCGGTGGCCACCCACCGCCCCCGCGCCGCTCAGTCGGCACGCCCCCTCCGGCCCCCCCATACACCGAAGCCACCGTTCATCGCCCGGCGGCACCAACCCAAGCTACCGACCCCCTCATCCATGCCGACGGACCAACCGTTGTCCCTACCACCTTACCGCCACTAGCACGGCCGGCCACCGTCACCTCCCGTCTCAGCGACCCTCCGTCGCAGCCCGTACCACTGCCGAGCGCGTCGTCGCCTTTTCTCGCCCGGTGGCCACCCACCGCCCCCGCGCCGCTCAGTCGGCCACGCCCCCTCCGGCCCCCCCATACACCGAAGCCACCGTTCATCGCCAGGCAGGCACCAACCCAAGCTACCGCCCCCCTCATCCATGCCGACGGAGCCAACCGTTGTCTCTACCACTACCGCCACTAGCACGGCCCGGCCACCGCCACCTCACCGTGCTCACGGCGACCCTCCGTCGCAGCCCGTACCACCCCCGAGCGCGTCGTCGCCTTTTCCTCGCCCGGTGCAACCCACCGCCCCCGCGCCGCTCAGTCGGCCACGCCCCCTCCGGCCCCCCCATACACCGAAGCCACCGTTCATCGCCCGGCAGGCACCAACCCAAGCTACCGCCCCCTCATCCATGCCGACGGAGCCAACCGTTGTCTCTCCACACTTACCGCCACTCACGGCATGGCCACGTCACCTCACCGTCTACGGCGCCCTCCCGTCGCAGCCCGTACCACCCGAGCGCGTCGTCGCTCTCGCCCGGTGCAACCCACCGCCCCCGCGCCGCTCAGTCGGCCACGCCCCATCCGGCCTCCATACACCGAAGCAACCGTTCATCGCCCGGCAGCCACCAACCCAAGATACCGCCCCGTCATCCCTGCCGAAGTAGCCAACCGTTGTCTCTCCCCCACTTACCGTCACTAGCACAGCCCCGGCCACCGTCACCTCACCGTCTACGGCGACCCTCCCGTCGCAGCCCGTAATACTGCCGAGCGCGTCGTCGCATTTTCCGCCCCGGGGGCCCACCACCCCCCCCGCGCCGCTCGGGCGCCTCGCCCCCTCCGGCCCCCATACACCGAAGCCACCGTTCAACGCCCGGCAGGCATCAACCCTAGCTACCGCCCCCCTCATCCTGCCGAGAGCCACGTTTTCCTCCCCCCTTTTCGTCACTAGCACGGCCCGGCCAGCATCACCTCACCGTCTACGCGACCCTCCGCGCTCCCTGCCCGGGGGTGTGCCTTTTTTCCCCCGGGGCCCCCCCGGCGCCGCCTGCGGCCTCCGATCCCCCCACCCGATCCACCTTTTATCGACCGGCGGGCCAATGCTACCGACCCTCATCCGCCGACGGAGAAACCCTTTTTCCCCCCCGCCAAGCCCGGGCCCGGACCGTCACCCACCCTGGGACCCCCCGTCGGCCCTACCCCGCCGAGGGGGTCGTCGCCTTTTTGCCCGGGGGCCCCCCCTCCCCCCGCGCCGCTCAGTCGGCCACGCCTCCGGCCCCCCCTACACCGAAGCCAACGTTCTCGTCCGGCGCCACCAACCCCAAACCACTGCCCCCATCCCCGGGGGAACCCCCCATTCCTCTCCCCCCTTCCCCCACTCACGGCATGGCAGCGTCCCACCGTCTACGGCGACCCTCCGTCGCGCCCCTACCACCCTGGGGCGTCGTCGTTTTCTCGGCGGGGGGAAACCCCCCGCCCCCCCGCCGTTTAGTCGGCCACGCCCCCTCCGGCATCCATACACCGAAGCCACCGTTCATCGCCCGGCAGCCACCAACCCAAGCTACCGCCCCCCTCATCCATGCCGACGGAGCCCAACAGTTGTCTCTACCACACTTACCGCCATTAGCACGGGCCGAACCGCCACCTCACGCAGGGGCCCTCCGTCGGCCCGTACCACCCCGGGCGCGTCGGTTCTCGCCCGGTGCAACCCCCCGCCCCGCGCCCCTGTCGGCCCGCCCCCCCCCCCATCCCAAGCCACCGTTCTCGCCCGGCAGGTACCAACCGTTCCGCCCTCATCCCTGCCGAAGTAGCCAACTGTTGTCTCACCCACTTTCCGCCACCAAAGGGGTGGCCACGTCACCCACCGCAGGCGACCCTCTCGCAGCCCGTACCACCCCCAGGGGTCGTCGTTTTTTTCTCGCCTGGGGCAAACCGCCCCCGCGCCGCTCAGTCGGCCACGCCCCCTCAGCCCCCCTCACCGAAGCCAAGTTCATCGTCCGGCGCCACCAACCCCGCCCCCCCCCATCCCCGCGGAACCAACCATTGCCTCCCAATTACCGCCACTGCACGGCCCGGCCACCGTCCCCTCACCGTCTACCCACCCCCCGTCGGCCCGTACCACCCCCGGCGTCGTCGCCTTTTTCGCCCCCGGGGGAACCCCCCCCCGCGCCGTTTTGGGGCCCGCCCCCCGGCCCCAAAAAGGGAAACCGTTCATCGCCCCTCAGCCACCAACCCGCTGTCCCCGTCATCCCCCCCCCAAGGGAAACCCCCATTGCCCCCCCTTACCCCCCTACGGGATGGCCCCGTCACCTCACCGTCTACGGCGACCTCCCGTCGGCCCGTACCACCCCGGCGCGTCGCCCTCGCCCGGTGGCAACCCCGCCCCGCGCCGTTTAGTCGGCCCCCCCTCCGGATCCGTACACCGAAGCCACCCTTCTCGCCCGGCGCCACCAAACCGTACCGCCCTCATCCATGCCGACGAGCCAACCGTTGTCTCTCCCACACTTCCGCCACCAGCACGGCCTGGCCACCGTCACCCACCGTCTTTCGGCGACCCCCCCGTCGCAGCCCTGTACCACCCCGAGCGCGTCGTCGCCTTCCCCGGTGGCAACCACCGCCCCGCGCGCCGCTCAGGTCGGCCACGCCCTCCGGCCCCCATACAAAGCCAAAGTTCATCGCCCGGAGGCACCAACCCAAGCTTTCCGCCCTCATCCCTGCCGAAGTAGCCAACCGTTGTCTCTACCACACTTACCGCCACTAGCACGGCCCGGCCACCGTCACCTCACGTCTACGGCGACCTCCGTCGCAGCCCGTACCACCCCCGGCCGTCGTCCCCCTTCCCGCCCGGGCCCCCCCGCCCCCGCGCCGCCCGCGGCCCACGCCCTCCCGGCCCCAAAACCGAAGCCACCGTTATCGCCCGGACCCAACCGCTACCGCCCTCATCCCTGCCGAAGTAGCCAACCTTGTCTTTTCCCCCCCTTTGCCTGACGGCCCGGCCCCCTCACTCACCGTCCGGGGACCCCCCGTCGCGCCCGTCCCCGCCGGCGCGCGTCGCCTTTTTTGCCCGGTGGGCCCCCCACCCCCCCCCGCCGCTCGTCGGCCCGCCCTCCCGGCCCCCATACACCAACCACCGTTCACGCCCGGCAGGACCAACTCTTTCCGCCCTCATCCTGCCGGGAGCCAACCGTTGTCTCTCCCAATTACGCCCGCACGGCCCCGGGCCCCCGTCACCACCGTCTACGGCGACCCTCCCGTCGCAGCCCGTACCACTGCCGAGCGCGTCGTCGCCTTTTCTCGTTCGGTGGCAACCCACCGCTCCCGCACCCCTCAGTCGGCCACGCCCCCTTCAGCCCCACCGAAGCCACCGTTCATCGCCCGGCAGCCACCAACCCAAGCCACCGCCCCCCTCATCCCTGCCGAAGGAACCAACCATTGCCTCTCCCACACTTACCGCCACTAGCACGGCATGGCCACCGTCACCTCACCGTCAACGGCGCCTACTAACTCCCGTCGCAGCCCGTACCACCCCCGAGCGCGTCGTCGCTTTCCTCGCCCGGTGCAACCCACCGCCCCCGCGCCGCTCAGCGTCGGCAACGCCTC
The DNA here is from genome assembly GCA_964035755.1 of Teleogryllus oceanicus. Classification (NCBI taxonomy): domain Eukaryota; kingdom Metazoa; phylum Arthropoda; class Insecta; order Orthoptera; family Gryllidae; genus Teleogryllus; species Teleogryllus oceanicus. The sequence continues at coordinate 18,826,862 of CAXIVR010000007.1, read as the reverse complement.
TCCGGCTCCCCCATACACCGGAAGCTACATGTCATCGCCAGCCACTGAACCCGCCACCGCTCCCCTTATCCACGCCAAGGACCCAACCATTGCCTCCACACTTACCGCCACAAGCACGGCATGGCCACCGTCACCTCACCGTCTACGGCGACTACTAACTCCTGCTCGCAGCCCGTACCACCTCGAGTGCGCTGCCGCCTTCTCGCCCGGTGCAACCCACTGCCCCTGCGCCGCTCAGTCGGCCAAGCCCTCCTGACTCCCTATACACCGAAGCCACCGTTGATCGCCCGTCAGCCACCAAACCCCAGCCACCCCACCCTCATCCATGCCGAAGGAGCTTCAACCGTTGCATCTCCCACACTTACCGTCACTTACCGCCACTAGCACGGCCCGGCCACCGTCACCTCACCGTCTACGGCGACCCTCCCGTCGCAGCCCGTACCACCCCCGAGCGCGTCGTCGCCTTTTCTCGCCCGGTGGCAACCCACCGCCCCCGCGCCGCTCAGTCGGCCACGCCCTCCCCGACTCCCCATACACCGAAGCCATTGCTGATCGCCCGTCAGCCACTCAAACCTGGCGCCACCACCCCTCATCTATGCCGATGGAGCCAACCGTTGCCTCTCCCACACTTACCGTCACTAGCACGGCCCGGCCTCCGTCGTTTCACCGTCTACGGCGACCCTCCCGTCGCAGTCTGTACCACCCCCGAGCGCGTCGTCGCCTTTTCTCGCCCGGGTGGCAACCCACCGCCCTGCGCGCCGTCAGTCGGCCACGCCCCCTCCCCGACCCCACCGAAGCCACCGTTGATCGCCTGTCAGCCACCAAACCCCAGCCACCTCCTCTCATCCATGCTGACGAAGCCAACCGCGCTGTCTCTCCCACACTTACGCCGCCACTAGCACGCCCGGCCACTGCCACCACCGTTCACGGAGACCCTCCTGTCGCAGCCTGTACCGTCCCGAGTGCTGTCGTTTTTCTCGCCCGGTGGCAACCCACCGCCCCCGCGCCGCTCAGTCGGCCACGCCCCCCTCCCCGACCCCCATACACCGAAGCCACCGTTGATCGCCTGTCAGCCACCAAACCCCAGCCACCTCCCTCTCATCCATGCTGACGAAGCCAACCGTTGTCTCTCCCACACTTACTGCCACTAGCCCGGCCTGGCCACCGTCACCTCACCGTCTACGGCGACCCTCCCGTCGCAGCCGCCTGTACCGCCTCTGAGCGCGTCGCCGCCTTTTCTCGCCCGGTGGCAACCCATCGCCCCGCGCCGCCTGCGCCTCAGAGCCGCCGTCAGCGCTGTGGGACGTAGCGCGCTGCGCTCGTTAACGCTGTTTGCATAATTCGATTTGCTGCCAAACGCCCGTGTCGTTTCGCCCCCCTCCCTGCTCACCCTGTTGCATTCACTGGCCTTTCGCTTCGCCTTGTCCACGTACCTACCTTTCGCACGCGTACGCGCATACGGGAGTTATATGCATAGTACAGACCGTTATGTTACATCATCAGCATCGACGATTTCCACACGAGTTCGTATTAGACCCTTATACAGAAAATGTGGATAAATATTGTTTCAATATGCAATCAATTACTTGCTCTAGTACGTTAATGCAAATCGGTTCATGATTTCTGGGTGTTTGATACCGAATAATCAACTGACGGCAAACCACCGTCAAAGAACAATGTTGCTCCAAAACTCTTTCACATGATGTTTCCTTAAAACCAATTCCTTGTCAATCTTACTCCAACATCAATCTTTGCAATTTTATAATTATTCTCTAAATTTTGAGGGTGTTCATTGAAAGACCTTGGGAAATTTTCTTAATTTGTTTTTCATAAAATGAGCACTTTTCAAAATCTTGTAAGAAGCAGGCATACACAAAGTCAGATCCTTTTTCTGTTAACTTGAATTTTCGAAAATTATAAAAAGTTTGAATTTCTTTGGGGTCTTCATATAACTACAACTTTTAAAATAACTATTTTTCTTCAAATAAAATCTTTCTCCAAACTAGTTTTATTACAGACATGCACTTTATTTTTACACTTATTTTGTAAGATGCGAATTGATTGATTGATTTTTATGTTTCCAGGCGCGTCAACGGCTTTACTATTCCCAAGTAGTGTGATGATTTGTTTCTAGAGCTGTGATCTTTCCTCGCCGACCTACCGTCACTAGCGGGGTATCTCTCTAACCACTTTTCCTACCAGCGGCAACAGCCCCGTGCCAGTGTTTCTAAGCTCCGACCGTCTCCCCCTGAATATGTGGCAGTGTAGTGCATATTAGTGTAAGTGTGTGTGTGTGTAAGGGAGGAGAGGACAAGGAGGAGAAAGAAAGATCGCGCGCGGTCCGTCCCCATTTGGGAGCGTGTACGCCCGGTATTCGCCTGGTGTAGATCGGAGAAACCACGGAAAACTACCAATCAGAGTAGCGGTTGCCAGACTTCTCCAGACAACGACTGAATTCGACCTAGCTGAAAGGCTAGCGTCGAAAGCCGTCACCGTTGGGTACTGAACCTAGAACTCCCCGGTCAGAGGCGCAGCAGGATAAGAAAGGTTTGGTTTTATCCGGTAACAACTGGCACGTTGAACAGCTGTCACGAATGGTTTTTCTTTTCATCGCCAGAAAATTTCAAAGATGACGGAACTGGACACTTTGGTGGACCCACATAGAATGTACGGTGTTGTCATGACTCACACTTCTAACCATTTAAAAATTATTCAAAAGGAAGAAAAAAATATAATTAGTAACATTTTTCCTTGGAATGTGCACCTAAAACACAAAATATTTGCTAGCATCCCATATTTTCGTTCTGCAAACTATAAAGATAGACTAGTCTCAAAAGACAAATAATCAAACGTTTACAAAAACCAATTTAAATTAGACGATTCTCCAACAAAAAGATTGAATTTCCAAAGAAGAAAAAGTGTGGGTTGTATACTGTATGGTTAATTGGCAATTCTGCCTTCATAGGACTGGGACTGACGGGAAAGTTTTCACCAAATTTACGGAGCACACAAGTGTCGGGAATATACAATGGAAGAGCTCCTTCTTTGTTTTCCTAATCACCTTCAAACAAACATTACTTCTTTGACGACAGCAAAATTTCAAATTTTGCTTGAAGAAAGCAAAGAACGAAAATTAAATATATTAGAAAAATTCCGAATTGTCGAAAATATGTTTCTTCCTTCTGTCTTAATGATCAAACCAATGAAAACATAGACCTTATTAATCATCCTCCCACATCCTCCATTCATGCAGTAGCTCCAGAGCGGTCCTGAGCACAATTAGCGCCTACTAAGTTCACAGCCATGTATTGAACCAAGTTACTTGTGTGTTTTATTTTATTTATTTCATTTAACTGTACTAATTAATTTTATCCTTTTCTGGCGAACGTTAATTTTCTAAATATTTCTTGTTTTTCTTCATGTACCTGATAGGAGAACTGAAGAGGTGGAAATTCTCGGAAATATGTAAGCTGTAATGGTGTAAAATATGTAACTGAATATGGTGTAAACCGTTATTTCTATTTTACCCGTCCATATCGTAAGAACATAGTGACAAGAGAGAGGGAGCAAAATCAAGAGAAGAGCGCGAGGGCGATAAGACACTGCCCTTCCACGCCTCGGAGGCGCCCGCGGAGGTGACAAGATGGGGAGAAGGACGAAGCGCTCACAAAAACTGCACCAGAGACGAGGACAGGCGGGTTTTCTATTCACCCAAAGATGTGTAAATGAGAAGAAGCAGGTTATCATAAATTAAATGTGTCTTCTCATAATTGCCTGAATACCAATTACAAAACAATGTCTGAACACAACATAGTGAGCCTTGAAGAGGAAAATATAAACCCTGAAACAGACAGTACTTTAACTATATCACCCACTGCAAGGATTTATGGACACACATCAAGAACGTAATAGATGAAAAGTGGTGCAACATCTAGAAAATCATGAAATCCAGCCCCTCACACAAACAATTTAAAAATGTACTCCTGAAAACTTCCAAAAATGCTCAAGTAAAAGATCAGTACAACAAACACATATACCTAGAAAATGAGCAAAACTCTATACTGATGCTAATGTCTCAACGAATATCAAAATAAAATATTAAAATTTTGTAAAGGCAGCAATATTCTGAAAGTTATCTAGTTGTAACAGGTATATTAGTGTGGATACTGAAATTAATACTGTGGCATTAAAATAATTTAATATCTGTCCACACACACACACACACAAGCGCCCTTTATATATATATATATATATATATATATATATATATATATATATATATATATCCCAAAGATTGAAGATACAGAAAAAGTCGTGCTCTGCCGAGCACTTAACTATTTGTCCAAACATCCAAACAGAAAATCAGTAGTTTATGAATTAGTAGACAGAGCTCTTTAAAATTATTGTCGCATTTAGTCCATCACGAACTCAACTTAACAATAGTTACTAAAACTCTCTTTGAGAACAATTATCATAAGTATTTTATCAAAAATATTAATAATAAGAAAGCTTGCATATTACGAGAAATAAATAGCCCGTCAGAACAAGTTGTACTTCGAGGACAAAAAACAGATTATTCTCCTTTACATACCTAATGTTACCAATAGATAAAAGAACCTAAACAGGACAAAATTAAGGTTGTGACTAAACATACTTTCATTACAAAATAAAGAGAATCTGATAATCAACGCTAAAAGATAAATTCTAAATTGATGTCGAAAATGTTTATGGTATTCAATGAGAGATTAGAAAACCTACATGGGACAAATGGGAAATGGAAAGTTATAACTAGAATGAACGAACATAAAATAAAGAAAACCAGAGATGGTCTCTGTTTAGATATTGTATTAAGCCCGAGTTTGTCACCACTTTCGATTTTGATAATTTCCACATATGTGCCAATGAACCTAGATATTTCGCCCGATTAATATCCGAAACATTATTCATTAAGATAAATAATACTAGTAACTCAATGTTAAATAGTAATATATTTACTAAGGAATATGATTACATCTTAAATAGAACAAAAAACTATTTGAGTCCAAGTTTTACTTCTAATTAGTTGTTTTGCATTATTGTCGTATGTAGATATTAAATGTTGTTTGGAATCTTATCTTTTGAGTTTGTTTTAGTTGCTATTTTCATACTCATAACTCCTAGTAATGTTTGTTTATTCTCTTCCTCTATCCTTCCTCACCTGTTTCTCCTCCTTTCCCTTCCCTATTTCTACTAGTTTCTCTCGCCCAATCCTCTGATCATTCTCCTTCAACTGAAAACCCCTACAAACCTTAGCCTCCAGTACCAGATAGGCTAGATGAGTGGGACTTTGGTCCTCCGTTTTAGAAAAATCTGAGGACAAAGGGTCACCTCGGTACATAAGTTGTATATACTACCTTATGAACTATCATGTACATTTTATAATGGAATTTTTGTGGCAATGGAACAAGGAGAGCCTGAAAACCCGCTGTACTTGTACTAATGGGTATCTGTTAATTATGTCTTATGTTTACTTACATTTAATATTTAATCTAGTATAAAATTCTTGTCACAGACATTGCCTGAAAAAGCGACACTAAAAGTCGCGAAACGTTGTACGACAGTTTTCAAATAAGAATGAAAACAAATATAAGTGGTGTTTTTATTACAACATGTGTTGTCTGCCTTTTATTAATTCCCGTTCTTTATCGACGATTGTCTATAATACCAAGAATACTTTGAATCAATAGTTATATTTTAAATTCGATTTGATGTTTGGCAGCAACATGCCTAAGTTATGTGTAAATAAGGACCTAATAATTGTAATACGAGCATTTCATGCATACAAAAACACTGGAAAATGTGCCGTCTGTAAAGATATTTTAAGCGCTCACAGATGTGAGACGCCCGACGGGAGGCGGCGACAAAGTCGACTGAAGGCAGCTGCTCGGGGTTTGAGTCGCCTGCAGCGTTGAAAGACGAACTTGCGCGCGAAAGCGACTCTCAGGGCGAAGGATCGTATGACGGGGAGGGGAGGAGGGGAGCTCCTGGAAGCGGCAATTAGTACTCCTTCATCGTGTCTCATTACGGCACCTCGCTAGATTAGTCAACTGCTGAGATCACCTCGTAGAGGAGCAAATTACATGGGCAAATGACGGATAAAATGTTTACAGAACTTTTCGAAGGAAATAAAGTATTTTCACCTTTCAAATAACGGTATTTTTACTAAATTAATTTATTCATGGTCGTTTTATGACCGCTTATCGACCTCATTGAGTTTAAATATTATATTACATATTATATTGTATCGTTAATACACTACATTCAGCAGTTTACTTATTTCTAGTTTTAGAAGTATAATACAACCTAATGCTGAATGTATATTGGTTGCCGTTATTTCAAGTGATTTCCTCAGCACCATCCACATTTATTTTGTTAAAGCATTTGATATCGTGCCGTATGACATTGATATTGAAACTTATTGATGCTAAACCACAGGCGGGTAATAGCATGGATAAATGAATTTCTTTCGCGATAGAAATCAAAAGTCCGAATTGGACAGCACTTATCGGAGAAGGGTAACATTACTTCCGGGTTCTCAGGTGTCATAGGCCCACTGCTGCTTATCTTTGTAATGATTTATCGCGAAACATAACGTCAAAAATTCGACTCTTCGCCGACGACCGTATATTATATAGGGAAATTGCAGATCAGCACGATATGTTTCCAACTACAGGATGATTTAAATAAAATTTGCCGATTGGGCACAGCTAATCAAATGGGAAGAAAAGTAAAGCGATCACATTTTGTAGGGCCAGAGCTTTTCATACAATACCTTATCAGCCAGGTAATGACGTAGTTCCGAGAGTCTCGAGCTGTAAATACCTGGCATTCTCCTGGATTGTAATTGGGATGGGAGAAACAAGCGAACTATGTAGTGGGTAAAGTTGAGGTCTTTGCATTTCGTCATGAGAAATCTTAAAAATGTAATACGAAAGCAAAGGAAATCGCGTATACCTCGTTTGTTAGGCAGGTAATGAACATGGAGATAGTTGCGGGGATCCGCCAGAATAGACTTAAAAGAGCTTAGAGAGGATACAAAACAGAGCGGCAAAATATACATTTCGGGAAGAACACACCTGCGCATTGGAGAATCATTAGAACGCCGGAGGAAGAGGGCACGACTTTGCGTGCCGTATAAATCTTACGTTGGTTGCTCCGTATGGCAGGAAATACGGAAGGCTAGATAAACCAGATTATTTAAATGATTTGATCACAAATATAAAATTAGAACAAGAATACAAAGAACGGACGTAGGGAAATTCACCTTTGTAAACAGAACCATAGTAGATTGGAACGATTTGCCTGCGGCAGTTTTTGAGCCCTTCTTGCTCAGCGCGAGGTTTTAGAAAAATATAGGAAATTAGTCAATAGGTGAAAACGTATAGTGAAGTGAAAGGTGTGATTATGCGTAGTCTACAGTAAAAAGTAATGAACAATTAATATTTAGATAAAGTTATGCAGCAGTGAAGGAAGTGAAGTGAAGTGAAGTAATTTCATTTGAAGTGATGTGAGGGTTCCTTCGTCTATGTATACATGCGTATATGTTTGTATGTATGTATACTCTGTGTAATATGCAAGTTTATTCATTTATGTTAGTGTATATGCATTTTAATGTTTAGTATAGTAATATGTATGTTTATTCATTTATATAATATATATATTTAATGTTTAGTATAGTAATATGTAGGTTTATTCATTTATATATTAGTGTATATACATTTTAATGTTTAGTATAGTAATTTAAATGCCATCTGTATATATAGGAAATGACAAAGTCAATTTGTTTGTTTATATTTATTTTTTTATATATTATGTTATTTGTAATTGTTATTTTGTGACTTGCCACCGGGCATCATCTGCTCAATTCAGAATGAATTTCATCTATCTATCTATCTATCATCTATCTATCAATTAGCATTCATGAATAATATTTGGGACTAGACACTGTAGCACCGTGATTTAGGACGGTACACAGTTGATTTTTTCGAATAGTGAAATAGATGACAGTAATTCAGGAGAAAGCGACCATTCCAATCTCGAATGATGACTTGTTCTCTACCTTTTGAAGTTTGATTTTGGAGTAATTCCACCAGAATACAATTTCATAGTTTATGAAGCCTTCATCATTTTGATGAAGTTTTGATGACTGCATTTTCCGTTGTGACTTCCAATACTTTAAACAAGAATCCTTGAAAGAGTTGTTTTATGTCTTTCTGGGTGCCAAGAAATTCGAGATTCAGTATTTGACAATGATGCTGCCATTTTTTGCAGCTTGTTCTGCCTTATCATTCCCAATAATTTTTCTTATTAAAAGAAATTCAAGTAGTTATATTTTGATTCCTTTGTGTTTTTGGTATATAGGAGTTTTTGTGTTACTGATTATTGAATTGTTGATGTATCGGTTTTCAATGGCTTTAAGAGTTAAAATTGAATCGAAAAGATGTTGATATGTTATTTGATGATTTGACACTGACTTCAATGGTGTTAAGCGCTACCCACGTTTCACTTGTGAAAATGGAAAGTAGTCCAGCAGGCGATAAGGGTTAATCTTCATTATCATTGGCTGGATTACGTAAAAACTGCTTTTTCCTTTTCTTTGATCCGACAGTGTAAACATGATAAAATCTGCTTTTAAAGAATTTTATCACATCTTGGACATTAGCATCAAATTCAGGAAATGTAAGGAATATTTTCCTAGCTCCTTATGGTCTTGCCAGGGTTGGATGGGATTTATTGATTGAGTTTTAAGAGCGCTTCAGTCGGCTAAGATCATTTGCGCTCGTGTCAAATTATTTAAGTCCAGTGCACAATATTGCAAAAGGTTAACAAAGGAAAATTAAAATCTTAAATATAAAGCAAAGTAAAACTGAAAAGAAACGTATCTAATAAAAAAGGGTTTTGGCAGAAAATGCCAGATAGTTTTTTTTGTAATATCAGGCTAAAGGTCAATAATTGGCATTTATCACTTTCTCAGATAAAACTGCACAAGTCCTCGCCAAAAGCCAAAAGCTTGCAGAAGATCTGTCATTTCTAAGAATTCCGCTAGAAGCATGGGTTTATCCGTCTGGGTAATCTATGTGGATTTGCTGATGTTGAAGTCTTTCATGTATTTATGGGTCTTTCTTTCAGGGTAGTGGATGCTTCGATGCTTTTTAGGTTGTTTTTACTAAGAAAATAATTGTGATAGATGGAACACTACAAGTTGTATATGCATAATTTAGACACTGTAAATTACGTCTTAGAGCTAGTGGTATTTTGTCTTGCTTCCACTAGTAAGATGCTTCAAAGGGCTAGTTCTAAATGCACTAAGACTTAATCAACAAGCACTGTTGATTATCTGATTGAGAGTTTTGAAAATGCTTTTTGGAAGTGATTGATTGTTCGGTATCAAGGACCCAGAAAACAAGGATTCTGGCTACACCATGGTTTGAGGATTTTTTCTCAATTTAACAACTGGGTTTATCCACTTTTCATAGCATTACCTAACTTTTCTCTGTACTACGTACATTACTTCGTATATATGAAAATACGAGAGTAAAAATGAAAAATATCATTATAAACTAATGTTTTATTTATATTATTGTAATCGCATAGAGTAAGTGCTAGCTCTGTTATTGTTATTGTTATTATTATTATTATTATTAGTATTAAGTGCGATTTATAATATTGAATTATATTATATTAACTATTTCTATTAAAATCATAGTTAATCTCCGGCCTTTCTGGGACCTAAAATTTTATAAATCAAGTATTGCCGTTAACTATTCTATGATACTGATATTGAGGATTGCCAATTTATGCTAAACAACTTTATATTCTTTGTGGGATTTTTCGTATTTTGTAGGTTAATAACCAGAAAAATCCAACTTTGTTAAGCTGCAGCATATTGAAAACTTTGGTTAGGCGTTGAAATTATAGTAGGGCTTGATTTAAAATGGAGCACCATGGAATAGCGTTTCGATGACTCGGGAACGAAATGGGGGAAAATAAAGAAAAACGGTACAAGCAACTTCGTGTTTCAGTTCGACAAACTTCCGTTTACTCACAATTAATAAATAATTTTTCATATAACTGGATCATTTCGCAAACGTAATAAAATTGTATTATAAAATGATAAAATATCATTATAATTAATGTGTTAATTATCGCATTGAGCAAGTTCTAGCGCTGTTATTGTTATTATTGCTAGTATTTATAATATTATTAAATATATTTCAAATAAGCAACTATTTCTATTTAATTAATAACAATTAGCTTTTCCTGATCTAAATTGTATACATCAAGCAGTGATTGTATTATTATAAGGACCACACATACAGATAAAATACAATATTAAACTTTAATCTAATAATTATGGAAATCCTAATATGGGTTGTTAACAATATTAAAGAATGAAGTACTGAAGTCAGTTCTGTCAATTTAGATTTACTCTGAAAGCGAGCTTCGGCGTCATCATTCTAGAAAAGTACAATGCAAACCCTGTGTAGAATTTTTCACACTTGATATTCCTCCATCAATTTGATGATGTTGCGGCTCCTTCATTTGAGATTTGAAGTGTTTTACATAAACCGTCACTGACATTTTCAATTATTTCTGAAAAACAGCAATTATTTGATTTTTTTCATCGGATAGAAACAATTTTGCGAAAATGACGCACGACTGATCTTCGTTGATTTCTCTGAATTTTGAATATTTTAAAATTTCAATTCTTTTTTCTTTTTTATGTCTTCTTACAAATACATTGGAAGATAGAAAAGTTTTTCTGTCTACACTATTCTTCAAAATTAGAACTTTTATTAAGTGTTTTTCCCAAATATATGAGTAATTTTGTGTGATGTAAAGACAATATTAAATACAAGATTTTTTCAAAATAGTTCCGAATTTCTTATTTTAAATAAATGCCCGTATATAAATATTAGTATACACAGTATGTAGGAAAGTTCTGTAATTCAGCGAAAATTTGATTTGGAGATTGCAACGAATAAACAGGTTTTGGTGATCCTGGATTCCATGATTAATTGATTGATGGTTGTTCCGGTGCCCGTCAACCACTTAGGTCAATAGCCCCGCAAGGGTAATGCATGTTTCATCATGTGGGCTGGGGCACAACCGCTGCTGGCATGTTTCTCCTAACCTCGTACAGGTGTTACCCACCAGCGGAGCACCGCCACCGCTGGGACACGCCTAAACTCGACTCCTCTCCCGAAATGCGTGTGTAGTATGTGGACGTAAATAAGGGGTAAGGACAGAGCAAGTACGAGGAAGAAAAACACGCGCGTGTAAAATTAAACAAATCGCCCTTATCCGGCGCAACGATTACATATCCTTTCCTTCTTACGAAGAACTTCGTAAGACGAGAAAGTAAAACTCGGTTTCTTCTTTTACAACTCCAATACCGAGTAAAGACTTTTTGTAATAAAATCTGTTCTTCAAAATTGACATTTCGATAGTATCACGTGCATTGCCTTTGAATACGAGTATTTTTCTGGGAATTTTGCTTGAAATAAAATAAATTTTAAAAACAAATAGACGACAACAACTCCAATTTTCTCTTTTTTCACCAAATGTGAAGTACTCTTACAAAAATGTCACAGGTCCGATTTTCCTTGAAAACTGAATTCTTTTGAAAATTGTAAAAAATTACTAATAAAGCGAGGAAGTATATCCTGCTTTTCTTCCTAGTTTCTTCATTAATTGCAATAGTCAACTAACTGCCAACTCTGGGCATATTTCTTCTTCTTTTTTGTCCTCTATTCTTCATATTTCTGCGTTTTTGCTCAGCCGTCTGGAGCTCCTTCCATTTACTTTCCTTGCTTCTGGGGGCTGAGTGGAGAAGGTCCGGGGGGCGGAGGTGGAGAGCAAATATTTACTCTGCGACTCCTGTCATAACGCAAGCCGCTCCGACATCGCTCGCAGGTGGACTCGTCGTGCGACTGGGCTGGGTGTGTGTTTGTGGAGCGCGCGCGTCTATGAGTATGTGGTGTGTTTGTGCGCGCGCGCGCGTGTATGTGTTGTGTGTGTTTGTGCGCGCGCGCGTGTATGTGTGTGTGTGTTTGTGCGCGCTCGCGCGTGTATGTGTGTGTGTGTGTTTGTGCGCGCGCGTGTATGTGTGTGTGTTTGTGCGCGTGTGTTTGTGCGCATGTGTGTGTGTGTGTGTGTGTGTGTGAATTGGGGTTAGTATTCCGAGCGAAACTTTCCGATCTGAAAACTAATTTTCGTCGGAAAATGGAGTTGAACTTGCTAATGGAGAAATACTACGTTATAAATTCTCACAGGCTTCAAATTCGTCATTATTACTAAATGTTAGTTAATCTGAAATATACTTATTTTGGCTTAGTAAACTTTCCGTCTTCACAAAAATTAATAATTATTTTTACAAATAATATTACTTTAAAATTAAAGTCTGTGTAAAAGTATAATATTGGCATTAAGTTTATAAACTCCACTATACTGAAATAAAATTATCAATAACTTACAAAGTGAAATTATTGTGTTTTTACTTTAAATGAATTAAAGAGAATGATTCTTATGTTCTTTAAATAATTGAAAAATTCTGGAGATTAGGAATTTCTATTCTCCCATGATGCAGTATATGTCATTTTAATATGTGTTCCAATAGAAAAGTAAGCGGTTTGTCTACATTTATCTCATTATGATATGATGAAAGATTCTTTCAGGGATTGTGTAAATTAAAGATAAATATATTCTAGGAGTGCTGGAGATGGATGGTTACATGGATTAGGAGGTATATTGAATGATGAGCGTGAATAGTTCAAGCATTGTAGTTTACGTCGCAATTATAATGGTGGAATGCCTGCCTGTGCTAGTAGTCTGTTGCATGGGGTTGTTATATAGGTCCCTAGGCTTATGCCGCTTGCGTTATGGATTATGAAATCAAGTTCACTAAGTAATCGCCTAGTTGCTGAGCTATAACCGCGCCATAATCGAGTTATGACTGAATTAGTGTTTTCTAGGATTTTTAGACTTGCAGATTGTCACCCCACTTGTTATATAACAGATTTTAATGACATTTTATCTGCTTTTTCATCGTGTCTTGAGTAAAGTGATGTATTGTTTCCACGAATGTCTCTGGTCAAACATCATTCCAGAATTTTCAAAGTATTGGTTGTCTTTAATTCATTTTCCTAGATTTTCAATATAATATTCGCATACCGGTTCTGTCGATGTCTTGTAATAACTGAGAACACAAATTTGATTTTGAAAATTAATCGGTTAGAATTTATTCATCCATTTATTTCATGTAGTGTTTCTTAGACTATAGTATTTCTTGGACTATTACAGATATTTCGATATTTTTTCACTACAGAGAAGTACGATGTCATCTGCAAGGAGAAATATTTGGGTGGGGACATTACTATGCTGCTGATTTTATTGATGTGGATATGAGAAATAGAAATACACAGAGAACTGATGCTTGTAGCAGCCGATTAATCAGTTCTTCAGGATTGGAAGCTTTATCTTGCAATCGTACTTTGAGAAATGTACGCTTCAGAAGTTATGAATTAAAGCTAGTGTGGCGTCATACGGGTGTAATCAGTACACAGACGAGAGTGGGTTGTAATAACAGCAGGTTTATTCACAATTTAGACCGTAGTCACAAATAGCCAATGCACTGTATCAATTACCAAACTAAATAGCCACTGCTAGGGAGATATTTACAACGGCTACCACACCGCAACATACTACCTAATGTTTCACCTTGCGTAGTACCGCCTGCCCTGAGACCGACTACATGTACCACTGGTCACGACAATAACTGCCGGTTTCTCCGCCGCATGCACGCTCGAACCTCTACGGACGGCATACGCTGCCGCTGCCGCTGCCTGGATCACAAGAAGGAAGAGCTATTGTTCTCACGGCCCTTAAATAGCGCTCGCGACGCTGCCCGCCGCCTCCATTGCCTCCGCCCTAGCGTTGCGCACAGCCTGTCAGAAAACCCGTGCATCATAGCTTCTCCCTTTCGTCTACGCATCCGGTGCACACTGCGCCACGTGCCCACGCAGTTTTAGCGACACGACCTACACTAGCTGTTCCCTTTTATATAAATACTTATGAGAATGCTGAATAACTGAAATTTCAAAACGTTTTCAAATGCTGTGTCCAAATTGTTGTCACATATCGATTCTTAGCTAATGCGTTGCAAAGGGTACCCCCAGATAAGATGGTAAAAAGTTCCCTTAAACCAAATGACGTATGAGTGGTTACATTATAATTCTAACATAAAAATAATATTTTTGAAAGGTTTCTTAGTCCCCGTCCCACCACCCACACCCTTCTACAGCCAAAACGTGCAGCACTCGAAAAACTCTGAAAAAAGTTCACAGCAATGTGTTTTAAGAGGACCGTTTGAGATTTTTTCGAGTCTGTTCCATGATTCTAAGACAATACAAATTAATTTTTGTTATTTTTTCAATAATAGTTGTTTGAATTTGGATCTGAGAAAATTTCAAAAATATTTTTCTGATAGTACAAATTGTTTTTTTAAAAAATCTTCTTTTAAAAATATATCGTTAGCTTCGATGTAGTATCGCTTTTCACCATGGTTCCAGTCACTGAAACATTAGCGTTGCTCCCAAAGCTTTTCCTCGCAACCTGGCGTGTTCAGAGTTCGGGGCGTGCGAAATCAGTTCTCGGCGGAGCTGTAGAAGCGGGCGGAGACAGCGCTCACAGGGCGCTGAGGCCGTCCGCTCCGCATCCTGCGCGAGGCCGGCGCAGCGGCGAACAGCGGCGTGCACAGGGCCTTCCACACAAGAAAGGGCGCAAAGCACATCGCATTCACCTTCCGTGCACTTTCCCCGCACAAGCTCTCTGAGCTGTGCGACGCGGGGGAGGAGATAGTGCGTGGGAGGCGGTCGCCGCTCCCTGATGCCGGAATCCGCGTGGAGGCGTGGAAACGCGCCCGCCGGGCCCGCCCCGCCTAGCACTGAAGACGTCGCGGCGCCACGGACGCTGAGTAAAGTCGGCGCCGTGGCGAAAAATGAAGGGTACAGAATATAAATAGTGACGTGAAGTGTAGTGGTATAAATGTGTGAGTGAATGTGTTTGTTAATATAGATTAAGTATAAATGAGAGCGTGAATGCTAGTTAGTAAGAAAATAAAATAATAAAGAACAAACATTAAGAACTCAATATTTAAAATTGAAAATACCTATTATTTTATAACTTATCGCCAAAAGTCTTGACGTCTAGTTTTAAGTTAGAATTAAGTTCTAATTTAATTAGTTTTTTTAAGATACAGCCCTCTCAGACCTCCACAAGCAGTAATGCCGGAGAAAATGTATCCTAAGATCTTGAATAATTCCGCCTCCCCACGGTAACTGGAGAGGGGAAAATAAAAAATCGGGTAACAGTTGCGTCAGCCGCCGTACCGGACACTTCGCCGAGACCTCGCACTGAAGATGCCCACCGCAGTCGTGGGCGAAACGTTTGGCAGTTCAAAGCCAATTGGACCACGGCCCATCAGCCCGGAAGAAAACATGAATAAATGGACATTGGTTCAACGGAATGTTCTTTACAAAATCAATTTAAAATGTTGACAACCTGGTGAGTGGAATCAACCTACTCCACACATTGTTGAGAATTATATTTGAACTCAAAGTTGCAAATTGCGCAAGAGGTGTTTTTAGGAGCAGTACATTGAAATCTCGACTTTTACACTCTATTGCAGTTATTTTCTTACAAACTAAATCCCCCATGAAAACCAATATTCAATTTAAACACTCTTGACATTTGGATAACATTGCCCCCCTGCTAACAATGCATTAACATTAATGACTTAATCAAACACCACAAAAATTTCTGATCAATATAGTTTCCGCTTCGCACATATTAACTTTATTGGAATAATTCAGTGTGTAAGCCTAAGGTTAACGTGAACAGTTTTTCCAAACTTTTCTTAATTTTACGAAATAATTACCACGCATTTACGCATCACATTCAAAGACATGTTCACTTTATAAATGTATTTTTAATTTCATGTTTACAATTTTTCAAAGAATGTTTTTAAAAATTATCGGGGAGGGTTATTCTGAACTACAATTCCCTCCTTCCGCATCAAAATTACTTAGTAGACTTATCCCACTAACCATACGTTCTTTTCACTTCATGTAATGTTCTTTCCAATTAATAGAAAAAATATAAAACACGACTGTGAATAAAACAAGTAAAAATAACATGTTCACACATTTTACCCGTCTTAGAAAGGCATAGAAGTGTTGATCAACTGATTGACCAAAAGAGCAAATAAATCACCGTCTCCACAGGGGAACTTTGTGGAGGGCAAATAATAAAAAATAATTTAAAAAATGATCAACTGTGGCAGTTAGATGACCTTTATTTTGAAAAATCGCATAAATAATTAAAACGGAGTAAACGAAATAGTTGAACCCTTAATTCCCACAGTATTGCAAGTAGTCACTTCACATCACAATCCTGGTGAAGGATATAGTAAGTTAACCCAAATATTTAATATTCAATGTATAATTGAATCTCGTAAGTTACACATCAGATGATTTTTGGCTTCCAATAAAATGGATTAAATCTATTTGCTGTTTATTTCAAAGTTAGGAATGTGGAAGTAGTATTTTTAAGTAATGTATAATGTAATGTTGATAATAGTTGAATAAATGATTCAAATCATCGAAAATATGGTGGCGCTTCGTCGAGTTCATAATATTAGAATCAAAGATAATGATTTCGGCCTCCAAATATGGCAGTTGATCAGTACTTTCATTTAATTTCAAAGACAATAAAAATGTATTAATATATTAATTTTTACGTGTTTTATTCAGAGTCCTATTTTATAGTTTAAAAATATTTGTAAAATGTTATTATTTTGTACATACGTAGAATTCAGTAATTTTAATTTCGAATTACTTTTTACCTACAATATAAACAACTAATCAATCATCATTCATTCCACTTTTCCTGTAAAAATTATTACTATATGAATTTCATTTATAATACCATACCTATTCAGACACTTTCTGCATAATGTTTACATACAATAATTCTCTCTTTCTATCTTACAACTTTCCTTTAATATTACATCCTTTTAAAAAAATATTTCAGTTTTAGCTAAACCCTTTTTCCCTTTTTATCAATTACAAGGTAATAATTAATAGGCATCGACCAATCCATTTCCAATATATTTTAGTTACTTCAATTAAACTTTACATGTTTAATATTGATACAATTGCGAACCGCGGTTGGTTTCTTTATATGATTAAAATGTTTGCATTCTCTCACTTCTATTTCCAATTTATGCAATTATAAATGATTTTATATGAGCTATTTTTCATGTTAGCAAGCTAAACATTGAATGCTTAACTCTACATCATATTGGCAAATAATTGCTTTGCATCCCTGGACAGCACTACGTAGCGTTACTGCAGGCAGCTGACGTCTACGGAAGCATTTAAGTGGAGCGTTTCAGCAAAAATGGCCGACAAGTACAATGCTGCCATCCGCACCGCAGGGGCACGAGGGGGTTGCTGTTTCACGAGAGCTCGCTCTCCGCATGTACAAACCTGCTCCGCTCATCTCTTCAGACTCAGCTAAACCAAATTGGTCCTGCACATCTCCATTTGCCTGTTTTCAGATAGACATGGTCTTGCCAATATCGTTCCACTTGCTTGTTGATTGAGCCAACAACCCAAACTGGTCCTTCTGACATCCTATCCATCGCTCTTGCCGAATCACCTGACCAATCCGGCCGCGTCACCGGCGTGGCAACGGCCACTGCAAAGGTACTCCCAGGAAGACCCTTTCCTTATGAGCCAGCCTGGGTCATGGTGTAGGAACAGACAATAAATCAGTTTGCCTGAGGTCACATATTACTGCTCTTCTCACTATCGCTCTCCATCGCTCGCTAGCTATCGCTCTCTCCTCTCGCTCTCTCTCGCTTCGCTCGCATCCCGTCTCCCCTCGCTCTCTCTCCGCGCGCTCTCTCTCGCTCTTGCTCTCTCGATCACTCTCGCGCATCGCTCGATCTGTCTCTTGCTTCCTCTCTCTCTCTCTCTCTCTGCACTCAATCTCTCTCTCCTCTCTCGCACTCTCCTCTCACTTCTCTCGCTCTCTCTTTCCCTTTCTCACTTTCTCTCCTATTTCTCTCTTTCTCCCTGATTCTCTCTTTCGCTCTCTTTTCCTCTCTCCTTCCGTAGGCTTATAAGAGAAAAGAGTGCCGGTTCCCGAGACAAGGCATAGAGTAAAAATTATACCTCTTTAGTCTATGGTCAAGGTATTCACCCTCCTAAATGGATGAATGACCCGCCGCGACGTGGGGACTTCATTACACCTATAGGGACTCACATATTGCAATAGAATTATTGGAGTAATATTTGTTATTTCCCGACGTTCGTTTTCATTTCCTTCGAAATGAAAAACAACGTAGGAAATTTGTGGATGATTGACAAATTTTTCATTAGGACAGAGGAATTTTATCTTAATCTAATCGCACACTCTTCGATGTTTATTTCTTTATATGTAGCAAGTAGGCAAAGGAAAATTTAATGCTTTTAAACATTATTCATTTATAGTAACATATCGAACATGTAAGCGAAACCTTTTTCTGAAGCAAAACCGTGACTCAATTTTCCGTTTTGCAAGATATATTGTGATTTACGAAAATGACGAACCATTTTTATTATGGAAATGTTATTTTATATGACATAGAATATAGGGATGCCAATAGACGATCGCGAGGGGTCGCTATATGACAAATAAACAACTGGCGTTAAGGATCATTTTCGTCAGATTGAAATGACGGAACAGAGGGGAAATAAGCATTGTTTTGAGAGACAAAAGATAACGATATAAAATCGGATGCTTCCGGGTTTTTAGAATATTCATTCGCTAGAGCAACGCGGTGATGAGCGGGTCGGCTCTTGATATATTTTACTAGATCGACGAAAGACTGTAATTGACAGTTGTATAAAGTTAATTGTCGTTTCTTATATTAGGATAGAGCGTTCTTGTAGGAATTAAATATGTGTCTAGGCGTCCACCCGAGACGCAAGTCAGGGAAGTCACGGATTACAATAGTATCGCCGGGAGAATTTGGAACCAGACACGGACATTAGGCGAGAACTTTATTCAGAAGCAAGATTCTGCTGCGACGACGGAGAAGGTTCTACGGGGCGCCATTGAACGAAGAAGTGAAGAGCGCGCGAAGACCCACGAATGAATAACTAGGTTTTATAACTATTGTAATATAGAGAAAACTGGTCATGACCAAAGATGAATTCATTTTGATTATGAATATAATAAATTCCTATTTGTTAAGTTGAAAGAAAGCTGATTATCATTGTTCGTTACGTGCAATCCAGCATTTTAATAACATATTTCAGATTTCTCGCCGCTCCGTATGGATAGCAGATTGAATAATTGGTTGCAGAGTAAACAGCAAAAATTATGAACTTCGAACCCCAATTAACTGAGCTAGCACAACATAATTTGGGAAGGAGAGATATTTAAATTACGTAGGAATCATTAGGTTTTAAGTGTAACCTTTCCTGGCGCTTAAATTACATTTATCAGTAATAATTGTTTCAAGTGGCACCAGTCAACGTCGGACATGTTTCATTATATATAATTAATATTTAAATTTTCTTATGATAAACATTTCAAAATATTAAATGTTAACAGTATTCACATTGATGTGATAATTTATTTCCTAAAATGTAAGTCTTGTTTATTAAAATAATGTGCGTGACCGCCGCAAATGTGATGTCGGTAACACGAAAAAGCGTGCAGTGAAGCGACCACGCCCACCTGCCTGTCAGCGCCGACGCGAACTGCCGCACGCGCCACCGATTAATCAACGCGCACAAAAATGTAATTGTGTGTGAGAGAGAATACGCGCCATGCATGTTGGCGCTACGAAAAGTGTGTGCAGCAGCGACCACGCCCACTCCGCCTCCGTCAGCGCCGACGCGAACTGCCGCACGCACCACCGATTAACGCGCACAAAAAGTAATTGTGTGAGAGAGAATGTTTGTGCCATGTGATGTTTGGTACACGTGAAAAAGTGTGTGCAGTGAAGCGACCACGCCCACTCCGCCTCCGTCAGCGCCGACGCGAACTGCCGCACGCGCCACCGATTAACGCGCACAAAAATGTAATTGTGTGTGAGAGAGAATGTTTGTGCCATGTGATGTTTGGTACACGTGAAAAAGCGTGTGCAGTGAAGGACCACGCCCACCTGCCTGTCGCGCCGACGCGAACTGCCGCACGCGCCACCGATTAACGCGCACAAAAATGTAATTGTGTGTGAGAGAGAATGTTTGTGCCATGTGATGTTTGGTACACGTGAAAAAGTGTGTGCAGTGAAGCGACCACGCCCACTCCGCCTCCGTGAGCGCCGACGCTTTTTTTAAATTGATTTATGCATGTTTCCGGGCGCGTCAACTGCTCTGGTCATTAGTCCTGTTAGTGTAGTGCATGTTTTTACTCGGTAGATGGTGCTGATCTTTCCCCGTCGGATGGCGAGATCCGGCGCCGCCCTACCGTCGGCTAGTGGGGTTTTCCTCTAACCAGGACTCTCCCACCAGCGGGGCACCGCCCCAGCCAAGACAAGCTCTAAGCTCCCGCCCGGCCTCCTGGAATATGTGGTAGTGTAGTGTAAGTGTGTGTGTAAGGGGAGAGGATAGGACAAGGAAGAGGAAGGAAAGATCGCGCGGTCCGTGGCCCGTTTGGTTAGGAACTGCTCCGGCATTCGCCCGGTGTTGATCGGAGAAACCACGGAAAACTACCGATCAGAGCAGCCGACCGCTAGAATTCTCCTCCAGCCAGCGACTGAATTCGACTTAGCTGAAAAGCTAGTGTCGTAAATCCTGCCGCCGTCAGGACTCGAACCTAGGACCTCCCGGTCAGAGACGCTGCAGTAACATCAGTTGATGCACTGAGCTACCGCTCCCGGTTTCAGTCATTGAGACTTAGTATCCCCCTTAGTACCAGGTGATCGGTATAAAACGCAACCCACAGCAGGCAGAGCGAAATGCACTGGCAACCATGTTAGAGCGGGTCGGATAGCGGCTGGTGGTTTCAAGCAGGTAAACTGTCGGAAGTACGCTTAATCCCCTCTCCCACTAACGCCACCCTGAGGAGGAGACGAGGTGACCGCCTTGTCTACGAATTCAAAGAGAAGGGTACGCGCCTGCTTGTTTGCGTCGAAAGAAAATTGAATTGTCAAGAACGACGATTCCTTCGTATATTGTTTAAAAGTGAAACAAACTTGCCATGTAAAATATAAATTGAGGTCAATTTAATAGTAAACTTTGCTTGTTTTAGTTTCATAACAAGATACATATGCTCCAGAAATGTATATGTTTTATACGTCTGTTTTAAATAAATATTAACAAATTATAAATTCAGATTCGCAGAACAAATGTCTTATTATTATTATTATTATTATTATTATTATTATATAATATTATTGAATAAGGGTACTATAAAAATAATCAACTAATTAAAATATAATAAAAATTCATTTCTCAATTTATTCTGATACGTACCCGCATTTACTGTTGTTTTTTTTAAAACAACAGATCAAGCACTTCACTAACCGAAATATGGTACTCTTGTTAGGAATAGATTGAGATGAAATTCTTTCTCTGAAAGCTGTCCGGCACTCTTTGAAAGATTGCGTTTGGAATTACTCTTCCAACACAAAACTGCGTTGCTCACCTCTGAGACGTATCGTAAGTTAACTGTGAAAGAAGGAAGCTATAAATGAAGACGCGGGCTGTTTTGTTTTGAGCACGTATGATCCACACCACAGGAAGGGGGTGAGTGAAACGAAGGGGGCGGTGGTGAATGGAGTGTCGCTGAAATGCAGTCGAAGGATCTGTTCCAGAAGAGGTGTTGCAAAACTTTCAATTTTCTCTCAGTACCTTGGACAGTAGGGTTGCGTTTTATACTGATCACTCGGTATATCCCTTACTGTTGTGGCTGTATAACCGCATTTGAAGAGCGCGCCAAGATGGCAGCGCTCAGCGGCGACCGAGGGAGTAGGCAGAGGCGGCGAAGCGGAAAAGGCGCCGCCCGAGCTGAGAAGGAAGGCTGGCCGGAGAGCCAGGAGCGGTGCAGCGAGTTTGCGGCGCCGCCCCCTTTGAAAGCGAGCGCCGCCAGCCAGAGAGACAGAACGCTAGTGACCGTGTATCGAGTGGAATTGAGTGAGGAGATTGTACCGTGTAGATTTCTTGGTTCGACATAGCTTGTTTTTGGTACATCTCCCGGACTTTTGGTTTTGTGATTTTGGCTTGTGACTTGGTATGCTCTTTTGGATTTTGGAATTGTGACCAGATGTACTTTCTGCGGTTAACTGTAATAAATCTTTGCTTGTGAAAAGCGTGCAATTATTCTGAACATAAACCGTGAGCGGTAGCTCAGTGCATCAACTGATGTCACTGCAGCGCCTCTGACCGGGAAGTCCTAGGTTCGAGTCCTGACAATGGGATTTTCGACACTAGCTTTCAGCTAGGTCGAATTCAGTCGCTGTCTGGAGGAGAATTCTACCGGCCGGCTGCTCTGATCGGTAGTTTTCCGTGGTTTCTCCGATCAACACCAGGCGAATGCCGGAGCAGTACCCTACGAAACGGGCCACGGACCGCGCGCGATCTGTCCTTCCTCTTCCTTATCCTATCCTCTCTCCTCTACACATACACTTACATTAACATGCACTACACTATCACATATTCCGGGAGACCGGTCGGGAGCTTAGAGCTTGTCCTGACTGGGCGGTGCCCCGCTGGTGGGAGAGTCCTGGTTAGGGAAACCCCACTAGCCGACGGTAATGCCATCCAGCGGGGAAGATCACCGCCATCTCCCGAGAAAAACGCACTACACTAACGGGACTAATGACCAAAGTAGTTGACGCGCCCGGAAACACGAAAAAATCAATCAATTCTGAACATAACACTTACAACAAAGTAACATGCGATAGTGTCCAGAAATTTACCTTTCTGCTGAGTCTGCCTACATCGTCTGTGTTGTCAACGTTCGTGATCACCTTGAGAAAATACGGATATGCATAGATTTTATCAAAGTGTTCTTCTACTTCACTCAACGTATCTATTTCGTGTTCATACACTGGCACTGTCAGATAGCTGAAAATGGAATTCTGGTACGAGTATGTCAAAGTTACACTCCCAAACGCCAGCACTGCGAACAAGATTTTGTCAGGCATGGACTTTGGCCAGTAGCCCAGTATACCTAGGAGGTATATTCTATATGTTTCGAATATACCTGAACCCCACAATCGTAACATGATAGATAAATGTCCGTAAAATGTGCTAATTAATTTTTGAAATGTGGTACCAAATTTAGGTGTATCATCCTTCTTATTGGAATGTGAAAATGTTTTGCAATATGTCTTATCACGCACCCAGTTACCAGCGAATGCTTTCGTAGAAATAATTGGACTAACGTTTTTCTTTGAAGTTAATCCAATGGTTTTTGGACTACCACTATTCTCCAATGAAGAAAGAATGTTCTTACAGAGCACTGTCTTACAATCACTCTTCGAACTAGAATTATATGCGTATTGAACTTTCTCAGAACTGGTTGTCATCGAAACTCGACTATTCGTTGATGTGTTAAATTTCTTAACGCGCTTTTTCTTCATTGTGTGTTTTTGCTTACCATGTATATCGATTGAAATGTTCTTTAAACGTAGATCACAAGGGAAGTCTTCGGATAACGAGTGGTCCCATTGATATAATCGATAAATTTCCATGAACTTAAAAATAGCACGAACGCAAGATGAAACAATCATAGATACACCTATGAACGTCCACACTTCAACTGTAAACGGCATGAATAACAACTCAATGAAAGGAACGGTTTTCGATCTTCTAACCAACACGCAGTAGTCATCCAAATATTGTGGATACACAAATTCCACGAGATTTCTCCAAGGCGGATCCATCATCCAAGAGTTGACAGCTATATCCGCCTTCCCATATGCCACCATCCCCATTGCACCGTTTAGCACTCTTTGAACTGTACCGTTTATTGTTTCGTTGACGAAATATCCATGAGGCAGGTCGTCTTTCGGACGAAGTACTGTGTAAGAAGCATGAATGTACCTAAGCAGTTCTCGTATAAGGAACCCATCGTTTCCTTTGAGCAGCGGTTTCTTTTGGGAATCGTTCCTTAGAAATGCATACGGCTCGATATCCATCATGGCCAACCGAAGAGTGTAACCGTGCATATTTCGCGTCCAAGAATATTCGTCGGAATCTACTTTAATTGGATCGGTGGGATTCTCCGTGTTTTTGTACGGGTTGTGTACATAAACACTCAAACATTCGCAAGAAACACATTTTCCGTGGGAATTCCAGTGAAATATGAATACATTGACGAACATTTTTGTCCAGAAAACGTACAATATCCGTTTGACATCCTCTTCGTTATCTCCAGAATACAGCACAAAAACTCTAGCTTGGAAGTACCAAAACCTCACTTTTTGCAAGGCCTCGAACTTGCTCTTGAAAGCCTGAGAGTCGAAGCGGCTGATTGCGATGACGAAAATCTCCGTTTTGTCGTAGTGGCAGTAGGGTTCATTTCGAAGGAGGCTTGGATGATCGTGGACTCCCTGAAGTTGCAATCGCAGTATACTACGATTATGAATACTGTGCGCATGTTGTATGTATTCTTGTGCAGAACTGCTCTCGTCTTCGAAATCAGCATAACAAATCTGAAAAGAACGAAAATGAATTAAATTATTAATTTTAATTAATGCATACATCTTACAAAGAATTCCTCTTGTTACACCAGTACTCCCGTAACGTTTCAACTACAAACTGGACACATACGCATGTCAAAAATGACGAAGTGGTTTCCTAGATTCAATTAATATATTCTGGTTTCCTGTTTTGTACACCACGAACAGAAATATTGTAATCCATATTCCAAGACCGAAGAATCTCAAACGTAAATTACGTTAATTTCTTAACAGCGTCCATCTCCGTTAAATATTACGTTAGTATGATTACCTTAATTACGTTAATAATGAAATATGTGTCGTAGATATTAATATTGTCCGTTGAATTTCTTTAATATGTGTTAACTTTGATCAATTAATGTACACTGATTACGCACTGACTTGATGTTAAAAGTGTTTAACATTTCACTTTAATATAAAAAAACAGATTTTTAACATAACCTAAGGATATTATTTTTTAATGAAAAGTAAAATTATATCGTTGATCTTACGATTATAAAATGACTAATGTTAGCAAATTTACTTAATTTAACAGAGCAAGTTTGAGAATATTAAAATTAATTATCTGATAGAGAAATTCAAAGTTAGGCCACACACGCCAAAGGTAAATAAACAACCTGTAATAACCGAATATCAGTTAATTGAAGTGGAGTGGAGTGCAGTGTACTTAAAACGTGTTAGTTTAAAATGTGTACAGGATAGCCATAAAATTGGGAGTTAATGCCATTATTGTTATTAATATTACCTTTATTTTTGTCATTGATATGATTATTAATATTAGTAGTAGTGGTATTTTCAAGTAATTTAAAAATATATTGTTTTAATATTCCTAATTCTAATGTTTGTAAATTGTAGTATTCTTCCACGAGGTTGCATAACCCTATCTGCAGGAATAATAAATATCAATCAAAGACTACAGGATGTTCAATTTAATAGACACTCGATTAAACTCGCCATTGGCCAACTCATAATTTTAAAAGTATTATTTTAAATAACACTTCCTTAAGCAGAAATTTTGAATTGCACATTTCGTGAATTCTATAAATATATCGTTTTCATGAAAACATTTGCCTGTTGTCGAACTGACAAAAACAATCCGGTGCCTCAAATATTGACCTAATAACGACCACCAGTACCAACACTTGTCGAAACGTTACAATGATTAAATGTGAATTGGATATTTATCTGTTCGTCTTGAACTGTATAACGTATAACGTTTGTAACTGTATAACGTTCCTCAATAGTAAAATAATATAATGAATAAAATCATATATATTACTCACCGACAATGTTCCCCCAATTTCTTTGGTACAAATGAGTGTGAATATAATCGGTCATATGACTGACCTCAATGTTCTCACCAATCACGCCTCCACTGTAATACCGATGTCAGATTTATTGATCGCGTGACAGAACAGAGCTACTATGCCCCCAAATTAATATGGTGGTATAAACGGGTGATAACATAATTGGTGATGTTAGCACGCCAGCAACTTAGTTTCCCATTCCCGAGTGTCAAAATTATTGCTCACTGAACCAAATGTACTCCTCGATTATGTCCCGCAATTCAGTTTCGTACACCAAAATGTGAAAATAACTGAGTGCATGACTGGACAAACCTATATACTTATCTACAACACCCATTGGATGTCAACGTAACTAGTCAGGTGACTTGAAGAAATCCCCCGTTCTCGAGTTAAATTTGGTATAAATGGACGTCAATATGAATGGTGACGTGACTACACCGACAATTCACAAACACCTCCCGATTTGATTCGGTATAAAAGGATAAAAATGTTACAACCCAATGGCATTAGTCACGGGTCCCTTGTATTTCCCCGGAAGATCTATTGGGAATGACACCGGTAGCGGTAGCTCAGTGCATGAACTGATGCCACTGCAGCGCCTCTTACCGGGAGGTCCTAGGTTCGAGGCCTGACAGCGGCGGATTTTTTGACACTACCTTTTCAGTTAGGTCGAATTCAGTCGCTATCTGGAAGAGAATTCTAGAGGCTGGCTGCTCTGATCTGTAGTTTTCCGCGATTTCTCCGATCAACACCAAGCGAATTCGGGAGCAGTATCCTAACAAACAGGCCACGGACCGCGCGCGATCGGTCCCTCTTCCTTACCCTATCCTCTCCCCTTACACACACACAAATTTTACAATTTTGGAAAAGTTGAGTATTAATGAAGGTTTTTACGAATCTGAAACCTGCATCATTCTCTTAAATGTCATTTACACTATCCAAGAAAAAATTAAAAACATTTGTGCCATTTTTGAAAATTTGGAAAATGTACAAGGAGATTCATGTAAAGTACTCCCCAAAATTAAAATATCGATTTAAAATTCAAGGAATCGCAATATCAGTCATATCGATTGTGACGTTTTGGAGTAAATTGGCTGAACGGTTTAGCCCCTAGAATTGTTCACGTTCATACGCACGGACGGACAGACAGACCGACGAACGAACGGACAGTTAGACATTTGGTGGGCATTCGAATCTTCGGTATCAAGGACCCACAAAACATGAATCCTGCCAACACCACGTGTTAGAGATTTTTTTCTCTAAGTATGACAACTGTATTTATCCAATTTTTCGTTACCAGGGACCTATAATAATAGTTTTCTCCCGAAAATTCGCCGTTTTCTCACGCAGCATTACATAACTCTCTCTCTATTGCGTATGCGGTAGCGAGAAACTAAAAAAGTAAAAAATAAAAAATAACAAATAAAGAAAGAAAAAAGAAAAATAAAGAAAGAAAAAAGAAACAAATTGATGTGTCCAAATTCAACACACACAAAATTCAATAAACAATTTATTGGTTGAAAACAGGTACAGAGCTATAGTGCCGAATATCCAGGAGAATGTACAGTGAAACGTAGCCGAGTTGTCGTAACCAGAAGATGCACCAAAATATCGCCGAGTCGCCAAATCTCCGTAGAGGGAAGTCCGTTGTCGCAGCACTGTCCGTCGTAATCACAATCTTCTCTGTACTACCATTTATCACCACTCTTCACCGTTACTCCGCCGCTCACTCTCTGCCTCTCTCCGGGCCACGGCCGGACGAGCCCGCCCCGGCCGTAGGTCCGCAGATCACAGACGTAGCTGGGGGGGGCGGGGGTTGGGCCTCGCCTGCCTGGGCTCAGGCGTGCGGCGGCCGCACACCGTCGAGTCCCGCTGGCCTGCGCTTGTCGCTGGCCGCTGCCGCCAGGGGCGGTAACGCCCTACTGTGGCGGCACCTTCAAAACTGTGCGGCCGGTCACGACACAAATAAAAAAGAAAAAAGAAATAAAGAAAAAATAAACAAATAAAGAAAGAAAAAAGAAAAAGAAAAAAGAGAAAAAGAGCATCAGTGCCATCGGCGTCTTGATTCTTACTGCCACTAGCCCGGCCTGGCCACCGTCACCTCACCGTCTACGGCGACCCTCCCGTCGCAGCCCGTACCCCCCCGAGCGCGTCGTCGCCTTTTCTCGCCCGGTGCAACCCACGCCCCCGCGCCGCTCACGCCCCCTCAGAGCCGCCGTCGGCGCTGTGGGACGTGCGCGCCGCGCTCGTTAACGCTGTTTGCATAATTCGACGGTTGCCAAACGCCCGTGTCGTCGCCCCCTCTCCCCTCGCTCACCCTGTTGCATTCACTCGGCCTTTCGCGTCTGCCTTGTCCACGTACCTTTACCTTCTCGCACGCGTACGCGCATACGGAGTTATATGCATAGTACAGACCAAGTTATGTTATGATCTATCAAAGCACGACGATTTCTCCACACAGAAGTTCGTATTGGGGACCCTTATACAGAAAATGTGGATAAATATTGTTTCAATATGCAATCAATTACTTGCTCTAGTACGTTAATGCAAATCGAAACCATGATTTCTGGGTGTTTGATACCGAACAATCAACTGAGGCAAAACCGTCAAAGAACATGCTGCTCCAAAACTCTTCACATGATGTTTCCCCAAAACCAATATTCCCTTGTCAATCTTACCCAACATCAATCTTTGCAATTTTATAAATTATTCTCTAAATTTTGGAGGTGTTCACATGAAGACCTTGGGAAATTTTCAATTTGTTTTTCATAAATGAAAGCAAATTTTTCTTCAAAATCTTGTAAGAAATACATACACAAAGTCAGATCCTTTTTCTCTGTTAACTCTGAATTTTCGAAAATTATAAAGTTGAATTCTTTTGGGGTCTTCATATAACCACAACTTTTAAAATAACCATTTTTTCTTCAAATAAAAATCTTCTCCAAAACTAGTTCTTTTATTACAGACATGCACTTTATTTTACACTTATTTTGTAAGATGCGAATTGATTGATTGATTTTTTATGTTTCCAGGCGCGTCAACGGCTTTGGTTATTATTCCCGTAAGTGTAGTGCATGATTTGTTTCTAGGGAGCTGTGATCTTCCCCCGCCGACCTACCGTCGGCTAGCGGGGTATCCCCCCTAACCACTTTTCTCCTACCAGCGGGGCACAGCCCCGTGCCGGGAAAAGCTCTAAGCTCTCGACCAGTCTCCCTGAATATGTGGCAGTGTAGTGCATATTAGTGTAAGTGTGTGTGTGTGTAAGGGGAGAGGAGAGGACAAGGAGGAGGAAAGAAAGATCGCGCGCGGTCCGTCCCCCATTTGGGAGCGTACTGCTCCGGTATTCGCCTGGTGTAGATCGGAGAAACCACGGAAAACTACCAATCAGAGTAGCCGGCCGCTAGAGTTCTCCTCCAGACAACGACTGAATTCGACCTAGCTGAAAGGCTAGCGTCGAAAGCCGTCACCGTCAGTACTCGAACCTAGAACCCCCCGGTCAGAGGCGCAGCAGGTAAGATGAGAAAGGTTTGGTTTTATCCGGTAACCAACTGCCAAGTACCGCTGAACAGCTGTCATTAATGAATATGGTTTTTCTTTTTCATCGCCAGAAAATTTCAAAGATGACGGAACTGACACTTTGGTGGACCCACATAGAATGTACGGTGTTGTCATGACCTACACTTCTCTAACCATTTAAAAATTATTCAAAAGGAAGAAAAAAAATATAATTAGTAACATTTTCCTTGAATGTACACCTAAAAATGACAAAATATTTGTTAGATCCCATATTTTGTTCTGCAACTTAAAGATAGATATAAAAGAAAATATCAAAGTTTCAAAACCGTCTTAAATTAGACGTATTCTCAACAAAAAATTGAATTTCTAAAGAAGAAAAGGTGGGGTTGTATACTCGTATGTTAATTGCAATTCTGCCTTCTAGACTGACTACGGGAAATTTCTCACAATACGGAACACAAGGTCGGAATTACAATGGAAGAGCTCTTCTTTGTTTTCTAATCACCTTGAAACAAAACATACTTTCGACGAGAGCAAAAATTTCAAAATTTTGCTTGAAGAAAGCAAAGAACGAAAATTTAAATATATTAGAAAATTTCGAATTGTCGAAAATATGTTTCTTCCTTCTGTCTTAATGATCAAACCAATGAAAAACATAGACCTTTATTAATCATCCTCCCCACATCCCTCCATTCATGCAGTAGTTCTCCAGAGCGGTCCTGAGCACAAATTAGCGCCTACTAAGTTCAACAGCCATGTATTGAACCAAGTTACTTGTGTGTTTTATTTTATTTTATTTCATTTAACTGTACTAATTAATTTTATCCTTTTCTCTATGAACGTTAATTCTTTTCTAAATATTTTGTTTTTCTTCATGTACCTGATAGGGAGAACTGAAGAGGTGGAAAATTCCTCGAAATATGTAAGCTGTAATGGTGTAAAATATGTAACTGAATATGGTGTAAAACCGTTATTTCTATTTTACCCGTCCATATCGTAAGAACATAGTGACAAGAGAGAGGGAGCAAAATCATGAGAAGAGCGCGAGGGCGATAAGACACCGCCCCTTCCACGCCTGGGCGCCCGCGGAGGGGGTGACAAATGGGGGGGAGAAGGGCGAAGCGCTCACAAAAACTCACAGACGAGGCGGCGGGTTTTCTATTCAATCTAAAGATGTGTAAATGAGAAGAAGTTATGTTATCATAAATTAAATGTGTCTTCTCTCATAATTGCCCGAATACCAAATTACAAAACAATGTCTGAACACAACATAGTGAGCCTTGAAGAGGAAAATATAAACCCTGAAACAGACAGTACTTTAACTATATCACCCACCTGCAAGGATTTATGGACACACATCAAGAACGTAATAGATGAAAAGTGGTGCAACATCTAGAAAATCATGAAATCCAGCCCTCTACACAAACAATTTAAAAAAATGTACTCCCTGAAAACTTCCAAAAAATGCTCAAGTAAAAGATCAGTACAACAAACACATATACCTAGAAAATGAGCAAAACTCTCACTTGATGCTATCATTCAACGAATACCAAAATAAAATATTAAAATTTTGTAAAGGCAGCAATATTCTGAAAGTTATCTAGTTGTAACAGGTATATTAGTGTGGATACTGGAAATTAATACTGTGGCATTAAAATAATTTAATATCTGTCCACACACACACACACACACAAGCGCCCTTTATATATATATATATATATATATATATATATATATATATATATATATATATCCCTAAAGATTGGTACAGAAAAAGTCGTGCTTCAAGCCGAGCACTTAACTATTTGTCCAAACATCCAAACAGAAAATCAGTAGTTTATGAATTAGTAGACAGAGCCTTAAAAATTGTCGCATTTAGTCCACTACGAACTCAACTTAACAATAGTTACTAAAAACTCTCTTGAGAACAATTATCATAAGTATTTTATCAAAAAAATATTAATAATAAGAAAGCTTGCATATTACGAGAAATAAATAGCCCGTCAGAACAAGTTGTACTCGAGGACAAAAAAACAGATTATTCTCCTTTACATACCTAATGTTACCAATAAGATAAAAAGAACCTAAACAGGGACAAAATTAAGGTTGTGACTAAACATATCATTACAAATAAAGAGAATGTGATAATCAACGCTAAAAGATAAAATTCCTAAATTAGATGTCGAAAATGTTTATGGTATTCAATGGGAGATTGTGAAAAACCTACATGGGACAAATGAAACGGAAAGTTATAACTAGAATGAACGAACATAAAAATAAAGAAAACCAGAGATGGTCTCTGTTTAGATATTGTATTAAGCCTGAGTTTGTCACCCACTTTCGATTTTGATAATCTCCACATATGTGCCAATGAACCTAGATATTTCGCCCGATTAATATCCGAAACATTATTCATTAAGATAAATAATAGTAGTAACTCAATGTTAAATAGTAATATATTTACTAAGGAATATGATTACATCTTAAATAGATCAAAAAACTATTTGAGTCCAAGTTTTACTTAATTAGCTGTTTTGCATTATTGCTCGTATGTAGATATTAAATGTTATTGTTTGGAATCTTATCTTTTGAGTTTGTTTTAGTTGCTATTTTCATACTCATAACTCCTAGTAATGTTTGTTTATTCTCTTTCCTCTATCCTTCCCCACCTGTTTCTCCCTCCTTTCCCCTTCCCCTATTTCTACTGGTTTCCTTCCTCGCCCCAATCCTCGCTGAGATCTATTCTCCTTCAACTGAAACCCCTACAAACTCTTAGCCTCCAGTACCAGATAGGCCAGAGATGAGTGGGACCTTTGGTCCTCCGTTTTAGAAAAATCTGAGACAAAGGGTCACCTCGGTACATAAGTTGTATATAATACCTTATGAACTATCATGTACATTTTATAATGGAATTTTTGTGGCAATGGAACAAGGAGAGCCTGAAAACCTCGCTGTACTTTGTACTAATGGGTATCTGTTAATTATGTCTCTATGTTTACTTCTACATTTAATATTTAATCTAGTATAAAATTCTTGTTTCACAGACATTGCCTGAAAAAGCGACACTAAAAGTCGCGAAACGTTGTACGACAGTTTTCAACAAGAATGAAACAAATATAAGTGTTTTTTATTACAACATGTGTTGTCTGCCTTTTATTAATTCCCGTTCTTATCGACGATTGTCTATAATACCAAGAATACTTTGAATCAATAGTTATATTTTAAATTCGATTTGATGTTTAAGTAGCAACATGCTCTGGTTATGTGTAA
The DNA here is from genome assembly GCA_964035755.1 of Teleogryllus oceanicus. Lineage (NCBI taxonomy): Eukaryota > Metazoa > Arthropoda > Insecta > Orthoptera > Gryllidae > Teleogryllus > Teleogryllus oceanicus. Next base: position 18,793,985 of record CAXIVR010000007.1, on the reverse strand, counting down.
ATAAGTGACCTAATAATTGTAATACGAGCATATTTCATGCATACAAAAACACTGAAAAATGTGCCGTCTAAAAAGCATTTTTGGCCGCTCACAGATGTGAGACGCCCGAGGGGAAGCGGCGACAAAGTCGAGACTGAAGGCAGCTGCTCGGGGCTCTGGAGTCGCCTGCAGCGTTGAAAGACGAACTTTGCGCGCGAAAGCGACTCTCAGGGGCGAAGGACTGCGCGACGGGGGAGGGGAGGGGGGGGAGCTCCTGGAAGCGGCAATTAGTACTCCTTCATCGTGTCTCATTACGGCACCTCGCTAGATTAGTCAACTGCTGAGATCACCTCGTAGAGGAGCAAATTAAGCATGGGCAAATGACGGATAAAATGTTTGGATGAGAACTTTTCGAAGGAAATAAAAGTATTTTCTACCTTTCAAATAACGGTATTTTTACTAAATTAATTTATTCATGGTCGTTTTATGACCGCTTATCGACCTCATTGAGTTTAAATATTATTATATTACATATTAATTGATCGTTAATACACTACATTCAGCAGTTTACTTATTTCTAGTAGTTTTAGAAGTATAATACAACCTAATGCTGAATGTATATTGGTTGCCGTTATTTTAAGTGATTTCCTAGCACCATCCACATTTATTTTGCTAAAGCATTTGATATCGTGCCGTATGACATATTGATATTGAAACTTATTGATGCTAAAATTGACAGGCGGGTAATAGCATGGATAAATGAATTTCTTCGCGATAGAAATCAAAAAGTCCGAATTGGACAGCACTTATCGGAGAAGGGTAACATTACTTCCGGGGTTCCTCAGGGCAGTGTCATAGGCCCACTGCTGTTTCTTATCTTTGTAAATGATTTATCGCGAAATATAACGTCAAAAATTCGACTCTTCGCCGACGACTGTATATTATATAGGGAAATTGCAGATCAGCACGATATGTTTCAACTACAGGATGATTTAAATAAAATTTACGATTGGGCAATAGCTAATCAAATGGGAAGAAAAGTAAAGCGATCACATTTTGTAGGGCCAGAGCTTTTCATACAATACCTTATCAGCTAGGTAATGACGTAGTTCCGAGAGTCTCGAGCTGTAAATACCTTGGCATTCTCCTGGATTGTAAATTGGGATGGGAGAAACAAGCGAACTATGTAGTGGGTAAAGCTTGGAGGTCTTTGCATTTCGTCATGAGAAATCTTAAAAAATGTAATACGAAAGCAAAGGAAATCGCGTATACCTCGCTTGTTAGGCAGGTAATGGAATACGGAGATAGTTGTTGGGATCCGTACAGAATAGGACTTAAAAAGAGCTTAGAGAGGATACAAAACAGAGCGGCAAAATATACATTTCGGAAGAACACACCTGCGCATTGAGAATCATTAGAACGCCGGAGGAAGAGGGCACGACTTTGCGTGCTGTATAAATCTTACGTTGGTTGCTCCGTATGGCAGGAAATACGGGGAAGGCTAGATAAACCAGATTATTTAAATAGATTTGATCACAAATATAAAATTAGAACAAGAATACAAAGAACGGACGTAGGGAAATTCACCTTTGTAAACAGAACTATAGTAGATTGGAACGATTTGCCTGCGGCAGTTTTTGAGCCCTTTCCTTGCTCAGCGCGAGGTTTTAGAAAAAAAATATAGGAAATTAGTCAATAGGGTGAAAACGTATAGTGAAGTGAAGAAAGTAATGAACAATTAATATTTAGATAAAGTTATATGAAGAGTGAAGTGAAGTAAGTTGTTTGTTAATATGTAAGTTTTTCATTTATATGTTAGTGTATATGCATTTTAATGTTTAGTATAGTAATATGTATGTTTATTCATTTATATGTTAGTGTATATGCATTTTGTATAGTTTTATAGGAATTTAAATGCCATCGCATATATAGGAAATGACAAAGTCAATTTGTTTGTTTATATTTATTTTTTATATATTATTATGTTATTTGTAATTGTTATTTTGCACTCTGCCACCGGGCATCATCTGCCCAATTGTAGAATGAATTTCTATCTATCTATCTATCTATCTATCTATCAATTAGCATTCATGAATAATACGGGGACTAGACACTGTAGCACCGCATTTAGGACGGGGTACACAGTTGGATTTTTCGAATAGGTGAAATAGATGACAGTAATTCAGGAGAAAGCGACCATTCCGTAATCTCGAAATGATGACTTGTTCTCCCTTTTGAAGTTATTTTGGGAGACCTGGCTCCAGAATACAATTTCTAGTTTATAAGCCTTCATCATTTTGATGAAGTTTTGATGATGCATTTTCCGTTGTGACTTCCAATACTTTAAACAAGAATCCTTGAAAGAGTTGTTTTATGTCTTTCTGGGTGCCAAGAAATTGAGATTCAGTATTTAATAATGATGCTGCCATTTTTTGCAGCTTGTTCTCCTTATCATTCCCAATAATTTTCTTATTAAAAGAAATTCCAAGTAGTTATATTTTGATTCCTTTTGTGTTTTGGGTAATAGGAGTTTTTGTATACTTCGGATTATTGAATTGCTGATGTATCGGTTTTCAATGGCTTTAAGAGTTAAAATTGAATCGAAAAGATGTTGATAGGCAAGTTATTTGATGATTTGACACTGACTTCAATGACGTTAAGCGCTACCCACGTTTCACTTGTGAAAATGGAAAGTAGTCCAGCAGGCGATAAGGGTTAACTTCATTATCATTGGTTGGAATTACTGCAAAAATCAGCTTTTCCTTTTCTTTTGGATCCGACAGTGTAAACATGATAAAATCTGCTTTTAAAGAATTTTATCACATCTTGGACATTAGCATCAAATTCAGGGGAAATGTAAGGAATATTTTCCTAGCCCTTATGGTCTTGCCAGGGTTGGATGGGATTTATTGATTGAGTTTAAGAGCGCTTCAACGGCTAAGATCATTTGCGCCCGTGTCAAATTATTTTAAGTCCAGTGCACAATATTGCAGTGCCAAGTTAACAAAGGAAAATTAAAATCTTTAAATATAAAGCAAAGTAAAACTGAAAAGAAACGTATCTTAATAAAAGGGTTTGGCAGAAAAATGCCAGATAGTTTTTTTTAATATCAGGCTAAAGGCCAATAATTGGCATTATCATCTTCTCTCAGATAAGGCTGCACAAGTCCCCACGCCAAAAGCCAAAAAGCTTGCAGAGAGAAGGTTCGTCATTTCTAAGAATCTCCGCTAGGAAGCATGGGATTTATCCGTCTGGGTAATCTATGTGATTTGCTGATGTTGAAGTCTTTCATGTATTTAAGGGGTCTTTCTTTCAGGGGTAGTGGATGTTTTGGATGCTTTTAGGTTGTTTTTAGCTGGTGAAAATAATTGTGGGATAGGATGGAACACTACAAGTTGTATATGTATAATTTAGACACTGTAAATTACGTCTTAGAGCTAGTGGTATTTTGTCTTGCTTCCACTAGTAAGATGCTTCAAAGGGCTAGTTCTAAATGCACCAAGACTTAATCAACAAGCACTGTTGATTATTCGATTGAGAGTTTTGAAAAATGCTTTTTGAAGTGATTGATTGTTCGGTATCAAGGACCCAGAAAACAAGGATTCTGGCTACACCATGGTTTGAGGATTTTTTTCTCAATTTAACAACTGGGTTTATCCACTTTTTCGCGCAGCATTACCTAACTTTCTCTGTACTACGTACATTACTTCGTATATATGAAAAATACGAGAAAGTAAAAACGAAAAAATATCATTATAAACTAATGTTTTATTTTATATTATTGTAATCGCATAGAGTAAGTGCTAGCTCTGTTATTGTTATTGTTGTTATTATTATTATTATTATTAAGTGCGATTTATAATATTGAATTATATTATATTAACTATTTCTATTAAAATCATAGTTAATTTCCGGCCTTTCTGGGACCTAAAATTTTATAAATCAAGTATGCCGTTACTATTCTATGATACTAATATTGAGGATGCCAATTTATGCTTAAATAAACTTTATATTCTTGTGGATTTTTCGTATTTTGTAGGTTAATAAACTGTGAAAAATCCAACTTTGTTAAGCTAAAAGTATATTGAAAAACTTTGGTTAGGCTTGAAAATATAGTAGGCTTGATTTCTAATGGAACCATGGAATAGCGTTTCGATGACTCGGGAACGAAATGGGGGAAAATAAAGAAAAACGGTAGAAGCAACTTCGTGTTTCAGTTCGACAAACTTCCGTTTACTCACAATTAATAAATAATTTTTCATTTAACTGGATCATTTCGCAACGTAATAAAATTGTATTATAAAATGATAAAATATCATTATAAATTAATGTGTTAATTATCCATTGAGCAAGTTCTAGCGCTGTTATTGTTATTATTATTAAGTGGTATTTATAATATTATGATTTATGAATCCAAAATACAATATTGTAAACTTTAATCTTATAATTATGGAAATCCTAATGAGGGGTTGTTAACAATATTAAAGAATGAAGTAATTGAAGTCAGTTCTGTCAATTTAGATTTACTGAAAGCGAGCTTCGGCGTCATCATTTAGAAAAGTACAATGCAAACCCTGTGTAGAATTTTCACACACTTGATATTCCTCCATCAATTTGGATGATGTTGCGGCTCCTTTCATTTGAGATTTGAAGTGCTTTACATAAACCGTCACTGACATTTTCAATTATTTCTGAAAAACAGCAATTTATTTTGATTTTTTTTCATCGGATAGAACAATTCTTATGAAAATGAGCACGACTGATCTTCGTTGATTTCTCTGAATTTTTGAATATTTTAAAATTTTAATTCTTTTTTTTCTTTTTTTGCGTCTTCTTACAAATACATTGAAGATAGAAAGTTTTTCTGTCTACACTATTCTTCAAAATTAGAACTTTTATTAAGTGTTTCAAATATATGAGTAATTTTGTGTGATGTAAAGACAATATTAAATACAAGATTTTTTCAAAAGAAGTTCCGAATTTCTTATTTTAAATAAATGTCCGTATATATGAAATAGTATACACAGTAAACAGAAAGTTCTGTAATTCTGGGAAAATTTGATTTGGAGATTGCAACGAATAAACAGGTTTTGGTGATCCCTGTTTCCATGATTAATGGATTGATGGTTGTTCCGGTGCGCGTCAACCACTTAGGTCAATAGCCCCGTAAGGGTAATGCAGGTTTCACCATGGCCGAAGTACACGGCTGCTGGCGCGTTTCTCCGAACCCCCAAAGTGTTACCCACCAGCGGAGCACCGCCTCAGCTGGCACACGCTCTAAACTTTCGACTCCTCTCCCGAAATGCGTGTGTAGTGCATGTGAACGTAAATAAGGGGTAAGGATAGAGCAAGTACGAGGAAGAAAAAACACGCGCGTGTAAAAATTAAACAAATCGCCCTTATCCGGCGCAACGATTACATAACTTTCCCTTCTTACGAAGAACTTCGTAAGACGAGAAAGTAAAAAACTCGGTTTCTTCTTTTTACAACTCCAATACCGAGTAAAGACTTTTTTGTAATAAAATCTGTTCTTCAAAATTGACATTTCGATAGTATCACGTGCATTGCCTTTGAATACGAGTATTTTTCTGGGAATTTTGCTTGAAATAAAATAAATTTTAAAAACAAATAACGACAACTCCAATTTTCTCTTTTTACCAAATGTGAAGTACTCTTACAAAAATGTCACAGGTCCGATTTTCTTGAAAACTGAATTCTTTTGAAAATTGTAAAAATTACTAATAAAGCGAGGAAGTATATCCTGTTTTTCTTCTAGTTTCTTCATTAATTGCAATAGTCAACTAACTGCCAACTCTGGGGCATATTTCTTCTTCTTTTTCGTCCTCTCTATTCTTCATATTTCTGCGTGTGTTTTGCTCAGCCGTCTGGAGCTCCTTCCATTTACTTTCCTTGCTTCTCGGCGCTGAAGTGGAGAAGGTCCGGGCGGCGGAGAGTGGAGAGCAAATATTTACTCTGCGACTTCCTGTCATAACGCAAGCCGCTCCGACATCGCTCCGCAGGTGGACTCGTCGTGCGACTGGGCTGGATGTGTGTTTGTGCGCGCTCGCGCGTGAGTATGTGTGTGTGTTTGTGTGTGTGTTTCGTTGTGTGTGTGTGTTTGTGCGCGCGCGTGTATGTGTGTGTGTTTTGCGCGCGCGCGTGTATGTGTGTGTGTGTGTTGTGCGCGCGCGCGTGTATGTGTGTGTGTGTTTGTGCGCGTGTGTTTTGTGCGCATGTGTGTGTGTGTGTGTGTGTGTGTGTTAATTGGGGTTAGTATTCCGAGCGAAACTTTTCGATCTGAAAACTAATTTTCGTCGGAAAATGGAGTTATAATATAGCTAATGGAAAAATACTACGTTATAAATCCTCACAGGCTTCAAATTTGTCATTATTACTAAATGTTAGTTAATCTGAAATATACTTATTTTTGGCTTAGTAAACTTTCCTTCTTCACAAAAAATTAATAATTATTTTTACAAATAATATTACTTTAAAAATTAAATCTGTGTAAAAGTTAATATTGGCATTAAGTTTATAAACTCCACTATACTGAAATAAAATTATCAATAACTTACAAAGTGAATTATTGTGTTTTTACTTTAAATGAATTAAAGAGAATGATTCTTATGTTCTTTAAATAATTGAAAAATTCTGAGATTAGGAATTTCTATTCTCCCATGATGCAGTATATGTCATTTTAATATGTGTTCCAATAGAAAATAAGCGGTTTGTCTACATTTATCTCATTATGATATGATGAAAAATTCTTTCAGGGATTGTGTAAATAAAAGATAAATATATTCTAGGAGTGCTGGAGATGTATGGTTACATGGATTAGGAGGTATATTGAATGATGAGCGTGAATAGTTCAAGCATTGTAGTTTACGTCGCAATTATAATGGTGGAATGCCTGCCTGTGCTAGTAGTCTGTTGCATGGGGTTGTTATATAGGTCCCTAGGCTTATGCCGCTTGCGTTATGGATTATGAAATCAAGTTCACTAAGTAATCGCCTAGTTGCTGAGCTATAACCGCGCCATAATCGAGTTATGACTGAATTAGTGTTTTCTAGGTTTTTAGACTTGCAGATTGTCACCCCACTTGTTATAAACAGATTTTAATGACATTTTATCTGCTTTTTCATCGTGTCTTGAGTAAAGTGATGTATTGTTTCCACGAATGTCTCTGGTCAAACATCATTCCAGAATTTTCAAAGTATTGGTTTCTTTAATTCATTTTCCTAGATTTTCAATATAATATTCGCATACCGGTTCTGTCGGTGTTTTGTAAACACTGAGAACACAAATTTGATTTTGAAAATTAATCGGTTAGAATTTATTCAACCATTTATTTCATGTAGTGTTTCTTGGACTATAGTATTTCTTGGACTATTACAGATATTTCGATATTTTTCACTACAGAGAAGTACGATGTCATCTGCAAGGAGAAATATTTGGGTGGGGACTTACTTGCTGCTATTTATTATGTGGATATGAGAATAGAAATACACAGAAACTGATGCTTGTAGCAGCCGATTAATCAGTTCTTCAGGATTGGAAGTTTTATCTTGCAATCAATTTGGAAATGTACGTTTCAGAAAGTTATGAATTAAAGCTAGTGTGGCGTCATACGGGTGTAATCAGTACACAGACGAGAGTGGGTTGTAATAACAGCAGGTTTATTCACAATTTAGACCGTAGTCACAAATAGCCAATGCACTGTATACAATTACCAAACTAAATAGACCCCACTGCTAGGAGAGATATTTACAACGGCTACCACACCGCAACATACTACCTAATGTTTCACCTTGCGTAGTACCGCCTGCCCTGAGACCGACTACATGTACCACTGGTCACGACAATAACTGCCGGTTTCTCCGCCGCATGCACGCTCGAACCTCTCACGGACGGCATACGCTGCCGCTGCCGCTGCCTGGATCACAAAGAAGGAAGAGCTATTGTTCTCACGGCCCTTAAATAGCGCTCGCGACGCTGCCCGCCGCCTCCATTGCCTCCGCCCTAGCGTTGCGCACAGCCTGTCAGAAAAACCCCGTGCATCATAGCTTCTGCCTTCGTCTACGCATCCGGTGCACACCGCGCCACGTGCCCACGCAGTTTTAGCGACACGACGCTACACTAGCCTGTTCCCTTTTATATAAATACTTAGGAGGATGCTGAATAACTTAAATTTCAAAACGTTTTCAAATTCTCTCTCAGTGTCCAAATTGTTTTCACATATTGATTCTTAGCTAATGCGTTGCAAAGGGTACCCCGAGATAAGATGGTAAAAAGTTCCCTTAAACCAAATGACGTATGAGTGGTTACATTATAATTCTAACATAAAAATAATATTTTTGAAAGGTTTCTTAGTCCCCGTCCCACTACCCACATCCTTCTACAGCCAAAAACGTGCAGCACTCGAAAAACTCTGAAAAAAGTTCACAGCAATGTGTTTTAAGAGGACCGTTTGAGATTTTTTCGAGTCTGTTCCATGATTCTAAGACAATACAAATTAATTTTTGTTATTTTTTTCAATAATAGTTTGTTTGAATTTGGATCTGAGAAAATTTCAAAAAATATTTTTCTGATAGTACAAATTGTTTTCTTAAAAATCTTCTCTTAAAAATATATCGTTAGCTTCGATGTAGTATCGCTTTTCACCATGGTTCCAGTCACTGAAACATTAGCGTTGCTGCAAAAGCTTTTTCCTCGCAACCCTGGCGTGTTCAGAGTTCTGGGCGTGCGAAATCAGTTCTCGGCGGAGCTGTAGAAGCGGGCGGAGACAGCGCTCACAAGGGCGCTGAGGCCGTCCGCTCCGCGCATCCTGCGCGAGGCCGGCGCAGCGGCGAACAGCGGCGTGCACAGGGCCTTCCACACAAGAAAGGGCGCAAAGCACATCGCATTCACCTTCCGTGCACTTTCCCCGCACAAGCTCTCTGAGCTGTGCGACGCGGGGGAGGAGATAGTGCGTGGGAGGCGGTCGCCGCTCCCTGATGCCGGAATCCGCGTGGGAGGCGTGGAAACGCGCTCCGCCGGGCCCGACCCGCCTAGCACTGAAGACGTCGCGGCGCCACGGACGCTTGAGTAAAGTCGGCGCCGTGGCGAAAAAAATGAAGGGTACAGAATATAAATAGTGACGTGAAGTGTAGTGGTATAAATGTGTGAGTGAATGTGTTTGTTAATATAGATTAAGTATAAATGAGAGCGTGAATGCTAGTTAGTAAGAAAATAAAATAATAAAGAACAAACATTAAGAACTCAATATTTACCAAATTGAAAAATACCTATTATTTTATAACTTATCGCCCAAAGAGTCTTGACGTGCTAGTTTTAAGTTAGAATTAAGTTCTAATTTAATTAGTATTTTTAAGATACAGCCCTCTCAGACCTCCACAAGCAGTAATGCCGGAGAAAATGTATCCTAAGATCTTGAATAAATTCCCGCCTCTCCACGGTAACTGGAGAGGGGAAAATAAAAAAAAATCGCGGTAACAGTTGCGTCAGCCGCCGTACCGGACACTTCGCCCGAGACCTCGCCACTGAAGATGCCCACCGCAGTCGTGGGCGAAACGTTTGGCAGTTCAAAGCCAATTGGACCACGGCCCATCAGCCCGGAAGAAAACATGAATAAATGGACATTGGTTCAACGGAATGTTCCTTTACAAAATCAATTTAAAATGTTGACAACCTGGTGAGTGGAATCAACCTACTCCACACATTGTTGAGAATTATATTTGAACTCAAAGTTGCAAATTGCGGCAAGAGGTGTTTTTTAGGGAGCAGTACATGTGAAATCTCGACTTTTTACACTCCTATTGCAGTTATTTTCTTACAAACTAAATCTCCCATGAGGAAACCAATATTCAATTTAAACACTCTTGACATTTGGATAACATTGCCCACCTGCTAACAACATTAACATTAATAACTTAATCAAACACCACAAAAATTTCGATCAATATTAGTTTCCGCTTGACATATTAACTTTATTGGAATAATTCAGTGTGTGAAGCCTAAGGGTTAACGTGCACAGTTTTCCCAAATTTTTCTTAATTTTACGAAATAATTACCAGAATTTACTGTATCACATTCAAAGAAATGTTCTCTTTATTAATGTATTTTTTAATTTCATGTTTACGATTTTCAAAAATGTTTTTAAAAATTATCAGGGAGGGTTATTCTGAACTACAATTCCCTCCTTCCGCATCAAATTACTTAGTGCTTATCCCACAACCATGTTCTTTTCACTTATGTAATGTTTTTCAATTAATAGAAAAAATATAAAACACGACTGTGAATAAAACAAGTAAAAAATAACATGTTCCCACATTTTTACTGTCTAAAGGCATAAGAAGTGTTGATCAACTGATTGACCAATAGAGCAAGTATATTCCCGTCTCCACAGGAACTTTGTGGAGGGCAAATAATAAAAAATAATTTAAAAAATGATCAACTGTGGCAGTTAGATGACCTTTATTTTGAAAAATCGCATAAATAATTAAAACGGAGTAAATGAAATAGTTGAACCCTTAATTCGTACAGTATTGCAAGTAGTCCCTTCACATCACAATCTCTGGTGAAGGATATACGTAAGTTAACCCAAATATTTAATATTCAATGTATAATTGAATCTCGTAAGTTACACATCAGATGATTTTTTGGCTTCCAATAAAATGGATATGAAATCTATTTGCTGTTTATTTCAAAGTTAGGAATGTGGAAGTAGTATTTTTTAAGTAATGTATAATGTAATGTTGATAATAGTTGAATAAATATTCAAATATCGAAAATATGGTGGCGCTTCGTCGAGTTCATAATATTCAGAATCAAAGATAATGATTTCCGGCCTCCAAATATGGCAGTTGATCAGTACTTCATTTAATTTCCAAAGACAATAAAAATGTATTAATATATTAATTTTTATGTGTTTTATTCAGAGTCCTATTTTATAGTTTAAAAATATTTTGTAAAAATGTTATTATTTTGTACATACGTAGAATTCAGTAATTTTAATTTCGGAATTACTTTGTTACCTACAATATAAACAACTAATCAATCATCATTCATTCCACTTTTCCTTGTAAGAATTATTTACGCTATATGAATTTCATTTTATAATACCATACCTATTCAGACACTTTCTGCATAATGTTTACATACTATAATTTTTCTCTTTCTATCTTACCACTTTCCTTTAATATTACATCCTTTTTAAAAAACATTTCAGTTTTTACTAAACCTTTTCCATTTTTATCAATTACAAGGTGTAATAATTTAATAGGGCATCGACCAATCCATTTCCAATATATTTTTAGTTACTTTCAATTAAATCTTTACATGTTTAATACTGGTGTATTTACAATTGCCGAACCGCGGTTGGTTTCCTTTATATGATTAAAATGTTTGCATTCTCTCACTTCTATTTCCAATTTATGCAATTATAAATGATTTTATATGAGCTATTTTTCATGTTAGCAAGCTAAACATTGAATGCTTAACTCTACATCATATTGGCAAATAATTAAGCTAGCATCCCTGGACAGCACTACGTAGCGTTACCGTAGGCAGCTGCGTCTACGGAAGCATTTAAGTGGAGCGTTTCAGCAAAAATGGCCGACAAGTACAATGCTGCCATCCGCACCGCAGGGGCACGAGGGGGTTGCTGTTTCACAGAGTCGCTCTCCGCATGTACAAACCTGCTCCGCTCATCTCTTCAGACTCAGCTAAACACAAATTGGTCCTGCACACATCTCCATTTGCCTGTTTTCAGATAGACATGGTCTTGCCAATATCGTCTCCACTGCTTGTTGTTGAGCCAACAACCCAAACTGGTCCTTCTGACATCCTATCCATCGCTCTTGCGATCACCTGACCAATTCGGCCGCGTCACCGGCGTGGCAAGGCCACTGAAAGGTCTCCCAGGAAGACCCTTTCCTTATGAGCGCCTGGGCATGGTGTAGGAACAGACAATAAATCAGTTTGCCTGAGGTCACATATTACTGCTCTCTCTCACTATCGCTCTCTCGCTCGCTCGCTATCCATCGCTCTCTCGCTCTCTCCCTCCGCGCTCTCTCCGCTCTTGCTCTCTCGATCCTCTCGCGCTATCGCTCGTCTTGCTTCCTCACTTTCTCTCCCTATTTCTCTCTTTCTCTCCCTGTTTCTTTCTTTCGCTCTCTTTTCCTCTCTCCTTCCATAGGCTTGTAAGAAAAAAGAGTGCCAGTTCCCGAGACAAGGCATAGAGTAAATAATTATACCTCTTTAGTCTATGGTCAAGGTATTCACCCTCCTAAATGGATGAATGACCCGCCGCGACGTGGGGACTTCATTACACCTACAGGGACTCACATATTGCAATAGAATTATTGGAGTAATATTTGTTATTTCCCGCCGTTCGTTTTCATTTCCTTCGAATTGAAAAACAACGTAGGAAATTGTGGATGATTGACAAATTTTTCATTAGGACAGAGGAATTTTATTTAATCTAATCCACACTCTTCGATGTTTATTCTTTATATGTAGCAATAGGCAAAGGAAAATTAATGCTTTTAAAATTATTATTTATAGTAACATATCGAACATGTAAGCGAAACCTCTTCTGAACAAAACCGTGATCAATTTTCCGTTTTGCAAGATTTTTGTGATTTACGAAAATGACGAACCATTTTTATTATGGAAATGTTATTTTATTTGACATAGAATATAGGGATGCCAATAGACAATCGCGAGGGGTCGCTATATGACAAATAAACAACCGGCGTTAAGGATCATTTTCGTCAGATTGAAATGACGACAGAGGGGAATAAGCATTGTTTTGAGAACAAAGATAACGATATAAAATCGGATGCTTCCGGGTTTTTAGAATATTCATTCGCTAGAGCAACGCGGTGATGAGCGGGTCGGCTCTTGATATATTTTACTAGATCGACGAAAGACTGTAATTGACAGTTGTATAAAGTTAATTGTCGTTTCTTATATTAGGATAGAGCGTTCTTGTAGGAATTAAATATGTGTCTAGGCGTCCCCCCGAGACGCAAGTCAGGGAAGTCACGGATTACAATAGTATCGCCGGGAGAATTTGGAACCAGACACGGACATTAGGCGAGAACTTTATTCAGAAGCAAGATTCTGCTGCGACGACGGAGAAGGTTCTACGGGGCGCCATTGAACGAAGAAGTGAAGAGCGCGCGAAGACCCACGAATGAATAACTAGGTTTTATAACTATTGTAATATAGAGAAAACTGGTCATGACCAAAGATGAATTCATTTTGATTATGAATATAATAAATTCCTATTTGTTAAGTTGAAAGAAAGCTGATTATCATTGTTCGTTACGTGCAATCCAGCATTTTAATAACATATTTCAGATTTCTCGCCGCTCCGTATGGATAGCAGATTGAATAATTGGTTGCAGAGTAAACAGCAAAAATTATGAACTTCGAACCCCAATTAACTGAGCTAGCACAACATAATTTTATAAGGAGAGATATGTAAACTACGTAGGAATCATTAGATTTCAAGTGTAACCTTTTCCTGGCGCCCAAATTACATTTATCAGTAATAATTGTTTCAAAGTGGCACCAGTCAACGTCGGGCATGTTTCATTATATATAATTAATATTAATTTTTCTTATGATAAACATTTCAAAATATTCAAATGTTAACAGTATTCACATTGATGTGATAATTTATTTCCTAAAAATGTAAGTCTTGTTTATTAAAATAATGTGTCGTGACCGGCCGCACAAGTTCGAAGGTGCCGCCACAGTAGGGCGTTACCGCCCCTGGCGGCAGCGGCCAGCGACAAGCGCAGGCCTTAAAATGGGCGGCCGACACGCCTGAGCGGGCGAGGCGAGTCCCACCCCGCCCCGGCTACGCCTGCCAGCCTGCGGACCTTGCGGCCCGGAGCGGAATATAAGCCGGCCGCGGCCCAGGGAGAGAGAGAGAGAGTGAGCGGCCGAGTAACTGCGAGGTGTGTGGCGTCAAGTGATAGAACCTGCAACTTTGTGATTACGACGGACAGTGCTGCGACCACGGACTTTCCTACTACTGAGAGTTGGTGACTCGGCGATATTTTGGTGTTTCTACTGATTACGACAACTCGGCTAAGTTTCTTTGTATTTTCTCCTGGATATACGGCACTATAGCTCTGTACCTGTTTTCTCTATCAATAAATTATTGATTGAAGTTTGAGCGTGTTGAATTTGGACACATCAAATTGGCGACGAGGAGAAAACAACAACATGGAGCCCGAGCAAATAACAAAGTTGATCATGCTGATGCAACAACAGATACAGCAACAACAGCAACAGATGCAGCAACAGCAGCAACAGATGCAGCAGCAGCGGCAACAGGCGGAGGCACAGATGGCTGCATTGTTGGAGGCGGTCAGTGCCCGCTCCCCTCCATAGTTCCCTGGTTTCCGGCCGGACGCAGAGGAATGGGACGAGTAGATACACAGGTTGGAGCAGCACCTACTGTGTTACAAGGTAGGAGACGCAAAAACGAAAAAGGCGTTTTTTTTTAGTTGCGTAGGCAACAGAGTGACCGACCTAATAAGAAAGCTGTTCCCAGAGAGAAATATCGAGTGTCAAATGGACAGAAATGCTAGAAAACTCAACAATTACTTTAACAAAGTACCGCGTGTGGTTGCAGCTAGATTCAAATTTTTCAATGCAGAAAAAGCGAGGGGCAAACACACGCGAGTGGATTACGGAATTGTCCGGGCTAGCGCGGCATTGTCAGTTCAGGTGCCCGCCATCAGATAAGGAAGTATCATACGCGGAGACTTTAATAAGGGACATGGTAGTGCTACACACCCGGAGGAAAATTAGGTTTCAAGCCTTACAAAGTGATAACCCGTCATTAGAGGAGGTACACAACCTATGTAAAACATACGAAATGACATGGAAACAGCTCGCCAGATCGCAGCAGAGTCGCATGTGCGCCATGTCAAGAACAGTGGGTCGATACACCGGGGAAAGACGGCAAAAGAACACGAGACCGACAGTAACGCCAGTGAGTATAGTGACAGTGCCGAGAGTGGTTACCGCAACAGAGGCGGCAACCGCAGTGAGTGGAAGCGCAACCGCCGACCCAGCGGCAAACCAGTGTTCAGGGGAGCCAGTAACAGTGACAGTGACAGTGACAGAGTGCAAATCAAGAAATCATGTAAAAACTGTGAGAGGTTACATACAAGAGAACAGTGTAGGTTCCGTAATGCGCAGTGTTTTTGGGTGCAGAAAGTGGGCCACATCAGGAAGTGTGCGGAAGAAGGAGGCACATGGAACGGTACAAAAACAGGAGCAAGACATGGAAATCGATATGATCAGTCAAGTACTCGACACCACAAGCAGGAGAAACTGATGGTTGAAATTGAGCTGGGAAAAGTACCGGTGAGTTTTCTGTTAGACACAGGGGCCGCGGTAACACTCATCAATTTAGAAACTTACCGGCGATTAGGGTCACCCAGGTTGCAGAGGGTACAAAAAGGCTTGTACGCCTTCGGCAGGACCCCGATTAAGGTGCTGGGAAAGTGTCGCTAAGGGCAGCCTACAAGAAGAGACAGACAGAGATTGAAGTGATCGTGGTGGACCGTTATGACGTCACGAACATCTTAGGCCTCGACTCCTTTGATAAGCTAGGGTTTGGAGTGGTGGACTCGGTGAACCAGATCGACGACAAAGAAGAGACACAGGTCATCAGGAACTGGAACAGGAGTTTCAGAGTGTTCTCACCCGGACTCGGGAGTGTAGGCATTTCGAGCAAGCATCCAGTTGAAGGAGGGGCACAAACCACGCTTTTTCAAGGCAAGACCAGTCCCGTGGGCCCTTAGGGAAAAAGTGGCCGAGGAGCTGAAGCGATTGCAGGCTGATGGTGTTATTACTCCCGTGTCAACAAGCCAGTGGGCCACACCTTTGGTCGTAGTGAAGAAAGCCAATGGTTCGATTAGATTGTGCGGGGATTTCAAAAGTACAGTGAACCAACAGCTGGAAGTAGAACAATATCCAATCCCAAGCCGGAAGACTTGTTCTACAAGTTGTCCGGCGGGCGAAAATTTTCGAAAATTGACCTGCGGGACGCATACCTACAGCTACTACTCGACCAGGACGCCAAGGAAGTTTTGGTAATTAACACCCCGTTAGGACTATTCAGGTACAACAGGCTACCATTCGGCGTGAATTCCGCAGCCGCACTGTTCCAGCGCTGCCTAGAACAGTTGACAGCAGAGCTGAGGGTTGCTGCAACTACCTGGATGATATCATAGTCACGGGGAGCACGGAGAAGGAGCACAAGGAAAATTTGGAGAGTGTATTTAAAGTGCTCCACCACAATGGGTTAAAGGTGAATAAGGACAAGTGCGAATTCTTTAAGGACCAGGTAGTGTTCTTGGGGCACGTGCTGGACAGCACCGGCATTTCACCCACTAGCCAACACGTAGAAGCCATCCTGCGGCTGCCACCACCGGCAGACGTGAAGCAGCTACAGGCATTATTGGGAAAAGTAAATTATTATAATAAGTTCATTAGGAACTTTTCTACTATCGCAGCTCCACTCAACAAGCTAAGGAAGAAAGGAGTGAAATTTGTTTGGTCACAAGACTGCGAAAGAGCACTGAACCAGTTAAAGGAGGCACTGGTGAAAACAGCTAAGTTAAACCATTTTGTGCCGGTAGGCTCACCACAGTAGCGGCCGACGCCTCGAGTATGGTCTCGGGCGGTATTATCATGAAGGACGACAATGGTGTGAGAGGCCAATTGCGTTTGCGTCAAAATCCCTCAACAAACATCAGAGGAATTACTCTCAAATTGAAAAAGAGGCATTGGGAATAATCTTCGCGGTGAGAAAATTCAATGATTATTTATATGGTAGTAAATTCCATATAATAACGGATCACAAGCCGCTAGTGCAGTTATTCCACCCAGGAAAACGGATCCCGGAAAGCACAGCGAAGAAGCTGCAAGGTGGGCGCTATTCTTGTCGGACTACAATTACCAAATTCACTTCAGAAGCACGACTCAGCATGCCAATGCAGACGCTTTATCCAGGTTGCCAGGAGGCCCGGACCTGGAGTTCGACAAGTTGGAGGAAGAATGCCTACAAATCGACTCAGAAGAGTGCTTAGTACTATCGGAATTTCCGTTGGGAGCCAAGAAGATCGCACAGGAGACGGACAAGGATCCAGAGCTGCGGGCAGTGAGGAACTACGTAAGGGAAGGCTGGCCACTTAGGTGTTTAAGGAGCAATGCTTCTTGGTACTCCAAGAAGGACAGGTTAACTTGCAAGGCGGGGGTGTTGCTCTTAGCCGGAGAGGAGTTCACAAGAGTTGTCATCCCGAAGGTGCTAAGGAAGACAGTGTTGGACCTCCTCCATGAGGGACACTGGGGGGTGGTCCGTACGAAGCAGTTGGCGCGTCGTCACTGTTTCTGGGAGGGGATGAACGCAGACATCAACCAATTACTGAAGAGGTGCGAGGCCTGCCAACTAAATCAAAGCGCGCCTAGGAAGGATTTGGTTCCTGGCGGAACCTAGTGAGCCGTGGGAACGGGTGCACGTAGACTTTGCGGGCCATTTTGGGACAAAATGTGGTTGGTAGTAGTGGACGCCAAGTCAAATTACCCGTACGTGGTGGAAATGGCCAGCACCACGTCGGCGCAGACCATTAATGCCCTGGAAAGGATTTTTGTGACCGAAGGGCTCCCGGTCACATTGGTGTCAGACAACGGGACCCAGTTCACGTCCCAAGAGTTTGCAAACTTCTGCGCGAGCAATGGGATCCAGCATGTCTGCGCACCGCCGTTTCACCCGCAATCGAACGGGGAGGCGGAAAGATTTGTTAGAACATTCAAGACGGCTATGGCAAAAGCGCGCGCAGCAGGTACGCACAGGTCCAGAGCGTTGCTGCGGGTCTTGGCCACCTTCCGCACCTTGCCAGGCGCGGACGGCAGGAGCCCTGCCGAGATGCTACACGGGAGACAACCAAGAACATTGTTGTCTTTGCTGAGCCCAGGAGATCCGTACAGGTCGGTAGGGACGCAACCAAAATTCCAGGTGGGTGACATGGTTTATTGTGCTTCTTTTAAAAAATGCCCAGCATGGCTTCCGGGCATTGTCACGGCGGCAAAAGGGAGCAGGACGTACTTAGTCCGCACAGAGGGTAGGGTGGTGACACGCCACCAGGGGCAGTTGAGACCCCGGGTGAACCCCAGCAGGGTAGACTCACTCCCCAATGTGTCCCAGCAGGAGTTTTACAAAAAAGTAATGAGGGAAACCATTTACATCCCGCAGGAAGCAGCCGCCGCGGGGACGAGCGAGCAGAGCACAACAGAGCCCCCAGCAGGGGACGTCGGCGAGCCAGGAGAGGAAGACGCCGGGAGACACCCAGGACGAGGTTGCGCCCCGGAGGAGCACCAGGAGGGTGCGTTTTGCGCCGTATACGACGCAATTGGGCGCGGAGGGTGTCGTGACCGGCCGCACAAGTTCGAAGGTGCCGCCACAGTAGGGCGTTACCGCCCCTGGCGGCAGCGGCCAGCGACAAGCGCAGGCCTTAAAAATGGGCGGCCGACACGCCTGAGCGGGCGAGGCGAGTCCCAACCCCGCCCCCGGCTACGCCTGCCAGCCTGCGGACCTTGCGGCCCGGAGCGGAATATAAGCCGGCCGCGGCCCAGGGGAGAGAGAGAGAGTGAGCGGCCGAGTAACTGCGAGGTGTGTGGCGTCAAGTGATAGAACCTGGAACTTTGTGATTACGACGGACAGTGTTGCGACCACGGACTTTCCTACTACTGAGAATTGGTGACTCGGCGATATTTTGGTGTTTCTACTGATTACGACAACTCGGCTAAGTTTCTTTGTATTTTCTCCTGGATATACGGCACTATAGCTCTGTACCTGTTTTCTCTATCAATAAATTATTGATTGAAGTTTGAGCGTGTTGAATTTGGACACATCATAATGTAATACGTCGTGTAGATGACGTGTTGAAAATGCATCAAGAGTTTGTCAAATCTACTAGGCGGGAGCAGTACCCTAACTAACGGGCTATGTATCGCGCGTGATTTTTCATCCCTCTTCCTTGTTCTATCCTCACCTCTTACTTACACAAAGTACTCCCACATGCACTACACTGCCACACATACCGAGACCGCTCGGGAGCTAAAAGCTTGTTCCGGGTAGGGCGGTGCCCGCTGGTGGGAGATACATGGTTGGAGGAAAGCCAGCTAGCCGACGGCAGATCTCGGCATCCAGCGGGAGAAAACCATCGCCCATCCCGAGAAAGAAAACATGCATTATGCTTACTAATGACTAGGGAACGGATTTTCATGTAATTACATGTTTTTACAGGAACTAGATACCCGCATTCAATTAAATTTTCTAGAGTTTACAAGACATTCTGAATGAATTAGAACTATTTTTATTAACTTTAAAAACCTTTAAATGTAATGCTGTTGCGCTTCTATTACCACCTACGTCATGAATTGTCAAACTTATACCTCCCCCCTCCGCTTACTGCGTCCTTGCGAGTGAAGGATGAGCGGATGTTTATGCACAAAAGTAATTTCAACCACGTGGGTGCTCATGTTTCAAACAGCAAATTCGTTACTCGATTGAAAAACTAACACATTTTTTACAGAAAATTGTCTTACCACATTATTCAATTTGGATGCTGGGATATATACCATTTAACCACCTCCCCAGGGATCCATCACTCGCTACCCGGAACTACTATTCACTTGTACACCAGCTCCTCGTACACATTGTAATATTTACTACGAACGTATTTTATATTTCGAATAAAATTCTTATATGTGGTAAGGTCTAGGGTACTATTACTTCAGTACAGATAGAACCTACTTTCAGACACTCCAAATCGTTAAGGACTGATCGGCGACATTCTGTTAGGAAAAGGCTTGTAGAGAACAATTTTAAACAAAATAATGATTTTTTATTTTACATGTTTTCTATTTTTCTTACATGTTTTGAAAAAATAAGTACATATATATGTACATATTTTGCATTTTTTATTACAATAAATTCCGTTCACTACTAATGACATTAGAAGTGGTCGCGCTCGGAATTACTAACACTCAATCCATCAATCAACGAACGATGCAAATTTATATTATTTTGAAAATTACAGGCATTCATTATAAATGTTCAAGCAAAATTCCATAAGCACTAATGAATGACCTTGTTATATCGGTAACGCGACAAGCCTCACTTGATACAGCTTGTTTTGTGTATATTTGTATGTACTGTTGTCTCAATTATTTTGAATCTTATTGATGACTGATTGTTAGTGATTCTGGCGCGTCAACTAACGAGTTCATTAGACCCGTAAGTGTAGTGTCTGTTTTTGCTCGGGAGGTGGCGGTGATCTTCCCCCGCTGGATGGCGAGATCCGACGCCGACCTACCGTCTTTCATGTATTTAAGGAGTCTTTCTTTCAGGGGTAGTGGGTGTTTTGGATGCTTTTAGGTTGTTTTTAGTTGGTGAAAATAATTGTGGGATTGGATGGAACACTACAAGCTGTATATGTATACTTTAGACACTGTAAATTACGTCTTAGAGCTAGTGGTATTTTGTCTTGCTTCCACTAGTAAGATGCTTCAAAGGGCTAGTTCTAAGTGCACCAAGACTTAATCAACAAGCACTGTTGATTATTCGATTGAGAGTTTTGGAAAATGCTTTTTGAATTGGTTGATTGATTGTTTGATTGTTACTTATTCCGGGCGCGTCAACTACCGAGGACATTAGTCCCATAATCACCATTCCGTGGCGGTGATCTTCCCTCGCGGAATGGTGAGATCCGGCGCCGACCTGTCGTCGACTAGCAGGGTTTTTCCCAACCAGGTATCGCCCATCAGCGGGGCATCGCACCAGCCGGGACAAGTTCTAAGTCCCTGACCGGTCTCCGGGTATGTGTGGTAGTGTAGTGCATGTTAGTGTAAGTGTGTGCATGTAAGGGGAGAGGATAGGACAAGGAAGAGGAAGAAAAGATCACGGGAAGACCGTGGCCCTTTTGTTGGGGTACTGCTACGGCATTCGCCTGGTGTTGATCGGATTGGTTTGTTTTTTTCGTGTTTCCGTGGCGTCAACTGCTTTGGTAATTAGTCCCGTTAGTGTAGTGCATGTTTTTTCTCGGGAGATATTGATGATCTTCCCCCGCTAGATGGCGAGATCCGGCGCCGACCTACCGTCGGGTAGTGGGGTTTCCCTCTAATCAGGACTCTCCCACCAGCGGGGCACCGCCCCAGCCGGGACAAGCTCTAAGGTCTCCCGAAATATGTGGTAGTGTAGTGCATGTTAGTGTAAGTGTGTGTGTAAGGGGGAGATAAGACAAGGAAGAGGAAGGAAGGATTGCGCGCGGTCAGTGGCCCGTTTGGTAGGGTACTGCTCCGGCATTCGCCTGGTGTTGATCGGAGAAACCACGGGAAACTACCGATCAGAGCAGACGGCCGCTAGAATTCTCCTCCAGACAGCCACTGAATTCGACCTAGCTGAAAAGCTAGTGTCGAAAATTCTGCCGCCGCAGGATCGAACCTAGGACCCCCCTGTTCGACCTAGCTGAAAAGCTAGTGTCGAAAATCCTGCCGCCGTGGGGAGTGTAACCTAGGACCTCCCGGTCAGAGGCGCTGCAGTGACATCAGTTGATGCACTGAGTCATCGGTCCCGGTTTGTATCTTATCTATTGTATATTATTTTCTTATTGTGTTACTGTATTATTTGTATTTGTTGTATTATTTATATTTACCTTGTGTAACTACCTGTTCTATCAGAAGTTTTAAATTTATGAGACGTTATTTGTGCCTGAATATACTCAGCAATTTGTAATAGTTAAATCCTGTAAACAAATTTCTATTGAATTGAATTTAATATTATTTTATAAATTATATTTAATAAAAATGAACGGATTATTTAAGAAGATAATTTCATTTTCGTTAAATTAGTTTTATAATATCAGCACATTCTGATCATCGTCAAATATTTTTTGAAAATTAACCCACCGTTGCTACCGTAATCTTCGTGATGTGCACTCTCCCGCGATTGATCATTATCCAATAGAAAAATAATTATTTATTATTGTAGTGGGGAGCTAATTCTTGTACAAATATTGGAAAAGATTAGTAATTATGTTCTATTACACATGTAGATGTAATATTACTTAATTATAGCTTATTTCATTAAATGTTTTGCTTTGATTTAGGGTCCAATACATCCCGAAAAAAATTGCATTTACCAGCCAAAGAGCTGTGGAGGAAATGTATATCAATCTCCTAAACTGTCACGATATTCTTCAAAAGCATGACTTTCAAGGGCAAACTTTTTCAAAAGCACGGGATAACTTCCTGGGAAAATGTACTGGAAACGGCGTGGCACTGAAATCCAACCCATCTTAGGTCGATTCATAGTTTTGAAAAATTGCTAGGAAAGACACACTGATACGATAGGTGAGCAGACATTGCAGGACTCTTGAGCCCATTACAGAGGTACTACAGAGATAACGAAAAATATTAATCCGTAGCAAGGTCGTTAGTAACGGAGGGTTATTTGACATGTGTTTTATTTGTCTCCGGAGCGTCATGCAGCAGAGCGAGGTCTGGAGTGAGCCCGGGGAAGGAGGAGGGTCTGGTGCGAGAGGTCACGGGCGCTGATCGGAGAGGGGAAGCGGGCGCCGGCACCGCAGAGCGAGCGCTTAGGGCCTCCGCACCGCCCTGCGCTCCCCGCCAGGCCCCGCCCCGCCCACGCCCATGGGCCACGGGCCAGCGGCCGCGCGCGCCTCCCCTGGAATCCAATTTGCATTCCACGCCCCGTCCCTTTCCACTCCCGCCCGCCCGCCTCGCACTTTGTCTCGTCTCCCGCTTCGTCTCCCGCTTCGCCTCCCACTACGCCTCCCGCTACGCCTCCCGCTTCGCCTCCCGCCTCGCCTCCCGCCTCGCCTCTCGCCACGCCTCCGCCTCGCCTACCGCCACGCCTGCCTCCCGCCTCCCGCCTCGTCTCCCGCCTAGCTTCCCGTCTCGTCTCCCACCTCGCCTCCCGCCTCGCCTCCGCCTCGCCTACCGCCCGCCTCCCTCCCGCCTCCCGCCTCGCCTCCCGCCTAGCCTCCCGCTCGCCTCCTGCCTCGCCTCCTGCCTCGCCTCCTGCCTCGCCTCCTGCCTCGCCTCCTGCCTCGCCTCCTGCCTCGCCTCCTGCCTCGCCTCCTGCCTCGCCTCCTGCCTCGCCTCCTGCCTCGCCTCCTGCCCTCGCCTCCTGCCTCGCCTCCTGCCTCGCCTCCCCTCGGCCTCGCAGCCATGTCACCGATTTTGGTGAGTGTTCGTACCCCCTGGGGCCTCCCGTCTCGCCTCCCGCCTCGCCTCCCGCCCCGCCTCCTGCCTCGCCTCCTGCCTCGCCTCCTGCCTCGCCTCCTGCCTCGCCTCCTGCCTCGCCTCCTGCCTCGCCTCCTGCCTCGCCTCCTGCCTCGCCTCCTGCCTCGCCTCCTGCCTCGCCTCCTGCCTCGCCTCCTGCCTCGCCTCCTGCCTCGCCTCCTGCCTCGCCTTCCTCGCCTCCTGCCTCGCCTCCTGCCTCGCCTCCTGCCTCGCCTCCTGCCTCGCCTCCTGCCTTGCCTTGTAACGTCCACGTTACCTTGCCTTAATAACTGGCCGTTACAACTTTATATATCCATACAACATCACCTTTTAATGTTGTATCTTTATCATGTTGTTTTTTTTATGTTTATGACGTTCTTCACTTTTCAGATATCATATGAGATAGATTCTTATTCTTTAAAAGAACAATTTATTTAACCTTTCAATGTATACATACGATTCGTACAATTCCTAATTCCAATTTTGTATCAACATCTTTTTTCGTCTTTTAATCTCTGTCAACAACTTTTTTATATATCAACACTCTCTTTTACTATCGTAACCTTTTAACAATGTTTCCAATATTTGTTTACATATCATGTTAACTTTGGCAAATCCCCCGCAGAATTTGGGAAAAACGTTACAAACACTCCCCTTTTTTTCAAGAATTTTGTCACCTGTGTTAAAATTTATAAATCTTATAATCAAATTTAAAAATTCATATACAAAACAATTTTATTTTATGACAACTAGATTAGTCCGGAAATGAATTGCAGAACCTTTACTTAAACAATCGGCATTTTCATGTGCCTTTCCATTCTATGCTGAATCTGAACGTTATATGCTTGCAATATCAAACTCCATTTTAAAAATTTTACAATTTCCATTTTTTTTTTCTTTATTATTTGAGAGTTAACTCTTTCCCCAATTTCTGACAAGAAGACTATCTTTATCTGCAACTAGCTTTTGAAGAGATTCCAATTCAGTATTATAAAATTTATTGACAGAATTAATTTCCCAAAGGAATTATGTTTTCAGCAATTCAGAATTATCATCACGTACCCTTTGAACAGTATCAGTGAGCCGGAAAACTACTGCCATTTTTGACGAAAATTCTTCATCTTTCAAAATTATTTCTTCTTTAAAAGGTCACTTTACTCTCAGTATCTAGAAGTTTCGCATCTTTCTCCTCAATTTCTTTCCTGAAGACTCCGTTCTAAATGAATTGATTTCTAAAAGTTTTTCCCAATTCATTTTCAAATCAATATCTTGCATTCATTATCAAGGTTATCTTTTAAACGTAGATTGTTTCCAGATAATTTGTTTATTTCTCCTATTTTCTCATCAAGATTCTGGTTCTTGGCAGCAATTTCGTCCCTTAATTCAAAATTTCTTTATTATCCTCACGATTATCTTTTCCCTTTTTTATCTAAACATACTATCTTTCTCAAAAAGTAATGCTTTCTTGTTCTCTATTTCTTCCCCCAAAACCCGATACTCTTTCCTTCAATTCAATAATCTGTTCTTCTCCAGATTTGACTTCATCCTTCAAAGATAAAATTCCAAATCAATAGAAGTCTTGCAAACAGATAGTTAAAGATCCTTTCTTTCACAGCTCCATCTTCGTGAAATTTGGTGAAATGTTTACTTTGTAAATCTATATCATACTTTTGATTTTCTGTTTCCATGGATTCTCCATTCTCTTCAGACTCTTCGTCAGTTTCTATTTCATCATTATTTTCACATTCTCTACTTCATTAACGTTTAATACGTTAATTTCATCTCAAGATCTCTACCCAATTCTTTTATCAATTTTGCAGTTTTATTTCCTAATATATACTCATCTCTGTCTAACTTATCTGAAACTACTACCGCTTTTCCTAAACCTTTCCAAATTGGCACAGATTTCTACTTCTGCTACAGGCAAACATATGGGATTTTCTGTTAGGAGTACATACCCAGACACTTTCTCCAATATAATGTTTTTTTTTCTAACATTTTTCTTCCTATTAAATCTATAGAAGCAACGAATCAGCAGAATGTTAATTTTTTTTCCCTTTATATAAGCTTCGAACGTATAAGGTGCTAATAAATCTTTACTGGAAGTTTTAAACAATTAATGTGCTCAGATCCCAATTCTTTTCAACCATTTTTTTTAAATTTTGGGCAAAATGGTTTTATATTCCTATACCGTTACAAAAATAACAATGTACTTCTTTCTTTCTTGAATCCTTCCTCAATTTCCTGTTTTGTATCAACTTTTTATTACTTCTTTTTTAATTTTTTTTAGCATCAGCTGATTTATAAAACTTATTTTTTTTTTCTAGTAAATATTGATCACAAGTTTCAATTTAAAATTTTTCTAGTGATGCATAATTTTCCCAATTCTTCAACTATGTCACGAGGTTTTTATATTTAGTCCATTTGCTAACTAGATGCTCTTAACTACAAACGAACGCATCGTTTTATTTGTTCCGTTATTAGTAATTCCTTTATTTCCTCAAATGAGTATACATTTACGCCCTAACCAACCATTAAGACTTATTTTTAGCTCATAAGCAATATCTTTCCACGTTTTATCTGGTGTTTTTCTGATCGAAAGGAATCTCTGTCGTAATTTTTCTGCGGATACTTTTTACTTACTCAATAATATTTTACTATTTCATCATAATCTTTTTCTTCCCTACCATTTTTCGTTATATATTCAGCATCATGTCCTGGCAAATGTTTTCATTAAAAAGGTCCCCATTGGTCTTTAGAAATGTCATCCCGCAAACAAAATTTTCAAAATTGTTGAAGGTATAAAGAAATATCATTTTTATTTGATTGAAAATGTTTCATGCACTGTGAGAGTTTCAAGAATTTTACTTTGTAATCCTGATTAATTGACCTTCATTATTTATATTATTTGTTTCAGAAGTATTTCTCGACATCACCTACATTTTTTCCCAACTCAATTTTTGCCAGTTCATTTCTGTTTCTCCCCTTTTTAATCTATCCTCCTTTTCTTCCTCTTTTGTAATCTATCCTCCTTTTCTTATTTCTCCTTTGTATCCATCCTCCCCTTTTTTGTTCCTCTTTTTTAATCTATCCTCTTCTCCAACTTTACCGTTTCTAAAATCTCTTTTACTATAGTTTTCATCATAATTCTGTTTCCGATATTTTTTTATAATATTCTTTTAACAGTTTCTTTCCGAAACCTCAGTTCAATTCCCAGCTAAACTGATTAACTGACTTTTCTTAAATTTTTTTTAAAAAGCCATTATCTTTGTTTGACCAGTTCGACAAGAAAACGCACTTAAATTAATCTATCTGAATACCTGTTTCACACCACATCAGCTGTCATCACGTTTCAATCTGACAGTTTCTAGGCTCCTTCAAAATCTCCAGACATGGTTAAAAATTCCCCAGTTCTCCTTCGTATAAATTTTCACTCCACGCAGAACCACCACTGCAATTAATACGTCTTGATTACCAACCACAGCAACCACCCACAGTTCAGACTGATGACTCTGATTCTTTGAACACCCTTTCCCGCGAACTACAAATTCAGGCACACCACGTTGTTCCACCACGTTGTTGCAACCATTTCTTCTAACAATTTCCACGTCGTCCCACCGCTGCCACCAATTTTGTAACGTCCACGTTACCTTGCCTTAATAACTGGCCGTTACAACTTTATATACAACATCACCTTTTTATGTTGTATCTTTATCATGTTGTTTATTATGTTATGACGTTCTTCATTTTCAGATATTCTATGAGATAGATTCTTATTCTTTAAAAGAACAATTTATTTAACCTTTCAATGTATAACATATGATTCGTACAATTCCTAATTCCAATTTTGTATCAACATCTTTTTTCGTCTTTTAATCTCTGTCAACAACTTTTTTATATCATATCAACACTCTCTGTATATCGTAACCTTTAACAATGTTCCAATATTTGTTTACATATCATGTTAACTTTGGCAAATCCGCCAGCGAAGTTGTAACGTTACAGCCTCCTGCCTCGCCTCCTGCCTCGCCTCCTGCCTCGCCTCCCGCCACGCAACCTGCCTCGCCTTTTGCCTCGCCTCCTGCCTCGCCTCCCGCCACGCCTCCTGCCTCGCCTCCTGCCTCGCCTCCTGCCTCGCCTCCGCCTCGCCTCCTGCCCGCCTCCGCCTCGCCTCCTGCCTCGCCTCCTGCCCGCCCCCCGCCTCGCCTCCTGCCCGCCTCCCGCCTCGCCTCCTGCCTCGCCTCCTGCCTCGCCTCCTGCCCCGCCTCCTGCCTCGCCTTCCGCCCCCCGGCCTGCAGCCAAATGTCACCGATTTTGGTGGAGTGTTCGTACCACTGGGGCCTCCCTGTCTCGCCTCCCGCCTCGCCTCCCGCCACGCCTCCTGCCTCGCCTCCTGCCTCGCCTCCTGCCTCGCCTCCTGCCTCGCCTCCTGCCTCGCCTCCTGCCTCGCCTCCAGCCTCGCCTCCGCCTCGCCTCCTGCCTTCCCTTTTTCCGTGGCCTCCTGCCTCGCCTCCTGCCTCGCCTCCCTGCCGCCGCCTCCTGCCTCGCCTCCTCGCCTCCGCCCCCCGCCCCCTTTGCCTGCTTCCTCGCCCCGCCTCCTGCCTCGCCTCCTGCCCGCCTCCTGCCTCGCCTCCTGCCTGCCTCCCTGCCTCGCCTCCTGCCCGCCTCCTGCCTCGCCTCCTGCCTCGCCTCCTGCCCGCCTCCGCCTCGCCTCCTGCCTCGCCTCCTGCCCGCCTCCTGCCTCGCCCCCCGCCCCGCCCTCCTGCCCGCCTCCTGCCTCGCCTCCTGCCTCCCCTCCTGCCCCCGCCTCCTGCCCGCCTCCTGCCTCGCCTCCCCCCCTCGGCCTCCAGCCAAGATGTCACCGATTTTGGTGAGTGTTCGTACCCCTGGGGCCTCCCGTCTCGCCTCCCGCCTCGCCTCCCGCCACGCCTCCTGCCTCGCCTCCTGCCTCGCCTCCTGCCTCGCCTCCTGCCTCGCCTCCTGCCTCGCCTCCGCCTCGCCTCCTGCCTCGCCTCCAGCCTCGCCTCCTGCCTCGCCTCCTGCCTTGCCTTTCCCTCGCCTCCTGCCCGCCTCCTGCCTCGCCTCCTGCCTCGCCTCCTCCCCTCGCCCCCCGCCTGCCTCCTGCCTCGCCTTTGCCTCCTTCCTGCCCCGCCTCCTGCCCCGCCTCCTGCCTCGCCTCCTGCCCGCCTCCTGCCTCGCCTCCTGCCTCGCCTCCTGCCCTCGCCTCCTGCCTCGCCTCCTGCCCCGCCTCCTGCCCGCCCCCTGCCTCGCCTCCTGCCCGCCTCCGCCTCGGCCTCGCAGCCAACATGTCCCCGATTTTGTGAGTGTGTACCTGGGGCTCCTGCCCTGCCCCCCGCCAGGGTCCTGCCCGCCTCCGCCCGCCTCCTGCCTCGCCTCCTGCCTCGCCTCCTGCCTCGCCCCCCTGCCCCGCCTCCTGGCTCGCCCCCCTGCCTCGCCCCCTGCCTCGCCCCCTGCCTCGCCCCCTGCCTCGCCCCCTGCCTCGCCTCCGCCTCCCCCTCCTGCCTCCTCCTGCCTCGCCTCCTGCCTCGCCTCCTGCCTCTCCTCCTGCCTCGCCTCCCGCCTCGCCTTTGCCCGCCTCCTGCCTCGCCTCCTGCCTCGCCCCCCTGCCCCGCCTCCGCCACGCCTCCCTGCCTCGCTCCCTCGCCTCCTGCCCCCGCCTCCCACCACGCCTCCTCCCGGGCCCCTCCTGCCTCGCCTCCTGCCCTCGCCTCCTGCCTCGCCTCCCCCCTCGCCTCCTGCCTCGCCTCCTGCCTCGCCTCCTGCCCGCCTCCTGCCTCGACTCCGCCTCGCCCCCCTGCCCCGCCTCTGCCTCGCCTCCTGCCCCGCCTCCCGCCCCGCCTCCTGCCTCGCCTCCTGCCTCGCCTCCTGCCTCGCCTCCTGCCTCGCCTCCTGCCTCGCCTCCCACCTCGTCTCCCACCTCGGCCTCCCGCCTCGGCCTCGCAACCAACATGTCACCGATTTTGGTGAGTGTTCGTACTACTTGGGGCATCGTACCATTTGGAACTTCGAGGGCAGTACAGATCTGCCAGTGGAGGCAACTAAACACCTTATCGTGTCTTTTCATGTTCTGTCTTTGCAAGAATTGTACCAGCTGAGACGATATGATCAATGATTTCTACTAGATCCTGGCAAATTAAACATTTCATCTTGTGAAATTTTGAGAACGCTTTATCGTGTTGTCAACTCCTATCTTGGGGGTAGAACTGCTTCCGATTCTGGCTTCATTCTTCCATTTTAAGTCACATAGATGATTGAACCTGATTGATCTGTACCTAGTCCATTTTTGTTAGATATTGTTCAAGGAGAGATATGTCTCAGCACGATTTTTAACATATTTTGAGACTCACATTTCATGTTAAGTAGCATCAGAAGTTCAGTGTGTGTGTTTTTCTGCGAGTCTTGAATAGTCTTCTTTGCAATATTTCTTGTTATATCATAATGCCTCTGTTTCTCATTCTTCGGTTAGATTTAATGATCTGCTTCAATTGTGAGTCCTCTTGATGACAAATAACATACTTTCCCTTTAAAAGAACAGCGTAACAATTAGTAAGACACTCATGAGTTTACTAGAATTTTCTTTGATAATCGAATCAATTAAACACGTTTTAATTTCAAAAAAATTAATTTTTAGTTACATACTACAGACGTTCCAAAAGTACCATTTTATTTTATAATTTTACTTTCTAGCCACTTACTAGAAGGTGCAGCATACATTTTATTCACAATGCAATCTCATTTGTCATTCGTTCTCAGCAAAGTTAACATACAATTAGCATATCCGAAACATCTTCTGTAAGGCACTTTATCTAAACTTTTAAAGTAATTCTCGCGCTTCAGCTCCAAATAAGTAACTTTTTTGAGTCCCAAGAACATGCACTGGAAGGCTGCTCCTGTTCTAGGGCTCGACAGTCCGGTATGTGCCTTCGCTGACCTGCGGTGACCCAGCCTCTCGGCCATGGGATATGGAGTTCCTACTAGGAATACATCCCTTCACCGTATATTCTGGTCTTCATAACTTTAAGGTGGGCTTTCTCATCGACACAAAGCAATAGATACTGGGACATTCGTAAGGAATGGAAGGATAATGTTCATTCCAAACGACTGAGTTATTTGTTCAAATTAAATAATTTGATTTTGGTTTTTTTTAAAGCTGGTTGTCTATAATCTTCAGAATTGTTCTAGGAATATTACTTGTGTTGTTGGTTTTCATTTCGGGATGCGTGGGAGCAACCAGGTCAAGAACTCCGCCCCCCCCTCCGTTCCCCAACTTCCGTTACAGGAGGTATCGCAAAATATCTTGCAAACCTTGAAGTACGGCCCTCCGCCCGGTGGACGCCACGTCGCCGCACGCGCACCCCGTTACGTCACAAATATATATATATATATATATATATATATATATATATATATATATATATATAATTTTTATATAATAATAATTATATATAAATATTTTAATATATATATGTATTTTAAATATAAAATATAAAGTAATAAATATAAAATATTTATTTCCCGAAATTAAAATACTCACTTTTATTTCAAGAGACCATGACACCATTCAGAGCGATATGAAATATCAACATTGATATGAACACTGTAAACAGTTTACACTAGCGGTGTTCACACACGGACAGACGGTGGTTTTGCTGAGAACCAATGTTTCGGTATCAGAGTCCCACAAAATGTGAACTTATAAAATGAATTTTGTGCTGAAAAATCGCCTTTTTTCGTTGCACTACTTTCTCTCAACGTCGTATGTAGTAATTGATGTGTGTAACTTGTACGCACGTGACTGCGGTGGAGACATTTCAAAATAATCTTAACATTCCATTTGTCCGCCTAAGACTCCCTAGTTAGGCAAATGACTACTTCAGTATTTTTTAATGAGTCATTCACCGGCCTTTGCTGCTTGACGTCACCGGGTTTAGATACCCTGCCGGTCGTGGTGAACGAACATTTGAGTGTAGATCTTGGGGCGACAGAGGCGCAGTGCGCCCACGCAGTCACAGCAATTTCCAACCGCAAGAGCAGCTCGCTGATTAGGCAAGCCTGATAGGCGCTTTGACGTCACTTGAGAGACCTCGTTTGCACAGATGCATATTTAAAGGCCGTAATTTTAGACAAACAGCCCGCGCTCGGGTAGAGTACTAGTGCTTCTGCGGTTGACAAATAACTATATTAGTGGGTTAACAGGGATGATGCAAAGGCAGAATACCTAGAGTAGATTGTACTGGTAGTTAAATTAACGCAAATGTATTACTGCAAGTGCTGACAATGAGCCACTCCCTGCAAGCAATGATTTAACATACATTATTATAAATTGTATTTTATATGATATTAAATTGTTTTTTAAAAATGTTTAAAATAACCTGTAAACCAGATCTTATATATATTTTAACTATAACATTATAAAAATTTGTACTTTCTGAGAACTTCTTCTGTTGATTCTTAATGCGTAGCCGAATACTCCCTTTCTCAAGATAAAATGCAACCATAACTTATAATATTTATGTCACTTTTTAAACATTTTAACAAATGCCCATCCAATGAACTTAAAATACAAAATTTAACCATAGGACTAAGTTGTTAGTAAGCATTTAGGAAATGCTATAATTGATTGTTGTACCTTTCTGATTTATCAATTTTAAATATCGTGCCAAGTGTGAGATGTATTTGCATAATTTCTTGTTCATAATTTGTTGTTCTATGCGTATTCAGAAAGTAAGTCGTCTTAGAGCGTCAAAAAACGCATATTCGTGGAAAAATGATTTTGTAGAAGATACTGTACATATTGCACTATTTTCCCACATCGTCAACAAAACTGAGACATTTGTCATACCGTGAGTTCAACACTTGCATTGGAGAAGTCTCCCATCTGAGTTAAATTGTTCGACAGCCACATTGAACCCCGCGTCACTGATATACGCGAAATGCTGGCCGGACAAGAATATCTTGAGGTGTAATAAAATACTAAAATTGCTGGTAGTGAGGTTCGAACTACAAAGAGAATCATTAAGGTATTTTAATTTTTGGGTATACTTAAAATAATCCTCTGACAGTTTCAAAATTGTCTGAAAAGGTACTTTACTCCGTACGTAGTGAAGAAATTTTGACAGAAATTTTGTATTTCGGGCCCTGGAGCAATTAATGAAAATTATATATATATATATATATATATATATATATATTGTAAATGATCTTGACTATCCGGGTGACGCCGCGTCGAAGGTTATGTTGCCGACGTTTCGACCATCTTTTCGTGGTCTTCCTCAGGGCTAATCCAGGCCTCAGGGCTGATCCAGACAAGATGGTCGAAACGTCAGCAACACAGCCTTCGACGCGGCGTCACCCGGACAGCCAAGATCATTTACATGACTCTGGCCGCGGAAGCCTACAACTTCACGTGGATAAATCTTGTGGGTGGGTGTATGTATGTATGTATGTATGTGTGTATATATATATATATATATATATATATATATATATATATAATGTAGCGTTGTTCATATTTTCTGCTACCGTGTATTTTTGTGTTCGGCTTACGGGAGTACTTCGAACCTCTATGATGCATGCATTTTTGAAAATTGCAAAAAAGTATCATTGCTACTAAAAATTAACAAAATATACAATATTTATGATAGAATGTTTTGTTAAGAGAAAACTGTTCAAAAAACTCAGGTTTTTAAAGAAGGTCATTGGCAGTTTTTTTTAATATGAGTAGTTTAGCGTATTTTTTGCTATCTACAAAATCTTGCAAATCTTTGAAATTCCAAATTTCCTCGCTACGTTCGAGGAGATCTGAGTTCGCAACACAATGGCATCTCTGCGAAACGGTGTTGAAGTGGTTTGAATGTTTTGAAGTGATTGCTGAAGTGTTAGTAAGGTAGGAATTGCAATATTATAATATTACCTTACCGTTTCCATTAATACGAGAAAGTATGTGCTGTTGGAACACCACTATTTTTTGAACTGATGTAATTCAAGGAAAAAACATCTAACATTCATATAGTAATTTTGCCATGTTACTTTTTTTTACAATTTTCTGACACTAAGAGTGTTTGCCAGAAATTGGACCAGCATTAATTTTTTACTATCCTTGTTCATCCTTGTTCTGTCCTGTAAAATGTAGTAATTTCTAAGTTTATGAACAATACTTATCCATTTATTCACGTTTTCTTTTCAGAGCCCAACAATACGAATTTTTAATAGAAAAATCCAATTCCGCCCCAGATTAAAAACTCTTTCCCCTATTAGTACGATGAGTTGGAAAGTAAAAATAAAAAGACTATAACGAGAACTAAAGTACTCATAGTAGCAAATTGTAATTTATTTAGATTTAAGTTCACTAAAGTAAATTCTTAAGAGACACGGAAGGTTATTTGTTCAATCTACCGTAATCTCCATAGTTATAAAAGACAGAAAGACTTAATTCCCCTTTGTACTTGTATCAAAAATTCAGAAAAAAGACTTCGTAAAGCCGATCGCAAATCTCATCAAGATTCCTAAAAGTATTTACTTGATGTAGGACAAAAATTCATAATTTTCCAGAATTTATCTTCCTGAAAACACAGTGTCAGCAACAAAGTAATTAGATCCTTCAAGCACAAGGAAGTTCTTGGCAAGTTTGGTGATGAAAGTAAGCGAGAGAAACAAAGAGGGAAAGAAAACAAAACCTAAAATAAGAGGTGGTGTTAAACAATACATTGTTTTCCCGTTGTTGTTTCTTACTATTCACAGAAATAAACTCAAAGCTTGCACTTGGCCTATTCAAAATGAAACAATTGTGCATAGGCATGTCTAAAAGAAGTTAATGAACCTATTTCACAAATGTTATACAGATGAAATTTGGAAAGGATTACAAAAGCCATTATATAAACCAAAAAAGACCCGTGTAGTTTTGTGTTAAGTATAAAAAACCTTCCGTGTTGAGTCGTTTTTACTTCAGTTGGAGTACATTGGTCACCAGAAAAGGAAACAACAGTAAAGAAGAATGCTATGCAGCCAAATCTGCAGACTAGGAGAGAGCTGCAAGGAACTCTGCTTTTATGTCAGCATCATTTAATTAACAATCTGTTCTTCTGACACCTTGCTGGAATTCAGTGTGAAGCTGTTTTCAAGTTAAAATAATAATTGTATCGTTGAAATAAATAACAGCCTAAGTGCGAAAAAGAGTAAAAACTGAGTTAATGTTGGAAATGTGATGTATGGATCATTGCCTATAACGTATAAAATGAGCTATCTCCTCTCCCCATTACAACTAATTGGATACCTCACCAATAAATGACAGGTGAGTTATGTGCTAGGAGCTGTTTAATGAAAAGTGGCCTAAGTGCTATTCTAAGCCTGAAACGCATGGGGGTAGTAGCATGGTTTCACTCCGCCTCGCAGTTAATCTTCGGGACTAGCCCTTGAAGACTAATTTAGAGGACATGTAACTGAAGTAACTATTACTTGTGTGGCTGTATCTTGCTTCTAATGATACATTCAATGAAATGAATCGCAAATATTTGGTAAGAACACATTGATACACGATTGCGGTAGGGACTTTGCAAAAACAGAGAAACGAAGAAGAGAGAGAGAGATGTGAAGTACCCTTCAACTTGATTAAAATGACTGTAACTGTTACATCAAAACCTTTCCAGGTCACCCTGAGACAGATTTCAAGAACATCAAAGCTGCAGCAGATTTTTAACTGAACATAAGTAATGGGCAAATTTCACAAGCACAGCGATTAGAATTACAAAGTATCAGTCAGGAGTTGTGAAAGTCAAGAGACATCTCAATGATGTAGAAGTTTGGAAAGACATTTGGCTATGAAGAGAATGTTCACCTAAAAAATTAAGATACATTCTCCAACAGAAATGCAACAGTATATTTCCAAAGAAAAAAAAAGGACTTGAAAGATATGTTACCTTTTCTATGGCATAACTGGATTTTAGAAGATTATTTCAGCAAGTAATGGTTAACAATCTGAAACATAAGGATTGCCATTATTTTATTTTATAATTTTTGGTTTAATATTATTCAGTTGTTGTTAATTTCGTTCCTATTTGACTTGGTACATAATTCACGTAAAAGCCTGTTCATTTATGTCGTTTCACTTTTCTTCTTTTTTCAGTCTCCATTATAAGACCATAGTTGAAATAACTTTGATTATTATAATGCACACAGTGCATAATATATAGTTTGTTATTGAAAAGACACCTTTCTTGTCCACGTATTCATAATTGCCATAAATAAAATAGTTTGTTTGGCCCCTGAAAAATGTTCGTTATGGCACTGCACCCGTTATTTATTTCAACAATATAATTTATTAAGTACGAAACCTTGTGTAGGTCTAGCTACTACAATTCAACGGGTATTAAATGTTTGTGGATTGAGTGCCACCAACAATGTGACTTTGCCTTGTTATATCGAAATTACCTTTTTAACAAAGTTTTATCTTCTTCTTTTTCTTTTTTTCTTCTTACTCTTCTATTCTCTTCTAATGTAGAATACACCATATGGCGTACCTCGCATCCAAGATTCCATCTTAATCTACCTTGCCGTTCATCTTATCTACGAGTAGTATGCGGTGTCTCATTGCCTGTCGCACACTTCTATCATGTAAGTCTTTTTCTGCCTCTCTTTCTCTCCATTGACGGCTGCCATCTCCATGTTTTTGGTTATCATCTTTATTTATTTATTTAGTCAAAAACTGTATGTGACGTATGGGGGAGAAAATTATCTGAGCACGCTTTCTTGAGTTTCAGAATCTCTTCCCAACAATTTAACAATTAATAGTTGAAAGATGAAAAAATAATAGTAACAATAAATAATAATAATAATAATAATAGTAATAATAATAATAATAATAATAATAATAAATTTAAAAAAACGAGAGATTAACATTTCAAAAACTAAATATTTTATTTGCCGAATTATAAAAAAGTTATTTTTAACGGTAAACGAACGAACAGATTTGATTTTTCTGTATTACTAACAAAATACAAACTCACCCTAAGCTCTACTACCACTACAAGCAAAAGGAAAGTTCAACAAAACGTGCGCATAGAGAAGCTACATTTACGTCCAGAAGCAAATCAAGGGGCCATCTCAGCATTTGCTCAAGGATCAGGGAAATGGACAAAACCCGATCGAGATGGGGCATTGACCCGGAAGCTGAAGTACTTACGGAAAAAAATTTGCTCAATGGTACTGAAACAGTTTTGCAGCAGAAAAGATTTTACTTTTAACTTAAATTTGTGTACCAATTTTAATTGTTTAATTTCATCTGGCAATGCAGTGTAAAGTAACGTACATGTTTGTATGTGGATTTCTTGTAGTGAGCTGTTGATACTGACACTTGATGAACATGATTTCTACGTGGGGTGTTGTAACTATAAATATCAATAGTACATGAAAATATGTTCCCACAGTTAAGAAAGTCAGTTTTGACAAATACTATAGACTCGTACATAAATAGGCAAGACAATGGTAAGATTTCAAGCTCAATGAAAAGGGGCTTGCAGGGATCACGTGGATGGGATTTTTTTCATTATTCGGATAATTTTCTTTTGCAATCTAAATGTCTGGGCACTAAAGGATGAGCTTCCCCAGCATATTATGCCATATCCCAGGCGGGACTGTACATTTGCAAAATACACGCCATGAGCTGCATGAATGCCACGAGCTGCTGACAGAATTAGAAAGAATTCTGAATGCATAACATAATGAGCTTAATTTAGTGTTGAAGTCTGTTATATGTACATTCCATTTGAAGTTTGATTGAATTGAGAGACCTAGAAATTTTGTTACCTTAACCAATTTCATTTACTTCTTTTCTACTGCTTCGGACAATATAAATCTCTTTCAGCGGTTCTATAACAAGTAAACAAGTAAAGAAAACATTTAAAAAACAAAAGGTACCTAAAAGATGTAAGAAAGTAGTCAAAATTTGTAAAATATTGGAGCACAGCGTGAGCACGTCAGTCACGTAAGCAAGCAATCTTAGTTATGAAATATTTTTCTATATTATTTAACAGAGCGGAGCTACAGTTTTGCAGTCGTATATTTGAAAACCTTATCTTACATTTTTTGTAAATTATTCGGTTCGGTAAATTATTCAGTAAATTCATCGGGTTTTTTCATTCAGCAAAAACGTCGATAATTTGTTCTTTAAAGTGGTCGTTTCTGCAAAGTTAATTTAGCAGACACTTCTCGATAGTCAGTGTGCTCAAATTACTGATTCTGCTATTTCCCATGTCAATTCTCAGAAATGTCTTTACTCTTTTTAATGTAATCATATTCCATTCACATCATGCTGTAGTTAAAGGGAAAGTTAAACTGAGTTGAATCAATCGAACCGCATATTGATAATTTTTTTTAGGCCTATTTGTCTAACAAATACTTCAGTAACAAATCTTCAGCCATGTATTTTGTATTATCAATGTGCACATGGTCAGTTCATTTCGAAGATGATCACTGTCAAAGAATGGATATTATATAATATCCATTCTTTGACAGTTATTAGTATTTAGTTATTAGTATCCATTCTTTGACAGGTATTAGGAAAGACAATTTTTGTGAACGAAAGGACGCTTTTAAGGGAGAAAACTTCTTTTCGTCAAGAAATTCAACAATAAAAGTTTTCAAAATCTTAAAACCTATAATCTATCTGTCACTACTGTATCACCAATTTTAAAAGAAACAATTTTATACCTTTGAAATCATTCTGACCCTGAAAATTCATTCGGTCATATCTGCTTTGATGCCGATTTCAGTAGCATCTTCGTATCTAGCCCGGTACATTACTACGCATATATTCTGTTTCTATCTCAATTATTACTTGCCTTCTGACTTCACAATGTTGAGTGAAAACTACAATTCGATATCGTGAACCGTTCACAAGTTATGGGAGTGGCGCAGAGTTAGTGGGACATTCTATATAACTAGGGGAGGCTCGTGGTCATGCCATTAGGGTGTGCAACATTTCTCTTCTTTCTCCCTTCCTCCCACTCTGTCTCCCTCTCTCCCTCACTCTCTCTCTTTCTCTCTCTCTCCCTCACACACACACAGACATACATTTACACACATTAACATTAATAATGACAAACACAAATCATCGTTTCATATTTTCAACGCTATTCATTGTTAGTTGCACAAACACCCTTGACAGAAAAATGAACTCTGATTTCGGTTTCTCAAAACACATTGAAACGTAGCCTAATACAACAAAATACATTAGGGTTTGAATACTTCGGAATGGTTTTGTAATTGCAACTCACTTTAAAACACAAGAGAATAAACATATTGTATACAATTAACATTTTTATGAAAGCAACACTGCACAGCAATGCGCTCGCGTTTCGCGCACTTGTGCGAAACCTCATTTAAGTGGAGGGATATCTCACACTTTCTTCGTCCAATGTTTTTAAAAATTGGCGTTTACAAAATACACTTAGGGTTTGGTTAAGGCATTTCCCATCGCCACAGCGCCGGCGCCGTAGAAGGAGCACCGCGGGGGGATTGCTCCAGTCCTCCATAAGCCACGGTTTCCCCCCCCCCCTTCCCCTGCCCCCCAGCGGCAGCCTAGGACTCCCTTTCCTCGGTCGCATTCTCCCGAGTGTGCTCCCGAAAGAAAGGCGGACGGACCGGCAATCGCAGCTTCCGAACGGCGCGTGTTTTGAAATACCATGTTCCGTAAATGCTCTGAGCGGACTTGTATTCCCTCTTGTTAAGAGATATTGAAGAGAAATAGCACCGAATTAATTTGGGTGTGCACATGCGAACGTACGAATACCCACGAGCCGCCACTGCATATAACACTAAATCTTTAGCTTCATTAATTGTTTCATAAATAATACACGAACAAAAATCACACAAACAACTTTACTTTCTCACAACGTCACTTGATGAGGTGAATTCGCCTGGCCGAGTCGTGTACGTGCATCGCGGTACAAGTCCGTGCCTCCCGTGAGCCTAGGCTCGCTGCCCAGTAAGTGCGAGTGAGAGGGAGATAGCGCGCGCCCTCTTGTGCGCATGCGCGGCAGAGCCAGCCGGTGTCTATCCACTGGCAGGCTCCTCGGCCAGCCACGGGCCCCAAATAGTATATCTCTGCAGCCCTCGTAATTCCCTCGCGCAGAGGCGGTGAAAAGGAGTCGAAAACATTTAATTTTCTACAACGATTCAGTAAAAACAATTGAAAAAATAGCACATATAACGGCAAATTTTATTGAAAAAGAATTTGAGTATTCTAAGATTGCCCCTCAGCTTCGCCATTGTTATTTAAAATAATATTGTTTCTTATAAGAAATAAATATAGTGTACATTTCTGACGAACCATTTCTTTTTTATAGAAAAATCTTCAATATAAAATGAATTCGATTATAGCGTCAAGATTCAAATAAATATTCAATTTTTCGACATTCTTATGAATTTGTAAAATACTTTAATATTTTTAACCATTCTTATTCAGCGTTCAAGAACTCGTAAAATTACCACTTTATTATTGGAAAACTACATTTTTAATCGTGTCGATCGGCCACTTTTAACTTGCCTGCACATGTCATTTGTCGTGAGAAACAGGAGTAGTTTACTATCCATGTTTTTCACACCTTCACACATTTTTGCTCACTCCACGTTTTTCTCATTCGAACGACTGAATAAGTTTCCTGCCAGGAGACTCTCCATCATCCAAGAGCGTGCAAAAGGGCTCAAGCCCGTTCCTTTTTAATCACCCTGTAGTCGCGTCTTGGGCCGGTGAGCATGAAAATTAAGCTGGGCGCAGTTTGAGACGAGGGGGGGGGGAGGTGAAGGGGCTGAGCACTTCTCATACGCAACGGGGGAAGGGGGGATGGCGAGGAGTGGGGGTGCGTTTGACGTATCACGTTTCCCTCTGCGACGCGGAAATTCTCTTTTAATTTGTGCTCTCTTGAGATTGTTTCGTATCATTTATTTCAGTACTATCTCAATTACTTCATCATTAGATTTTTCACATGATTAACAGAAAGATTAGGTGTTCTTCATATGATTAACACATGAAAGATAATCATGAATTTTATAATAAATATATTAAGGTGAGCTAGGCACCTGCGGACAAATAGTTTCTAAGTGAAGTTAATAATTCTGAATAAGTGTTTGTCACACATTAGTTTTACTTTAAAATGTATTATACCGATAATGCAACAGGTTTTGAATATATTGTTCCTTAATCAAATGCCAAAGTGTATTGTAATCACATTTTAGAAATAGAGATCAACCTATGTCCCTTTGAAAATGCAAATTTGTTTTTGAGAAAATTTTGTAATCATATGCTTGCAAATATTAAGTGTGACGAAATTCTCACTGTTGGGCGCAGGTGAACATAATTCTTTACTGTTTGTCACTCTTTCTAAAGGTCTAATGGGAGAGACACATTCTGCTTCGTATCCTTTCATATCCATCATATTTATGAAATAAAAATACTTTAGACACCTATCACATATTCTTCAAAATTTACACCAACAAAATCTGCTAAAGAAAACCTTATAATATAAGAAAATAAAAGAGGACGTATTTTTCCGTATTATTTGAAACGGCTATTCAATCTCATAATGTTGCTTGAACCTGAAAAAGCATTTTCAACCAGCAAAATGATTTTTTTTCCTTTCTAGGATTTGCCTTCTGGTTCTTATATTCAGCGCGCCATTCACTTTCGCAGTCGTTTGAAGGGAGGCAAAAGTAGATTAAAATCATATTTTCCAAACTCATCAATTCGCTTCACTTAAGCACAAACAAAAACAAAAGTAGTCAATGTCAAAAGTAGTCAAACTTTGTTCATTCCTTGTAAACAAATTGTTTAGAAACCTCAAAAATAGGGGATTTATAAGAACATGACGTTTATAAATTCATCCCGTTTCGGGATAAAAATTTTTGGATTAATATTAAAGATATGAAATTGAATTTTTCCTCTCGTCATTTTTCAAAACTGTATTACTACATTTCTTATAAAAAATATATTTTTCGCATTCATGTTAGTTGTAAATAAATCATCTAAGTCAAGCCTGCTATGAGTGAAATTACATTCGCTTTTCTTGTCCTACAAAAGAGAGAATCACATATACATATCATGAATCTTACAGTAATTTTATACTAAAGCCCAGTGAACACGTTAATGAAGATATCATCTGCAACGCACTGCAATTCTGGAAACAACAAGGAGAGCTGTCTTCCGTACGACGGTGCGGCAACACTCCGCGCTGGCACGAAACTGAAAGCAAATTCAGAAATTAGTCTCCCATTGTAAAATCCGTAAGTTTCAGAGCGCTTGATGGCAATAATACAATTTTAATGAATTTGTTTTATTTTTAATCGCTGTACATCACAAGGAGGCTATCGCTAAAACAGAGAAGTTTATCTCAGTTTTTTTGTAAAGAAGCATTTAGTTACAATGTGATTTAGCGTTTCGTATTTGAGTTGATTACAAAGTATACACACCTTTGTTCTATTTATGCGATAATTTATTTTGTTAAAAGTAAATGATAAGTTATCTTTGAACGCTTAGCTGGTCTGTACAAGATTTTAATGAACGGCTGTGGCATGCTAAGCGACAAATAGCGCTCACATTTACTTATACACACATTCAAAGTAAATAAAACACATGTTGTCTGGTATCCATTTTTATATTTCTGCTTAAGATCTTTTCGATCGCGTAGCTCGTCAGAGCATCGTCAGAGCATCGTCAGAGCTGAAATTTACAAATTAAACATTAAACAAATTAACTACAAATTAGTATATACAAAAGAAGTATGCAGATGCGTAAGCAAACTGAATCGGTCGTACCTTGTAGCTGCTGGGCGGAAAACGAAGTTCTGCGGATTTTTAGAGTGGCGGTTCGCTTAAGAAGGCAGGGCGGCGGTCGGACGTGTGGGGGCGGGGCAGGGGAGGGCGCGGCCGAAGGGTCGAGAGACCCCATCCGCTGCCCCGCCCCCACACACGCCCGACCGCCGCCCTGCTTTCTTAAGCGAATCGCCA
The DNA here is from genome assembly GCA_964035755.1 of Teleogryllus oceanicus. Taxonomy (NCBI): domain Eukaryota; kingdom Metazoa; phylum Arthropoda; class Insecta; order Orthoptera; family Gryllidae; genus Teleogryllus; species Teleogryllus oceanicus. The sequence goes on along the minus strand of CAXIVR010000007.1, from coordinate 18,751,649 downwards.
CTCTAAAAATCCGCAGAACTTCGTTTTCCGCCCAGCAGCTACAAGGTACGACCGATTCAGTTTGCTTACGCATCTGCATACTTCTTTTGTATATATTAATTTGTAGATAATTTGTTTAATGTTTAATTTGTAAATTTCAGCTCTGACGATGATCGCTACGCGATCGAAAAGATCTTAAGCAGAAATATAAAAATTGATACCAGGCAACATCTGTTTTATTTACTTTGAATTAATAAGGTATCTACATCACCAACACTCTAATTAATTATACACACATTTTTCACGTGCGTTTTATAAGGTGTTATATGTTGAAGCCCTATTGACATCTGGCGAGGCTGTGCCTCTTGGTAGCTCCATCTATCACAGGGATTGCTAGTCGTATCTCGTGCGGATTTTGGGATATTCACGAGTAGTCAAAGCCGTTTTTCAGTTATTTCTCAGTACCGATTTTAAGGGGGGACAGAACGATTTTGCAGTCAAAAGTTATTTTTGGTATTTTAATTTTTATAAATCTTTAACTTTCTTTTTAAATAGGCGTTTGAGTTATATTATCTCTCTTATAAGTATATTTTTCATTATTTATATGTGAAGTTCTATCTTCAGACTTGGGTGCTGTTTCCAATTTTTTTAGATACTGTTATACAATGCAGCGCATAAATACTGAAAGACTTAGGCATGCAGAAAGTAAATTGAAATTTTCATATTGTGAAGCTAATAAACACAAAAAAGTCTCAAAAAGAAGTAGTTATAGAACATTTTTTATTTTGATGAGGCAAGTTATCGAGCTGGCGAGTTCGGAGGGTTGCGTTTTTAAACTCATTTCCTGAAAGTGTTTCGCACCTAGATATCCCTGCTCCGTATTCTGGTCTTCTCAACTTCAGAAGTGATCTTTCTCATAGTCACACAGCAACAGACACTGGGACATTGCAAGAAAGAACACTGTAATCTGCCTCGATCGGGAATCGAACCGAACGCCAAATCGCAAAACTTAAAGAAAATTTGACCCTGATGTCTCACATTTTTAAACTTTTTTCTGTGACGAGTATAAGCAAAAATATTACACCTGTGTTTTTATTTTTCCAAAGATGATTTTTCGAGACGATATAAAGTTTCAAAATTTTCGAAACAATAATCGCATTGCTAAAGTTAATTATTTCTAATTGGTGTTGTTATTGTGACATAAATTTAATATTTTTTTACATGAAAGAAAGAAATATACACTTTTATTTGATAAATGTATTGAATCCAATATTTTTAAACTTTTATTGACTTTTTTCTTATTTTTTAATTTTTTTTCCGTAACCCAACAGTTTAAAAATTGGAAAAAGTAATATTGTATTTTCTGAAGTGTTCTACATAAGTCTGGTAAATTTCAAAGGGAGACACCCTGACACCTCTGAGAAATTAAATACAATAGAAATGTCAACTTGCAGTTTTGCTGCTGCAGCTGCTAGGGCGTCTCCATCAACCACGCGCTTATCGGCAGTAGACAATTGCCAGCGTTACATATTCACGGAGAAATAAATAGAAATACCTCATTGCATCTTACTATCTTTCGGAGGTAGAGTTAGGTCCTTCATTACTGATTAAGAGTTTCAAATGAAAATGTATCGAACGGATGAAATTTAGTGTTAAAGGTACGGAATATTTATACGAGTTCCTGTAGTCATGCTATTAAAAAGTCTAAATTCCATTCCTTCTTCAAAGAAACCGCATATCTATATATTTAAAAAAAGGTATTCTGCCCTAGCTTCGTTTAGAGTTTCTACTAAACTGATTGTAGTATTTTTTCCTTTAAATGAAAGAATGTGATCCCTAGATGTGTTATCAGATATTGTTTCTGTTGATTCACCAACATTTACGGTGTAAATTAATTAATTAAATCATTCTTTAATAGTACGCTTATCAATAGTCAATTGTTTTCTTCCAAAGGGTGGCTGTTTCAAAATCTATTATATGAGAGATGTGAGTACACGCTGCTTCATGGTGGCGCTGCTTGATGTTTTGTTTTGATTGTTGAGATTTGTTTACAATTGTTAAGGTTTTGTTTCAGTGTAATAATTGAATTGTGGCGTTGACAGTTGTATGTATTTGCTTTTCTGGTGTATTTTGTAGAGAACATTCGAACAGTGGGTTTTGCTCGGTTGTACTGAAGTAGTGAAGTTGTTGACAGGTTATGTCGAATTCTGAACGTTGCCCAAAAGACGCAAACGTAGATTAACTGGACGCAGGAAAGAGAAAGTAAGCGTAGGTGTCGTGATAGTGAGGTCATTTCGTTTTCTGTTGGGTCATTGTCTATGAAATGTCAGTTTTGTTCTGCTTTGTACTTCCCATGCGAGAGAAATTCTACAAACGAATTTACTCTATGTTGCTTAAAAGGGAAAATAAGTTTACCTTCGAGCAATATGCCAGAAGTAATCAAATTTGTTTCTAGGAGATAATGACACATCAAAAAACTTTAGAAATAATATCGGTCAGAATAATAGTGCCCTTTCTTTTGTGTCATTTGGTGCATTGCAATATGTGGGTCATATTGCATTTCCACCTGGTCATGGGTCATACATGTTCAAAATTTTGGGAACTCCACATCACAGGATATCTTCATTATATCCTCCAAACAATGCAACATATTGTGAACACTAGTCTGGGCACAGTATTTTATATTTATTTCAGATCTTATCGTCAAATTTTGACGGGTTCTCACTAGTTTATTTGTAAAATTGTATCCGTGGGATTATATACCTTCAACTGTCCATAAAATATTAATACACTGTGGTGGCATAGAGTTGAGAGGTTGAGGTAAGAGAATGTAAAAGCTCATTTTAGCTGATAATCGAGAAGAGTTGCGTCATGTAAAAGAACACGCAATTCCTTTGTGTGCGTGAGAGCTCAACTGCGCAGCTCCGAGCTCTGCCCGTCTCCCTAGAGACTTCCGCACCGCGTGCCACCCCTTGCTGACGCCTGGAAGGCACGGCACGGCTAGCGAACAGTTTATTTACGTGTTGAATGCCCACTACCAACGGCCGCACCTTCCCCAACCCACCTCATCTCTGCCGCCGGACAGGCATGATGCCGGCCCACTTGAAAACCCTCGGTCGCGACGTAAATGATTAATATTCGGTGGTATAACGGTCAGCGTACCGTACTGTTGTACCCGAGTTTGCGGGTTCAAACCCGATCGAAGCCGTGGATTTTTAAGGGCGAAAAATCCCTCGTACGCCTTCCTTCGGAGGGAAAGTAAAGCCGGCTGTCCCATGTAGTAGATTTACTGCATGTAAATGATCCCCAAGCCTAAAAGAAGCCTCTGAGCAAAATTGAGATCCGCCAGTTTCGTCGCCCAAGATAATACCTCCTTTCTCCGCTAGGTGGTGAAAGGAGCGTAACGAAATTTGCGTGGTTAGACGCAAGAGCGGGCCTGATGGCCCGAGTCTCGCCACGTAAAATAAGGCCTAAATTAAACTATTACAAGAAATGGATAAATAGAACCACCATTGTCGACCTACAGCGTGCATCTGCGCGTTCAAGCCCTGTATCAATTTTGAAAGGAAGAGTCAGAACGTCAGGCAATTTCCAGGGCAGAACAATCTAGAATCTTCCGATGATTGGCTGAGAATATCTTGCGGCGTAGTAGTTTACGACCAATCGGAATATGCAATTTCAATGTAAGGTAGAATTAGGGATGTTGGATACTTGAGGGAAGGGGAAAGAGATGAATGGCGTTTTCTGCTGGGGAAACCAGACTTTTTTGGATGTGACGGCCGGAGAGGTCACAGGCGCATTCGACGCAGCGATAGAGAGAGTGTAACTTGCTGAGAGACTAGATTTTGACTTTAATCGTAAGATGCAATGTGCTGCATCCCCGTATCATTGAAGTCGGGACAAGGTTCCATGAAGTATTATAGCCTGTCGGACTCAATAAAAAATTTTTACCGACGAGTGCGCGCCAAAAAACTTGGTGTGACGCGAGTGAAAGAACGCTGATCTGGCGACGTTCGCACCCGGACCTGCGCGCGGGCACCCCTCCGCCGCCACCGCAGCCGCGGCTGCAAAAAGGCCCAACCCTCGGGCCACCGACCGTGTGGAGAGCCGTCTGGACCAGCCCGCACCCCTTTCTGCCGGGTCAGCTGATGCGACCTCGACCTCGCGGAGTCGCCCCGACGGTCATCGAACACTGAAGTTTTCTTGTGAGGAACGGACCACGTGTTCCATAGAACGCTCTTCAAGCATTCATCTATGCACTTTTGATCGTTTCCACAAGAAAGAACAACTAAATGAATAATAGCATCGTAGGCTTTCACGGCCGGAGGCAATATGAGTGAAAGTTTCCGGGCTGGTAGGCCGTGGTCCAGTTGGCATTGAAGAGCCAAACGTTTCGTCCACGTCTGCGGTGGACATCTCCAGTGGCGGCAGTGTCGTCGGGGTAGTCTCCTGGTCGGCGGCTGGCTAGCGACTGACCAGTCACGAACCGTTTGGCTCCTCAATGCCAACTGGGCCACGGCCTACCAGCCCGGAAACTTTCACTCAACTAAATGATTGTTTCTTGGTTGCATGACTTCACCTTGGCGTCCTAATAATTTTGTAATATTATTAATAAGTTTTACCTTTAAATGGGTAATAATCTCAGTAAAACCATTTCAATCTCACTGTAAATTTAGTTAATTTCTATTAACATTTTGTTCATTACCTTCATAATGTCAGTTTTTTTACATTTCAATAACGCCCGTTCTTCCATCTCACAGAAAATAAGTATCCAGCATGAACCAGAGCTCGTCGAAGCACCATGACCACGTGAGAGTCACAACATGTAATAGATGCAGAAATTTTACCAATTGGAAAACTTTCAGAAGTAGTAATAGAATACAGGAACAAAGATATCAGGAAGTTCAGAGAGCACCACATCAGAAAAAGAACTCAACAGTTTCCAATAATTGTGACCTATTCACGCGATTTTTATTGCCCTTTTGATTCCCAGTGTTGATGATCTTCCCAAATGGAAAACAAGTTCCTCGATAAATCTATTTATTGTTGATATCAACTGACGAAACTGGACAGGAAGTGTAAGATGACTCTTGAGAAGCCGTCACGACTGATATTGAAGATGCATAAACACAGCACTTCTTAGTATGGAGCTTCATTCACTTTAAAAGAAAATTAACTTTAAATAAATGGGAAGCAGAGTTCTACATTAAAGTCATTTCATTTTACTGATTAAAACAATTTTGGGTCACATTTTTCTGATAATCCGTACCCAGGTGCGTGGTTAACCGTATAACACGAAGCTCGGAGATAAAAGAAACTTTTTGAACCTATAAAAAAGGCAAATATTTGCATTTGCAATTTTCAAACGTTGAGAGATATTCATTGATATTATTTCAACGTACTTTTAAAACACTGATTTCATTAAAATCTCTATCTTCAATTTTGTGGTTATGAAGTGTCAACAAATTTTAACCTTTATTCAATAATTCAACGAATATGAGACCACGTTGTTTTAAAGTGTCTTTATTCGAGAAAAACATTCAGAAAAAAATTGAACCCTGTTTTGAGTAAATATTTTAATTGACGATAGTTTAAGCTAAATCTAGGCAAAAACTCTTCATATTTTCAAGAAATGTTACATGACATACAAAGCTCTAATTAAAAAATCATAAATCACTAATGAAAAAACTCATCAAATATGTGTCATCAATATTCTATTTGTAGACGCTAAAAAGTATTGCAATTTTCGAAAATATGGAGAAAGAGCCGAAAATGGAATCCACACTATTGTTATAAACGTACTTTGCTCTACCCGAAATTATTCCAAAAATTAGGAACCATTTTTGAGAAAAATGTGAAAGTATTAAAGTTTCCTTTAAAGCGACCCCAAACATGCAAATATTTGTTTCATATTCCCAAGATCTTGAGTTTTGACAGAGAAGATCCATAAATGTTAATTCTGGAAAATCGTCTGAACAGGTTAAGCGATAGAGTTGTCCACAGACTGACAGGCGTTTTGCCGAAAATCAATTGTTCGGTGTGAGGGTGTAGTGCATGCCACATCGCTGTTCCCTTTCCACTTGAATGAGAGATCTAACGCCGACTTGCACGGGTTTTCTCTCCAGTCATTTGCCCCAGCGGGCACCGCCCCACGCACGATAAGCTCTCAGCGGCTCCCGATTAGCATCCCGACACGTTTGGTAGTGGAGTGCATGTAAGCATGCCTCTGTGCGTGCGAGTGTGTGTGTGTGTGTGTGTGTGTGTGTGTGTGAGTGAGTGGGTGAATGAGAGTGTGAGTGAGTGAGAGTGTGAGTGATTGAGAGTATGAGTGAGTGAGAGTGTGAGTGAGTGAGAGTGTGTGTTCGACGGGAGTCTACGTTGTCGTGAAATAAAAAAGGACCACGAACATTTATCTGGTTTCGATAGTTAAGAACAAAAATGTTGGTTTACCTATCAATGTAGGCAGATAATACACTACTGAAAAAATTAAAGGGAGCAAAGAAAATTACAAATTTTTTGGTGATTTTTGACAGTGACTTAACAAAGGCTCTCAAACATTTTGGTTGCGAGAAAACGTTTGATAGCGTTTCCCTCGTCATTCATGTCGAAAAAAGTTCTGGCTGTTGTAGAACATATTAACAAAAAAGGAAGCAGATTGAACACCACAGATCGGGGAAGTTTACAGTTATTCCTTACAAAACGGAAGCCAAATATTGATAATTTGCAGTCAATTCATCAAGTACATCTCTCCCTTTCAAATGATGACATTTGTTTTAATTATCGATTTGCATTGTTGAAGTTAAAGATCGTGTTTATGTTTAATTTATTCTACAGTCTATATATTTTAATAAATAGAACACAAAATATACTATTTTTATTTTAATCACTCGAAATTAGGGTTGGAATTCAGCTGCGATGCAAATTTCCATTGTTAATCTAATCTTCATTTTTCGAGTTTTGGGAATATGGTAGAAATGCAGCAGGGGGTCCGTCGAAACCAGTAAGATTTTGAAAGTGATCTACGAAAAAACTAATTGGTTGCAAAATGTCTTGTTTTCTGGAATAATGGATTTGATTACATAAACGCTCTTTTTGCTGTCGATATCTCCAAATCTGTGAGTATTTGTTCTACAAACTGGTAGAGCTGCAGCAGTTCATACTTTCTCGCATATTTATAATGGCTGCACAATTATAATACACTTTAACGTGAAAAAATGTTTCCAACCATCAAAATTACGTGTCCACCTGTGGTTCAAACTCATGTTTTTTAGGTCATTACAGTATCACGTTATATCTACATCCACAGATTCGGAAGCAAAACAACCTCTAGGCATTTTAAAAATTTAACATTGCATTTGCACTTTCTTAAAATTCGGAGGTTTTTATTTACATTATTTCAATATAATTTTAAAGAACACTATTCATTAATGAAAACTTATGTTTCAATATTTCAAGTGTAGGAAGACGCCGAAAATAATGTGAAACTTTTGAATATTTTAATATAAAGATAGTTTACCGAAAGAAACATTTTCACCAATGTTAGAATGCTTCCTTCCACTTTTTGAGTAAAAATTAAACAAAAATTTCGAGTAGTTTTAAGAAAATATTATTTTTTAATACTGAGTTTATTTCATGCGAAAATTAGTAATAATTTCAAAAATTTTACGTGTTCTTACTTCACCCACCAATCGCCTACACTTTTTCTCTGTCGAATTAGTTTACTATCTACATAATTTTGATTTTACAACTAATTGGTTAATTTGATAACTTTTGACTATAAATTTTATTTCGGGTTGCATTTCTCTGAGCAAGTACGATTGATTTCTGCATTGTTTATTTTTATATAAAAATTAATTATTTGCAATAATTATTTAAAAATAGAATATAGGGTGTTGAAATAAGTTTCTATGTATTTTTATATTTAATTTTTCTATCAAAATATCAAGGTTGTTCAATGTTCAACAGTTTAATGTACCACTTTCCCTTACTTGCTTAGTGTAACATATTTATAAGTAGTGGTGCTAAATATCACGTACTTTCTCGCAATTAGTAATGGAAATTAAATAGTTTCAAAATTAAAAGTTTACATAAAAATTAAAGTTTGAAATAATAGATTTTTATTTGTTCAAAACTTAAATGAAAATATATTTCTGGCATTGAATTCATTTGATAAGGTATGCAGTGTATTCACGAACATGTGGGATGAGTTTTTTAGTCTTATCATATTCTTTGCGATCACATGCGAGAAAGTAAAATAATTAAAAGTTAATAAATAACACGATTCTAATAGCTTTCGCAAACAAATGGAAATATATCGAAAATATATAATAGTAATTATTAAACGCTATGGTATTGTAATATCTACAAATATATAAAATTAATAGTGTCTATTACCGCGAAGGCAGTCGTCATTATCGCCATCTGTTATCAGTGCAGCGTTACAACAATGGGTTACAACAACCAACAATGCCCGCTCATCTATTCATTTTCACATTTAACACAAAGATCGCAATATACGATGAAATTACATAAATACAATAAATAATAATAATGATAATAATAACAACAACAATAAAATGTAAAGGGATATACAAATTTTAACTAACGTAGCATCCAACTGCCTCTCAACACTTGTAAAATTACGAAGCGGGGGATTTTCAGAGCGGGCGATTCGGTTTGACGCCCAGTTACTAAAAAATAGTCATATTTACAAAAAAAGTCCACATGAACTTCTTTGAAGATGTTTTTTACTAACACGTTTCATTACGAAAATAATTGTATCTCCATAATTGCAGTTGTCGGAAGACGCCGAAATTTTTTAACTTTTTTCAATTTCCAAAAACCAGGGTTTTCAACCAACATAATACCTGTGCCATTCTCTTAAAGGTTCTTCACACTAACCAGCTTTTTTTTTCTTGAAAATTTTTGAAATATTCCAGGGATTTCATATAAAGTACCCTCGAAAATTAAAATATCTGTTTCAAATGCAAGATGCTGCGACATCGAATGGGGAGTATCAATTGTAGAGAAAATCGGCTGAACAGCTTAGTCGCCAGCGGTGTTCAGAGACAGACGCAAGGACGGACAGACAGACGTTTTGCCGTCAATCGATTTTTCGGTATCAAGGACCCATAAAGTATGGATTCTAGCTACACCACGTGTTGGAGGATTTTTTTTCTAAATTTATCAACTGGATTTATCAACTTTTTCATTATTAGGGTTCTGTAATAATAGTTTTTCTGCCGAAAACTCGCGGTATTTTGCGCAGCATTACATAACCTTTTCTTCTTAGGAATTTCCTTTTCAAGCGCCAAAAAGTAAAAATTAATGTTAGAAGAGCGTAAATAAATAGTGGGGCAACAAGCGAATATATATTTGTAGTATTGCCTATAACATTATAATGTTGAAACCTTTGGTATATGCATTATGCATTTAGAACAAACAATCCAATGATGGAATATCGCCCGTTAGGTTTGTTTTTAGAATCAGTCCTCACGTTGAAAACGTTCCATTTAGTGAACTCTAAGCTCGCAAAACAGATCTATATTGTCCACTCTGGGCGCCGTTTACTCGTATGCAGGAATTCAACGAGGCAGTTTCGCCCAATGCCTGAATTACACGTGCACTTACTTCACGCACTGAATGGTTTTGTTCTTCAGCCCCACTCGCCGATCTCGTGAACAGACGTCCACAAAAACGTACCTGCGCTCAACGCGATCCGTTATTTCATTTCCACCTCCCTCCCTGGCTGCAGCTCTCGCCTGATCGCGTGCTAGTAGGGAGAAGTAACTACAGAGAGACGCGATGCCGCTGCGCAGTGCTCCACATGGAAACACGATACGCGGACGCAACGGCGTCCCTGAAGAGCGTCTGATCCGTGGTGCCGACTGGCGGCGGGGGCGGGGGCGGCGGGGGCGGGAGGCGGCGGGGAGCGGGGGGGTTGCGAAGTCGGCGGGGGCGCTGGTGGGAGTGCGGGGGAGGGTGTGAGGGGGGCGGGGCGGCACAGGGGGCGCGCCTTTGGGAGAGCCACCGAAGACAAAGTTAGCGGCTTTTACAACAGACCGAACCCGCGGCTCATGAATATGAAACTGTGGCGGCGGCGGCGGCGGCGGCGGCGGAGGCAAGTTTTTAACACCGGGAACTTCTGCGCCGCCGCCTCCCACGCCAGAGATAGGCCGCAATAGGCCCCGGACGGACGGCAGCTCCCGGCCGGCTCGCCCGCTCTTTGCCGCCCCTCCACCCCCTCCCTCACCTTTTGTCCACTCTCCCTTCCATGCACTCATTGTAACTCCACTGCCTCCACCCAACTCCCAATACTCGCCAATCCACTGCACTCCCGACAGACCAGCCCACTTCCTGCCCCATCATTCCACTCCCCGCTACTACACGTCCACCAATCCACATCAATCTCAACAATACAATCTACTCGCCCGTACATCCCTTCCACACCCTCCCGCCACTACTTCGCACCACATCACACCTGTCGAGTCCTACCACTTCACCCCAGTCCAGACTAGTCGGATACACCACTACCCCCCGCCACTACAATCCCATCTCACCACTTCCTTCACTTGGCACGTCATTCAATATACTGCATTCTTGTATGTGTGTGCCTCCCAACTTTCTCTCCTCCCCACACGTAACTCTAATCGCCACTAGTCCACTCTCGCAGCTATATTACACTCCATGCACACGCACTTCTGCAGCCCCTCCACTACACACACACAACTCCACTAACACCTCTCCACCATTTCACTCCTATCCTGACAATACACATCACTCCCAATATTTCACTTACTCCCTGCCAAACAACTCATCTCCGCCCACGAATTTACTTCCACCCCTCAACTCCATTCCCTTTAATGTCTTTTTGGCATTTCCCATTTCCCCTTAAAACCCTCTCCTCCAATTTCTCTCCACTCTCCATCCGCCCACTTTCCTCACCCCCCCTCCCCCCTTTGTGCCCCCTCGAGCGTCGCCTCTCCATGTCTCGCAACTGCATGTATTGCTACCCTGTGGGGCCATGTTTCTAACACATTTTTCCTCCCTCACTCCCACACTCTGTCGTCATTCCGACTCTCCCCGTCATTCCACTCCATTCCCGGTGCTACATTCCATTTTCCATTACTCCACTCCAGAGTAACGGAAAATGGGACGTGCTTTCGCGCTACTTCACTCTTCACTACCGCCTTCTTGCAGCTGAATTTATTGCCTCCCGTTCAATCCCCTCCTCAGCTTTTCTCAACCCGCCCCTCCTCCCTCGGTCCTACCCTCTCCCGCTCTCTGTGCTCAGCGAGGTGTTCTCTGTGTCCGCCTCCCATCCTGTTTCCGTCAACCCGATTCCACTCGCTCATTATGCCGTCCGCTTTGCGCGCTCTGCCTTGTATAAATATTCTTCCCGGGTTTGTAGGCCAAACGGCTGCGAGGTGGCTATTGACTTCCAAGAAATATATTCAAATTGGGACGTCTCAACTCCTGGCGTGGCGTGGGTGCAAGCGCTGTTTTTGCGATTTCCTCGCTCGCTCCTCGCGCAGGGTTTATTGTGAGACGCGCTGGTTTTAAGTGCTTAGTCGTAATGACATTGAAGTTCCGCCCTCTGAGTGAGAAAAGGATTTTGTTTCGTTTTGTAATCTGTAGGCGCGTACTCTGACGTGAAATCGTCATTTTTTTTCTAAAAGCTGTCTTAATTCATTATTAATTATAATTACTTCGCAGTCGTTAACTTCTTTCTTGTCACTGCAAGCAACATTCATGGTTAATCAAGATGATAAATACTTTTTCTTTTGATTTGTTAGGACCAGATTTCATGAGTTTAACGTTTAAATTTATTTTTCGCCTTACAGCATTTTCGTAATAAAGAGAAAATATTGCAATTCTGTGGCGCCAAGCAGCTTTTTTTGACAGAGAAACTCGTATTACCAGGCCCTGACAACGATTACATTACTTCCTCTTAACACGTGTAGTCAAAATCCATGTTTTGCGGGTCTTCATAACGAAAAAGTAATTGATTGCAACAAGTCTGTCTCAGCCACTGTAGCCGAAGCTAGTGCCTAATAGACCCTAAATTGTTGACACATTTTTTTTCCAAAACTGATATTCCCTGTTAATTGGAAAGAACATGGTCCTGCGAGTTTGAAATCGAATTTTGGGTGTACATTACATGAAGCCTCAACATTTTCAAAATTTTCTCAAAACTTACTCTACATTTTTATTAAAATTTAGTATCGGATAGTCCAAAGGATTATTAAAATAGCGTAGGTCTCATTTTCGTTCAGATCTCTCAATTTTCAAAATTACAAACGTTTAAAACTTTTCGACCTTATAGTTCAATCTTACACACCACAATAAGAATATTGATGGTGTAGGTTTTTGTCATAATTTTGTCACGATGCTCTTAAAAGGCGTATTTTTAAGTTTTCGGAAGACCATCTATAACTTTTCAAAAATATGAATAGCATTTGAATAATTATGAGTGTCACAGAGGCAATTATTAAACAAGTATTCTCTCAAAAATGGCTTCAAGTTTTTTTCTGTCAAATACTTCCATATATGTAAAATTAACATTGCAAAAGTACAATATTATTGTTGGTAGTTTTTTCTTAATTGAACTCTGTTCTAAAAAAAGAAACTTAAAATCAAGGTATGTACAATTTTTTTAAGAAAAAACAAGTAGTGTTCAGGTAATTTCTGCCTAGATTTAATTCACTTTATTAAAAAAATTTGCTCTGTGATGGAGTATAGCTTCTTCAAATATGGCGCAGGTTTCATTTTCGTTGAACTTTCAAAAAGTTTGAAAGAAATAAATCGAGAAAGCAGGTATTGCTAGTGCACCACTAGTTTCGATATCGTGAGCACATAATACATACTTTCCTTTAAAACTTTCTGTTCTTTGCCGCAGCGTTACAAAACTTTCTGTAAAGGTTCTAGGTTGGTGGTTTCTAGGTGGTAATACAATACTTTGCACTACGCAAGTAATATTCAACAAAGTAAAAAGGCTGTTAGTGGCCGTGAAGTCTGACTAGACAGCAGAAAAGGAATATTGTTTCAAGTTTGAAAATTTGTCTAGGTTATTCTGGTCTAATATTCTTCATTTCTCTCCTGTTAACAGATTAACATTATAATCAGTGAATAAAGTATGTTTCAATTATTTGTTATTTAATGTTTCAAAACGGAAATATTTATTAAAGTTCCTGATATGTAAATCGCATCTTTTTAGCCTGTACGTAAATCTGGTTTCCGAATACTCAATTTTTAATCGCGACCTGAAAAACTTGGTGAAGAAAAAATAATTCGCAAAGTCAGAGAGTCTACAACTGGGAGAACGTGACGCGAAGAAAGTTTCCCAATCACATCACGGCTAACAAGAAGCGGGCGAGGTTGAACCCGACCTCCGACTTGTCCGTGCGGTCTATTGGTTTTCATTTGTTCGACGGGGCCATCTCTCCCCTCCCCCTCCCCCTTCCCGCTTCCGGCGGTCTCCGCCCGCGGCCAGCGCTTCCTTCCGCTGGACCACCCCACCCAATGCCCTGCGCTAAACAGAGAGAAATCTCTGAGATTTATTCTCCTGCAATTGACCTCCACGCCTCTTGTCTTTACCAACTGAAGTGGCTCAGGCCATCCCGGCTGGAACGGTGTCTCGCGGGAGGGAGATACCTGCTTAGGGACAAACCTCGCCAGCCAATGTGTAGGTTCGCGCCGGATCTTGCCACCATCGGTTATAACGAATGCGCTACACTTACGGAACTAATGACGTAGCAGTCTTTCAAATACATCTTGCCCGCACTTTGGAAGAATAAAAAAGTACAAAATCTGAATACCAAACATAATGTTTGAAGAGTGATAATTCTTGATGATTTAGCAAATGTTTATTAAATGGTAAAGAAAGTTGTAATTACACATGAATTTAGTTGGTTCTGTCAGATTCTAACAAGTTAGTATTGTAAGAGAAATCTTAACGGAAAGAATTTAAGAAGATGCAGTGGCATTTTATGACCCAAATAATTTGCGTCTTCCGTTTACATAGTAAAGTTGAGTTTTCATTATATAGCAGAATATCTGTATATTTTGAAAAACAAATGTAAAAAAATTGTGACAACTTTACAAAAATATACGTTTAAGGTAAAAAAAATGTATGTATTGTCTACGAAGATTTTATCATGTGCCATTTTATATAGTAATAGATGATGCAAAAAATTAGTAAGCTCTCACAAGAACAACAACAACAACAACAACAACAAAAACAACAACAATAACAACGACGACGACGACAATAAGAATACAAAATTAATATAACGTAATAACTACAAAATACTCGACTAATAACTCAAAAGCTAGTTGAAATATTAGATTAACTAGAACCACTTTCTACAATCACCGTTCAAAGAAGCCAGAAACAATATAGTGTATCTTTGTTTTAAGAACATGGAACAATTATTGTGAACATTATTCGTGAAACTAGATCTTTACAATGTGTTTGTAAAAATATAAGAATATTATACAGCAAGATTATTCCAGCCTATAAAATAAAACTATCAAGTATTTTCTTTCATTTCTTCTTTCTTTATTAAAGCAATAGGATAAATGACTACTAGTTTTATAACTCAAAGATACAGGAGTATTTCAACACCAAAGAGTCTGAGAAACCATACTGAACATATTATTATTCAATAATTAATATTTATGTGATTGGCATAATTCAATTGATGAAATGTTTTGTAAAGAGAAAAGAAAAATTATAAAGAAGAGGCGTTTGCTATTAAAACCACTTGATTCAATTTGAAAAGCTTTGGCAAGATAAACAAATATTTTCGCGTCCTAACGCAATGTGATACCAACAAACATTTTGCGACACACAAGAGAGAATTAGATGGGCTTGTCCTCAATCTCCTTGGAAGGTAATGAAGAACCCCCTAAAATTATCAAACATGTAAAAAGCAAATATTGGTAAATGGTGGAACGAGCTATTTTAATACAAATCGCTTCTAATAAATTGTCTCCTTCACGTATACGGTTCTCAACCATGTACGAAGGAGTTAATATATGTAAAAAATTTTTATTAACACCATTGTGTTTACATGTCAAAATTCGTCTGGAAAGATCAACCATAAACTTTTCTTTTATATATCTTAATTCTAAACAACATATCAGCTAAATTCAGTTCAATGACATCCTTTTGTTGTTTCGGTTGTTTAAACTGGACACTATACTTGTACTATGTTCTGCTTATAATGACAACACTACACAAGTTCAAATGGTTTGGTCATCGTCAATCTTGGAAACTGATGTTGGTTTTGTAGTAGTTGAATTACTGCATTTTCAAGTAGGCGAATCCTTTGTTTATGCTTCTTGGCAAAGCTTTCAATTTCTTCTTGAATTGTTGGAATTCGTAGATCCCTGTGGATATCAACATTTCTTACATACCATGGTGCATTCCCATTTCTTGCAGAATTTGTTTTGATAAGTTCGTATTATTTTGATATTTCTATCTTTCGCACATCCCCATAGCTGAATTCCATATAGCCATATGGGTTTAAGTATTTCATTACATAAAAGTGTTTTGTTATATAAAATAAGCTGGAGTCTTCCTGTTGCCATTTATATTTTTTTTTTAAATTTTACTCCATGGGATATTTTTGCAAATTTCTATTATAAGTTCGCTTTACGTCAAAGAAAAACAGTTAAAAACTGCGTATGACGTGCTATGGGGAAAAGTGAATTGTGTGCACATTTTCAAAATTCTGTGTTCCCTACACTAAGTCATATACTACTTAAATTTTGAATTAAAATTTATTTTCAAGGATAAACAAGCAATAAATTTTGAAAGGGAGAAAAACAAAACCTCCCATGTAATAAAATCTATTTTCAGGGATATATTACGAAATTTTTTTTAAGTTCTTCCTTTTTTGTTGACATGTTCTTTCCATTTCAGTTTACTGTATAATATCATACCCAAATATTTAGATTTATATTCATAAGGAACTATCTTTCCGTTTGTAATTAGTGGTGGTAGATGGTTTGATCTATTAGTATAAATTACGTAAAGATATTTTTCTTATTTAGCTTTATTTTCCATTTTTTTGGTCCAGTCATAAACGGCGTTACTAGTTGCTTGTAGCTGTTGGGTAGGATAGAGCTAAACTCGTCTCGTACTGTTGTTATCAAGGTTGTGTCGTCCGCAAAAGTGGCTAATTTTCCTTGTTTGCAGTTTGGTAGATCACTGGTGTACAATACGTTCAATACAAGCACTAGGACACTATCATGTGGCACACCTACTTGAATATCTTTCAGGTCAGAGTAAGTGGTGGACTTGGTGCACTTGGTCTTTTGTGGAGCGTCTTTGTCTAAAGCGAAACTGATGGTTAGGGGTCAAATTAGCATTTTGTATAATTGGTTTTAACCTTTTAAGGAGAATTTTTTCATATATTTTTGAAATTACTGGTAATAACAAAATGGGTCTATATGATTCCACTTTATAGCGTGGTTTGCCTGGCTTGGATATAATAATATCAGCCACTTTCCGGCTTGGAGGAAAATATTTCATTCTAAGAGCTGCATTATATAGGTATGTCAGCATGGCTATGCCTTTTTGTGGCAACTGCTTCAATATTTGTCAAATCAAATCCCGGGGCCTTCTTCAAACTTATATTGGTCACATCAACCACTTCTTTCAGAGTAATCAAAGATATCTTTCCTGTTATAGTATTATTAACTTTCAAGAGTGTTATTAATGTTATGCATATCATTTGCCTTGAAGACATCCACTAGATGTCCTGCAAATATATCTGCTTTTTATTTGCTCTTGCCCATTTTACATGGCCTTTTCTTGTTGGAAGGACTGAAGTGATCGGCCTTTTGATTGGTTTATAGGCTTTCCACAGTGAGTAATCAGTATCTTCATCAACTGTCACATTTGTTAATACTTTAATACTTTCGACTTTTAACTTACGAAGTTCTCTTTCGATTGGCCCTTTTTTTAAGTTATAGATTTTATTTAACATTAATTATGTTCGTCTAGTAGCTTTTATTGATTTATTGTATTGTGATTCATGTGTTTTTAATGTTTGTATAAGTAGCCAGGGTCACGACGAGAATTAAACGCAACAATAATTGTTTATTAAAGCCTTCACTTGTTTATGGTTGAAGAGACGATCTTTATCTTTCTGTAGACCTTTTATTTATATATGTAAACCTTTTATTTTCTTCACGTTTTTAATAATATCAACTTGAACGAGATAGTAAATGAGTTGATGGATACATTTCAAGCTTTGCGTTCGCATGTATCACTACTTAACATTTACCAAAGAATCCTATAGACCTTTAAAATTATAATGCATTCAGATTGCTTCATTTGTTCAATAGAACATTATCATGAAAAATTTAAGCGACAATTGATAGAAAATAAAGGATTCTTCGTACAACTAAACCAACTATTGTTATAATGTTAAGCAAATAAAATAACAACAACAATAACAATAATAATAAAATAATAATAATAACAATAATAATAATAATAATAATAATAATAATAATAATAGTAATAATAAAACTGAAGACGTTACAATTTAGTCATTTAGCGCTTTTCCGTTACTTTAACTCTTTCAATTATTAACGTACTTTCGTACAGGTCATGTTTTTTTGCATCCATGTAGTGAAACTTCTTGAGCAGTCCGTTAAATTTTACGTCTGTTTGCAAATCCTGTTCTCATGAAAGATACAACTGGATGAGACTGAAATAGCAGCAGTGAACCAAGTACTTCACTCCACATGTGCAAAAAGCCACCCGCAGCCCACCGCCGCGCGCTAGAGTGTGCAAATTCCCTTTCTTCCCCGCTCATTGTCTTGCTCCAGCGCAGCTAAACTGCCAGTGCAGCGCAGCGCCAGCCAGCGTTGGCGTTGCCTGCCTGTTGCAGTGCTGCCAACTGTCGGACCCGCGCCCGCCTGCGTCGCTGCAGCGCGCCCGATGCAATGGATGAGCGGAAACGAGCGCCATTTCCATCTGTCTGCGGCCCGCGCCTCCCCCCCCCCCCCACTGGCCTCCCATTCCTCCCCCCCCCCCTCCCTCCCCCCTCCCCTCCTCCCTCCCATCCACCACTTCCACCCCCCTCCCTTCTCCACTGGCCCCCATTCCCTTCTCACCACTCCCCCACCTCAACTGTGTCTTCCCTCCTCTCTCTCACCTTCACAACTTCGCCTCCCTCCCCTTCCCATCCTCTTCCTCTCCACCCCTTTCCTTCCCATGGGCCCCACCCTTCCCTTCCCTCCCCTCCCTCTCACCATTCTCCAACTCTCGACAACTTCCTTCAAACCCTCCTTTTCCCTCTACGTTTTTCTTCCTCTCGGTGGGCGGAAACGAGTGCCATTTCTGTCTGCTGACCCAGCCTACTTTTACATCTCTTTCCCTTCCCTTCATCGCTCCCATTCCCTTCCCACACTCCCTCCCCCCTCGTCTTCCTTCTCTCCTCCTTCACAACTTCGCCTCCCCTTCCCATCCTCTTCCTCCCCTCTTTCCTTCCCCTGGGTGGGGGAAATTAGCGCCATTTCCGATGCGGCCGCGTCTCCACTCCTCTCCTTCTCTTACCTTCCCTTCCCTCCCTTCCTTTCCCCTTCCTCTCCTCCCCCCCCGCTTCTCTCCTCCTCTCCCCTTTCCCCCCCTCGCCCACACTTCCCATTCCACCCCTTTTTTCCTCGCCAATCATCTCTTCAGCCATCGTCCTACTGATCTCCCCTCTTTTCAAGATCCTACCTACTTCACCCTCTCCACCGTCCTCTCCAATCCATCCCATTCAACTACCTTCCACCTTATCTCTTCCCTCCTCCCCATTCTTCCCCTTCCACCCCCCCTCCTCTTCATTGAACTCTTCTTTCTACCCCCTCACGCCCTTAACCATAGACTAAAGAGCTAGTCTTTACTCTTTCCTTAAGCTTTCTACGCCCCTCCTTCCTAGCACACCCTCTGTCTCTTCCCGACTCCACGACGACCATCCCCTCTCGTCACCTCTCCCCTCCCCGGGAGGTTTATTAAAACGCTGCCCGCGTCCAGCTGCCGCAACGATCGCCGGGCGCCCTTGGATCTGCTTCGTCTTCTTAATGAAGCTGCCTTCGCAGCTGGTTGCTTGCGAGGATAATCCAGTTGATATTTTAAATACGCTGTCCCCAATGGTATGAGACTTAGCACAGCGCTTCCTAAACTTAAGTTCGTGGGTTCAAACCCAACTGAGGGCGGTGTATTTTTCATTCGGAGGAAAAGTAGCAGCTTGCATGTCGCGCTTCAGGCCAGTAAAGAACCATGGTTAAACGGTTGGAGTTATTGCAATGCCGTTTTTGCGAAAGTGCATGAGGTATTCAAGTTATTTCATACATGTATTCGTTTCCATTTTATCACTTGTATTTTAAGAGATATTGAGTTAACTTTGTTTTTCAAATGGCACCATACTCATTTTTACATTTCAAATGGCACCATACTCATTTTCTGGCTACATGTGGTGTAGCCAGAATCTTTGTTTTGTGGGTCCTTGATGCTGAAAAACCCATTGAAAGCAAAACGACCGTCCGTCCGTTTGTGAACACTATTAGCACCTAAACCATGCGTATGATTTTTCCAAATTGAAGAAACGCCTGTCCATCTGGCTCTAGTTGATTTGGTATTGAGATATCATGGATTTTTCTTAGTTGGATAGGTATGTTTTGGAACACTCAATGACGAATTGTTTGTGGTTCAATGAGTACTAGTCTCAATATGTAGAGCCCGAATTTGTCAAACCAAAAATTTCGTTGAACCAATATAAAAATAAATGTTAATCATTGTTTTATGTAAATTCTATTTTACTGTGTTCTAATTAAATCACCCTGTAAGCAATATTGGGTTCATCTTCAGTAACAGCCATCAAATGAATCAGTTCTCAGTATAAAACTCAAGTAAATAGTTTGTGATTAAATTTGAATGAAATATAAATAAGTAAATTTTTTCACATAATAATGTATTCTAACATATCAGTTAAATAAGAGGCCCCCGACGCCTGTCAACGACACGGCTGGGTGCAGAGGGGCAATAGAATAATTCTCTTAAGAACACATCCTTTTAAAATTTATAGGCAGCAGACATTTTTTTCTCAATTATTTTATTTCATAACAATTCAAATTAAATATTTCATCTAAGTTTTCCAGACCTCAACGACGTTTCAAGAGCTTTCTGCGTCCCCATCTTCAGGTCTGATGAAACGTCATTGAAGAATAATAAAACTTCGGCGTTTGATTTAATTTGAATTGTTAAGAAATAAAATAATTGAGACAAAAAATTATCTGCTTTCTATAAATCTTAAAGGAATTCCAAGAATGCTTTCCTGTTTGGTGATGAATTCATGAATGGTGATGTTTTCAGTATCGTGAAACGATAAAACTTTCAGTGTAACTTTCCTGCAAACTGTGTGCGTATTAACTAGAAAGTAGACGTATTTGAGTATTTTGCGGCAAATGTTTGCAAGGACGATCCCTATCGGAGTGCACGTGCTGAATTGCACATGAAAGCGGCAAAGAGAACTGTTTAAAACACTAAATATTAGTTCAGCGGAGATGGAAAATGAGGAATCTCCTTTGGTGAATATTGTGGGTGTTTATGACTTCAGAACTTGTTTGTCTGCGCGCGTAATTCAGTAACGAGTATGCGCGACTGTGCGAGAGAACTAAGTAAGAGGCATCCAGCGCAGAATAGGTGAGCGCCGTCTACCTCGGAGTTCATTGGAGCCAGGCGATGTTTCGATACATAGCTAAAGGGTTTTCATGTCGAAGAAAACACCAGCGAGAAACATGGACGTTTAAGACGTCGATGTTTTAATTAAAGACTAATAAACATGCTGTTTTCCTATCCATTTTTAATTACAGTACGTAAAAGGGATATATTTTATTGTTTGGTTTGATTGTTTGATTTTTTCGTGTTTCCGGGTGCGTCAACTGCTTTGGTCATTAGTCCCGTTTGGTCCCCTTTGGTCATTAGCCAACACTTGTAGGGCATGTTTTTCTCGGGAGATGGCGGTGATCGTCCTCTCCCCGGATGGCGAGATCCGGCGCCGACCTACCGTCGACTAGTGGGGTTTCCCCCTAACCAGGACTCTCCCACCAGCAGGGCACCGCCTCATACGGGACACGCTCTAAGCTCCCGACCGGTCTCCCGGGACATGTGGTAGTGTAGTGCTTGTTAGTGTAAATGTGTGTGTGTGTAAGGGGAGAGAATAGGACAAGGAAGAGGAAGGAAAGATCGTGCGCGGTCCGTGGCCCGTTTGGTAGGGTACTGCTCCGGCATTCACCTGGTGTTGATCGGAGAAACCACGGAAAACTACCGAACAGAGAAGCCGGCCGCTAGAATTCTCCTCTCTCATATTATTAGAAAAATAGATTTGCAAATCTGGTACATGGTTTAATTTATTTATTAGTCCATTAAATAGAAGTAATGATGATCTCCGGTACAATAAATTATTTAGTAATTAAAAGAAGTTGTAAATATTAGAATTAAATAGAGAACAGGAAAGTATTCTTGGAAAGCTAATAGAGCTCAAACTATTCAATAAGTACATGTTTTCATGAATGTTGGATTTTTTTTGCAAACCGCTTTTGATTGTCACATGCGACAGTGATTTCGTACAATGTTTATTTTTATTGAATTTGGAATTAGTTACATACGTAACGTAATTAGGTAAGAAATGATATTGATTCTACCTTCTTGCCAAAACCCAATTTATATGCAGTTGAAAAAGGTTTTGAAATAACAGTCGTCATCTTACGACGCTCTAAATGATCTTACTTTTCATAGATCTACAGACCTTGAACAGAGTGAACTTTGGATTATTTCATTTTCTTAGAAAATCTAGTGATAACTCTGACCACATTAAATCCATTGTTGAATGAGAGATTTCAATATTGATTTTCTGAGAATTCTCACGACAAAGAGTGTTTTTGAATTTATTTTTTTTTAAAAGAAGTCTTATAAAACTTAATTTAGTAATTACAGTGAAAAAAAAAAAGCAATGTATAAAATTAAAAAAAACCCAACTAGTTTTGGAATAATATCAAATAATAGTTTACAATGACCACACCACGAATGACACATGTATCAACAGCATTATAATTTACTTCTCTCAAAGCTTTCATTTCACTTTAACTCGGCTGTCGTGTAAACAAAACATTTCACGGAAAAGTAATACTTTGATCACTCAAGGATTAAAACATCCGTAAAAACAAACGTACGATTTACCTTTCTTTAACATTATAACGTATCTCCAATTTATGTTACTTAAAAATACAAACAAAATTAAGTAAAGTAATAGTTAACGCAAAAATAATAAAAAATATTCAGAATATTTTGAACACTAGTAAGAAATCTAAAACTATGTGGAGTATCGTGAAAACTACGACCACATCATCTCGATACTTTGCAGCGAATGTGTTTTAAAGGATAAAGAAAGAGAAGCAGGTAATCCGAAAAAAGTTGCAAATCTCTCCACTTTTCTAGAATTGCGGCTGATCTCAGGAATGCTAAATCTAAAAAAATCAAATCATATCTTCCTAAAACAATTTCTACTCGATGTTTATTTCCGAGACTTCTTCGAATGAACTCCTCAGAATAGTCAGTAAACCAAAAAATAAATATTCATCTGGTTTGGATGAATTTACGGATAGTTTATTAAAAATTTATGCACCTGTTTTTAAACATCCGTTAACTCGAATACAAAACAGCAAATATTAATTCACTTTTTAAGAGGGAAAAAAGTGAAATTCAAAATTACCGACAATTTCTTTTTCTTAGTTTTTCAAAATCATTAAAGAGGCTTTTTCTACGCATGAATGAAAACTTTTCTCAGGAAAAATCAAGCATTTTCAGACGTACAACACAGTTTTAGAAAATCAAATTGTAGGATTCTCCCATTTTTTTTTTTATATATATATATATATATATATATATATATATATATATATATATATAACACACACACACATTGCATTAATGAGAGTGCATACTTCAGCGACGCAGACCCCGAAACTCTAATAGTTCTAAAATAATAATGTAAAGAACCCCTAATTTTAAAATTATGCAATATGGAAATTTTTGGTTTGACTGATTTGGATAATTTATACTATGCAAATTTTTGGTTTGACAAATTCGGGCTCTACATATTGAGACTAGTACTCATTGAACCACAAACAATTCGTCATTGAGTGTTCCAAAACATACCTATCCAACTAAGAAAAAGTATAATATAAAAATAGTAGGTAAATGTGAGTTAAGAATAATAAAATGTAAATAAATTTTATATTCTTTTATTAAATGTGTTGTCAAACGGTTGAGTATGAATATTTTTTTCGGATCATCGAGCTTAATAGATATTCGATCTTTATCTCATTCAGGGAAGCTCTTATGCATCGTATTAGCCAGTAAAAAAAATAAAATAAAAGATGTTATAAAGCCATGTATATAAAAAATAAAATAAAAATGCATATTTAATTAAATTTTGTAAAATTGCCTATACCAATTCAGAAATTGAAAACAGCAGGATTACCTCTATTGAAGTCATTAAATATTGTTGAAGATATTACAATGTCTTTGAAATTACTATTTGGATATGCAAGTGTAACTGCCGAGGAAAAATTATATAAACCAATAAATTGAAATCCGATTTAAAACTTCTATGAAATTAAAATAAAAAAGTGTGATTCAAGAGCAGGAAATGCAGAATTTGACCTCACATTGGCTCAGATTTCATCTTACAAATATGCTCCAATAACATCTGGTGATGTAGTAGAATGTTCAAAAAGATTCATTTCTCACAAAAGGATGAATTTGACTGAGAAAATTTTGAAAAATTGTTGAGTGTGCCTGTTTCAAAAGACAACGAAAAAAGTACCAAGCTAAAATTTGATTGTGCATGTTTTGTCAAATTTTATATGGCATATGTTTGCAGGTTTTAGCATTTTAAAGGGCACGAGATGTCTAGATGTCTAGTAAAATTGAATTGTTTTATTTGAAGAGGAAATATTTTGTTCACTTGGCAAGGGAAATGTTTCAAAAATTATCAAAGTCAAAACTATTAAAACAGTAATGACATTTCTTTGCCCAAGAATCATTAACACAATCTGAGATATTTTTCTCTGGTAATTTTGAAGATGAATAATAGCCAAAATCATTGCATGTTTGAGAATGCAGTGTTATCCATACTATATGCCACAAACAGCACACTGTGGAGAACCCTAATTACGAAAAACTTGAAACCTTTTTTCCTCACAAACCAAAGTAAAAATTAATAACCTTTCAAAAGAAAAATACAAATTGTCAAACTCCATGAGCTTGATTCAGAACTCTAGTTGTAAAACAATGTCCTGAAAAACCAGCATTTTGATGTTAATGACACTTTTCTAGTGGGAATGTGAATTCTTTATATTACTCATACTCATTTGTAGTCATTCAGCGAGCACTACTACTTAGTACACATTGAAACTATAACAGAATTATAACACAAGTTATATTACCTATGAGAATTTAAAATAATTTGCCTGCTCAAAAATGATTACACTAAAAAAGTGAACCATTAATGTATATACATTTTGTGAATGTTAAATACGAATGAAATCACAAAAGTCCATGATGCTTGCAAAATTAGCAAAATGTTTATTGGCATCACCTTCAAAACATTTCATGATCTTGTCATAGAATGCAATAGCCATTTAGAATTAACAATATCCATGAATATCTGCATCAGTGAACCATCACCTGTTACAATTACAAATTTCCATCACCTGTGCCAAAAACTACCTGAAAAATAAAATTAATACAATAGTATGTGAAAATATAATTAAAGTGATGATGATTGAAAAATTAAAAAATAGAAAGTGTTTTACGGAAGTTTATTGAGGAATGCATTATTATTTTCTTCAATTATTCACAGAACATGATAGGCTTTAGTCTCAATTTAAATACAGTACTCAAAATGTTGTACGCTTATGACATATGGGAACACTACACAACAATTAATTCTACAATTTCTAATTGCCATTAATGACACTTCAAGACTATATTAAAATTACTTCAATGAATTGGCAACATAATAAATATTATTTTTTTAAAATTTTAATACGAATTTGCAATGCTAAATTGAGTATTAAAAACTAATCAAATAACTTAAAACCGTTTCTAATAGGTACTTTTTTTACAATTAAAAAAAGCACAAATGAATGCAAAATAATGAGTTTGGAAACCAAGCCCATTCTATATCTCTAATCTATAATTCTATATCCACTTAACAACATTAGAATTTGATTGGAATGATTGAAGGCGTTGTCATTGTCAACAATATTATTTATTTTACAAATAGCAGCTTTCGATGGCTTAGCCATCATCATCAGTTTTCTGCTGTCTGGGAGCCACGCGTCGTGGCTCGTGGCTCGTTCGTGGTTCGTTAGGTCCGTTCGTGGCTCCCAGACAGCAGAAAACTGATGATGATGGCTAAGCCATCGAAAGCTGCTATTTGTAAAATAAATAATATTGTTGACAATGACAACGCCTTCAATCATTCCAATTATGTAAATGTCAACTACACCTCACCACTGAATCAATATCAATTAGAATTTGAATTGAATGGATTCAAACCGATGATGTAAAACGAAAAACGGAATTTTACAATTTTTATTAAAACAACGTTGAACTGGATTAATGACCAAGTTTTCTACGTTATGTCCAGTAGAAATGCACATAAACTAATATTTGCCTTTCTATTATTACAACTCATGATAGAAATATATACATACCTAAAAGTTACAATTCCCTTCCACCATTCTCTTTTAATCTTGGTTGACAATTTTGTTGTGTGTGTGTGTGTTTAACAGATGTTGAATGTTTTTCAATGTATATTTTCTTCAATACGTAATTAATCTGATAAGGTACCTGGTTGCCGTGGACAGCTAGTGCTCTGCAACATGATTAAGCTTGATGTGGTCGACAGGTCCGTTTATGAAGCAACGTCAACCTCTCAGATATCACAGGCCGGTTGGTCCATCAAGGTCAGCAATCTTAAATGCTGTTGTAACCAGGAAAGGGAGTAAAGCAACAAGGTCTCTGTTTCACATATGAAGGTTTTGTGTAACTATTGAAACCTTTTTGGGATTTATGGTATCCATTTTTTCAGTGAGAGCTTACAACTTTAGGTTTGAATTGAGATTCGAATGAAATGCAAGTAAAACAACAAGAAAATAAAAATTGAAAAAAATTGACACTATTCCTGATACAAAGCAAATTTCTTCTGCCTTTTAAGATTGTTTATTAAGACATACCTCGTGTTGCAGCTTTTCTTATTACTTTCCTTGATGCAAATATGGCTGATACGCAACCGTTGCACAGATCCACGTCTCCATTGTACTCATCGCAACGCACTACAAGAAAATGAACGAGTGGCGCTCATGCACGAGATTCTACGAGCTTCTACTGCCTTCCCCATTTCTGATGGGCTGTCAGATAAAATGCAGTTTTGATTCACTACAAAAACTTTATTCGGCGGAATCTAACCTCTCAAGCCCGCCGCTTCAACGACGCATCTCTCATAAGCTTGTACGTTCAGAATTTATTAGCATATTAAACGGTCCCTATGTAGTAAGAGGTTCTTCATTAAAGTGACAGAACATTTAAATTAGATCTTCATATAATTGGAGATATTTGTTCCTCATAATTACTTGTTTTATGTCATGATTGAATGATTGATTGTTTCGTGTTTCCAGGCGCGTCAACTGCTTCAGTTATTAGTCCCGTTAGTTTAGTGCATGTTTTTGGCGGGAGATCGCGGTGATCTTCCACCGCTGGAAGGCGAGATCCGGCGCCGACCTACCGTCGGCTAGTGTGGTTTCCCCATAACAAGGACTCTCCCCCCAGCGGGGCACCGCCCCAGTCGGGACAAGCTCTAAACTCCCGACCGGTCTCCCGGAATATGTGGTGTGTAGTGCATGTTAGTGTAAGTGTGTGTGTGTGTAAGGGGAGAGGATAGGACAAGGAACAGGAAGGACAGAACGCGCGCGGTCCGTGGCCCCTTTGTTAGGGTACTGCTCCAGCATTCGCCTGGTGTTGATCGGAGAAACCACGGAAAACTACCGATCAGAAAAGCCGGCCGCTAGAATTCTCCTCCAGACAGCAACTGAATTCGACCTAGCTGAAAAGCTAGTGTCGAAAATCCTGCCGCCGTCAGGACTCGAACCTAGGACCTCCCGGTCAGAGGCGCTGCAGTGACATCAGTTGATGCACTGAGCTATGCGCCAGCTACCGGTATATGTCATGATATTTCTCAGAGTTTAAATTATGTCTTAACAAGTTCAAGATAAGTTTTCTACATCCACTTCACGCTTGGCAAGTGCGCAAATCTCAAAGATAATCTCAAAAGTAGAAATTCCAACTGATCTCATATCACTGATCTCATGTTGATTATATTCCGAAATTTCGAGAACATCTGAAAGTGGAAAGGGCGAAGAGCAACTCGTTTTACAACGCTGTCTGCCTCTGAGGCTACCGCCGACAAGGAAATTACCTGGAAGACGAGAAGCAGGCCGTACGATAATTCGGAGTAACGAAGCGACGCCCTGATTACAGCGTTCCTCTCGGCTAAGCCGTGCCACGTTTTGTGAGTAATACCATCACATATTTTACGAAGTGCTTTCCGAGAGCCGCTCTCCTCGTGGAAGGGTGATCTCGCTAGGGGAGGATTATCGAAACGAATAGCATCGGAATCCATTTAGATGGCTTTAGAAGAAGAGGCATCGCATGTCGCCAGTCAGTCTCTTCTTCTTCCACATTAGCGGAGTGTCAAAGAAAACTAGTAGTACTACAGTGAGAAGTTTCTCGCAGTGTTTATAATAGTTGCGAAATATTATAACACTAGCAAAACCCGTTAGACAGCCTGCTCTCTCTTTTCCCCCATTCTCTCCCTCTTTTTCCATCTCTCTTTCCTCCTCGCTTTTTCCTTCCCTCTTGTATACCGACTTCTCTTTTTCCCTCTCTCCTTTTCCATCTCTCTCTTTCTATTTTCCCTTAACTCTTCCCCCTTCTTACTATTCTCCTTCCTCTCTCTTTCCGCTCTCATCCTTTCCCCTCTCTTTCCCCCTGTCATTTTCTCCCCTCTCTCTCATTTACCCTTTCTCCTTTTCTCCATTCTCTGTCTTTCCTCTTCGTTCTCTTTTGAGTTCGTTCTCTTATGAATTGCTGCAATCTTACCAAAATATCTACATTTTTATTATATTTTAGCATTTTTATTTTTTGAAACTATTTCTATT
Source organism: Teleogryllus oceanicus (assembly GCA_964035755.1). Taxonomy (NCBI): domain Eukaryota; kingdom Metazoa; phylum Arthropoda; class Insecta; order Orthoptera; family Gryllidae; genus Teleogryllus; species Teleogryllus oceanicus. The sequence goes on along the minus strand of CAXIVR010000007.1, from coordinate 18,723,380 downwards.
TAAATTTGTTGTTATATTTGAACAATACCCTTTTTTTATCTTACACTAATTCAGAATTGCCGCCCGTGAAAATTTTGAAGAGAGTCCTTCGAACATTCCGTGTTCGTCCTTGAATTTTTTACGTGCGTACCATTGTTGTCATTATTGCCAGAGATAAAATCCTCTTTCAAAAACAGTGGGTAGAGAAATTCTTTATTTTTAAATTTGATTTAATAAATATTTCATTAATGGAATTTCAAATTGTGTACATTTATTTTACTGTCTTCCTCTTCTCAATCCTCTTAAGAAGAAAAAGTTACGTAATCGTACACCGGAAAACTCTTATTGTCGAGTCTTGGTAAGGAAGAAGTGGATAAAATCATTGACATTTCCGGGTTTGTAGGCTTTGGACTAACGGACACTTGTCCATACGTTTTGCCTGCAATTGTGGCAGGCGTTCTCAGTGGCGTTGCTGGCGGGGGCGTGTTCTGCCTGGCAGCACCGCGTTGACTGACGCTCCCGCGGCTCTGGAGCCCGTATTTATAATTAAACGTATGGACAAGTCTCCGTTAGACCTACAGACCCGGAAATGTCAAATAATGTAGAAAACGGCCGTGAAAGCCTACATTGTATGGATAAAATCTGTTAAATCTGTAAAATCTATGTAGTAAATTACTTCCTCTAACTCGTGGTGTAGCCAGAAGCTATGTTTTGTGGGTCTTTCATACCGCAAAATCGATTGACGGCAAAACGCGTCTGACCGTTTGTGGACAACGCTAAAGCGTAAGATATTCAGCCGATATTTGGATTTGTCAAACGGATATTTGGATTTTTGAGAATGAAATTAATGAAATTTGTTCTTACATATTGTACAAGTATCTGCTTTTACATATTCGTTTTTTAGAGTTTTCGCTTTATATTTATGTTCATATCTTGCAATTTCATTCTACATATTTTCCGGACTCTACTCGTGGCTTATAAGCTTCGTGGCTTATAAGTATAATAAGCTTCGCTCAAGTCGGGAACTGTGATTAGTAGACGGCCGAACGCGCATTGTTTACAGACAGGGTTGAACAGTATCTACATACTTCTATGTGAAATACGCTTTTTTTGTATTTGAAAAATTGTTGTTGTTTTTAGTTTTTTGGGAATGTACTTAAGTATATAAAAATGTGAATTTAAAAAGAGAAATACTTAAAACATTGTTAATGCAAATGAAAAAGAAGATAACAAAGATAGTTTGTTTTTGTTTGATTCTGCTAGTAAATTCCTGAAACAGAAACAAGTTATCTTTCAGCTGTTGAATTTGAATTCTCTTCATTTTTAAAAAATAAATCTAAATCATTAAACAGCTATACAATTATTCGACAATAAAAAGCATTTATTCGTTATAAAACAAGTTTATGTTTATCGTCGCAATAACCGTTCAATAACCGTTTTCCTTCGCGGGTTTTATACATTCGCAAACTAGAGTTTATTGTCAGATGATTTGTTTGAGAATGTAGTCGTTTTAATGAAATTCCATTGTTTTGAGTGAGATATTTTTTGATATCGTTTTAATTTTTATTATAATTCACATATACACATATTTTTAATTATAACTCACAGTAAAATGTGTTGTTTCAATAAAAATTTACAATATGAATGTATTTACTGCATTTTGAGTATTTCAAGTATTTTAAATGCACGTATTTTTGTGTCAAAAACTACTTTTTTTCTTTTTTACATTCTCATATTTGGACGTATATACGTAGTAATATACGTAGTATAGAGACAGTGGTAATGCTGCGGAAAATCGATTTCGAGATTTCAACAGAAATACACGTTTTGGGCTTACCTGGTACAAAAAAGGGTGTTATTCCTGCTTCCAGGAATCCACTATTGTATAGGATACATACAAGGGAATATGAAAGTGGCCGGAAAGAATTTTGGGCTTCCCTCTTTCTTTCCAAAAAATGGAAACATCTCATGCAAACGATATTAGACTTTTTGACCACTTTCCAATTACTCAGTAAATATATTCAAAAATACTAAACGTATGAAAATATAGGATTTATTGGCAATTGTACACATTGACAAATAAAATGCGACCCTGAAATAAGTTTGGGCTAGTCTCGTTCTTATTGAAAAAAATATATACCAATCCTAAATATTTTCCTATCTTCAATATTTGGGTTGTAAAAAACCTAAATTACACTGATTTTGCTTCCAGCAATCAAAAGTTGTATAAAACGCATACGACTTTCTCTCTCGCGCGCCAATTTCTCTGGGCGCAGTGACTGCTAGCTCTAGTAAGCTTGTTGCCTTGTCCGCGTTGAAGAGAAGACGGTGATTTTTTCCATCTGAAATAACTCGCAATTTGTAACTTAGAATTGACAACCAACCTCCCTAATTAGGCTGGCGAAACATAGTCTTATCAAGTGATCTTCCCAATTTGAATATGCATTAGTAAAATTTATTGAGTTTCGAAATATTCGTCTCTCTTATGCTCATATATCTCGTCGTTCGAGGGTCCAAAATTTCAGGTGGGAGCACTTCTTTGCACCAGAACACACGTTCTGTATCATTTTATTCTCCTAGAAACTGTCATCTTGGTGAATAACTTCGTGATGCACGTCCTTTGGGGTCCATTCAACGGTCCATACGAAATTTCGATGTCTTTTTATCAATGCAGAATTTTTTGTTATTGCAGGCCTCATCCTTGGAGGTATTGTAATGTTTTTCACCGATTTCGGACATTTTATTCCAATATTGAATCTTCTCTGACCAAACCGTCAGGGGAAGCTCCAAGAAAAGCATGAATTGTGTGAACAAAGAGAAAGCATCTTTGAATAATTAGGCCTTTTTTTCTTGAAAACAATCAATAGCGCGTGATTGTTTTTCCCCTTCCTTCCGCTCCCTTTCTTACATCATGGCACTTGACCGGAAATCATCATAGAGCAGTTTTTTAGCGACAGGAACCCACTTACTGCCTCTTACAAACATATCCGAAATTGGATGCGGTGAGTCTGTCTTTTCTTTCTAACTGCCGTCCCTCAGATTGCGCCTGCCATCTTATTGTTATTTCAAGCTCCACTATTTCCTCTTTATTGCAATGAGGTCATTGCTAGTCGCCGGACCCAAAACTTCCCCCTCTGTCACGCCGATTAGGAAGGTCCCTGATTTGACACGGCTCAGCGCAAGACGCGCGAACGCGTGCCAGGAGCTCTATTCAAAAGATTTACGATTAGGGTGCAATTGTCTCCCGGGGACAGCCCTTCAGGCAAACGGCGGCCTGTCCACGTGCACGGCTAGGCACCGGAACAAGTAAATTATAGAGATCCCGGCTACTGTTTAAGTTATCCCGTAGGACCCATATAAGCATCACGAAGACAGCAGAAAGGACTGTTTTGTTCATCTCCGGTGTACTGGCCAAAACACATGCACAACAAAGACCACCAATCAGGCGCCCAGAAAATGAGGTTAATTCGAAAATACCCTATCGGCTTCCGACTCGCGTCGAATATTCTGGAAACTAAGATTTCGGCCAATAACATTCAAAATTCCAATCACGTGAAGGAGCGATGGGCGAAACTAAGAAAAAGAGTGGGGATGCGACGCAGGAAGCTCGAGAGCGGCGGATTTTTGGCAGAGGACGGATAGAAGGCGAGAGAACGTGACAGAATTGAGACTGCTGTGTTGAGGAGAAGTAGTGGGAGCAGTGACTAGTGGTGGGTCGACCAACGGAGTGCAGGCCGCCCAGTATAAAAGCACAGACAGGAATTTATTCCGATTTCAACGGGCCGGCGCCTCCATAAGGATTGATTGTGCAGCCGAGTCATTGAGGCTGGCCTGGTGAGGAGTGGGTGGCGTCAGACGGCTTCCTCCAATAACCACCGATCGGAACCAGGAGCACTAGCACCGCACGCATTGCTGCTTCCGGTTGGCTGCGCCTTGCCGTGGTGCGGCTCGTGACAGCGACTGCTTCGAGGACGACTACGGATGTGCAATCATCGAAAGAGGTGAACCAAAGACTTTCATTTTTGTACTAATTCCAAAGACATTAAAAAAGGAAAAGAGTCATTTAATGTAAATAATATAGAATTTAGTTTAAGAGGCTTCCTTACCAAACTGTATTATAGAAACAAAAGCAATAAATGTGTTCTTGCCATTCAGGTGATTGACACCTAATGTGACAAAACTTTGTAATTATTGTAAAGTAGTGGTAGTAGTAGCAAACCCAGTGCATGCCCTCATTCAAGAGTGCCCACCCCTGAGGTTCTCGAATGCCGGTGCCAGGTGACAGGTAAGTGCCCGTTTGGCGCCCTTCATTGATAAATTTAACGCGCACACCTGTCAGCTGATTACCGACGCACTTCGGTGTGACGGTATTTTCCCCCCCTTTGTGAGGTACCCAGACCGCGAGCTGCGCGCATTGCGCGCATGCGTGGGTTGCCGTAAGCGGCAGGATGGGTTCATCACATTATTAAGTGACAGTTGGTAGATCTTCTTCCATTTTTATTGTTGTCAGTTCGCTATCCTCCAGGTCCAACTGCATAGCACACACATAAGCTGCTGGCCAGCTAAAAAGCCGAACTAACGGGACAACTTTTGAAAAATGTCACTGTCGGATGAGAACATACATTTATACTCGATTTAGGGTAGTTTCGTTTCGTTTTATGTTGGCAAAAGTTGTTGCAAACCGTCACACAAATACCCTGAATATATTACCTTCAAGCGGTAGGGACATTTTTTAAAATTTAAGTTTGCAATGAAACAATGACTATTTCCGTAGATACCGCCAACATTCAAAGCCATCCAAGTGAAGTTGTGTTAGTTTACGAGTGGCGCTAAAGATTTGCATTTTGCGTTTTGGTGCTCTTCGTTCTTTGCGTTTTATCGTTCAATTTATTTATTTAGAAGTACTAGGCGTTTTTTAGTTTTATTTATTATTTTCCAATTGTTTTCTTTAGTAATGATAATAAAGTTAATTGAAATAGTTATAGTATATATATATATATATACTTAACAACAAAATTTATACCGAATTTATTCCGAATAACCTACTATTGTTGTTGAGAATAGAGACAGCGACATTTCGTTTTCCAAACCGTGTAGGTTATTGTCGACGATACTAATTGCACAAATCCTTCTCTGCTCTTGAGACTGCATTCGGTGAAGTTCAAGGTTCCACATCGAGCTGTAGAAGTGCTGCCCATTGACGATAAAATTTCCAGAATTAATCAAATGTATATTTTTAAACTGCAGACTCGGATCTGTTACTAAGTAAGCATCAAAAAATTAAGAAACATGGATTATTCACTGGTGGTCATACAAGATAAGCATAGGGACAAAGACGCTTACAGTTCTTCAGTGACTTCGGGGCCAGCTGCATGCAGAACAAAATCCCAGCGTGGAGGTGTTGAGAAAATGGACCCCAACAACTTGCACTATAAAAAGCAGCCGTAAATGTTGGTGTGTAAGAAAAAAAATGCTTATTGAACACGTTTTACATTGTTAGTAACAAAAGTGTCTGTACTATATTGGTTAAAATTAAAATTTTTTTAAAAAAAATTAATTTTCATAAACAATTCATTTAAGTATTTATATGATCCTGAAATGCAAATTTTTGAATAGAAAGAATTTTTTCAAACCAATTTTTGAATGCTTATTGCGACTGAGCCATTCGAAATATCGAAGAAGTTTATTGAAAAATATGCTTAAAATTGTTTAAGAGCTTATTTTCGAAGTTCGTCGTTTCCTCCCTGGTCACTGGTTCCGGTACCTCGAAATAGTTATTAAATTATATTATAAACATATAACTATTTCTATTAAATTAATAATCATTTTCGGGTTCAGATATATATATTAGAGTTGCGAATGGATCTCACCTTTCAGAGTTATTTTAGAGCCTTGAAGCAGAGGATACGAAGGAAGAAGCTAGTGGATGAGGCAAGATCAATCCACACTCCACTCGAGGCAGGATGCTCTTCGAAGGTAACTTTCTGGAAACCAAATAAAGATTTAGTAAGTGACGTTCACGCGGAGTGTTTAGTTGGATATTACTCCAAGCTCTATTCATAATTTCTTACTAAGGACCACAGCAAGCCGTGCCGACTTACATCAAAACTTGTCATTACTTGCAGACTTAACCTACCACGAGCTGGCGTATCGGCGTGCTATTAATTACTAGGACCCGGATTTTAATGACAAGTCATATTTTTCTGTACCTTCGGGTGAATTTTAAAACCATTTATGCACGAATCTAGGTATTGTCGATTAGAAAAACGTATTTTTATTGTGATATAAAGTCATATTTACACCGTTTTTAGTAAAAGGTCATATTTTTGCTACATTTTGTCCAAAATGCATACATATGATATATTTTAAGGACAAAAGAATAAAAAGCTTAAAATGTGTCTCGCATGACCATGTGTCAGGTATATTGTCACAAATAAACTGAACAATTTTAGCACAAAAGATTATTTGAAACCTAAGTGAATTTGAACGGCGTGAGTTGAGTCAAGGTCATGTGGCTGAAAAAGTGTACAACGAATTGCTGAGTGTTCTTCAGAAAAATCCTGGATATTCTACAATGTGCAAAATTAGCGATATAATTTAGAAAATGCCCCAGCATTCGAAGAAAAGGAACCAAAGCTGCACTGCAGTGACATCGCCGCTTTCAAATGTGCTCCCGACGTCATGTAATGTGTACAGGAGCTTTCCCAGATATCTATCCTCAGCGACAACTGTAGGTATTTTAAGATGTAAAACCTGAAAATGTACCTTGTGATTCAATGCAACTCTCTAGAAACTGAAGACTGAGAGGAAATTAGAAAACATTAAACGAGAAGTATACAGTAGAAAAGCAAGACTTTTGTTTGATGGGTTTTATTTTACTAAACTTTATTTGTTTTACAGACACAAGCTTTTTTTAACGCTAGTTAGTTCCACAGACTGCAACTCGTATGTACCATACAATCTGTTCTTGAGTGAATTTTGTATTTATGTTATACCAAAAAAATCAACAGGAATTAAAAAAAGTAAAGTTGTATAACGTCATTTTATTTTTTATGGTCCTATTTATATAGGTTTTACGTCATAAATGCTTGCATATTTCGCTGATTTGTAGGTCATTAAAATCCGGGCACTATTAATTACTTGCTATTTTGGAAGTAAACGCACCGTTTTCAAAAAGTCAACCTCTTGATGGAATTACGCAGTTCTAAAAAGAGTATCCTTTAATAGGGGACGTAGAACATCAAGTATTGGCTTCGTAACTTCCCTCGACCAAAAGCAGCTCTCACCAAGACGGTGCGTCTGGCGCGTCGGCTGCGTCGAACGCACGTGAAGATCACGAGAAGATCGCCAGAGCTAGCAGAACGGGAGGTGATCGAGCGGAAGATCTGTTTTGGCATCGATTTTGAAGTACCTTAAAAGAAATCAACAGATTTGGCTTCGATTGACCTACGCGTGTTGCAGTGAGAAGAATAGGGAACGCTATAATCGTTATGCGATTCCGAGGCGGATAACGTGGGAAGGTGTAATGTCAGATAGCTTCCTTTAATCGTATGTTCTAATTTAACGTCGTGATCCTTAAAAGAAATCAACAGATTTGGCGTCGGTTGACCTACGCGTGTTGTAGTGAGAAGAATAGGGAACGCTATAATCGTTATGCGATTCCGCGGCGGATGACGTGGGAAGGTGTAATGTCAGATAGCTTCCTTTAATCGTCAGTTCTAATTTGACGTTTTATCAAGCACCGGGCAAGTTTCTCTCTGCAAGCGTAAGTATTTTCTCTTTTCTAATTTTTTCTCATAAATGGTATATTGATAGACACAAATCGCTAAAGACCATGTTGAAGTACTGTACTTCTCACGTAGCACCTAATTCGCCTTTCTTTAGATATCAGTTTGGGTTTCTGTATAGTTTTTATCACTGTGGTTCAAAACTTAATTTTACAGTGACATGTTGGTAAGGTCATAAGTAGAGTACGGAAAACATTTTGTAGATGTGGTAGAATATGTATATCAGTATGTAAAATGAAAGTAATGTGTAAAAGTATATTTAATAAGCAATATGGAAATTCACAATGATTCATTCAAATTAACTAAAACTGCTCGTGTAAAAGGGAAGTAGGTAGTAAGCAAGTGGCTGGGCAGGTAGGCCGGCCAGTGCGGCGACGATCGCTGAGACTCGCGCCCAAAGTGCACCTCGACAGCAATTGAACTGGCGGATGGTTTTGTCCATAGGCGGCGTGGGAGGCAGCAGGCAGGTATCGCGCGTTCGCTTTGCGCTAAGCGGGTTTCGCGTGGATCAATCGTTTGCGGCAGCCGTTCGTGCACCGCCAGCGGAAGCGCCACAGCTCACGAGAGACGCGAATCAGCAGAAGCCCACGCCTGGTCACCTCCCCGCAAATTAACCCGGGAGTGCCCGCAATAGGTAGACTCACGCCAGAGACCGCAATGTATCTCTCAGGTATAGCTGCAACTTTTTGTGACTGCGAATAACCTGAAGGCCATTTAATGTCCATGAAATACACATTTTATTCAGTTTGCACAAGTCCCACAATGCACTTGTTAATTAATCTTATACTGCAGAATTTTTGTTTGAATACTTATGATGAGCAAGGTACAAACTGACAAAGTACTTGCAAAAATCATTAAACATATTATTATCCTATTAAATAATATTTAATACAATTTCCACTAATTATTTGGAATAGAAATTTGTCTTTTTTTTTTAAAATCCCAATTTTTTTCATTTCCCTACATAGACGTCTTCTTTCTCTTTGGTAAGGAACTGTGGCAGTCGATTGCAGATAAGGCAAATTATTACATTTTTTGAATAGGCACTTGTCATAGACGTGGCTGAAAAGAATGTCATGATACGTACCGCTGAGGCCAGGAGCTCACAACGTGCTGGAGCCATTGCACCCAAACGTGATATGACATCGCGCAGCGCAGCGATAAGTTTTTCACGGGAATATTCAGCGAAAGGATAAAAATACAAGCTCAGGCGATCTCAGAAAAGTGCAATGAAGAAATACATGAAATATCGGACGACTAATAATTGAGGAAAATAAAATTACCGTGCATTGGATCTCACAGATCTATTGCGAGCACTCCCGGGTTAAGAACGAGCAAGAGTCGAGAGTTCGCGGCTCGTGCAGCGACAGGCCTGTCTCTGCCGGGCGCGTGCGTGCGCATGGCCTGGTTGCGGTTGGAGGCGCTGATTGCCGCCAGATACCTGGGTAGGCCGAGTCCAAGGACTGGGGGTGGGGCGCGAGAGGCAGGTCCCGGGCTGGAACGGCCCCCGTTGATGTGGCTTCACCGAAATTTGCACAGAGCATTTTACATTTATTAACTTTTTATTTCTTCACGAAGTCTGCTGAGGTCATTAGCAACTAAAATATTTTTTTTTTTTTTTATTTATTTCCACCTGTTCGGCATTTCTGCCTTTCAGGGATGTTAACATTTTACAACATAATTATTGTCATTCCTTCTCACGCTAATTGTCCTGATTGTTACAGGCTGTTTTCATTGTATACTTTTTAAAAATAGACTATTCTGATGGGCAATATATTAATATCGTCTTTAAATGAAATATTCGTGATTTAATGTGAACTAAAATATTAAAATGAAAACAGCCACGTACAGTAATTACACGTTGCATTGCAATGCATGAAACTGCCGCCCCTGCTTGCTTGTCTACCTGCCACCGCCGCCGCTACCTACTACCTTCCCTTCCCCCAACTCTTTCCCTAAGCGACAGTCTGATCGTCGAGCTGGGTGGCCGTTGTACGAGCAAGCAACAGCTTGATCCCGTGTTCCTACAGCCCGGAAAAATATGTAGTATGAATGAAAAAATATGTACATAAACATGTAAAGAAAACTAAGAATAAGTATAAAATTTGTAAAATCAGATATAATATGCAACAGCAGAATTTACTACAACCATTTACTACTTGAATACTGCTCAAGCATCCTCTCAAAATATTCTAAATTACACTAATAAAATATTTATTAAATTAATTTTAAAAATAAAACTTGCTTGGTCTACTTTTTTGGAGAGTAGAGTTTTATCTTTGGCAGCAATGAGAGCAAGGGTACAAACGTGGGAATTCAATGACCAGCAGAGAATCACTGTAGGGTTCTCTTCGAACATGTTTGCGACAACCAATCTTTTTCGGAACTGGCGATTTAATTTCAAAAATATGACGTCACTCATATTTTCCACACCTAAAAGTAATATTCTTAGGGGTGTTCCGCACTTGTTGCTGCCCTACGCAGTATGGACTGAAGTCCGAACAGAACGCGTACAGTTGGCCACGTCCTGATGTGCGACATCTCCGCTCTTTACCACACAATTCTGAGTACGAAAAAGTACACAATTTTTTTCTATAAAAATTTTATTGAAAATGAATGAAATATTTTGGACAATAATTTCAAGGAAACTGGTTTTGCTATGTAAAATGGCAAAATGTTTGGTTAGGAATGATGTGCCACGATCACAATTTTGAGAACTACATATAAATACAAAAAATATGTAATTACATAAGAATCCGGGGTCTTAGTGACGATAGCTCCACTTGTGTCATCACCTAGAATCTTTCCCAGTTAGTGTCAAAATTACCTGAATCTTCATAAGTGTCATAAGAAGCAAAGAGTTAGATAACTGTAGATTACAAATTACGTGAAAAAGTGAATTACCATTTCTCGTAATTTGTAAATCTACACTCACGCAAAGACACCTCAACTTTCACTCGTCATAAGAAGTAGGGTCTGAATCGCAAGAGCCATCTGAACTGTGCTCGGTGAAACGTATAACAATTGATTCAATAGTTCCATCACGCACACAGTATTTCGAATAGTCTTTCACCTACAATGTTTCCTTGTTTGGTACATCACCTCGTACGTTGATTTCTGTCTCTTTCCGTATCCCTCGGCACCACCGTGTGACATCTCTCCTAACTCCACCAACGGAAGGCAATAGGGAGTTTTTGCCCCTCGAACGTTATAGCAATCGAAAGCACTATCGATCTTTTATGCATAAGCAGTTCGAGTTTCGCATCACTTTTGTGCATCTGCGCAAAAGATCGAGATCGCTGTCAATTGCTGCCCGCTAAGGCGTGCAAAATCTCCCTAATAAAGCCCTCACAGACCCTCGTTTGTCATCGGAAGCGATTGCAGATCCTGCGCAGATCTGCTGACTCCTCACACGGCAACGCCGCAGGGAGAGAGGCGAAACGGAGACAAGTACCTTTGAGACTTGCATTTTCATGACGCGAACTACAGTTTCTGGTAACATTGGGTAGCGTTTTATCTCATTAACTAAAAATAAATTATACATTTTAAGTACTTCTAGTTTTTATAACATAGCCGCAGTAACCTACAGTATAATTTTTGTTATTTACTAAGTGCCGAAAGCAAGGGTAGGCCTTTGAGATCGGAGTCGATAGGACAGACATGCAATACTGTCACAAGTTCTGCTGTACAGGATAACAGGAAGACACAAGAGAGAGAACATGAAGTTTTTGTGGCTGACTTACGAAATTTTCGAAGTTCTTACGTTTGTAACATGAAAGGCACATAACATGAGTTGTGCAGTTTTCGGATAATGTTTTTGATGGATTACTCACTTTCCTTAATTTTTCAAGTCATGAGTTAAGCAGACAACTATCTTCTTTTCCTTCTTCGAGACTGCGGCAGAGATTTTTTATTGGGATTGTAAGGGATTCTGATGCAGAAGCAACAATGGTATTCTGAGGTTCGCAGTGGACATTGGGTGTGTGAAGCTAGCCATCATAGCACAATCACAACAAACCAAATGGAATATTTAGTACTCATTTACTACTAATTTATTACCCAAAAATTAAATTTATTACTCTTGCTGTTTATGAAATATATGCGGTTGTGCTGGCGTGACTCAAGCTGGCACAACCAAATTTTAAAAAATTAGCACAATCAATTCAAACTAATAAGAATTTACCCCAAAATGAATTTAGTCTTGCAGTTTATGAAATGCATATGGTTAAAAACAGCATAGTTATGCAACTACGCACGACATTCGAGTATACAATTAGCTAGTACCAACGGCCACCAACAACTAAAACATGTAAGATAACTAAATAAACAACAATAATTTATTACTCCGAAGATAAATTCATTACCGTTGTCATGTAATAAACAAATATTGTTAAAAATAGAATCATAGTTGTCCGACCATGCCAGACCTTCAAATTCGATAATAGAGAGAACCAACGAGCACTATCAAATAAAACCAAGAACATAATTAAACAAACATTTTTGAACTAATTTATTACTCTAAACAGAAATTTATTAGTTACCGTTTATGAAATATATATTATTATTATAATCTGCTTAGTTATGTAACCACAGACGACATTGGAGTGTTAAATTAGAGAGTATGAAGAGGCACAAATACCACAAAGCTATTAGATAATTAAATGCACTTTCAATACTTATTCATTGCCCCAAATAGAAATGTATTACCAATTTGGGGTAGCGTTTCAGATTTTTTCTAAGGCTTTTTGATTTTGGTGTTTCTTCGCCCGTAAGAACTAATGTTAATTTTTCTCTTTGAACAGCCCTAATTTATAGAATATGAAAGCGGGAATACGTTTTTCTTAGAGCCTCAAATTGGTTCTAAATATTGTGTGGCATTTTATAATTTTTGTGATGATTTTTAATTTTGGTGTTTATTCGCCCGTAAGAACCAATGTTAATTGCTTCCTATTGTACAGCCTTAATTTTTGTAATTTTTCCTTTTTTTTGAATTTTTAATTTTGATTTTTTCCCAAAACCAATTAATTTTTTTTTTCCCTTTTTAAAAAAAAATTTTTTGAGCCTAAAATTAACCTTAAATTTTGGGTGTGGTTTCATATTTTTGAATTGATTTTGAGACGGATTTTCTGAGTGGGCGCTACTAGCTTTAGTCTAAAGTTAACAGCGCCCACGATTTGGGGAAATCCAAAAGAGCCAAAAATTCGGGACTAGAGCACTTAATTAGCCAAAAATGTTTGATATAGTTTGGTTGAGATTGATTTTTGGACACTGCTAGCTGTGGCTGTGGTATGGCTGTTGCAGTGCCATATCAGATTTGGAAATCCCGGACCCCTTCTCCCACAGCCATTTTAGCCTAGCCCTTTGCGGCGGATGACGGTGAAAGAACGACAGCCCGATGCATGGTCGTACTGACTAAGAAACCATCTGTTTCACAATGGATAAGATCCGCAGAAATAATTCAAGATTTTCATCATGAAATATAATGATGGAGTCTCACAATTATTATACTAAATCTTGGTAACTCAGACACAGAAGTGAGATTCGATGTATTATAAAGTACGAGTATACACACTTTAGTTTTATTCGATTCGCGTGTCTATCATCATCATCATCATCATCATCATCATCATTATTATTATTATTATTATTATTATTATTATACATTGTTTTTCTCGGTATTCACCGGATTTTTATTTGAATTTGTGTCGGATTAATAACCAAGACACAGGTCAATTCATGTTTCGTCGCAATTTCGGAATTTTCGAACAATCCTGCATGTGTTTAAGGTGATCGTTTTTTGCATAATTTTATAGGTATATTTTGGTATTTGAATAAGTTCCAGATTTTTATGGATGTTATTTGGTATAACTCCTGTGCACGAAATGACCAGAGGAACAAAATGAACTTTTTGGAGATGCCATAGTGCCTTGACTTCAGCTGCTAGTTCTGTATACTTTGTTATTTTTTCTGCATGTGCTGTTTGAAAATTAGCTGTTTGTGGAACAGTTATGTCAATCATTTTGCCGTTTGTCTACGAACGTTTGTCTGGTCTGTTACGATGGTCTGTTTTATCTGTAATAATTTATCTGTTTGAATTTTCAAGTACAGTATCGGGAACCTATTTGTAATATGGGCAGGTCATTTCTTGTGGGTTGGATATCGCTGCCAGTTTAATGCTGCTGGTGAATAATATTTGCAACTTGATCGTCCCTATAGGTGTAATCTGTACGGGCCATTAATTTGCATACTGATGTGGTGTGCTGTATGCTCTCAACAGTTGTATGGCATTTTCTACATTTGTCATCTATTGTTTGTTTGAGGATATGCTTCCGTAACTTTTATGTTGTCACTTGATCCTGTATGGCACCATGAACCTTCTGTTTCGCCAAACAGATACCGTATTTTAGCCAAGTGTTTGAGGCTTTTGAGTCTACATGTGGTTGCTTGAGATCATTTTATATTGAGAGAGAGAGAGAGAGAGAGAGAGAGAGAGAGAGAGAGAGAGAGAGAGAGAGAGAGCGAGACAGCTATATTATTATTCATATTATTATTAGAGAGCGAGACAGCTATATTATTATTCATATTATATTATTATTTTTATTATTATTATTATTATTCATATTATTATTATTATTTATTATTATTCATATTATTATTATTATTATTATTATTATTATTATTATTATTATTATAACAGGCTCTGAGATGGCTCACTAGCGTACATCAGCGTACTAGCTTTCCGTGCTGTGGTCCCCGGGTTCGATTCCTGGTCAAGGCAGAAATATAGTTGTAACTTTCCTTTAAAATCGTTCCAGTTTCTGTAGCTGTGTGACGATGACAAGCTCAGGTAGGCGGATCTTACTAGTTGGTGTGAAGAGAATACGTCATGTTCGCCTCATGTCGCTATCTGTAACTAAAATTTAAAAGTATCTTAATTTTGATTTAATTTTCTATCTTATTTTGTATTTTATTTGTAATTTTGTTATATTTTTCTGTACCTTGTAGACTGATGATGACGGCAAACATTAATAAAAAAATATGTTGAAGAAGATTCCCTCTTTTATTTCTTCTCATAAGAACGTGAACAACACCAAATCAGAATTCCCATTATTATTATTATTATTATTATTATTATTATTATTATTATTATTATTATTATTATTATTATTATTATGTGTACTTCGTTATTTTCAATCATTATATTTTTCTGCAAAGAAATCCAATGATCGGACACAGTCACAGAACTCAACAGAGTATTGCAGCGCAGACCAAGACAAGATAAAGAAAAGTTTCTTCAAGAAAAATGCAATGAAGTGGGAGAACATAACAACAAAAGGAGATCTAAAGAAACGTTCCAGGTCATCCGAAATATGACAAGGGAGTGTAAACCGACAATGGAGAATGTTAAGGATGAGAATGGCAAAATAATTACATCAAAAGAAGACATCATAAAAAGATGGGAAGAATTCACGAAGAGGTTATATGAGAACTTACAAGTACAGGAGTGGATAAATATAGATCATTATCCGCGAACCAGAGATTTTAATAGAGGAAATGCATTGGGCGACGAAACAAGTGAAAAATGGGAAGTCCCCGGGTGTAGATAATATCCCAATTGAACTATTCAAAGACACAGGGGAAGTAATCATGGCGAAACTAACACAATTTTGCAATGTGATTTGGAAAATAAAAGAGCGGCCAACAGATTGTAATATAAGTTAAGCTGGGACATGTCATAATTTATAATAACTGATTTCGGTGTTAGTTGCGGCGTTGGATTCAAGATACATCATCTCCCCAGGGCGCTATATTACCACTTTTTCAAATTTGTTCGGAAATACGAAAACATTTTTTTAAAATTAGCTTCGACTATTTTACATGGGAAAACAGATTGACCTGGTGAAATCTATCCAGGAGAGAAACACTGTTTTAAGATCAAAAATCGAGTCATAGGATAAATGAGCTGCTGAGTAATCTCTGCTCATTCCTTCCGGTAGTGGAATGATAACCTTAGAAGATGAACTTGGAAGGAAAATACTCTTGTATCTAAAATAGGATGTGGGGAGATGGAATATTGGTGATATTTACACAATTAGCTTAATTTTCTTTTTGAAATCAGTTTCCAAATCGGAATCGATATTTCGGATTGTATTCGAAAGAAAACGGAAATATGTAAACAAAATAAATAATTTTATAGTACTGTGACATACCAATATGGGGACATGTTTTATTGCAGAATATTTGTCGTAAATGGGTGAAATGGTTAGGGCAAATAATAGGCAATATGGCGCTTTAGTAACGACGTCGTGGTTGTTGTCAGGATAAACATTCATCTGACCGTGGAGGTAACGGTGTGAGTAGGAGGAAGTATAAGTGATTTGTGGATTGGTTGAAGAAGCGTCGACTGATTATTAAAACGGAAGTTTGGGCATTTTGTCGAAATAAAAGAAAGGTGAGGCATTGTGGGTTTTAAAAGGGAGGATAAAATTCATTCGGTCGCATGTCGTGACGGTGAGCAGTTTGCTCGCGAATAGATTAATTTGTGCATGTTAGGTTAAATTTCTGAGGTCTACAATACGTGTTCAGACTTTGAAATATTTTCGTGTGGTAGAGCAAGAGTCGGACTTGAGGGACATATTCGGACTCTGAATATTTTCGTGGCAGAACCAGAAGTGAACTTGTGATACTTCTAAGATTTGGGGAATGTGTCGAGTTCCGAATATTTTGCTGTGTATCAAAATAAGACTTGGAGTTTTTTCGCGAGTAAACTCTAATCATTCTTGAACTTATAAATGTATGCGGTTCCCAAACGATACCGGACTTTACATATTTTCTTGCTAGAAACGGAAGATTGAACTGAGAGACGTGTTTGCTGTGTAATCATAAAAGCACTAGATATTTAGACGGTGAGAACGGGTATCACACATAATATAGTGGAGCTGGAACAAATATTTGAGTGGTGCGAAGCGGTGAATCGGCGGTGTTCGTATTTTTTAAGAAGAGAAGAGGATTCGTGGTAATTGGACTTCGGGACTTCGGAGCTTCAAATAGAAGAAGTGAAGGCGTTTCTTCGAGGGAGCACCAATCAAGAGCACGCGAAGACCAGAATCGCCGTATAAGGTTCGACCCAGATGATGACTAAGAAAGTTTCTCAATGTAAAGTTTTCAAATTTTAATTTGCTACATTGATAGAAATAAACATCAAGAGTCTCTTGAAAGAAAGATAAAATGATTTTCATTGGCCAATTCAAGCTAATAAGTAGCTAGATCAAATAATCTCTGTTTTCAGATTCCTCGTCATTCTGTATAGATGGCAGATCCGGTAATCGGCTATTAATAGATAGTAGCGATTATTTCTGACGTGACCCATCGACCCAGCTAGCGGGATAATATTCAGTTTTTATCAGAGTAATAATAGTTAAAATATGATCGTAACCTTTTTCCTGGCGCCCATGTTATTAGAAATTTGGAAATGGGTTACGACGTATCGCCCAATAATTGTAGCAGTTAGGTGTATGTTTCAGTACTATTACAGATTTTTCGAGATCGTTTGCCTCTGTTACTGCATTACTAGTTTGATATGTGGGGAAAAATACATTGTGATGCAAAGTGACGAAAGCATAAACCGACTGCCCGGCTCGCCTGTCTGAAAGGTCGACCGCCTCCCGCGCCGCAGGCCGCCGGGTTTGGCCGTTCGGACGCTTCGAGAGAGGGGTGGCTCAACTCAACTGGTGGCTCGACGTTGTGAAAGGGGGAAGGAGGAGGCGTTTCCCCAAATTTCACTTTTACGACGTTCCTCTTCATCCAATTTGCATTATGGACACGACGTTGGATTCAGGGAGCAAGTCGTCATCGCGCTGTACGCCCATTTTCTAATTCCATCACGGAACTATGATGGCATTAAAATCTTGTTTTTTAAATCTTTTTGAAAAGAAGGCTTCTTAGCATAAATTTTATTTTAAAAAAGAGTCAAATGCCGTTTGCAGATCGACAATCTGATCATTGGTGCAGAAGTTATCGGTAAATTCCCCTGTGATAGAGCTGCGATCTACTGAATTTTCCTTCAAGTATTTTTCGGTACATTTAACATTAAGGAAAAAAGTATCAATGTTGTAGTTGTAGGAAGAAGCCACAATAATAGCGCTTTTGTAATTTTCAAAACATCTCAGATTTCAACGAACATGGGACCTACACCATTCTCTTATGATTCCTTTTCAGTATCCGAGAAGAAAGTTTAATAAAACATTTGCTGCTATTTTTGAGAAAATTTTTAAAATGTTTTTGAGACTTCATGTAAAGTACCCCCGAAAATCAAAATATTATTTTCAAACTCTGAACGGTCTCGATGTTCGTTCAGATGAGTCAGAGAATATCAATTTTAGAGAAAATTATTTGAACGTGTAGGCGCTAGCGTTGGCTACAAACAGAATTATGGACGGATATTTTGATGTCAACCGATTTTTCGGTATCAAACTCCCCCAAAACATATATTCTGACTACACAAGGTGTTGGAGAAAGTTATTTGCTAGGTTTAGGAACAAGTGTTACCTGATTTTTCGTTACCAGGTCCTGCAATAAAATTTTGTCGTAAAATTGCTGTTTTGCTACGCACGATTTACAATACTTTTCTTCCTCCGAAATAACACCACTAGTAAAAAATTATGTGTTTTGTTCATAGACAACTGACCGCAGCTTGAATTATTTCTTTCTTAATATTAGTCAGTGAACTCGCATGAAATAGTCATTATTTTGAGAATATAATATAATAAAGAAAATTCATTACCATCAGAATAGATAGATCAGATAGATGTCAAAGCAACACGTTGGATTAAAATAAACAGACGAAGATGTTTGAAAGGAAGACGGAACGTGTGGAAGCCTTCCCCGAGAAGTGAAAAGAATTTAAAGAAGGTACGGAAAAAAAAGAAGGCGAAGACGAACTCTTGGTGCACTCCTTCATTGTGTGCGCGGACGTGTCCCATTGAGAAGACGCCGACAGCTGAACAGCGCGACGCCCTGCGCCAGGGACATTTGTCGGCCCAGTGGCGCCCGGCAGCCGCTTGGAACGCGTCGACGTATCTTCCGCCCTGTCGCCCTCCCTCCCTCCCTTTGGACGGTGTTGCTTTCGACGGCCCGCGCCCTGAAAGGCTTTTTCCTCGGTCCAGGAATAAGAGGGCGTTCAGCCGACTGGACGCGCGCGCAGGGCGGATAGTTGTGTTATCCGTAGGTCAGCCCTTTCATTCAGCGTTGCCAGATGATTAAATGGCCTATATCCCAGTACCAGCCTTCGAAAAGCCTGATACTTTCACTAAAATCCCTGGTACTAATGACAAATGATTTAAATTCTGAAATTGTTCAGGTTATATCTCTCTAGTGTTATTTGCGCATAGAAAATTCGTTAAACTTTACTCGATATCTATTCATTTTATATTGATAAACTAAATGAAAGACTATGTCCTATCCTTTTCTAATACAGCATGTGCAAGGAAAAGACCATTCCAGTGCACCCTTAATATTTTTAAGGCGTTTTTTCACTAATATAGTTATTTGTAGTATTGGTGTTAGTTTTAAATTACTGATTAAAAATATTATTTAACGAATCTTAAATCGTACATTGTCAATTCGACACAACACTTAAAATCCTGGTTTTTCAACAATCCAGGATCTTCATTGTGGTACATGGTATCTTTATTAAAATTCTGTTAAAAATATCAGGATCCTGGTACGTCTGGCAGCACTAGTTTCATTCAGTATCCCTCGATCGACTGATAAAATGCTGAAAAAGGCCATTGTTTTGCTTCTGCACGTAAATAATCTAAGCTTGCTTGCCACGCGCTTGAGTTGTAGAGCTCGTCGCCTGCTACTTGTGGAAGGGGTAGAACCGGCAGGTACGGGTTGTTACATAGTCAGCAAAACAATGAAATAATCTGTTGTTCGCTTGCCAGTGCGATAACGTTTATTACTCAAGAGTAAAATTTCTACTTTTCAAATATTTCTTACAAAGCCTCTTCTACTTTTATCCAGCATTCAACTACTTAAAGTAAAGAGTGGGATACGGTTTCTGGAGCTCAGAAAAGTGCATCTATAATATTCCACCCCAAGTGCTACTCAATTGTATTGGTTTTGACAAAACTGAATAACTACATATGTAAACTAGTGGTGCTACAAAAGCACATTGTGAATCGCATTATTTGTAATAGCAACGCAGTATTATACGGCCTGCACATTTATTTAAAACCAGGAACTTTTTTCCTCGCTGCGATTCGAACTCAGGTTCTTAGGATTGGCTCACAATTTGATATCAACATCTGAGGCAAACACAACCTTCCTGAGTCTTTAAAATCAAAGTTTAGAATATTGTAACGTCACAACCTCTGTGAACAGAGATGATAAATTGCACCATCGAATTTATTAATCAAAACATTAGGCGCGGCTCTGGCCTTCGGCAGCGGGTACTTGCTCGGAACGGCCTGGCAAAGCCACCTTCCACCCCCTCACCCACCGCCACCCCTCGGCCACGGCTGCCCTAACAGCGCGGGCGTATAGTTGATTACCCCTGCAGGGACCTGCCGCCTGTGACGGTCTGTGTTTTGCAACTCACGTTCGAGGTACCGTCCACGTGACCACGCCGCATCGGGTCGCCGCAAAATAGATTCAAAAGGCAGCCGCATTGCTTTTTTAGGTGACCCGCTCCGCCCAGCGCCAGCGGTCCAAAACATGTCTCATCCACTAAAAATCACAAAATATGCACAAAAAACACGGCGGCGCAGTCGGTCCTCGCAAGTGGGGTACCACGGCGTACAGTACGTTTTGCACTTGACACGGACGTGATGCTCTGAAATACTCCGCAATTAGTCATGGACACTCGTGCAAAAGAGTGACCAATCAACCCTCTCAGAAAATTGCAGAGCCAGCAATTCGCAATGCACACATGTGCATCGGCCAAAGAATTTTTTCAAATATTGAGGCCGCAGCTGCACTGTATTCCATTGACCACCGTGAGGTCGGGGCGTACACCCCCCCCCGCATGGGGCCGTGCAGTTACTTCCGCACCAAAAATGCAACGGCAATTTTCTTTTGTGTCACATGAACAAGCGCACCATTGGTTTGAGTGTCGCCTCGCCACCGCTCCCGATAGCTGATTTCAAGCAATCACGGTGAGGCACTCGGATCAGAAAGGGGATGAAGATCTTCGTTTTGTGTGTGAGGCTCCAAAATAACTCCCAGCTCTAACTTCGAACATTATCACGTCCATTCGAGCTTTTACTAAGACTTCTTCTCCGAGTTCATACTTCTGACTTGTCTCGAACGTGGTTTCAAAATTCTCACTTAAGACTTTGCGTTCTGTAAAAGATATTCTACAATAGACATTGGGCTTCGAAGATCCACTCGCAAAGGCTTCCATCTCGAACCCGCACGTGCAACCACTGATGTTTCAAAGATGCATTTACGTTGTTTAATTTCAGCACTGAACTTGGGCTTAGATCCCTTGAGTTCACCGTAACATGTGCTCCGACCGACACTTTGACAGTGTTCTCGCCTGATTCGGGAATCGAATTCAGCTCTTCGCCACGTAGCGTGACATCGCCGACGCCACAGTGGGTCCTATGGCGTGCGTGTCGCCCTGTGTCCGGCCTGGGTGAACGAGGAAGCGACGGCAGAGGCGTGCCCGCCTCCCACCGCCCCCGCTGCGCTGCAGGCTCCGCCGGTGCCCGGCCGCCCAGGAACGAAGTGATCATGTCAACAACAGTAAGGCCTTTTGTGACTAATCTGTAATCGGGTCCCCGTCAGCCCCTTTCTCCGTCGAGGTGCGGAAAGATTATAACGAAGGAAACGGAGAGGATAGATATCACCAATACGGCATGTTATTGCAGCGGCAAATTAATTTTTTTGTTATTTTGTTTGTTTGTGATAGTTTCAATTACGATAGTAATCCGCAATAACTATCAAAATTTGTAATAATTCTTGGAAAATAATTCCTTCGCATAGTCATCATCGTTTTAGTTTTTAATTAAATATCTTGTGAAATTTATTTGTGTTTTATTGAACATGAAATCCTAGAGTCAAAGAATCTCGGTAGGTAGTATTTACAATTTTTACAATTTTTTACAAGTATTTACAATTTTCTAAAATTCAGATATTTTTAATTTATATTATTTTGATTTGTAATTTTAAAGAACGGAGTTTTTAAACAAAAAAGCTGTATCTTCAAAATTAAAGTTTTAGGAAGGCAGACTCAGACAGACGTTTTGGCGACAAACAATTTTTCCTTAATTAAAACTCATAAAAAATTATATCATATGAGTAACTAAACATTCTGAACTGAAACTCAATTAAAGGTTACAATAAACAAAAGCTTCTATGCATGTTGGCGAGAACGAAGCCCACTTTGCCCCAACTTAAACAAAAGCATTTGTTAATGGATGGGCAACATGGCAAATTATCGCAACGTACTGCAGCTCAGTAAGGAGAGCTACAATGAATGGGGCTCAAGCAGTGCTCGATCTAGCCAAAATACATAGTTTTTTTCACACGGTGCAGTGGCAAGCCGGGGCTAGTGTGCCCAGAAACCGTGTTAGCCTGATCAGGAAGTTCCCGCTCAACAATTCCTGATTTCCAAAAGGAAGGAGGAGTTTTCTCGAGTAAGACAACTAAATCATTAGTCTGTAATGGTGGGACGCTGGTTTTTGTTTTTTCATTTAACCCTCTGATGCAAAGTTTTGAGGTAGTTACGTGACAAATATTTCCAAATTTCAGCTATTTTTTTTTTACATCACTGAACCGATGCGTAGGAGTCAGCTTGTCAGCAGGTGCGTTAGATTATTCACCAAATGTTTTTGGGTTAAAATTAAGTAGTCGCCCGCTTCACTGGAAGTTAGTTCAAATGGTCTCGGGTTTAAACAAGCTTCAATTTTAACAAGAAGAGTAGTATATAATGTAAACAAGGTAACAATCTGCTGTCTCAAGGCACAAAACAAATCGAACTTAAGACTTTTAGAAACAGTTTTTTTGTTCTGCAGTTCTAGCAGTACGGACTTTTTTAAAGAGACGCATATGCTTCACCCCCAGAGGCTGTTTAACCACAGCGAGGGTTGACGAGGGCTGATGCGGTCTAGTCTTGCATAGGAAGACCATGGGTCCTCACGGGCAGAGGGGCCACAATGAGGCAACGTGTATAAATGAGCTAAAATAAAGACACGTGTGCATGGAGAAACGGAACAGTTTATGCTAATGCGCGGAAATATTATGCTTCAAATAATGTAATAATAATAATAATAATAATAACAATAATAATAATAACAATAATAATAATAACAATAATAATAATAACAATAATAATAATTTCAGTGATTGGAACATTTAAACAGAAATACATTTACTGATTTTTTATTTTACCATTCTGGCTAAAGTACCATAATGACATGCTGCTGTTCAAACGAAAAAGTAAAATATCTTGTACCACTTAAATATTAGAAACGTTTCTAAACTAAATTAAAATAATACACTATTCATCAAATTTGTGCATTGCGAATCCTAAAATTCCATTACAAATGCCGTTAAGGACGGAATTTCATGGTATTGGGATTTCT
The DNA here is from genome assembly GCA_964035755.1 of Teleogryllus oceanicus. Lineage (NCBI taxonomy): Eukaryota > Metazoa > Arthropoda > Insecta > Orthoptera > Gryllidae > Teleogryllus > Teleogryllus oceanicus. The sequence continues at coordinate 18,700,024 of CAXIVR010000007.1, read as the reverse complement.
GAAAAGCTCAAATAAAAGACAACAGTAGAGGTAGCTTCCATAAAGTGCAGTATACTTAACCTTTAAGTGTCCGAATCATTTTTTTTCGAAAAAGGTAATTTTTTCTGATGAAGATATTCAAGAAACATCCACAAATGAGGTTAAAATATATATTGAAGAAAATATTTGTAAGTAATGTTTCAGAATCCTTCCCAACAATTTAACTATTAATAGTTGAAAGATGAAATAATAATAATAATAATAATAATAATAATAATAATAAATTTAAAAAAGCGAGAGATTAACATTTCAAAAACTAGATATTTTCGTTGCCGAATTATGAAAACTATTTGTATCGGTAAACGAACGAACAGATTTGATTTTTCTGTATTGTTAACAAAATAGAAAACTCACCCTAAGCTCGACTACCACTACAAGCAAAAGGAAAGTTCAACAAAACGTGCGCATAGTGAAGCTACATTTACGTCCAGAAGAAAATCAAGGGTCCATCTCAGCATTTGCTTAATGGATCAGGGAAAGTGGACAAAACCCCGATCGAGATGGGGGTCATTGACCCGGAAGCTGAAACACATTACTTGTTATAGGAATTTAAGTCTTTTTTTAAATTATACAATGCAAATATAAACTAATTCATTATACTATATCATTGTTTTGTTAAAGTAAACATTATGTTTCTTTTTGACGATCAGTATAGTCTCTAATTGTATAGAAACAGTTTTGCAGCAGAAAAGATTTCACTTTTAACTTAAATTTGAGTACCATTTTTAATTGTTTAATTTCATCTGGCAATGCGTTAAGTACATGTATTGTATGTGGATTTCTTGAAGTGAGCTGTTGATACTGACACTAGATGAACATGATTTCTACGTCGAGTGTTGTAATTATAAATATCTGTATTACATGAAAATATGTTCCCACCGTTAAGTAAGTCAGTTTTGACAAATACTACAGATTCGTAAATAAATAGGCAAGGCAACGGTAAGATTCCAAGCTCAATGAAAAGAGGCTTGCAGGGATCACGTGGATGGCATTTTTTCATTATTCAGATAATTTTCTTTTTCAATCTAAATGTCTGGGCACTAAAGGATGAGCTTCTCCAGAATATTATGCCATATCTCTGGCGGGAATTTACATTTGCAAAATACACGCAACGAGCTGCATGAAGACTTGAATGTGTTCCCGCACCTTTTACTGGATTTATTTATACTTTGTGAAACTGGAACAATTTTTCACCTAAAGTCAAGCTGTGACATTTTTACAGTCTTCTTTGTTCAGTTGCCAAAAGCATTGTGAATCTATACGACGATTAACCATAACAACCATTTCTTGATTGTAATGTTTATTCTGTACATGGTAACGCTATTATCCATCGGGCCTCCTCCCCCGATGTTTCTATTATTTTCAACTATTGTGCGTGGCCGTTGAATTCGGATAGCTTTTTTTTTTACCTTTGCTGAATATCGTCTGAGGACATAAGCTCAGCACCAGCTCACGTTGAAGCTACAGCAACAACGGAGTTGTCAACCCACTTGCACTCAACAATTCCGTCGTCTTTACGATGTAATACACAAAATAACCCTTGTATTGGATACAGGTACATTACTTCCCCCTTCAAAAAGTATATCCTGAACCTCTTGAACAGTAACATCCGAATTTAATATCCTTTACAAGCCTCTGACGGGAAAATAAAGATGAAAATAGAGTTAAAACGTTATTTTGGCAACAACAAAATTTGACCCCACATCTACCCAGCGCGTCCAAGTGGACACGCAAGCATTTTTTTCATTATACAGAAGAAAAAATATCTTCAAAAATATTTTTTAAATATGGATAGATAGTTAGATTGTCTAAATGTATTTAATGCTATTAAACTGAAATTAAAATAGAAACAATATTATAAAACCCACATCCTCCACATCGACGTCCATGATTTTTCAGCACAAAATATTCTGTGTATTTCAGGAAGCGATTACAACAAAATGTCTTACAATATACCATTCTAACAACAATGGACATACAGTCTAGACTTTCTTTTACAAGCCAAATGATTGCAAAGCTCGTTATAATAAATATTAGCTATATACAAAAGGATGAAATGATGTTGCTAATGCGTGTCCATATGGACACGCTGGCCAATGTTCAGGATTCGCCACTGCTACATAGATTTATCTAGGTCGCGTTGGTTTAATTCCCTTTCTATGCACTAAGATCACAGCGCCTAAACAAGCAAACCCAGTTTTTGGAAATTTCTTAAAATCTTTTGGCTGAATCCGAAAAGAAATTATCAGCTCCACATCGGGAGACAGAGATTCATCGAATGACCTCTCATATGTCTCTATTGGTACCCAGGAAGTGTTCTAACCGTGAGTGACGGAACCGTACACACACACACACACACACACACACACACACACACACACACAGCACGCACGCACGCACAAACACACGCACAAACACACAAACACGCGCACACACAACACACACACAAACACACGCAGCACACAAACACACGCACGCACACACACACACAAACACGCGCACACACGCACACACGCGCACACACACACACACACAGAGTAACTAATGCTGTTTAGGGATTATTTTAATTTATTCAACATCTTTGCCAATGTCAGAGACATTTGCCTGCCATTTTGCACTTCTCCCTAAATAATGTTTATTCCTGACAGTATCAAGTGACATCAATGGAGCCATTGCACTAAATTTTTGCAAGTAACCGCAAAACTTAATATTTTGAGACTCAAGTTGTTTTTCGTTACCAATTCACGAAATAAGGTTAAGAACCAAATGCACACAAGTGTAGAAAAATTGCCACCAATTTTTTTACAAGTAATATTTGAAAGGGGTTTCTCGTTACCGAAATATATGGGAAAGATATGATAAAGTAATTTTGTTCTGAAAGGTTTTAAAAAAAAATTGAATTTTAATAGGAATTTTGATAAAACCACTGAACAGAAAACAATACGAAGTGTCAAACAACGTCGTCAACGTCGCCATGTGTCAACGCAAGTCCACTTGATCACAGATTAATTTTTTACGAGTGCAATGTTATTACCTGTCTGAACCGCAATGTAAACTTTACCACTATTCAAATAGCGTGTCAAGAAAACTTCAATGAAATCCTTCCTAGCCTTCGCCGCTAGCCGAATTTTTTTATTACGCTCCGTGAAGTCACGGAGGTTAAGCGAATTAGAGACTCGCGGGTTCCTGGTTGGGTGACTGGCCAGGAACCCCGGGATCTAACGGCGTCGAGCCCTTGGCCGAAGGGATAAAAGACACTGACTGAGAGCTATGTGACGAGACTTGACTAATATAGTAATTACTGAGTAACAATAATGAAAGTAAATTACTCAGTAACAGAGAATTACTCCAGAGAATGCGCTCATCGCCCAACAAGGGATAAAGAGACGCGTTGCCTCAACGATGCAACAAATTAAAAAAACAAACAAAAAACAACAAAAAAACACAAAAAAACTTATTCTCAGAAAACCTCAAAATCCTCAGTTTCATATTCGCAGACTAGTTCAAGAGGGCAAGAGTTCAAAAAGCTCTATATGTATTTTTCAGAAATACTTCTCATCCAGAATCACATTTTGTTATTTTGTAGTTCTAATTATGGAGGTGTTTGGATTAGATATAAATTAAAAATATGCATGATGTTCAATATTCAGTATGCATGATTTCCAACAGCAGAATATTTTATGATTCCATTTATTGTGAAAACGTTTGCATTAAGAAATTCAAATGTTTATGAAAAAATAAATTATCATTTAAATTAATTTATAGTATTGAATGTTCTTTCAATTATTAAACTCCTATTTTGAATTGATATTTAGTCAATTTATTCCTCCGTGAGTAACGATATTTGAAATAATGTCCGGCAAAACAAATACAATATTTTCTTCGAACGTATGCGCCAATGGACCGTCACAAAAGCCGTGCTTCAACCCTTCATTCAATATTTAGTGTTCGAACCACATCGGCAGCGGATCCCCTGAACACACCACGGGCGCGTCAGAGACGTATTGACGGCAGCGCTCATCGAGTTTTATGAAAAAAGTTATTTTCACGCCGAGTGTACGTTATGAGATTAACAACTGCAATTTACGGCAGTAAACACATCGCTCAAAATGGACACGGAACGCAATATGGCTGTAAAAAGTTCTCAGCTAAAAACGCAAAGAGCACTAAAGCATACGTAGTGCCATATTGCTAATTTCCACCACGTGTTGGAGAAAGCAAAGTATTCCTTTTTATATAATTTCTAGTTATAATACGTATCAAGACAGTATTGTAAAGATCACATGTAATATTTTGTATTAATTAATGTGATTAATGTGAATTCAATGACTTATACTAAGCGACATCGATACCACAAAATGTAGTATATGAACAGATTGAAAATTTTTACAAGATGTTTCTTAGGGTTTTCGCATTGTCCTTGAAAAGTTTGGTAATGTTCAATATAACAGAAACGCAGAAAATAAAAAATTTAAATAATATGATGGTAGATGCACCACGATCATTGTTTCACCAGTCGCTGAGAGCAGATTGGTTCCTAATATATTCCGCCAGAGGCCTGCAGCGGCGCAGCAAAACTGGCACCTAATGGATTCGCTAGACAAGTTCAATATTTTCTTGAAAAGTATGCGCCAACGGACGTCACAAAAGCCGTGATTGAACCCTTCATTCAATATTTAGTGTTCCGAATCCTCGACAGCGAATCCCCTGAAAACACCACGGGCGCGAGAGTCCCGTGGCGAGTGGCCTCGAGGCCAGCAGCAATGCGCGAGACAAACACTATTAATGTAATAGCGATGCCATCTAAAATAAAATGAAAGAATATTATAGTATTTTATTAACATTTGAAAAGAAGGATATTAAAAGTAATTGTAGGATATGGATCACGGGATCGGTCAATTAATGAAACACATTAGTTTGCCAACGTTTCGGAATATTTAATTCCTTCAACAGGGCTACAATGAACACAGTCACATGGAATAAAGACAACTTGTCTGAACAACATTAGAAATCACACAATATATGCCATGAAACAACATACGTGAAGAAAAATAAATAAATAAATTATATACTATATTATATACTATTATATATATATATATATATATATATATATATATATATATATACAGTATATAATTTATATAAAAATTACGGTAATATTCAAAGTAATAGTCTTAAACAACGTCGTTTATAAAACTGACCGTTTTCCTCTTTTACAAGGATTGGATAAGAAGAAATCCCACGCTACGTTGGGTATTTTGCTAGTTAATTGTACTATTTATGGTTTATGTTTTTAATTAAGAAATTGTTCATACGGTTGCTCGTCAGAAGTAATTGTAACTTACTTATTAACTAGCTGAGCATCGCAAATTCAGCAGGTATTTTCATGTAATAAGGTTTTCTTTGTGCATTGCAAGTTCATAAGAAAAATAAATTTTAATCGTATTACAGTTGTGCGTATCGTCCATTTTCAGATGTAGAAAGTTTCATGAAAGTATATCATTTAAAATACTTATTTATTTTTTGTTTAAATACAAAGTTAGGTTTAATTGTGGTCAATCGGATGAATTAAACGTAACGATTTATTTAAATGTCTGAAAAAGTATAGTAATTCACGGCATTTCACCAAAGTACTCGTAGATGCATTGAAATCTGATATTACAAATATATATTATATTTAACTGGCTAACAATAGTCCTTTAGAATCGAATATATTTTCATTATTACTATAACATATTTTATTCCATGAATCATACAATTCAAAACATTGTCTTCCTTTTAACATGTATAATTTGTGTTGTATTTCAAACAGCTCTCTCTTACTTGTTTGTTCTTCTACCAACTTATTTTACATGACTATACGATAACACATGGCTCACACAGTACTCTAAATTGCAAAACCATAAAATCCTTTCTTTAGAACTGATCGAAAGTTTTCTAGAGAAAATCGACTAAGAATTGTTTCAATGGAGTTGTCCTCTCGAGAGGAATCCAACGGGTCATTGAATCACCACTCTAGGCGTCGCATGACACTCAAAACGCGGTTTACTTATTTAAGGAAACACTACTTTTCGAGAAATTTCGTAGAATCTTCTAGGTGAATGACCAAAAGTCGATCAATTTCTTCGCCAGGGAACCCAGACGCGCCGAATGACATCTCATTGCTGTCGACTGGTAAATCACACGTGGCTGTGGAAGTGAAGTGAAATCTAACATTGAGAGACAGGGTGGGTGAAGGTTCCTCGATACGATAATTTAAGACTTTAACATAGTTTTTATTATATTACAATTAAAAATTGTACTGAAAATACCTATATTTTATGGATATATTTTTTATTTACTGATCTATCATGTTTTGTAAAATACGTCATTACTATATTCAATTACAGGTACCTTAAATGAATAATACCCTACACAAATGTATAAAAAAATTTTAACTCATGACTCTTATTCCAAGTACATAAAAAACACATACTACATTCACACATACAATTACTTTCTCTCTTATCCCTCAAACTACAGCTACTACTAACACTGCTAACTTCGTCTAATTTTTATAATATCTGTTTCATCTGTTTTCTCCTTTTATTTTAATAACCAGTGTATCATTTTCTCATTTTTAATTCTAGACTTCTTATACATCTACGAACCCATGGAAAACTGCTGTAATCTGGCAATCAAGCTTCATTAGACATCTCATTCACTTTCGTACTTCGAATGATTGGTAATATGCACTTGATTTAATACAGCATAAGAGAATATTCAGTATTCAGATGCCTGCAAATAATAAAAGTTCCCTTATTTATAAAAAAAAATTCCCTTCTTACTTGAGAATAATTATTGTATTGTATGCCATGGCAATGTGACAGCATCAAAGAGGGAATAGTTTGGTAAAACGAGTGTTGCAATAGTAATGTGCTTAATTTAATCCAGTTCCAATGAACGAAACAAAACAGTTAAAGAAAATGCAAGTTTTATATTCAGTGAATCTTCGTTATAATGAATACACATTAGGGTGGCTCTTATTTTTTGATGATTTAATTTCAGTTCGCACACCCTCCACTTCTTTCCTTTGATTACAAGGAAGAATTCAAGACCTCATATGTTCAAATCAGAGATTGGAAACCTGTGCCTCATGGCCGCTGAATTAGGACGTAACGCAAGTGCATGAAATAAGTTTTTCATTCACCTTGCGCTCCTGCGAGGGCCACGATCAGCAGGGCCACGATCAGATTTAAACAGCAAGAAAGCTACTCGTACAAGAATATATACCTGAAAATATATTATTAAAACTATTTTTTCTCACAACTGTTTAATAATGCCATTTAATAATTGTATTTGATAACTGTATCAAAATTATACATTTAATTTATTGAGGAAACACATTTTTAAATGCTTAATTATTAGCATTCTTATCCTCTTGTCTCCACTCACTCAAGCTCGATGAGGGACGTGTTAAACTTTATATAATGGAGAAATATTTGGTATACTTCAAAATCATGGCAAAAGGAAAGAAAGTAAAGGGTATGCGCTTAAAATAATGTGAAAAAATGTCCACCCCTATATAATAAGGGCCACCCTAATACATATTCATGAAAATGAATTCAAAATTACTCCTGAAACTTAACAGTACCTTCACAATTGTTTTGATATGTTTCCATCTGGTGCAGATATGTCTCAATTAATTAATGTCAAAAATACAGATGTGTCAAAATTAGGGGACCTAATTACAGACATGTTTTCCACTATTTGTAAACAATCAAAATAGTTAACATACATTAAGTACATGTCTGCTAGCTACTAATCCCGTCCTCGCGGCCCGCCCGTCCTCGCGGTCCGCCCGTCTTCGCGGCCCGCCCGTCCTCGCGGTCCGCCCGTTCTCGCGGTCCGCCCGTCCTCGCGACCCGCCCGTCCTCGCGACCCGCCCGTCCTCGCGGCCCGCCCGTCCTCGCGGTCCGCCCGTCCTCGCGCCCCGCCCGTCCTCGCGGCCCGCCCGTCCTCGCGGCCCGCCCGTCCTCGCGGCCCGCCCGTCCTCGCGGTCCGCCCGTCCTCGCGGCCCGCCCGTCCTCGCGGTCCGCCCGTCTTCGCGGTCCGCCCGTCCTCGCGGTCCGCCCGTCCTCGCGGCCCGCCCGTCCTCGTGGCCCGCCTGTCCTCGCGGTCCGCCCGTCCTCGCGGCCCGCCCGTCCTCGCGGCCCGCCCGTCCTCGCGCCCCGCCCGTCCTCGCGGCCCGCCCGTTCTCGCGGTCCGCCGTCCTCGCGGTCCGCCCGTCTTCGCGGCCTGCCCGTCCTCGCGGTCCGCCGTCTTCGCGGTCCGCCCGTCCTCGCGGCCCGCCCGTCCTCGCGGCCCGCCCGTCCTCGTGGCCCCCGCCTCGCGGTCCGCCCGTCCTCGCGGCCCGCCCGTCCTCGCGACCCGCCCGTCCTCGCAGCCCGCTCGTCCTCGCGGTCCGCCGTCCTCGCGGTCCCGCCCGTCCTCGCGGCCGCCCGTCCTCGCGGTCCGCCCGTCCTCGCGGCCCGCCCGTCCTCGCGGCCCGCCCGTCCTCGCGGCCCGCCCGTCCTCGCGGCCCGCCCGTCCTCCCCCCCCTTCGTTCCCGTCCTCGCCGCGTTTGTTTCCGGGATTCATCGCGGCTGCGGTCGCCCCGCGCGCCCATTGGCCTCAACCTTCACCAGCGACGAGCGTCTGCTCATCATGCGAAGAAGACAGCGTTCTGCACATGACACGCGGAGAGAAAAGGAAATAGTAACTCAAGTGAAACGTTTTAATGCGGAAAGTTAATCTAAGCCTATGTCCATAAAGCTGGCAGACACACTATAGCAGAACACAAAAAAATTAGCTCATAATTTTAGGCTAATTATAGGCTAATTAAATGCTATATTCCCAAATTTTAGGCTCTTGTAGTTCTCTCGAAAATTAATGTTCTGCCAGCTTTAGAATAAAGCCAGCAGACACAAAATCAAATATTAAAGTTAGAACAAACTTACTTATACCCAAATTATAGGCTCACCGATATTAATAATATTATTAATTATTAGTATATTATAGTAATTAAATATACCAAATTGCAACACCATTCAACTCGTACTTTTAAACGAACGAACAGAATATACAGAACAATACTTTCAACATACTATTCATACCATAACATACTATTTGTCGATATACGAATCGTTGAAGTAAGTGCTCGTGAACTTTAGCGAAAAATGTTGCTACAATTCAACAAAACCTCTCAAGTACGTACATCTTCACGGCATTAAGAGCTTCATAATTTTTAAACTAGTCAGCAGAACACAGCTGTATTTTCACATATTATACGTATTGTTATGTAGCATTTGTTAATATAGCCCTTAAATTATGTGCTCGTGTACTTTAGCGAAAAATATTGCTACAATACAAAAAAACCGCTCAAATACGGACATCTCACGGCATTCAGAGCATCATATTTTTAAACTCGACGGCAGAACACAGCTGTCTTTTCACATATTATACGTATCGTTATGTAGTATTTGTTGATATATCCGTTGAATTAAGTGCTCGTGTACTTTAGCGAAAAATATTGCTACAATACAACAAAACCGATCAAGTACGGACATCTCATGGCATTCAGAGCTTCATAATTTTTAAACTAGATAGCAGAACACAGCTGTTTTTTAACATATTATACGTATTGTTATGTAGTATTTAGAAATATAGCCCTTGAATTAGGTGCTTGTCAACTTTAGCTAAAATGTTGCAAAATACAACAAAAGCACTCAAGTACGGACATCTTCACGGCATTCAGAGCTTCATAATTTTTAAACTATACGGCAGAACACAGCTGTCTTTTAACATATTATACGTATTGTTATGTAGTATTTGTTAATATATCCGTTGAATTAAGTGCTCGTGTACTTTAGCGAAAAATGAAGATATCATGAAAGGAAACTTATGACCACAATAAGATCGTTTTTTTGATACTTTAAATTATTTTTTCAGTAGGACTCTTCTCTCTGTCACTGAGCTTTAAAGATATGTCCTATGTGTATTAGTATATGATGCAGGGAGTAGAAGTTGCATGAATGCGATTTTTCACATTTCAGGTAAAATATTTCCTTAGACAAAACAGACTAGAAGTTTTAGACTGACCTGGCAAGAGACTTGATCACAATCCCATTGAGAAGTGTTGGAAGATTTTGGAAAATGTGGCAAGAAGAAATCGAAAAGTAAAAAGGAACTGATGAAGTCTATTGTGAAAGTATGGTTTCTTGAATTACGTCTGTAATTTATTGATAATTGCATTCTCTCAATGCCTAACCGACGCCAAACTCGTAGTGTTTCAACAAAATATTAGTGGAGATAATGGAATAATTTGATATAGTTTTGTGCTTGTAGTTACTGAAAACTGCATTAGTCATCTATGTTATGTTATAATTTTGTTAAAATATTTTACTAGATTTTATAATGTAATGTACATTTGCCGCTTGAATACTCTATTACTATTCCAATAGATGAGTTACACTAACGTGAAAAACATTACATTACATTCGAAAAATTAAGGTATTAATTCATTTAATATAAAATAAATAAAGAAAAACAAATAATTTATTAAAATCATTTCAAGATTGTACCAAAAATGTTAACAAGTGGGAGTGATACTATATTTCTTGCCATATATATATATATATATTGTGACGTCACGGGGTTATACGAACCCGTAACGCCACCATAAGTCACTAGAAAAAACCAGAGAACTAAGAAATAGGGTACGCAGCGGAGCGATGGTCCGAGAAGGCGACATCTATCTGCAGGTTTTCGCACTCCGATGTCCAAAGTTAGCGGATAATATTTTCTCGAGAGGGCGCGAAGGAGGAGAAAATTCACCCCTCCAGAAATTTTTCCCCAGGCGGAGTTGCATAAATACCGCGACGCACTTTGGTAGAGCTCTCTTACGACTTCGACAGCGACGGCGACTCAACGAAATTCTTCAGCGGTAGTAATCGGTTAGTGCAGGAGTATAATTTTACTTGCTTTAGTAAAGCTGATTTAAGAAACGCGGTGATAAGTGATAGAATTCAGAAGCAAAGTGCATGTACAGCATTTGCACTAACATTACGCGAGTAAGCAAGCGTGGTGACTGCTCGAACTTGAAATAGTTTCATCATCGAAGTAAATTCGCGCAGAAGGACTCTGAACGAAATCCAGTATTTAATTTTGTACGCCACGACCACGCACGCTCAAAGTGTGGTATGTCGGCCGAGTGCTAGAAGTAGTCAATTCAAACACGTTAGTTATTTAAAACTGGAAGCGCGAGCAACGGGTACGCGGCAGGCGGCAGAAGGACGACTCCAACACTCAAGCGTAGGCGAGAAGGACTTGGACCACATACGTGGATGGTACGAGCCCGAGGACGAGAGAAAGGTTTGGAATTTGGACGTGTGGCGGCATCCGCAGATCGAGCGAAAGAAGTGGTGACCGTGGGGCATCGAACCAGTCAAGTGACGTGGCGAGGACTGCGAGCGACCGAACACTCCAAGGTTAACTGACGGCGAGCGGGAAGGAAATGTCGAGGTAAAGAACTGGCAACTTCTATGCGACAATTTGTTGGGAAACTGTGTAGCTTTAAACACCAGGCGTAGCGTCCTAAAATAGGTGAAAGTTCCAAATAGTTACTGGGGAAATATTTCGAACGTATGGCGGCAGTTTTGATTTCATTCGCTGTACGCACCAGTAAATTCGTTTGAATGCCATACCTTGTACGACTTTTCTAAAGTAAATTATAATTATGATGTAATGTAAAAGTAATCTTATTGAAAGTATTGTTTCCATTGTATGATGTCAGGAATACTCAGTTGCTATAATTTTTGTAAAGGGTACGATTTAGTAACGTGTGTGTCACGTTTATTCTTGTGTTAGAGTTAACAGCATTGTAATAAATGCGCAGCTCAAGGCTGACCTCTGTGAAGTCTATAAAAGAATAATTGTGAGAATCAAAACTTTAGATTAACAAAAGTTAAATGAGGTACATAAAATAATTGAGAAGGAGGTCAAAGCAAAAGTATTGTAAATAGTGCGTATTGAAGTAATCAGGCAGTCAAGGTGACGCCTATACATTCTCTTATGGTGGTGTTATTTCTGTTCTTTTTGTTTCTGTTTTCTTTGCAGTGACCATCTACGTAAAGTACATACTTATTGTATATTTGTGCCACTGTGTAATTTGTTTTACCGAATATATGCTCATTTTACCAGAATTTTATATAATTCATTGTGTCAAGGGTTCAGACCTTTCTCATACCCGAAAGATCCTGCTTCCTGAGAATTCAAAGCTCGCTTCACGAGCATTCATAGTTTCACGCTTCATCGCCACCGGCTGGAAGGTAGTAGGTGGGCGTGTTATAATATATATATATATATATATATATATATATATATATATATATATATATATATATTGAGTCAAGCTCAAGTATAGGGCCGACGTCATGTAGAAAATAGGAGGAAACGAGAAGTTGAATCTAGCGTGTCTGTAACATCGCTTGACGCGGGAACATTCCCTGAAGCCAACGCCGCGCGGACCATTACCGAAATTTGTATGAATTGATAAGAAATATGAGATCGCCATTGCCCACCAGCAAGAAAGCGAGGGAGCGAGCAGGCAAAATCTCGTCTTCACACAAAAAGAGGAGAGTCATGTGAGTGCTGTAGAAGTGAACAATTGTTTGAAGGTGTTATAAAGGGTCACCGCGTGCCGTCAGGTTACAGAATCTTAATGCGTCCGTTACGTCGTATAGTTTGAGAAAGTCATCTTATGGGGAACTAGCAAAATACCTGCCGTAGCCAGGGCTTTCTTCATATTCAATCCTTGCGATGAGGGAAAAGATCAATTTTATATAAACGACGGTGTTTAATATTATTTATAACGTAATGGCTTTAATTTTTAATAAAACACTATAATTTTCTTTCATTTTATTTTACAACACATTGCTATTAGATGATTTCTTTTAATCGTATTGACCGCTATTGACCTCTAGCGAATAAATTAGGTACCAGTTTTGCTGCAGCACTACTGGACTCTGAAGGAATATATTAGGAACCACGTGCTCTAAGCGAAAGACGAGAAATGGTCGTGGTGCATCGACAAACATATTTATTTTCCGCGTTTGGGTTGTGTTAATATTTACCACTGGACCACACAAGGACACTGCGACAATTCTGAAGATGAGCCTGTAAAAATTTCATGTTTATTCATACATTACTTTTTGTGGTATCAATGTCGGTTACACGTCGTTGAATTCACTTTTATTAGTATAGATTCTGGTGTGCGATACGATGTGAAAAAGCAATAGTGCCAGGCAGCCAGAAATTAGAGCACAAACTTCGCCGCGTTTGGCACAAAGTCGGCCTAGGTGTGTATTGCGAGCGTTTGGAAGTGGCCTTGGAGCGAGCAGCGTACATTAAGAGTGCCACGTGCGCCGGGGTCGACGTACCCGCATCCTGGTCTCGGCGGCCATTTTGTGCATTTTCCAAATGGCGGACAACGAACCTCTCAATTACGGGTCGCAATCGCTACATCTTCACACTCCGTCGGCAAAGACTTAGTTCACGCACGCGCAATTCGGGACCTTCGCGTTTGCCAAAAGGCAAACCTGAAAGGGAAAGCTCAGCGGGCATCAACATCTGAGAAGCGGCGAGCAGAACGTCGACACCCGCCGACCGGAGGCGAGCGCGCATGGTCACAGGGGTCGCGGCCGTAGCCATGCACCGCTAGACGACAAGTTGGATGGAGCCTACGCCGTAGCGTCCCTGTCACCGCCGGCATCGCAACCCCCCTGCAGCAACGCCCGGAGAGCTGTGCCTGCGACACGTTTGTTCGACCGTCCCGTACGCTGAAGCGTGAGTACCCGTGCGAACATGGCGTTACGCTAAAAGTACCGACACTCGTTCAATTTGTCGCCACCACGTGACTGCATCAAAATTACTTTACCAATACCGTCTGAATAAATGGTTCGATTTTCAATCAGTAAACGGCATTTGATTCGTATTTAATATAGAGTTTAAGCTACGAACCCCTTTTTCCCAAAAAAATTCAAATTGCCCTCAGTTCTAAGATGAAATTAAAAAATGTGGGCTGATAGTGCGATGACGACGTGCTCCCTGAACCCTACGCCGTATCAATCGTCCAAATCGGATGGATTGATGCGTCATAAAGTAAAATTTGGCAAAATATAATGTCCCCCTCCCAACACCGCCGCAAGCGGGCGGGCGCCTGCTCTAGACGGCTGCAGGGCACACGGAGGCCTGTAAGTGGAGTTGCGAGCTTCTGTTCTCTTCTTGGCCCGATGGGTTTTGTTTGTGTGTTTGTTTGATTGGTGAGTTTGTGCTATCCAAATTTTCCGCCACTCATCACTAGTTTTATATTATCGTATACGTACGTATTTTCAGAGTAATATAAGTAGTAAAGGGAAAGTTATGTCATTAATACATTGTTATTATTATTAGTACTAATATTATTATTTTGATTTGATTTGTTCGTGTTTCCGGGCACGTCAACTGCTTTGGTCATTAGTCCCGTTAGTGTAGTGCATGTTTTTCTCGGGAGATGGCGGTGATCTTTCCCCGCTGGATCGCGAGATCCGGCGCCGACCTACCGTCGACTAGTTTCCCCCTAACCAGGACTCTCCCACCAGCGGGGCACCGCCCCAGCCGGGACAAGCTCTAAGCTCCCGACCGACATCCCGGAATGTGTGGTAGTGTAGTGCATGTTAGTGTAAGTGTGTGTAAGGGGAGAAGATTGGACAAGGAAGAGGAAGGACAGATCGCGCGCGGTCCGTTTGGTAGGGTCCTTCTCCGACATTCGCCTGATGTTGATCGGAAAAACCACGGAAAACTACCGATCAGAGCAACCATCCGCAAGAATTCTCCTCTAGACAGCGACTGAATTCAATCTAGCTGAAAAGGTAGTGTCGAAAATCCTGCCGCCGTCAGGACTCGAACCTAGGACCTCCCGGTCAGAGGCGCTGCAGTGAAATCAGTTGATGCACTGAGCTACCGCTCCTGGTTTATTATTATTATTATTATTATTATTATTATTATTATTATTATTATTATTATTTTTATATGCGTGGTCTCTCTGGACTGCTGGTATTTTCTTGTGCGTCTTCTGCTACAGCTTTGGTATTTAGATAACCTTCGGAGAATACGTCTAACTCTCCTGCAACTTCTTGCAGTATACACCCTCGAATTGCCCATCGCCAAGTTTATTGCGCACAATTGAAGCTCTTTGGCTAGCTAGACTCTGCTCAGTTACAGGTAGATAGGGAACTGTTGTATGAATCGCGAATGGAGGAGCTGCCTGTATCTTGTCAATTGTTCCAAAAGTCAAACAATTTTCGCCAACTAGCTTTAATGTTTTTACTGCAAGAAATAGAGACGAGAGGAAGTTAATGACATTGACTAATAACAGAGATTGTTTAAAAAATTGAAATGCATATTTAAAAAAATTGTATTCCTATACACATTAAATGTAAATATTTTGCTTTAAAATATATATACTACTGACAAGGAACCGGCTAGAGGCAGCTAGCCTAATAGACGCTGGAATGGTATACAGAAATACAGTTTGATTCTTGGAAATGTTTCCTTCATCCATTAGCAAACGGTTTCCAAATCGGTTGAGCCTATCCTTAAAAAATTACAGAATTCCTTGCCATCTTCTAATTTCGTACTATTAATGCCGACGGCAATGCCTTCTGAAAAGGAATTGTTATTTTTTTGTTTGTAATAACAAAGTTGTTTAAACACAAATTAAATGCACATAAAGCAATATCTCGCCGATTTATGTGATGCAACTGGCCGCCTAGATGTGGACGCGGGACAATGTATTTGAACAGTCTAGGGATAGTGTCTCGCAACTGTTCCCATGCATAGTCCCGTGACTTCGTTGCTACGTGTGTACAAGGCTTTACGCGTGCGGTCATGGGTGACTTCCAAACAATAACTTACGTGCAGAGATTGAAAAGTGATATTTTCGAAACACGTCTTATGAATAATATCATATGAAACACGTATGACAATAAAGGTCACAGGAGGTGACCTTTCGAGGCAGCTGCGCGAGGCGAGAGGCGGGGCGCAAGGCGGAGGCAAGGCGGGGCACAAGGCGGGACGCAAGGCGGGGCTCAAGGCGGTAAGGCGGGGTGCAAGGCGGGCAAGGCGGCGCAAGGCAGGCGGAGGCAGGCGGGTGCAAGGCGGAGGTGCAGGCAGGGGTGCAAGGCAGGGGCAAGGCGGAAGGGGCAAGGCGGGGCCAAGGCGGAGTGCAAGGCGGGCGCAAGGCGGCAGCTGCAAGGCAGGGGCAAGGCGGGTGCAAGGCGGGTGCAAGGCGGGCAAGGCGGGCTGAGGCGAGGGCGCAAGGCAGGGCAAGGCAGGCAGGCAGGCAGGGCAAGGCGGTGCAAGCAGGCGGTGAGGCGGGCGCAAGGCGGGAAGTGGAGGCGCAGGCGGGCGCAAGGCGCAGCGGTGAAGGCGGGGCAAGGCGGCAGGCGGCAAGGGCGCGCAAGGCGGGTGGCGGGCAGGGAAGGGTGCAAGGGGGGCAAGGCAGGGGGCAAGGTGGGCAAGGCGGTGAGCGGCGCAAGGCGGGGC
Source organism: Teleogryllus oceanicus (assembly GCA_964035755.1). Classification (NCBI taxonomy): domain Eukaryota; kingdom Metazoa; phylum Arthropoda; class Insecta; order Orthoptera; family Gryllidae; genus Teleogryllus; species Teleogryllus oceanicus. The sequence continues at coordinate 18,683,380 of CAXIVR010000007.1, read as the reverse complement.
AAGGCGCAGGCGTGCAAGGCGGGTGCAGGGAGGCAGAGGCAGGGGCAAGGCGGGTGCAAGGCGGGTGCGCAAGGCAGGGGCAGGCTGGGGCAAGGCGGCGCAAGGCGGTGCAAGGCGGGGGCAAGGCGGGCAAGGCGGGTGCAAGCAGGCGCGGCAGGCGCAAGGCGGGGCAGGTGGGGTGCAAGGCGGGTGCAAGGCAGGGCGCAAGGCGGGCAAGGCGGTGCAAGGCGGGCAGGAGGCAAGGCGGGCAAGGTGGCAGGTGCAAGGCGGGGCAAGGCGAGGCAAGGCGGGGTGCAAGGCGGGTGCAAGGCGGGCGCAAGGCGGGCTCAAGGCGGGGAGTGCAAGGCAGGCGGCAAGTGGCAAGGCGAAGGCGGGCGCAAGGCGGGGCAAGGTGGGTGCGGCGGGTGCAAGGCGGGGCAGGCGGCTAAGGCAGGGCGCGGTGCAGGGGCGAGGCGGCAAGGCGGGCAGGTGGGTCAGGCGGGTGCAAGGCAGGGGGCAAGGCAGGCAGCGAGCCAAGGCAGGGCAAGGCAAGGCAGGGTGCAGGCGGTGCAGGCGGCAAGGCGGGGGGGCAAGGCAGGCAGGGAGCGGTGCAAGGCGGGGCAAGGCGGGGCAAGGCAGGGCGCAAGGCGGGGCAGGCGGGTGCAAGGGGGCGCAAGGCGGGGGCAGGCGGGCAGGCGCAAGGCGGGTGCAAGGCGGGGTGCAAGGCGGGTGCAAGGCAGGGTGCAAGGCGGGTGCAAGGCGGGGGGGGCAGGGGGGTGCAAGGGCAGGCGGTGCAAGGCGGGCGCAAGGCAGGGCTCAGGCGGGGTGTAAGGCGGGGTGCAAGTGGAGCGCAAGGCGGGGCGCAAGGCGGGGGGCAAGGTGGGGTGCAAGGCGGGGGGCAAGGCGGGTGGCAAGGCGGGGCGCAAGGCGGGAGTGCAAGGCGGCTCAAGGCGGGGGGCAGGGGGTGCAAGGCGGAGCGCAAGGCGGGCGCAAGGCGGGGGCAGGTGGGGCAAGGCAGGGTGCAAGGCGGGCGCAAGGCAGGGGCGCAAGGCGGGTGCAAGGCGGGTGCAGGCAGGTGAGCGAGGCGCAGGGGGCGCAAGGCGGGTAAGGCGGGCCAAGGCGGGTCAAGGCAGGGTGCAAGGCGGGTGCAAGGCGGAGGCGCAAGGCGGGGCAAGGTGGGGCAAGTGGGCAGGCGGTGCAAGGCGGAGCGCAAGGCGGGCGCAAGGCAGGGGCAGGTGGTGCAAGGCGGGTGCAAGGCGGTGCAAGGCCAGGCGGAGGCGGGCGCAAGGCGAGGCGCAAGGCAGGGGTGCAAGGCGGGCGCAAGGCGGGCAAGGCAGGCGCAAGGCGGGCTCAGGCAGGGTGCAAGGCGAGGGGCAAGGCGGGCTCAAGGCGGGGTCTCAAGGCGGAGCGCAAGGCGGGGCGCAAGGCGAGGCGAGAGGCGGGGCGCAAGGCAGGGCTCAAGGCGGGTGCAAGGCGGGTGCAAGGCGGCCAAGGCGGGCGCAAGGCGGGCAAGGCGGGCAAGGCGGGTGCAAGGCGAGGCGAGAGGCGGGGCGCAAGGCGGGGCGCAAGGCGGGGCGCAAGGCGGGGTGCAAGGCGGGGCTCAAGGCGGGGTGCAAGGCGGAGCGCAAGGCGGGCAGGTGGTGCAAGGCGGGTGCAAGGCGGAGCGCAAGGCGGCGCAAGGCGGGGCAAGGTGGGTGCAAGGCGGTGCAAGGCGGTGCAAGGCGAGGCGAGGCGGGGCGCAAGGCGGGCACAAGGCGGGTGCAAGGCGGCTCAAGGCGGGTGCAAGGCGGGTGCAAGGCGGGCGCAAGGCGGGCTCAAGGCAGGGTGCAAGGCGGGCGCAAGGCGGAGCTCAAGGCAGGTGCAAGGCGGGTGCAAGGTGGGCGCAAGGCGGGTGCAAGGCAGGGCGAAGGCGGGGCTCAAGGCAGGTGCAAGGCGGGCGCAAGGCGGGCTCAAGGTGAGGCAGGGTGCAAGGCGCGGTGCAAGGTGGTGCAAGGGGGTGCAAGGCGGAGCGCAAGGCGGGCGCAAGGCGGGGCAAGGTGGGTGCAAGGCGGGTGCAAGGCGTGGTGCAAGGCGAGGCGAGGCGGGCGCAAGGCGGGCGCAAGGCGAGGCGAGAGGCGGGCGCAAGGCGGGCACAAGGCGGGTGCAAGGCGGGCTCAAGGCGGTGCAAGGCGGGGCAAGGCGGGAAGGCGGGGCTGCAAGGCGGGGTGCAAGGCGGGGCTCAAGGCGGGGTGCAAGGCGGGGTGCAAGGCGGAGCGCAAGGCGGGGCGCAAGGCGGGGGGTGCAAGGCGGGGTGCAAGGCGGGGGCAAGGCGGGGCGCAAGGCGAGGCGGAGGCGGGGCGCAAGGCGGGCGCAGGCGGTGCAAGGCGGGCTCAGGCGGGTGCAAGGCAGGGTGCAAGGCGGTGCAAGGCAGGGCGCAAGGCGGCTCAAGGCAGGGTGCAAGGCAGGGCGCAAGGCGGGCTCAAGTCGGTGCAAGGCGGGTTCAAGGCGGGTGCAAGGCGGATGCAAGCGGAGCGCAAGGCAGGCGCAAGGCGGGGCAAGGTGGGGTGCAAGGTGGGTGCAAGGCGGGGTGCAAGGCGAGGCGAGAGGCGGGGCGCAAGGCGGGCGCAAGGCGGGTGCAAGGCGGGCTCAAGGCGGGTGCAAGGCGGGTGCAAGGCGGGCGCAAGGCAGGGCGCAAGGCGGGTGCAAGGCGGGGCAAGGCGGGTGCAAGGCGAGGCGAGAGGCGGGGCGCAAGGCGGGGCAAGGCGGGCGCAAGGCGGGTGCAAGGCGGGCTCAAGGCGGTGCAAGGCGGCGCAGGCGAGCAAGGTGGGTGCAAGGCGGTGCAAGGCGGAGCCAAGGCGGCGCAAGGCGGGGCAAGTGGGGTGCAAGGCGGGGTGCAAGGCGGGGTGCAAGGCGAGGCGAGAGGCGGGGCGCAAGGCGGGCACAAGGCGGGTGCAAGGCGGGCTCAAGGCGGGTGCAAGGCGGGTGCAAGGCGGGCGCAAGGCGGGCTCAAGGCGGGTGCAAGGCGGGCGCAAGGCGGAGCTCAAGGCGGGTGCAAGGCGGGTGCAAGGCGGGCGCAAGGCGGGGCAAGGCGAGGCGGGCTCAAGGCGGGTGCAAGGCGGGCGCAAGGCGGGGCTCAAGGCAGGTGCAAGGCGGTGCAAGGCGCGTGCAAGGTGGTGCAAGGCGGGTGCAAGGCGGAGCAGGCGGGCGCAAGGCGGGGGGCAAGGTGGTGTGCAAGGCGGGTGGCAAGGCGTGGTGCAAGGCGAGGCGAGAGGCGGGGCGCAAGGCGGGCGCAAGGCGAGGCGAGGCGGGCGCAAGGCAGGGCACAAGGCGGGTGCAAGGCGGGCTCAGGCGGGTGCAAGGCGGGTGCAAGGCGGGCGCAAGGCGGGCTCAAGGCGGGTGCAAGGCGGGCGCAAGGCGGAGCTCAAGGCGGTGCAAGGCGGGCGCAAGGCGGGCTCAAGGCGGGTGCAGGCGGGCGCAAGGCGGGCTCAAGGCAGGTGCAAGGCGGTGCAAGGCGGTGCAAGGTGGGGTGCAAGGCGGGTGCAAGGCGGGAGGCGGGCGCAGGCAGGGCAAGGTGGGGTGCAAGGCGGGGTGCAAGGCGTGGTGCAAGGCGAGGCGAGGCGGGGCGCAAGGTGGGGCGCAAGGCGGGGTGCAAGGCGGGGTGCAAGGCGGAGCGCAAGGCGGGGCGCAAGGCGGGGCTCAAGGCGGGGTGCAAGGCGGGGTGCAAGGTGGGGCGCAGGCGGGGCGCAAGGCGGGGCGCAAGGCGGAGCGCAAGGCAGGGCGCAAGGCGGGCACAAGGCGGGCGCAAGGCGGGGCGCAAGGCGGGGCGCAGGGCGGGGCGCAAGGCGGGGCGCAGGGCGGGGCGCAAGGCGGGGTGCAAGGCGGGGTGCAAGGCGGGGTGCAAGGCGGGGCGCAAGGCGAGGCGCGAGTCCGGATGCGAGGCGGGGCTGAGGCGGGGCAGGCGGGGGGGGGGGGGGGGCCGGGGGGGGGTGGGGCGTGGCAGGAAGGGCCGCGGGGGGGAGGGGGGCGGGGGGCACGTGGGCGGGAAGATGAGTTCTGAGAGCTGCCACGCGAGCGGCGGCGTCTCGCGCAGCGGGAGGAAAAACAATCGTCGGCGTTGGAGGCGTGAGGGGTGAGGGAGGCAGGGCGCAGCTGGCGAAGAAGAGAGATTGAATTCGCACCCGCCGTCTTCCCGTCGCCGCCCGCCGGCCACGAGTGCGCGCGCGCACACAGATGCCTTAAAACTCGCTGCGCGGTGAATGCGCGAAGAAGAGTGAAACCGCTTTCACGAAAACACCACTTAATAATTTTAGCCTAAGAATGAAGATTCCGGGCTTATGGTAATTATTTTAATTCGCGAAGCTTTCGTTGTTTGTGTCACTCGCTTTCTTCTTGCAACGTAGACAATTGCTATTCAAATTAACGTAACTGGGACACCAAGGGGAACGTGTAGAAACAGAACACTATTCGAAATCTGAAGAAAGTTACAAAGTAGAAAAACCGGGTCGTTATATAATAAGAAATAAATGCAAAAAACACTAGAAACACAGAAACGAAACACACGCGTTACCATAACCACATCTCGTCTCTTAAATGCACGTGAAATCAGCTGGAATACGAAAACAAACTCCAAACGCATACAAACAATTATACACGATACAATTATGGAAGCATTATTTGCTTTCAGAACGTAATTCACTGGGAATGTGCACAAATTAACTGGATATTATAAAACGCGCATCAACGTTTGTATATTCACTTTCATGATAAAATACAGTTCATAGTGTAAAGAAAAATAATTTAATTTAGATTTATTGTGATGGTACGCTATTTCACCTGGCGTACGAGTATACGGATGCTCTTGCTTAAGCCATTCCACCAATCACAGCAAGCCCCTACTCTGACAGAGTTGAACTGATTTCTCAATACAATCGGCCATGTTTCCGCCAGCAGTCCCCCAGCCGGGCGGGAACAGGTCCCCAGTTAGCAAAGCTGCCAGGGCATTGCCTGGGAGCGGTTCATGAATATTGGCCTTATTTTACAGCGACAGCCAGAGACAAGGCGGAAAATCCGTTTCCGGCCACAGGGCTTGGAACAAGACCCGTCCTACAGCGTACTAACGTGACTTCCACCACTTTTTTCCCTGCTCGCATGCGTTTATTCACTCCAGTGATTGTCCCGGAAAACGCTCTCCAGCACGACCGACATTCTGGTTGCTCCTCCACTCTTCTCTCGCTCCAGTCGCGGCGACCTCACCTTCCTCCAGAGCACTGCCTCGTTCTCACGTCTTGCCCCTCCCCCGTCCCTCCCCCTCATGCGCGTCACTGCAGCGTAACGAGCGGCAGGGGGGGGGTTGATCTGGCTCAGAACAATCACAGCGTTGTTGCAATAGGAGACGCAATTTGGCTGCATCTGCTGGAAATCTATCATCTGAAGATGATTTAGAGAAAGTTAAAGTAGCCTGTGTGAGGACGCCATGGTTGATTGGTTGTTTGTTCGTTGTTCCGGGCGCGTCAACAGCTTAGATCATTAGTCCCGTAAGTGTAGTTCGCGTTTTTCCTCTGGAGGAGGCAGTGATATTGCCCCGCTGGATGGCGAGATCCGGCGCCGACCTGCCGTCGGCTAGCGGGGTTTTCCCCCAACCAGAACTTTCCCACTAACGGGGCACTGCCCCAGCCGGGAAAGTTCTGGTTACCGGCGCCTAAAAGACACACCACGTCTTCTCGCGTTATTTTCGGCTGCTCTGAGGTGTCATGAAGAGAACGTCGCGCTCGCCAAAACTCCCAGCTATCTCGCATCTATCGCGGACCTGTTGCACTTGCATAATTGCCGAAACAATTTTATTTTTATATAATACCTGTTTCGAAGAAGCAGTATTTTATCAAAACACATTAGTACCTTCGCGTATACAACGTACTAAAAGTAAGTGACCCGTATGTGTAGCGAAAAATGGCGATTCACAGACACTAATTGAAGGGCCTTGATGTAGAAAAAGCTAATAAAGTCATTACGGGGTAAATTGCTTTCTCTAAGACGTTGTCATTATCCACTTTTTCGGTCTATTATACCGAAAAATTGTTTATTTCAAAACACCCGTCTTCCCGATCAACTATTTGTCTGTGGTCAACGCTAGCGCCTAAAGCGACCGACTATTTTCTTGAAAATTGATATTCCGGATTGATCTTGCGAAACTCAAGGTCCTGCGATATTAAAATGAATATTATTTATCTTCATGAGTATTTACCACGACATTTCAACATTTTCAGAATTTTCTCATAACTAGCTCGAAATTTTTGCATTATATTTTTCTCAGATGGACCTATTAGAGCATAAAGTTTTTTAATGTACTCCTTACAATATTTGTTAGTAGTGTTAAAATGTTGGTTTATCTTCATAAATGCTCAGATAGTTTGGCATAGTTTACGAGAACCTACGTCATTGGATGCTCATCCCTTTCCGTTGCGCTTGCGGATCGCGTGGAGAGGCTTTTACTTCCTCGCTACGAGTAGAGAGAAAGTTATGTTATGCTGCTCGAAAAAACGACGAATTTTTTGCAGGAAAAACTTATTACAGGACCCTGGTAAAGAAAAAGGGGATAAATCAAGATTCTAAATTAAGAAAGAATCCACTAGCACGTGGTGTAGCCACACCCAACTTTTGTGGGTCCTTGATACCGAAAAATCGATTGACGGCAAAAGTCTGTGTGTCCATCTGTGAACAACGCTAGCGGCTATAACGTTCAGCCGATTTTCTCCAATGAATGTGACTGATGTTGCGGTCCCTGGAATTTGAAACTGATATTTTAATTTTGGAGGGTACTTTACATGTAGTCACTGGGACATTTTCCAAATTTTCAAAAAAATGACTCCATTGTTTGTGATTAAGTTTATTGGGATGGTGTAAAGGACATTTAGAGAATAGTAGGTGTCATGTTCATTGAAAACCCTGTCTTTTGAAAATTGCAAAAGTTCAAATTTTTTTTCGGTGTCCTACAACAAAATATTAAAGATAGAGATTTACCCTTAATATAATTTGTTCCTTAAAGAAAGGTTTTGAAATAAGGTCATGTACAATTTTCAAAAATTTGAATACTTTTCGCGTAATTTAACGTAAAAATACGAACAAAAACGTACGTTCAGTTTTCGATCCACAGATTCTGGTCTTAAAGGAACGCGTGGATTTGGGCGCCGAAGGCAGGAAACGGCTTAGCGTGGGCAGGCGCGGTTACAGTCTACAGTGTGGTTACCAGGACAGAGAAGAAATTGAAGTACAAAACCCATTTGTTCTGTCAGGCACAGAGGAATTCCATGAAACATGCAGGATAAAGGTACATATTACATTTCCCGCATTAACCTTCAAGAGCGTGTTTCTTTTTTGCTCTGACCACTCGTTTCTTTTTGCCCTGGCTAGTGGTTAGACTTCTCAAAAAGAACTTATTTCCACGTTACTAAATCCTACTATCTGACTCAGAAAAAATATTCCAGAAGTTTTTTCTGAACGGCTCTATATGTTTTTGAACCTGCTAATTACGAATTTGATGTTTTTCGCCTAAAAAAAGGTATGATTCGCAGAGAAAATTACAAAACAAAAACTGAAAATTTCGCCCAGTTTTTGGATTTTTGCGTACATCTATAACACTATGCGTTTTATACAAACAATTGTTATTTGAAAAATTAAAGTAGATACAATTTTCTACCAAATACATACTTTAACTTTAAATGTCTGAAAAACGGTTTAGGAGCTAGAGCGTGCTGAAAATCTGTTATTTTTTGGGCCTCTCGCCAAAGAGGGAGAATAGCTGTTTTCAGCCATCCTATCTCATGGCGGGGATCTAGTTGTATTTTATCGTGCTTGAAGACAGCTATTGTGGACAATTGGCATTGTTAAATTATTAATATTCCGATATTCTCAGAATAAATAGTGTCGTATTTGCTCGCCCCGATTATCTGCAAATACAATTCTTAGGTAACAAAAATAAAAGGAGTACAAGAAAATTATTACACGTTCTGTACAATGCAATATATTCATCAAACATTTGTAACAACAATTGTTTTGTCAAAAATTTTAAAAAAAAATAATATTAATGAGGAAATTTTAGGTATTAGCAACAATATTGAACCAGATAATTTGAAAAATGATTGGAAATGCAAACGTCAGTTAAAAAAAAAGAGAGTATCACAATAGAAGAAAATGAGTTCAAGGAATCAGCGGACAACACCGACAATGTCCCGTTGCCAATGTATGGTCTGTTTTTCTCAAAGTGTGATCTTTGTTTTCTCAATTACGAATAATAGTTATCTCTTTATTAGCCAATTACCGACGTGAAACAAGATATCCATGTCAGTAATCTGCCGATAATTATGTAATTGTCTATGGAGAAAACAATGATAAATGGTATTATCTTTAAAACTAGACCGTAGAGTGTGTAGAGATGGGGTTTTACGCTTCTTTAATGTGCTTAAAGTAATATTTCGGTACGACTATTAGGAAACCAAAAAGTTGGGAAATTTCAAAAATAAATACTTATTTCTGTTATCTTATGTCTGTCCTTTCATATCTGTCCTGTCATGTATGTCCTGTCGTCCAGTTCTGTCTGTTGTCTGTCTCTGTTATTTGTCTCTCTAGGTCTGTTTGTCACTCGGTCTGTTTGTCTGTCCCTCGGTCCGTTTGCCTGTCTCTCGGTCCGTTTGCTTGTCCTCGGTCCGTTTGCCTGTCTCTCGGTCTGTTTCTCTCTTCGTCTCTCGGTCTGTCTATCTCTCTCAGTTTGTCTGTCTCTCTCAGTTTGTCTGTCTCTCTCAGTTTGTCTGTCTGTCTCTGTCTGTCTGTCTCTGCTGTCTGTCTCTGTCTGTCTGTCTCTGTCTGTCTGTCTCTGTCTGTCTGTCTCTGTCTGTCTGTCTCTGTCTGTCTGTCTCTGTCTGTCTGTCTCTGTCTGTCTGTCTCTGTCTGTCTGTCGTCTGTCTCTGTCTGTCTGTCGTCTGTCTCTGTCTGTCTGTCGTCTGTCTCTGTCTGTCTGTCGTCTGTCTCTGTCTGTCTGTCGTCTGTCGTGTTGTCTGCCTGTATTCTTTTTTTTTCCCCTCTGTTTGTCTCTCTTCTTTTCTGTTTGTTTTGGGTCGGGTATTCCTGTCCTGTCTGTGGGTTCTCCGACTGTGCTATCTGCCTGTCTTCAAAATTTTCAAAAAATTTCTTAATAGTTTTTTATTAAATTTTATTTTTTGATAGTGTAAAAGACGTTTAAGAGAATGGTGCTGCTGGCATTTCATTGAAAAGTATTTTTTCGAAAATTGCAATAGTTCAAAATTTTTTCCGAGTCTTCCTACAACTAAAATATTAATTATAGAATTTTTCCGAGGAAAGTTTGTTCCTTAAAAAATAGATTACACCGATACACTTATGAAGATCGAATGAGTCCGTTTTTCTCTATTAACCCGCAATTTTCGAAAAGTGTGTGTTTGAATTTTTTCTGGCGTCTTCCTACAACTACAAAATATAAGATAAAGGATTTTCTTTCAAATAATTGTTTTGTCCGTTGTTACCTCTTTCATTAAGGTCATGTATAATTTTTCGAAAATTTCACGCAATTCTGGCAATTTTGCGAAAATTATAGGCAATTTATAATTTTGTTTAAAATATTTTTTCCCAAAAATGACTCCATCGTTGTTGAAATTTTGTAGTTGGGTAGTCTGAAGGCCGTTTAAGAGAATGGTGGTATCATGTTGGTCATAGGTATCATGTTGGTTTAAAACCCTGATTTTTCAATAATTGAAAATCATTTCATTTTTTTCGGCGTCTTCCAACAACTACAATTATGAAGATAAAGATTTATTTAATAAATCAATATTTCTTCTTGATTGTCAATATATGTTTACAAATAAAAGTATCCAAAGATTTTTATGACAATCATTCATTTCAGCAATTGCCCAACGTTTCGTAACTAGTTTTGTTACATCGTCAGGTGCTAAGCTTAGTGAGGGAACGCTATCCCATTGAATTACCTCTGCAGCAGAACTTTCAAGGAAACATTCCGAAATACCTCACTCTCACTCAGTTGATACCACATAACTGCTAGTTCGATGTGGTTTAGTGGACGGAGGTTATATTCTTGTTCAACGTTTGACTATTAATTTTTGGTTTTCTTTTACACAAGGAAGGAAGTTCAAGATTTCTTAACATCTGTAAACTTTCTTTTAAATGATTTTGATGCAATTTATGAAGGTCTTACAAATTGAAATTGCGTTGTTTTATAATTTGAATCCAATGTTTTATTTAAAGAGTTTTACATTCCTTAATCTTCGAGGCCAAACTCTGAGATTAAACTGAATTTTTCTTATATTTCATCTGACTAATGACCAGGTTCGTGCTATAATTATTAAAAGCAATAAATGTGTGTGCATTGTGAAGATAAGTAAGCGGTATTAAGGTGGTGCAACATTGTTACCATACGTCGAAGCAGATCATAGACCAGATAGTTTAGGGAGAAGACAAACGAGGGGGGGGTCTTTTATCAGACATTAATAACATTTTAGAACACATTAAAGAGAAGAGTAGGGGGAATAACGCATCCACAGAACGTTGGAGCGTTTATGGCCGAGGATTGTTAAAGAAGAAAACCCCCAATCGGAAAAGATGTTGAAAGACATTATAAATAAAATAATCAAATCTGAAATGTGATTTGATTTGATTTTCCTCTGTGATTTGTTTCCGGAAATACTGTTCGGAGGAGCTTACTCCGAGAATCTGCTTACAGAAAGACTCCAGTTCATCCTGTTATTCAGGCGTTCCTATCTGGTTAAGTGAAAGAACCGCTCCCCAAATTCCAAATCAGAATATCCTCCGGTGATTCTTCTCTCGCTTACATAACATTCTGGATCACCTATCGAAATCATTATGTGTGTACAGAGTGTTTTTTCTTATCGTTCGCCGAAGATTCGGGCCGCGACGCCCAGGCAGTCGAGGGCTTATTCGCCCAGGGAAGCGTTGACTCTACCCCCGTGCTGGCACACGGGAACTATTGCTGCGCTTATCTTACCTTACAGATGTTGTAGAAATCTGCGTCCTTCAGCTCGAATGCATTCTTGGCACCTCCGGAATGGTTTACCCTTTGAGGTAAGTCTGGAGGTATTTCTGCGATTTTATCTTCCATAGAGCGCCGGAGCCCTTCCTCCAAAAGCGTTTTATTCAGACACCTGATCTTTTGAGTACCCCCAAAGGAAAAAGTCACAAGGAGGAAGATCAGGTGATCTAGGAGGCCATAACCCACCTCTAATTATTCGATCGTCGCTATAAACATTATTTAAAAATTTCATTGATCGAACAGTAGTGTGAGTAGTTGCGAAATCCTGTCGAAAGTACCCACAGACTCCTCAAAGATTTACTGGGGGATTGTTGTAATCTGTCATTTCGTTCACCTTCTCTTCTTGGATATGACGCTTTCGAAACTTTTCAAAATTGCTTCAAAATCTTGAAACTTGTGGACCGATGTAGAATATTCACGACTGGGAATTTGTTAATAAACCTCTTGCGGCACTTACTGCCAGACTTAAGTAGAACAAAGAGGTGGTAAAGAAATATTCTCTCCTTCAAAGAAAATGTCATGATGCTCAATTGAAGGCTCTCGGGACACTGGTGAATCGGCCGGACAGGCCGAACGACGAACGCGCCGGATGAACGGGCCCTTGATGGCAAATCCCCGGGAAACCGAGGGCTCGATCGCTGAGGCAAGCGGCACGCCATCTTCGGCCAAAGATAAAATAAACACCCTGTATAATGACGTTTAGCAATATCCAAGTACGGCAGACGCCAGCGAAATACAGAGCCCATCAATGCAGGTGGCAAGGTAGTCAGTACAAGAGCGCCCTCTGCGCAGGTTGCCAAAACGCTTCACCGGGCTTGCGGTGGAAGGAGAGGCCGTGGGGTTCCGTCCCGGAACGATGACGCGATCGACGAGTCCGTGAAAGGCGACAACGCTCGAGGTGCCATTTGGTTTGAAACGACGTGGTGCAAGTTAGAGGCAACCCTCGTGAGCTGAACGTTACAACAGCGCGATGGAGCGAGACGGGCGTGAAAGTTAATAGACTTCGCATAGTAAAAGCGGTGCGAGGAATTGCAGGGAACGCTCAGAAATCACTCTAATGATTAGGCGATTTTGTGCAGAATTCAGTTGAGGTTGAGAGCTTGGGTCGGAGACGTGTGGAAAATGTGCAAGCGTACTTTCACTCGCAGGACACAAAACATAAAGGCACGGGCCCGTGGTTTGATGCCAGAAGGCACGGAAGAAGAAACGTGGTAGTTCGGGTCGGCGTGGACCGCGACCGGAGGCGCCGATTCGGAGGATTTGAGGGCCACCCTCGTGGTCGCTAGCGGCGACGCGAACGAGCTGCCTGCGCTACACAGTCGACGGGCGTTCCCAGACTGCGCGGCAAGACGATCACGGCCAACGATAGACGGCACCACGAACCGAGGTTGCTGAAACATCGGGCAAGGTAACGGGTGCACAATTTACTAACTGAACCTGAGAGAGGCGACGTTCATTTTAATAGCCCGAGACCTCAGAAATGTCAGTAACGACTGCTAGAATTCTGTGTAACAGAGCAGAACAAGTGATATTTGGGAGTGAAATTAGTAAGCTCTGTTAAAGTTTGCTTTTTCAGAAATGTGATGATCAATATTTGGAGTTAAATGTAGTATGCATTCTGTTTGATGTTATGTGCATTGCAACATACGTAGAGAGATCTATAGATATACAAACACACACACACACACACACACACACACACACACACACATTGGAACCCCGGTCCGTCACAATATATATGATTAAAATTAAATAAAAACGTTGAAAAAATAATTATTTTTATCGTGTGTATCAACAGTATTATAAAGCACGTCCCATGACTCCTGCTGCAAGTAATAAATGAATAAATGTATTTTACTTAACCGAACAATGACTCATATGTATATTATTTATTGTGTCAGTGTTCGCATTTCTTATATCGAGTAGTAGTTTTGTTAATTATAATTTGATCGATGGCCTTCATTGAATTTAGTGTGATCCGTGTAGGTACATTTATTGTAATATCTAAACTGAAGGAATTCATTACATTGAGAAACTGCTCTTTCTCGCAAGATTCGACCACAAAATCAATGATAAAATCTCAGCATACAACAATGGATTCAAAACAGCGGTTGCTGACTTTGTTTAGTGTTATCTCCAGTTTTTTCTGAGAACAAAATATAATCTGCAGCTCTCTTTGTTGGAGGCCTGTAGATGCAAAGTAATATCTGTTTAGCGAAGGAAGATGTACAACAGACATTTCAAAAACATTTACAACAGGATACACAGTTAATTCCGTCAAGGAGATAGAATCGATATTATTTCTAGCGTAAGTACAAGAACCCCCTTATGGGACCTCCGGACCTTTACGCAATTCTCTTTCTCTACAATAAAAGCCTGCTAGGTAAGTTTGGAATTTGGTTCATTGATTGATTTTTCGTGTTTCCGGGCTCTTCAACTGCTTCGGTCATTAGTCCCGTTAGTGTAGTGCATGTTTTCTCGCGAGATGGCGGTGATCTTCCCCCGCTGGATGGCGAGATCCCGCACCGACCTACCGTCGGTTAGTGGGGTTTCCCCCTAACCAGGACTCTCCCATCAGCGGGGCACCGCCCCAGCCGGGACAAGCTCTAAACTCCCGACTGGTCTACCGGAATATGTGGTAGTGTAGTGCATGTTAGTGTGAGTGTGTAAGGGAGAGGATAGGACAAGGAAGGGAAGGACAGTTCGCGCGCGGTCCGTGGCCCGTTTGGTAGGGTACTGCTCCGGCATTCACCTGGTGTAGATCGGAGAAACCACGGAAAACTACCGATCAGAGCAGCCGGCCGCTAGAATTCTCCTCCAGACAGCGACTGAATTCGACCTAGCTGAAAAGCTAGTGTCGAAAATCCTGCCGTCGTCAGGACTCGAATCTAGGACCGCCCGGTCAGAGGTGCTGCAGTGACATCAGTTGATGCACTCAGCTACCGCTCCCGGTAGTGGAATTTGGAAAGTGCTAAGTTCATTAGGAGGTTATCAATGTTCTGTAAAGCAAAGAACATCCATTTGATTTAAATCGCTCCGTAGAGCTGCCTCAATAAACTCAGTTTTATGTGAAAGTGGTTGAACATTATTGTGCAGTATGTTTATCTTTTGAAAGTATCTACACGAATGCTTTTCTGCTGCATATGACTGTAGTTGCTATATATTTAATCCATTTTTACGTCGAGCTTGTGGTCGAAGGTTGTAAAGTGTCCCAGTAGTGACAGGTTGTGAGGAAATTGGGGCATCAGGTGTAGATAAATTGGTAGTGGGAGAACGGGAGTAGGTTCAGAGGACGGGGTAAGACGGTTCGAAATAAGAGTGGGGGAAGGAGAAGGTAAGGAAGGTAGAAGGTGTGGGGGTTTTGGCAGGAGACTGTGGGGCTGCAGTTAATGATATATTGTGCAAACTTGTTACCGACAGCGTTTCAGCTGTTTTCCAGCTAGGTTCATATCGAGACCATGCCGGTTGAAGTGTTTTGTTGAGAGGAAATGAATTTCAAATAGGGTTACACTTGTTTCTTTCAGTTGCAGTTTTAATTGTTGGTTTGCGTGCTTAATCACGTTGCATAGTGTTGGTCTGTTGTACCAGAAAGAGTCGAGACTACAATGTTAGTTTTTGGGCGGTATATTGTAGTTTGTTGAGATAGAGATAGAGGTGTATGTGTGTGTGTATACACGCACATATGAGACCTGATCGATACTGTGGAAACAAGACGCTGGGGAGTCCCCATTCCTCAACAGTGTGAGATTTTCTTCTCACTAAAATCACAAACCATTTAAGTTCCTTGGCCTCATTCACTCTGGAACCGCAATTATGCATTACTTGAGGGTGGTGCAAGCTATTATACTTCGATGTACTATTCAGGTTCGGCTTTGGCTGCTGTTTCTTTCGTCTTCCTTCTCAAGGATGGCGGTGATATATCTCTCTATTGCTGTCCACTTCTCCTTGTTATTGATCATTAGTGTCAGCATGTTTTCTGATGAGACAAAACACCCGACCTCCCATTTCATACAATGCCTTAGCGCGTTCCATCTCGGGCAGGGGAATAGCGTATGTTCCGCGTTCATGGCTGCCGAATCTCTTCAGGTCTGCTTTAAAGTAACCGAGCCCTATGAATGCCTGGGTTAAATGGTATGTCAAGAACCCATATTTGCGGCTTATCCATTTGGATATGTTCGGGTTGAACCTATGCGTCCGTCTGCCGGTCTCCTCTCAGTCCCAGCGCGTTTACCGGCATGACGTTTTCTTTTGCTTTTTTAATTGCACTATCCGCATCTGGCTGCGTTCGCCGTCCGTTGCCTCCGTGCTTATGGAAGTAGTCTTGTGTGTGTGTGTGTGTTGAGAGAGAGAGAGAGAGAGAGAGAGAGAGAGAGAGAGAGAGAGAGAGAGAGAGAATAGTATAAAATGTGTTTTCATTTTGCATTGATTTCCTTCGCAGCGGAAACCTTCACAGATATGAAGATAACAAGTAATAATGTTGCTATTGTGAAGCATTGTTGCGTGAGGAATCCATTTGCATGCAGAAGCCCCCGAGTGTGTGCGCTCCCACAGCGCCGCCTTTGAAGCGGGAGCTGCACGGCGCCGCCCCGGGGGCAGGGGCGGGGAGGGGGGGCGGGGCGGCGCCCGGGGCACCCAGGGGGCGAGCGTCAGCAGGGCGGGCTGAGCGGGCGAGGTGGGCGTGGCAGGGCGCCGAGGGGGCGGGCGCAAGCAGTGCTGGCTTGGAGCGCGGGGCGGGGAGAGGCAACAAGGTGGAAAGCCGAGGAGAGGGGGGAGGTATCGGCAGAAGAACCGGGAGGCAGCGGTGGGTGCGGAGTGGCAGTGTGGAGTTGGGAGTGGGGCAGATATAATGTCTGGATTCTACAGAAACGGGATTCTGGCGATAATTGGAGAGGCGGTAGGGACTGAATGTACTAGAGAAAAAGAGGAAAGCTTGAAAGAGGAGAAAAATGGGAAAAGAATGAGTTGGAAACTTAGAATTGGAGTTATGAGAAAAGGGATGATGGTAGATAGCAGAAGCTGTAAACTAAGAGAAACCCATTTAATTTTCATATTAATTTAAGTAATACTGATATTTACGGATGTAGTGTAAATTATTCTATTAAAATTTAATAATAACAATAATTTAAACAGGTTATATAATGTGTAACTACTACAATTTTAGATAATATAATATTTTTATGGAAGTTAACATTTATGAATCAAAACATAGATGTTTCGTCTTTTATTCACTTATTGATTGCACTGGAGTTGGTACAATTATCGTTTCTTTTATTAATATTTCGTCATATTGCCTTCGAAGATCTGTAAAATTAAAACTAATTAAAACTTTAAAAAATCATATTTATATTGGCGGTGCGAAGAATAATAACGGTGTTGGAGCTGCCTTATATAATTGAGAAAATAGTTTAAATTGTACTCTCCATCCTTTAACATCGGTTGAAGCGGCAGAATTATATGCCATATTAATAGCCATGAAACAAGTATCTAATAAATCCATTAATTATATTTACTGATTTATTATATATTTTAGAATACATAAACAAAAAATTGAAACATTTGAATTATTAAACATATTCATGAACATTTTTTAATCAATCTAAATTGGGGAAAATATCATTATTGCTTGGTTACCTGCACATAAAAATATATTTGGCAACGATATCGCTATCTCGAAGCTAAAGAGTCACAACAAATGCGCACCAAAACCATCCATCCGAAACAGAGTTCCAGATATTTGAAAATACATTAGGAATAAATTAAAAATACAATTGCACGAATCATGGCTAAACGAAAAGTCCAACAAAGTCTCAAAATATAACTAATTTCTTTGGACTTGTCACAAATCTCTGTATTTTTGAAATTGCATATTTTCTGTACTAGTCGCTCATGACCTATGTAGTTAATGCGACATTAAATAAAAATTTTTTTTAAAAACGTTTCATGAACCTATTTATCATATTTTTAATGTATACCTGATAGTTAACCATATTCTGATGTACGTTTCATATTTTTCATCCTGAGAAATGTAATATATTTTTCTATAATTTTCATTTTTGATTAGATTTTTTATTTTGTTTTTTGTTCCTTTCGAGTTCTATATTAATAAATGCGGCAGAGTTATCAGGCAGATCACCATCGCATACTGTTCATTCACCTTCACTATTGTGTATCTTTTTTAGATTACTATACAAGTGGTCTGTATATGAAACCGTCTCCTCAATGATTCGTGTTGGAATCTTATTCATATATTTTATCCCAAAGGAACGAAAAGTATTAATATATTCCCGACTATTATTGTTATCATCTAATATATGAATATTCAATTTCAAACCCAAAATGATTGATTATTCTTATCATTTTGCTTACCGTGACAGTCGTGCGGACCCTCTAGGAAAGAATGACACAATACAAGGAAGTCTCATGTTGAGTAATGTCTTAAATATAATAATACATTATTATTATTATTATTATTATTATTATTATTATTATTCAGATAGCAGCTGGTGTGGATGTGGTATAAGCGCAGCGATATACAATGATTATCCGACAGCAAAAATAATACACCAGAGCCAGCGAATTTTCATTACCAATACTACACTTGTAATAAAATAATGAAAGGGAATACGGAGCGGGGGGTGTCAGGGGCGGGTGGGTGAGTGAGGCGACACGCTCGAGAGCGCTGAACTGCGCGGGGGTAGGGCGGGGCAGGCAGAGGCGGGGAAGGGACGGGACGGGGAGCAGTGGGGAGAGGATGGTAGGGGCGGAGAAGAGCGTGGCGGGGATGAGCGCGGATGGGAGGGGTGGGGTGAAGAGGCGCGGGGAGGGGCTGGGACGGGAGGGGAAGGGCGGGGCGACGCGTGTGCGCGCAACGCGAGGCCCCGAGACGGAACGCGCGCCGGGCGGAAATCGCGCGCCTGAGCAAACAGCGCTTCTTAATCCCACTGCTGCGACGACGGCTCACAGCTACGGCGCTCGCCCTCCACGCCCAACCACACCACCCACCAACCGCCCTTGCACACGACTCGCGCCTCTACCCGCACTACAACTTCCCGGCCCATAACAATATTACCTAAACGGTTCTCCCAGACAAGATGGTACTTTTCCAAACGCTTCTTTATTACGACGTAACATCAGAAAGAAACCTGGTTTAATAATCGAACACCCTGAGCGCCATAAGGAAAGAAAGACCAGACTCGTTCGCACCACAAGTACTATAAATTAGAGGGGATAAAACATATACTTTCTCGTAACATTTATCATTACGTAAACTCTAAATTATCTTTTGTCAAGAAATAAAATATCCGCCCGAGGCTCGAGCATGTCTCAGAGTTCACATGGCGTGACTTCACTAATGATTTATGGAATGCTGTGGCTTGGTTGGGCCTGATGCTTCAGTGAATGTGTCAATATTACTAACATGTTTCTAAAAAATTAGAGATAATACTGAAATTAGATCTACGCCTTTCTTTTAAGCGCCTCTTGTTTTATATTTGAAAAAAAAGTTTAAGAAAAAATTAGATTTTGAGAAAATGTTATTTTCATATTTTGCATTAATTTCAACCTGAAAGAAATATGCCTTTAAAACTTTCCAAAACCTCGAGTTCGATTAGATAGATTGGGAATATTAGTTTTGGAGAAAATCGATTGACCGGTTTACGCGTCAGCGTATATCACAGTCGGGAAACGGATTGACAAGAGAGGTAATGAACAATCAATTGGTTCCAATGACTTTAGGTATCTATGATCGCATAAATAGCGGCAAACGCCAGTGGATTCTATGGATAACGGCCAGCGTACTGACTGTTGTAAACTAAGCTCGCTGTTCAAAACGATCCAAGCGTAATTTTGCGCAAAAGCCTCAGCGCCCGCTGGAGGGGGAAGCCATTGTCCTATGTAGTAGATCGCTGCATGTGAGATCCTCAAGCTTTAGGCTCGAGTAAATTGAGACCGCCAGTTTCGTCGCCCAAGATAATACCTCCTTTCTCCTAGGTGCTGAAAGGTATCGAAATTTACGGTTAGATTTAAGAGCGGGCCTGATGGCCCTGTTCCGCCAGGCAAAAATAAGGTATTAACCAACTAACTTAATGTCATTGATTCTAAGCTCCATGTTAGAGGAAGGAAGAATTGTCTATATATAGATACATGATTTATTTCCTTTTTCTTTACCTGTTTATTCCCTGTTTCTTCAGTATCAGCCCGCCAGCTAATCCCAAAAGCCAGGCCATAAAACCATCAGGGGGCGGACAGGGGGCAGCTGTGCCCCACCTCTCGCAGACACCACGTGTCCACGCTAGCACAAAGCATAACAACAGATAGGGAATGTAGGTTGCGAGGATCGCTCGACCCACCAAAGAGACAGGCTGATAGGGAAGTTTCGGCGCGCCGAACGTGACAAACTAGACACAGCGTTAGCTGATGATATTTCGCGAACTCGCGAAAGGTGGCTTTGACGAGAGACCCACGGCGGCGTGGAGAAAGAGAATCTGAAAAAACAACTGCGACGAAGACTCTTCTCAACTTTCATCAAATAGTGAACTGGAATATTATCAGAATATTAGAAGGCTAACTCATATAACACAATTTTCAATTGAAAATTTGGTTGCCTTTAAGAAAATAAAACATCTTACAGTAAATGCGAAATTTCAAGTTTTTTTCACAGGAATCTATTGAGTTTTACAGAAACGTATTTGAAGCACTTCCACTCACAAACGTAACAATGTATACAAATTAACTGGAAATATTATCAGCGTGACAGATATTTAGAAAAAAAAATTGTGTAATTTAAAAACAAGACTACACGGAAATAAACTTAACGACATATTAAACAGTCAAATTATCACTATCCATTGGAAAGATCCATCTGAAGAAAAAATTGCTTACGTTTGAAAAAATAGTTTAATGTTTCTGAAAATGCTGAATTTTGAGCTCATTCTAACAAAAAAACTGTTGCAAGTTTTCAAGAAATTTTATTTGATATTATTTAAAGCACATGTATTCATAAATACAATAACGTGAAGAATTGGCAATTTAATGTAACATATTACGGACGTGAGTGATAAGTTAACAAATTATATCTTTGTGTTTTTTTTAAAAACAAAAAATAGAGCAATACGGTATTTTACTCCGGTATAGGGTATAGCTATACGGTATAGAGTTCGTTTGGCACTAACCCCATCAAAAATTTAGTGAAAACTGTAGCCTTTTTGAGAAAATCTTGTTTATTATTTTAAATTGTGGCATTGTAATGTACTTTGCACAAAAACTACTGATATTCTAACAATGACTCTACCTAATGAAAGAATCCATTTATGACAACAACCACTTAAGTAAAATCTGTGTCTTCAATTTGTAGCTACAGACGCTGGAGAAAATTCAAACTTTTGTAATTTTCTGGAAATTGTGATTAGCTGTGAAAACTGGACCTATGCTACTTATAAGTGTATTTTAATTTCTATTCTTGAGAAATTTATAAATATATGAGCTGCTTTGAGAAAATTTTGAGGCCATTCAGGGCTTCATGTAAAGTATCCCAATTTTAGAATGATTTTCAAAATCTTAAAAGTTTCCAATTCAGAGCCAAATGGGCAGATTTTCAACGAAAGATCATAGTCTAGGGTATGCTAGAGTAATTCACATTTGTCAGACTGAGAGACAGACAGACGAGAAAGTTTTCAGAAACGAACTACTTTCTTGCATCAGAGGAATTGAAACGTATATTTCAAGTTGAAACTGAAATAATTTCATACATTACATAACTCTCTATACATGTGTATTACTCCGTATATACTGAATGAAGAGAAAGTAAACCCCGCTCTGTGTGCATATTAACAGTTAGTAATTGAATAACTGACCTAGAGCCTATCTGAGATGTCTAATTGATGATTTTCAGTTTCTAGTACGTCAACTTTTATTAATAGTCTGTTAGTGTAGTATGTTTTCTCTAGAGATGGCGGTAATTTCTGCTGATTATGAGATCGATGCCGACCTACTCGTCGGCTAGTGGGGTTTCAACGAGACTCTCCCACTCAGGCACCCCAGCTGGCCGTAAGGCAAATCACATGTATTCGGCAATTGGTTTCTGATTATTAGTATGTGAACAGGATCAGCGAAATTGCATAAAATTTCTTCTGTCTATCCTGCAAAGCCCATGAGTGGGTGCACCTAGACTCTGGGTACCAGATGTTGGCAAAGGACTCTACATTTTTCAAACCATGATATTAACCTTTATCATAATAATTCAAGAATCCAAATGTGTTTTATCAGTAACCAAACTTATACTTTGGCTTTTTAAGGATTAAATATATAGAACTAAATTATACTTTTCAAAGCTAATCGAGCTATGGTTACTATGTTACTAGTTGTCATAACATGTAAAACTAACTGAAGACATTAACACTATAGAGGAATATAAAGATAGCCAATGAAAGAATGTCAGATTATCAAACTCCAAGAAAAAATGATTGTTTGTCTATTGAGAGAAATACTATGTTTCTTTTTTAAATTTTATTATAGATACAGAATTGTATTTCACTTCAGTGTATACATAGCACTACAGAAAAGTAGTAGAGGAGGAAAATAGATGCTTCCAAACATGTTGGCTGTCCAGTTACATTGTAAAATAAAACATAACACTGGGACATAAGTAAGAAAAAGCTGACAAGGTGCGTAGATTGTTAGTTTACGAGCATTGTTTTTAAATGGTTTACAGTGTTTGATACAGCTTCAAAACAAAGCTTTCTCATGGTATTAGTAAGACACATGTAGATTAATTTGAGTTAAAATACTTAGAAAACACTAGGGAAACTATGAAAGACACCATTAAAATTTGTCTCAGATTGCTGTCACTATTTGTCATCCTGCAGAGAAATTTAGTTTATTGTTCTGAACTTGTTTGGCAGTTTAGGCACCCAGCATTCCTGAATCAAACTCACGTGTACAGGTTTAGCCCACTGTATTTGTGAAGAAATTTCCTATGTTGTGACGCGCTAATAAGTGTCAGATCAAAACATCCGGAGGAACAACCAACTTGAGCTAATCAAAGAAATGAAATAAAGGAGTTCGATTGACCATTTCCATATATCCCCAACAATTGGTGCTGTTTTACTCATTGCAGAAAATTGAGTCTACAAATAAATTTTCTTCTGCTCAGCAACAAACCTTTAGAAATGTGTATAATTGACGCATAAATAAAAGTACATAAACAAATTTTCAAAATGAATACAGCACCAGTAAATACTTCTATTAATAATTAAGTAGAAATTATAACAAATGCCCATACTAGTAGGGAATCAACAAAGATGGGAAAATGGTTAACTGTTAAATTTAATACCATTCATTAACAATTAATAATAACATTAACATTTTAGTAATACAATATGCGAAGTGTCTATAACGTATAATTAAAAATATAAGACTGCTATTAAATTGACAATTATTATCTGGTCTTATCGCACCTGCTGCCAATTACTGATCGAAAGGAAATGGGTTCTCATTTAATGAAAAAATTAGATAGTTAGAAATATATTGGTTTCATAATACATAATATAATAATACACACACACACACAATATATGATAATAATAACGTTATTTAAATGTACAATGAAAATGTATCAGATTTGTCCTAAATTAACTTTATTGACAAATGATCAGTAACCAGTGCTACATCGCATATTCAATTGTGAGCATTATAACTTTGGTTATTCTAATGATAGAAATTTTCATTTTAACTAAAATCGTTATTTAATTACAACAACTTATTTCAATTGTGAAAGGATTGTGTGGGGTTATAAAAATAAAGAAAGCCATAACTATTACCAAGAACAGCTGAAATATTATGGTTCCTGCTAGCTGATAAGGCAGAAAGAAGCCTTCAATATTTTAAAATGTTCACTGCAGATTTATGCAATATCCCATACTCCTCTTTGCTGAATTAGAAAAAGATTTGTGAAGAAGATTATCAGTGGTCGTACAAAACCCAATAGAAAGATCTATACTTGATTAACACATGGCCCTGGTCACGCCAATGTGAACACCATAGTTTGTCACTGTTTAATTTCTGACACTAAAACTATTATAAAAATGTCCTTGTAATTGTGTTCAACTACATAGATGCTGTTAAAAAAATTGAGTTGTTACAAATAATATCTAGAATAAGGAAAATCAACTACTTTATTATTAAACTTATTTATCTCCATAAATAAATAAATTGTCAATAAAATCACACAATAATAATAAGACTATAAAACGTAGTTGAGTAGATATTTGAATAAAAGTTTCAAATTGCAACGTAAGTTATTTTTAATTCAACTTTTCTCAAAATTGGAAATAATACTGAGAAAACTTTCAATTTCCATCAACACCTTCGTCCTCCTTTGTTATGCCACATTTTTCTTTCCCTAAAACAAAACGTTTTTATGGGTCCATTACAAATATTGAGACATGAATGAATAAAATCTTTGTGACAAATGAGACAGAAATAAACCAATAACAAAATACACAGAGAAATGGAATAAATATAACTCATAAATAGTAATAAAATGAAAATATGTATACCCACTCTCACAGAATATGAAGATGCCTTGTGTGGCCAAATCTGGTTTTCCACAGCTGACAACCATCGATGGACACTTGACCAATCCTATGCCGAGGCATCGCCTATCATTGGCTTGCTCCAGTTCAGAGATTACTGTCCTCCTCCCCTCAAAGATTTTCCTCCTGTTATCCTCAAGTATAATTTCAGACAGATGCCTCTCTAACGTGAGTAGGTACAGGAGAGGGAGGTGAGAGGAAGTGCAGGAGGTAACAGGAGAGGGCACAGAAACAAAACGATTGCGCGGGCGCAGGATCACCTGCCAATTGCACTGACGTTGGCCCTGAACCCCTGTGGACGCTGAATCCATAAGGGTCACGGGAAGGCTGTGATATTTTTATCGAGTTCTTTACCATGAAAATGTTCACTATGGTAATCTAATACAGAGAAATTTGTATAGATTAAATTATTAGATTGAGAGTTTTGTTTCTTACAAACTATTTAAAATGCTAATGTCTAAAGCAAGGAACATCAATTCATTACATAATAATTTTTGGGAAATACAATATAATGTGCATTTACATAATATACACATTTCCTAATACAAATTGAAAATTCATGTTCATTGCATTTAAAAATGTATTTTGGACATTATTACGCCTTATTAAGGAAATGCAAGCAATATTAATACATTTTATTACGTACAGGAAAAATGCACCGCCCATTTTTCTATATGAGCAGGTACAAACAGGACTTCTGTTAATCACCAAAATCACTGCTGGTGTCCTAAGTAGATTATCACAAACTACATTGTTAATATTGTTGACTATTTGTAAAATTACGCACTTATAGTGATAATTGGTGGAAAGGGAACTGTGTCTTCATTAGAAATACTTGAAAATATACTGTCTTATTCTTCATATTTAAAAGTTGCTATTTTCTGTTACATTGTTGCGAAGATTATATCTATCCCTTCCTAGTGATATTTTATTTATTTATTTATTTAAGTAATATACAGGCAATAGTATAAATTTGATATGGTCTAATAGTGCTAATATAATTAATTATTTAAATATACGCATTATATATATTAATAGCAAAATTGTAATAATTGATATCTTAATAAATAGTACATAAACAGCAAATTTTAATTTTTTAATTTGTAAATTAATTGAAGTTAAATATTTTAAATATTTTTGAATAACTAATGTAGTAAAAGAATAATTTGAAAACTTTAAAATGTTACGAATCATGAATTTTAAATGAGCTGTTAAGAAAGAAACAAAACTGTTTGAATAAACTAAAGAGATTATATTTAGTTGTACCCCACCTGGACAATTTTCAATTAAAGATTTAAGGAAACACAGTGCTCTGAATCATTTATCTTCCAATTGGCGTTAGTTTGTATGACTGTGAATAGGCTTCTGAGGAATTGATCAAAGCCTCTGCACTAAATATCTGAAACCTGACACGGTTATCGATATTAGCAGAACGTCATCTACAGAAACACACTGTCCTTGCTTTGTAAATGATTCAATTGTGAACAATTTTAGCACAAATATATAATATTAAAAATCAAGTTCATAGATCCTAACACTTGAATGCAGACAAACTGAAAACACATTTGGTTTTAGATCAACATGGAAACATAAGAGATTCAATGAGATCATGTTCTCAAATCTGAAACTAAACTACAGTCTTTATTATTTTCACGAAATGAAACTTCATAATCTTCTTTAATAATATAAGAACTGTAATGTGCTCAAACATCTTGTCAATTATGATAGTTCAATATTATCTGCAAAATTTTCTGGTACCTAGTATAAAAGCTAATAAATATTTTTATTAATTATGATTAAAAGAGTAAAAGGTAAATATGACTATAATTTTAAAATGAAATAAAATGACAAAGATAGTGGCATCAAAACCCAAAATTAGTTATAAAAGGCAAGAAATCATCCTCTACGCGCATAGATTTATAAATCCATAGCTAAGAAAGTCAAAGATTTGCGGAGGACAGTAGCCAGCATCTCTTCAGTCGACAACTATGCTCTTCTGGCTCTTTCATTATCGTGCACAGGAGCATGCTTTAACAGTAATATCTGTTCTTCATTTCTGGGGATAGGTAATCATCAGATGTCGCGAGAAGTAGTGCCTGATCCAAGGTGAATAATAATTCTTGCCTCATTTAGAGCCACTGGATGACTCACGACAAGGGTCTTATGGATCTCAGAGTTTGAAAGATCTGCCACTCTGCTGCACCAAAATTCAACGTTGATAAAATCTTGGTAGGTGAGATATTACCAAAGATGTCTCTTCTGGCTCGAGGCCAACTTACTACCGTAGTCAGAGGTTCACTTCACTTATCCTAATGGCTAGGAACACAGGAAAAACAATCTAAATGACAGAATTAAGGATATCTTCATACGATGTTGATATATTGATGTCAAAGTGCCTACTTAGAGAGAAAGAGGAAGATGATACACAGCTTCCTGTCTGAAGGGCCATGGGTTCCGGGCCTGACATGATGTGTTCGTGATGTCCTTACGTATCTCCTACAGAAAACCCCAACATAAAAGTCATGTGGTCGTTATACATGACCTAGTAGTTGCAGAGACATTAAAATATATATAAAATAATAATCAATTGTCAAAGAAAGCTCATTTGAAATCGAGTTTCAACACTGTTGTTTAATAAATCCTAAGGACTTTATTTCAGCAAAGAATAAAACGGAAGTTTATTTAATCAAAAATGAAATTCTCATATGGTCACACCTGATTATTATTTATAATTTAACATTCATCTCTCTCAGAGATTACAATATTGCAAATGATATCTATTAGCCACATATTTTATTCACACTTTCTCTATTTCATGTTGAAAATAAATATACGATAAACTGAGTACCACTGAATTTAATAATGTTCTTTTCATTACAATATTTGGTTTTTAAGCTGAGGAACAGTGATTGAAAATAACTGATATTATTTGAGTTAAGACTTAAATATTTTACTATATTTTACACTCGAATGCGCAGCACTGCAGAAACAATGATATCAAGTAAAATAGATTAGGGTTTTAATGAAATGGCTTTAATCACGAACTCCAAAAATATTTCCAAAGACTCAAGAACATGTATTTATTTTTAGACCTGTTGCAGGAAAAGGACCTGTGTACGCATGAAGCTGCAAAAATTGAACATTACTGACTTCTAACCAATGTATTCTTTTCAAAATTGATATTATATTTAAATGCATTGGGATTGAACTAATGATATTCCAATATTTGGAGGGTATGTTATTATGTCATATTGCATTATTGAAACTTTCTCTGAAAGAACTTTCTTTTACTTACACTCTTCATCTGAATACACTATACCGTTATTATAAATACTGTAGTAATGTCACCTTTTATTAATATCTCTGGGATTTTTCAACATTACAATTACTAATTGTTTCAAATTTCTCAAGAATCCTTTTACTTCTTCTCGGTATAACTAATTCAAATGGTTATAAAAATTGTATAAATGTTTGCAAATTTAAAAATTGTTTGCAGTGAAAGCATACAAATTTTCCGTAACGTATAACTAAATTTTCTCATATATTGACTGCATTCTTCCATGAGTAGAAAGTTACGTAATGCTACAAGAAAACGGCGAATTGTCTGCAGAAAACGTATATTACACGAATTATTCTGTGGATGAAAAAACGATAAATCCATCATAAATTTAGAAAAATCTAAACTGTGGTAGCCAGAACTATGTTTGTGGTATTGATAGCAAAAAATCACCGACGAAATGTCTGGTCCGTCCGTCCGAATAACGCTAGCGGCTAAACCATCCAGCTGATTTCATCGCACCATTACTCCAACGATCTACGATGTTGTAGCGCCTTTGAATTTGAAACTATATTCAATAGGGGAGGTACTTGATGAAGCCCTGGACATTTTAATAATCACACATCATAATTTTATTACATTTATGGTTGATAGTAAGTACTTAAGAGAATATTGCAGGTCTCATGTCTGTTTAAAATTGATTTTTCGTAAGTATTCACAAGTAAAACATTGAAATTTGAGATTTGATGAAACTTTTTCCTTAAAGATGATTTTAAATAAGATCATGTGCAATTGAAACTTGAATGCATGTTTCCGTGAAAATACGGGTGAGAAAGTACATGTGCTGTTTTACATCACTAGTATTCTTAAAACTGTCCTACTTCTAGACAGACTCTTCTCAATAATTGCAAGTCCTTCCAGTTTTAGATATGACAATGTAGCCATATAAGGATAGTAAAGACAATTTCTTTCTCTATAGAGAAAAGTCTGCATTTATTAGTACTATATTATATTAATATATTTATTCCTATATTTATATTTTACATTATATTATATATCATGTATATTTAAATCTTGTAAGCATGACTGAAGGAATGAAAAAATATATTGAAACGATTATGTTCTATTTAGTATATTTATTATATTTAACTACTTTCTAAGGCACCGAAATAGAAACCAAGCAAATGAATGGTTAACGTCATAGGTGGCCGCTGTCAGTTTGCTAACGGAGTCTGAAATCCAGAAGGTGATATTATTTCTTCTGTTATGGTGTGATTTTTAGGTAATATGTCCACATTGTAATTACATACCTAGTGACCAGGGCCGCAAAAGGCCAGTTTGCTGTCCATCAGTACGACGACCAGCCTCTGTCTGTACCATCTGACTGAGCGCTGGCTGTCCTATTTTCGAGGAACTCTATATATTTTTGAAAATTAAAAAATTTAACTTTCAAACTACAAAATTGAAAATAGAGATCTTACTGCTGAAAACTTTTCCCAATTCATGTAATAGTATACATTATGGAGCAGTGATATTGTAGGCAGCATGTGCTGTTGTAGTGCAATCACTGTTGTTTATATTTATAAGTATTTATAATTTCTTTAAGAAGCAACTAATCAACTATTTGCAGATAATTAAAGACACACAGCATTTATATCATCTGTTTAGTTATAAAGTTTTCATGAATAATGAACAAATTTGTCTGAAATTCTTAGTTGTGTTAATCAATTAAAATCACATAGTTACTCCTAATACTACGCGGTTCTGTATTCAGACTGTGTTTCACGACGAGCGCAGTTCAGTCTTATCGCGTAAATGGAGATCACCTCAGATATGAGGTGATAGCAGTCGGCAGGATAGAAGCTACTTCGCGAGCCCTACACAAAGAGCATTCGAACGAAATATTTCTAACTAGAATCAACTATAGTCAGTATCGTTGATGATTCCACATTCTTATCGTTATCGTGAGTCACAATCCCGAAGTAAATGTTGTACATTATAAGAATAAATTTCAAGATAGAATTATTCTGACAAACACCCTCATCGGTGTTGTAAGGTACCTTGTGATAGCTCCGTGATTAAATGCGTAGTAGATAGAGGAATGGACGCTGATCAAATCTCACGAATATATTTTCATCTGATGCCCATACATTAATCACTATCATCAATGAGAGAGACATCTGAAATCTCAAAAGGAGGAACAAACTGATTCTTGTAAACGATATTTAATATATTAAGACTAAAGGTATCAGGCAATCGCCAAATGATTGTGAATCTAAGAGATGACAAAATACACAGTGTCCGTAATTGTACATTACTATATTTTATGTAATCATGAGTATAGAATAACGAATATAATCATAGTACTTATATATTTAACAGTTCTAGATAATCGAATCCTTGGGCCAAGTTCAGGGGTTTATTATAAAATTTTGCAACAAAGGTAATTTTCGTTTCACTAATTGAGAATAACATGTTCTTTTAATAATGTTTAATAAAGTAATTTTTTGTGACTATTACGGAACTCATTAAAATTACCATTTTGTGTTTGTGCCTTGTGGATAAATGCAACAGAACGCATCCTTAAATTGTTTGTAATAACATAAATTTTATTTCTATGGTCTTGAAATTTGTCGTAACTGGTAGGTGGGAGCCATATTTAAACAAATAACTAAAACATAATAGCACATCATGGCATGTGAAAGAAATCAATATTTCATTATGATTCCATTTAAATAACAAATGTTTTGATACGTATGATCTTTAGTGCGGTGACTGAGACTAGTATGCCATTCAATCAGTCCAATTCTCACAAAGAAATATGAATTGACTATTGAATATATCCAATGATTGTCATGTCGCAGGTGATCCAATGTACAACCACTGCTACGAACCATTATAGAAAAATATGAGTAAAAGAATTTCGGATCTCAAATGTCTTGATAGTCGTTCTTTTAAACTAAATAAATTTATTATAAAACGAACATGATAACGGGTCTGATAAATAACATACCATGCATTGTTAAAATATCACGCAGATTACTTTCCGAAATTGTACTGCTTGAGACCACGTTTAGAGAATATGATTTGGTTGTCTTAAATGTTACTCTCAGAGAAAACAGAAATTATGCACAAACATTTTGTATTCGTATTACATTACATATTTTGCAGATCATTGGCACCACAACTCTCTCTGTAAATGAAATCGTTTGACATCAATAAATCGATAATGAGGATCGAGTTCTGTGCGATGCCTTTCTTCCGTTCCAGTTCTGTTCTTATCAAGTCTGAGAATCAAGATAATATTATGAAAATACGTGTATTTATTTATTGGTTTATAAGATCTTGCTGAACTTTACACTATATAATGTAATTAGTTTGATCCTACTATTACAATATACAATGTGCACGTATTTATAATTAGTTAGTAAGAATTTAACCTAACCTCGCTTGAATTAAGATAGTGAACGTTTTGATATACATTTTGTATCTACTTCCAAAAAAGTTTGTCACAACCTGTCACTTTATAAATGAAATATGAGGGTAACACATCTGTTCGTTAGTGATATCCATTGTGACCTGATAACTGCATTAATTGAGTACTCAGACAATTCTTCTGATGTGGAATCAAACCATCGTCTGATTGACACCAGTTGTCGACTCAATTGAGTTTGAAAAATGCGTTTACAGTTGGGTTTGGCCTGTGTATTCCCATGTATTTGATATTTGTCACTGCTTACACACGTGCCTAGATTGTGACAAATTACTAGTTTTTTCTGATTAGATAAATACATTCATATTTTAATATGAATCATTTAGTAAAAATAAACTCACTTTGAAATGACAACTGCAATGGAAAATTTCAGTACTGTTTTTATCCTACCTTTGGAACTGCTGTAATACGTTTAGATTGGATTTTGAACTATGATAATTCGTTATCTCTGTGCACAAACAAACTTGTACTTCCTGTTTTCATTTTCTCATACAATATACGTGTATAAGTTATATTCTGTATGTGATGATATATGGTATATTCTGCAAGTATATAGTATAGAAAGTTATGTAATATATAGAAAATCGATTTATGATTAAAATGGTAATACACGTTTGAGTCGAAAAGATTATCCAATGTCTGGCCATCCGTCTGTGATTACACTATACTAAACTACGTATTGATCCTTTTCCAAATTGAAGAAACCTGTTTTCACAGTTGAAGCTTGGAAATTTGAAAATCTTGAAATTTGGGGTACTTTACATGAAGCCTTCGATTTAAAATTTTCAAAACGTGTCTGACTTTCTGTAAGAATAGAGAAATACACGAAGGATGACAGGTTCCACTCATGGTTAACCTGTTCTGAAAATTTTAAAAGTTTGAACATTTTGGGGCGTCTTCCATAACTATAAATTAAAAACAGATTTGTCTTTCAAATGAAATTATGTCATAATTGTTCCTTTGCATAACAATCATGTATTGAATGATGGTATTTTTGTAAAAGTATACATTACAATTTTAAAGAATTGTTTGAAAATGCAAACTGCAATGAAACTGTTTTCTTTTCACTATTAAAATATTTCAAAACCGATTTTGATGAAATCGTACTTTACTGTTTTCTGTTGCAAGAACATCCCTGTCTCTAGCTGGCAAACTCAACAAGTATCACTAACACTTCTAATATAAAATATTGTATATGACTGTAGATACGGAAGTTCGTGCTTGTTTGAAGAATCAAGACTCATTACGGTCCCAGCCTGTTCATGCAACTTTATTTTGAGCAATGTGATTTTAATTACTTTCTAATAATTTAAGGTATATCAGATTGTCGTTTGAGAGTGCCAAAAGGAATGAACTGGTAATAGTGTAACATCGGTTATATATTAAAACACACAATAACACGAGAAAAAATAAGAGTTTATTTATATAAATGTGAGTAGATGAAGATAATAACTAGTATGATATGTGATTTTCAGTCATTAAATGTTTCTGACTTGTAATTACTTGCAGCAAATGAATCCAAATGTCAATGTGTGAACTTGTCTGCTGTGCCCAACGTTATCACGTCTAATAACTCACCTTGGGCAGAGGCGATATGGTTACGTCAGCTAGAACCGGCGCCTGCAAAAATTGGTATAGTACTGAACTGAAAGATTTTAAGTAGAATTAACTATTTTATAGTGCCGCGTAGATTCTTTGCTTTTACTGTCTCTTTAGATACCGACACATTAAAATTGCAGAAGCAGAAAGCAAATGAGTTTGAAGACAAAATTGTGTGACTTTAATTATAAGTTCACGGAAATGCTTTACGTACGACTGTAAGGTAAAGTGCAATCGCTTAGTGCGAAGTTTCACATTAGAGGAACGCGGTTCAAACTTGTACGATATCAGCGATTTTACTTGACGAGTACGAAAATAAATTCCTAATAACGATGTCGAATGTTCAAACATCTTTTCTGCAGAAGATACCATTACAGAATCGTGAAAGAATTTGATGTACTTGATCATTATCGCTTCAGCCAGATCATCTACTACTCATACTTTCCTGTTCATAGTCAGTTTTGCCTTACATTGGTACGTCTGTTCCTTCCAATCCCTAGTTTATATTACGTCCTTTGTAATTAACTTCATTTATTTGTGTCTCACTTTGTCAAGTTTCTAGCTGAAATTTTTCTCGTTTCTGTGAAATTACAAAGCATTTACGCCACTAAACATGAAGAACTAGAGGTGCCAGAATGGATGACTCGTATAAATGTTTATAATTTCATGTGTGGACTGGTTTGGGTTCCTGCCAGTCACATAAGGTTCTTGCTGTTCTTCTACAGCTGACATCTATCGCTGCAATAAAATACATTTACATTTTTCCTCAACTGGTTCAAAATAGCTCTTTCAGCAGGAATCCATTGAGTTTTGAAAACTTCTAAAGTCATTTGAAGCAATTTCTACTCACAAGTTGGGCCAACTAGTAAATCTATTCAAATGCTTCACACAGCGTAGAGTACTGTACCTACTTGTAATTTTGAAAACAAGAATAGAGCAATATCTCATTTATGTCATCGATACATGAACTTGGCATTACCCCAAATCTAAAATTTAAAGAAAAATTTGGAGTTGCTTTGAGAAAATTTGTTTACAAATTTTTAAATTGAAATATTGCACGCCATATTGTGCGAAATCAACTAAACTTAAAAATTATACTACCTATTAAAAGATCTAATTATAAGCAAATACATTTCATTTGAAGTGTACCCCATCTTTAATTAGAAGCAGTAAGATTGCCGCAAATATCTAAATTTTATGATTTCAAAATTGAGTAACTGAAATTGCTATCTACCTTTATGTTGTATTTACTATAGAGAATAGTCTACAAGAATTATGAACACTTGAGCTGCTTTGAAAAATTTAAAATGTCCGAAGGTTAGAAATAGTCCCCAAAATTAATGAATGTTTTCAAATCGTATAGTTTCAGCTCAGGCGAAACGACAGGGGTTTTTCCAATTTGGAAAATCAGCGTATGGTTTAGCGCTAGAGTTGTAATGACGGACAGATGGACGTTCATTTCCAATTGGTTTTTGGCATCACGGATCCATAAACTGGAATTATATTACACCATGTGTTAGAGGACTTTTTCAATTTAGTACTTTTGATCTAGTTTTCGTCACTAGAACGCGGTAATGATTTTTTCGCAGAAATGCGTAGTTTTTCGCGTAGTATTATAACATTCTATACTATGTATATTACCTGTATATACGTAAGTATACGAAATGTATGTGAAGTGTTTATAACAGTGTCATGTGATAAATTTGCTGAATAAGTAGTGATAGTTGAAAATAATTCTTGGTTTTTAAAACCATGATTTATATAACAATAATTGATTATTAGTTGAAGTAAATATGTCGATTATGCCTATTTGCTAACATTCTGAAAGGCTACATTGTTGTGAATGATAATTGATTAATAAAATGTCCATTATTAAATATTCTCTCAATCATTCATTCATATATACAAAACTATTCACTAAACTATCCCAAACTATGGATCCAAATAAAAGACTCAGTCACGTGCCTCTTCCATCCTAGAAAATATCTATTTCTTCTCTAATAATGAACTAGTGGTAAACTAGTAAATGAAGATGAAGATGAAGATCTTTGCCATACACATATTTCATCAGAAACAGTTCTTACCCTCAACTTGACGTTAAAATACTTATATATTATTTTAGAGACACCAATAAGTCAAAAAGACTGGTAAAACAAAATGTTGAAAGGTTTGATTAGTGCATAATCCAAATAACTAAAAAAATGTTGGTGGATACTGTTTAAGACTTCAGAACGTATGCAAACCTTTGAATTCATACATTTCGCTTTTGAGTCATGTATCACTTGGAAAAAATAGGTAGAAAATAACATTTTTTGTATCTGTACATTTAATCCAAAATTAATAAAATATAAAAATGGAGACTCAAAATAAATAATGTAAAGTCAAGATACATGGTTGTAGAATCTCTGATAAGGATCTAGAATAGAAATAGGTATATTTCCAGGAAAGAATTAGTATATCGGAGTGAATATTAGATAGGGACCAACATTGACTTTATTAAAAATAAGCTTAGGGAAGGCCAATTATTAGTGACTCTATAATATTTATAGAACAAATACTTTCGAAAGAAAACTAAGAGACAATATACAAGACAAATGGGTGAGAGCTGTACACATGAACTGGAAACTAGAATTAAAATGATGCAACAACCTCGGTTGAATGCTAAGAAATGAATTTGGAGACGATGTTGTCAAAGATACTGTTTGATAGAAATACTAAACGAAGAGATTAGACAGATAATACTGATTGAGACAAGTGGTCGAAACAGAATCCAACAACTCCAGAAGGGTATGCTGTAGAATGCATGCTGGACAGAATATCAAAATTATCTTGAGTGGAACTCTTCTGAAAGAAGAAATGAGGAAGCCATGAATTCAGGTACGCCGTGGATTTGATAAATGAAGGGTACAAGAATGAGTGATGATGCCTGACGAATAAAAACATTGTGTGTAGATTCATGAAACACATGAACTGTAAAATACCTGCCAAGAATTGTAATACACTTAAACCTGAAGTGGAAGATACTGATGAAGAAGTTTCTGTTTTTATGTGCTGGCATAGCATGTGGGCAAGATCTGTTGGTATCTGCTGAATACCAACTAAAACTAAAAGTTGTTCTTATTTCAAAAGATTAAATGAAAACAAAGAAATTTGATTATTTAGAGGGGGAGTCCTTGATCACAACATCGATATTACCTATTTGTATTTATGATATCGAAACGTTGTCCATTTTATCGGCATGATCATTTTTCAATTGAAACAACTATTCTCTGAATCTCGATATAATGAAAGTAAATATTGTATTTAGGTAAAAATTAATTATGCTTCGAAAAATTGATGGACTGAAGTGAAAAGAGAAAACTAGTACAATAGTAAATTCATATTTTGTATGTTGCACCAATGAATAATGTCAATCTGTACAATTAAAATCTATTTTCGATCCACCAATAACATATGTGGTCTCTTTAACCTGAAATCTTCTGCTTTTAGCGGCGATAACATAATTCATCGAAAGTGTTCGGCAGTTTATCGACGAATGACAGAAAATGTAATTACAATAGCCAGTAGGACTTGATGCAGCATTCCAAAGGCAGATTTTAAACTCCAGACAATTGTTCATCATTTCTCTCTCATGGTATGCAACATGTACTCGCGTTAATGTTGAAATATCTAGTATCACTTTCGGAATCCTAAGACTTAAGTAAAAGGAACGTAATGGTGACCTCTAAAGATCGGTTACGAACCTAGCAGATTTCTCCTTCTTCCGACTCAGCATTTTCAAAGTGGTCACTGAAGTGCACCAATGCCGAATTATAAATTTGAGGTTATTCGTTAATATTTAGATTTTCTTGTAAATCGTCTCTGCGTGAGATAGTACTACAATGAACAAACTATCAATCAATGGCATTTTAAAACGTTACATTGTAATATAGTAGCAATGCGTTCTAACAATAAATATTGTATATAATAAATTCAACTCCATCTATATTATAGTACTTTAATTAAATTACTTATAAATATTGATAACTTAAAATGAAATTTTTCCCAACAAAAAATAATTGTTATTTTGAGCCATACATTTATTAACATTCATTAAAATTATGAATATGCAGTGTAATATTACTGAAGATGCAAGAGGAACACATATCTAATAAATTGGCAATTTGTATGAAATGTAAAATGTATTGAGGCCAGAGAAAAATTTTATTTGCAATACATTTTACATAGAAGAGGATCCTATTCATTTTCTAACGATTATCGTGACAGATTCTGTAGTTTGACAAAATTTGAAACATTATTAACAATTACAATTTTGAAATAATTTATGACAGAGAACTTAGTGACTTTAAATGGATTAGCAAAACAGTGTTTGCATAGGTCTGCTTGATTCAGAAGAAGTGGGTAAAGATTCCGATGACGTAAAAACTTGTGTGCATTGCTCGTCTCTGAAAATAAAAATATCGTAATGTAAAATATATTTATAATAATATAAATATATTAATTTCATTGCGTTGGATTGAATCATATAAATTATATGGGCATATATTGATATGAGGTGTGAAATGTATGTGTGTGTGTTCCAATGTTCAGATTTGTGTTGGTGTTTCACTTGAACATTAAAGATAAAATGTTATAGAGTCATATGTCACTTTTGATTCTCACAAAAATCCTCAAAGACTAGGTATCATATATGATTTTTAATATTTATGGTAAAGAACTCCAGTAAAATGCAATCACCAACGTTAGACTAAGAGGTACTAATTGTGATCCCCAAAACAAAGATCAAAATCATTCATTACAGCTGCACTTAATAATCATAATGTTCAGAAGAAATCTTCATTGTGACTAAACAATTGAATACTAAAGTTTATTTAGTATTTACATATAATAAACCATTTATTACAATATTAATGTTCGCGACCCATATAAATTTTAATTGGTGGATCTGAGAAATTGATAAAGCTTTCTACAACTGAAAGCTGTTGTCCGAGACGTGTTTGTGAACTGACTCTGTAACGTATTTCGTTATTACTTTACTAATAAAATAACTAGGTTAGATAATGCATACAATGCAAATTATATTTGCATTTTATATTAAATATTAAGCATAATAAACGATGAAATGTGGACATGGAGTTTAATAGTCGTTGTCCATATTTTTGCAAAACCTACTTTATAACAGTTTTAAAATATGTTTCTACTTGGGAAATTGCATGCCTTATTTATGTAATTAAATGTATATAAAAATTTATGTAAAACTGTTGGTTGATTTAATATTCATTCAAATATTTACTATAAGGCAACTCTGCCATCACTGCCATTTTGTAATGTTCAAGATGAAGGTCCCAGCCCTGAAATGAAGCAAAGGGATTGGTCAGCCTGATCCTGCAGGGCGGGGCAGGGTCGGAAACTTCCAGGAAGTTCACCCAGGACATCGCCCATTTGGCAAAGGAGGGTACAGTTTACAAAGTGACAAAACAGCACTTAAAACGAATCTACAAATACCTGCACAAGAGAATATAAACTAATTCTCTGCGCGCTCTCCTGCCTGAGCCCAACCAATCAGGGAAACCTGGTGCTGAACACATATGCAGCTCTGTTTATGCAGCCAGGATGTCGGCCCTGACCGTCCCCAGCATGTGTGGTAGTGTAGTGCATTTTAGTCTGAGTGCGGTGTGTAAGGGGTGAGATTAGGACAAGGAAAAAGAAGGAAAGATCGCACGTATTCGTGGTCGTTTTGGGAGAGTACTGCCTGGCATCCGCCTGCGTTGATCGTAGAAACCATGGAAAACCCTGATCAGAGCTGCTGGCCATTGAATTCTCCTTCGACGACAGAATCTGACCCAGCTGAGATGTTCACAATGGAGGTCGAGGCGGCACGCTTGGCGCCGTGTAAACAGCGTGTGCCCTGCAATCTGAACCGACTGGCACCTATGTGTGACGGCATCCTCTGCAGGTGACACATCGTCAGATTCACCATAATTAGACGAACAGCCCAAAGCAGGACAGTATATGGAACCAGATATTGTACCCGAACTAAAATGCCGCGATACAAATGATGAGTGCCAAACATGTATTTGGTGACGGTATGAGCAGCGATCGATTTTGAGAATCCTAATATTAACACCGTTCTCCGGGCATTTCTGTAATCACCTTCAAACTATCCTATTGAGGGCCAGCACTGATTTGAACGGGTGAACACTCGTTCCTGAAATTGCATTCAGACTATACGTTCAGAAAGCATGAAACACATGTTTGAATTATGATACATATAATTGAGCTACGAAATTATTACAAAGAGAACTAATTGGTAATTGTAGAATGCTATATGCAAGCATAGATCATTACATGAAGTTTATGACTGATAAAACTGAGCGTAAGCATGAACGCTTAATTGATCATATGCTATATGCAGGACAGCATTAATACATACTGTAAAAGCTGGCTCCATGCACTGGCATTCGCCGAGCAGCGAGTCAGTACTCCGCCCAATCCTCGAGCAGCTGACGGGTTCAAAGGAATGTTCATCAATTTCATGTACAAAGACCGATTAATGTTGGTGGTGTATGAACCCTGAATGGTCGTCACTGGCAAATAGCGAGCAAACTCATCCACTACTGATCTGGCGATGGTTGCTCACTTTCGCGGAATGAATGTGAGCCGCCCAGAGAAGGTATGGTACTGTTACGTTTGATACTAAAGACGCATCTGACGACTTCTTCCATACGCTCTAATAATTAATACCATAAAACCACATATGGTCTTGTGGTAACAATTGTGGTAGATCCAGGGTCTTCCGCTAGCTTCACCATTTATTACGGCAAAACATTGAAGAGCAACAACTAATTTTTGCAATTAATTATCAACTGCTCTACAGATGGCGTATGTGGCTCCAGGTAACCGTTTCTGCAGTGCCAGGGAAACCGGAAAAGTAGTTTTAATTAATTATTCAAAGTTTTCAGTATAATTAAATAATTTTTTGCGTAATTAATTAGCAATTAAATCACCTACAACATGGCATATTTGTCTTGTGGTAACCAATTGTGGTAGATCCAGCGAATCTTCCGCTAGTCACCAATTACAAAACATTAAGAGCAAAAATGCATTTTGCAATTCATTAGCAATTAAATAGTTCTAAATGGTGGCGTTGTAACGGTAACTGACTTTAAAGTACAGCGCAAGAGAGGTCACTGGCGACGGCGCGGAGAGGCGCCAGTGCCGATGATGACCATTGACCTGTGAGGTCAACGCAGCGCAGCGTCGACGCGCTGACGTCGACGCCAGCTGAACTCGCAAACACGAGAGGTCAGTACACCACAACCGCCGTGATAAGGCAGACGCAGCGGAAAATATGCTGCTTGACAACCATCAGAATAGTGCCTAGTAAATGATTGCCCGCACTGACAATCACTGGTATAACACGCATGAATAGAATGAATAATCACTGCGAAAGTGAATTAATAGTTCTCCAATGCACCCACATATTCACACGCGATGAGAGAATGAGTCCGAAAACCATCTATAGTGTCGCGGCATCACATTGAATTTGAAATGGCTACACGTGGCAGAATACATAGTACAAAGGAGCAGGAAAATGGTTACAGGTGCCAAACATGAAAGTATGAATGCCAGCAATGATGTACCTCTGACTAATAAATGCATTTATTCACCCATGGTACAACATAATTGAACTATTACACTGACTTATTGTAGACAATCTTGCACACGCGTGCACTGAACACTTTGCAATGTGCAGAAATTATGAAAAATTGAGTCGAGCTCGTGCAGCAGGCGTGACTGGCTGCCATAGCGTACTCGACTGATCGTGACGCGTATGGGGGAAGCAAGGTATCTTGCGCTGCCTGCTTGGAGTCACCTGACTTGACCATGCCTGTTTGTCCGTTTGGACCAATCATGCGCGCGCATTAATCTGATAGTACATTGAAACCTGGTCTGCAAATTGGTAATTGCTAAACTATATGGTCACACAGAGTTTTGAATTCCCACAATTACATGCACTTTGTAGTTAACTTATTAATATAATCGTACAGCAACGTTCTCTGAAGACGCCGAGTTGAACTATGATATGGGCCGTATGAAATCCCAGGAACTAGCCGATTGATATATATATATATATATATATATATATATATATATATATATATATTGACCTTCTTCCCTCAATCAATTCCATCGTCTTCTCCACATTTTTTGTTTATTTTGTCCATGGGTAGGACATAGTGCCCTTAAAGAGGATCAGGGCTCATTTTCGTTGAACTTCTAAATTTCCAAGAGTTGTAACATCACTAAGTTAATTACTACTAGTGGTGCTAAAACAATGCTCTTCTCGCCAGTACTTCAAGCATGTTAGGGGTACTAAAATTCTCGAAAATTGTTCACGGTCATTTCTAAATTCATCTTAAGACTGTATAGAAGTCAGTGCACCAACTGATGTCAATGAAAGCGCTCTGGACCGAGGTCCTAGGTTCGAGTCCTGACGGCGGCAGGATTGACTCAGATTACTAGGGCCGATTTGTATCGCTGTCTGAGGAGAAATCATGGCCAATGCCTGATCGGTAGTATCTTAAGCCTGATTAACACTGTATGAATGCTGAGCAGTATTTAATAAATACATGGACCCAAAAGGATCTGTGCTTCTCTCTCGTCCCATCTCTCACACACATCATACTCAACACGTACTACATAGTCCGGGATATTTGAGTTAGATGTCCTGGCTTGCCCTCAAGCAGTGGAGAACTGGCTAGAGGGGAACTCACTAGCCGCTGCATTGGTGCTGGATTCCCATCCAGCGGGGGAAGATTGCTGCCATCTCCCGAGAAAAAAAACATGCACTTCACTAACGGGACGAATGACCAAAGCAGTTGAATATCTTTATAAATAGATTTTGAATGAGGGAAACGAACAGTTGTTTAAGTCGCTGAAAAAATTTGACTTGTATACTTAAATATCAAACAATGAAACTTGACCTGCTCCATCTCTTAAATGTCCTTCACTATCCAATACTGCACTTAATTGAAAACGATGGAGCATTGTTTGAAATGTCAGTCTTCTTTGTAAAGTACATACCCAAATTTAAAGACACCAAATTATGGAGGATTAGCCAGATTGATTATGAGTATCAGTTTGAGAAAATTGATCATTGACGGGCTGTCAGCATTGTTCACAGATGGACAGATATTTTGTTGTCATTTAATTTTTCTGTTATTAAGGACTCACGTAACATGGATTCTGACCACACCTGGTCATTATACGACTTTTTTCTAAAATAAGTATTTGGATTTATCCACTTTTCGTTAAGAAAATAGAATAAGTATTTATGTTGAAATTCACCGTTTTATTACGTGAAGATTATTATACCTTCACAGTGCGAGAAAGTAAGAATGTAAAAACGACTCAATAAGGACGCACAGATTAAGCCAATGAGTTTATTTTCC
The DNA here is from genome assembly GCA_964035755.1 of Teleogryllus oceanicus. NCBI lineage: Eukaryota > Metazoa > Arthropoda > Insecta > Orthoptera > Gryllidae > Teleogryllus > Teleogryllus oceanicus. The sequence continues at coordinate 18,641,940 of CAXIVR010000007.1, read as the reverse complement.
AAACTAACATTACTAATAGTTACAACACGTGTATTGACTCAGCACAAAATTGATAAAATAATCTTTGATCGTAATCACAGAATTATCACTGTCGGTTTTATAGTTCCATTACGTAGCAGATGTGGCAGCGTCGCCTCCTGCAGATTGTGATCAGGGAGATGGGCGGGGACGTGCCGAGAGAGCGCTGATAAGGTTGACCGCGGAGGTGGTGGACAGCGATGCCCGGGGCCGCCGAGGGCGGGTCATGACTGCGCCCAAATGGCGGGGCATGCGCTGGCGACAGGCGCCGGGAGGCGAGGTCAGCAATCCTCAGGCTGAGGAAAGGAGGGCCCAGGGCGTTAAGGTAATGAGGCGTCCTTCAGGCTAACTGCTCGGCGTGTACGCAGCGCCTCACAGCATTACACACACACGCCTGCTCAACCACATGATGTCCCTATCATTAGGGGTAGCGAAAATAGAGCCATGCTTTCCAATTAGAAACATCCAAGTATTAACATCGATATTTTCTGATTGTTTCTGTCAGATCGATATTTGTTTCAAAAAATTGATTTTTTAACATTTTCTTAATAATTTTAAATTATGGGTTAAAATTAATTTTAAATTAAGCACGCTGTAGAGTAGCAGTAACTACATAAAATCATTGTTTGTGTCATCCTCATCACGCTGAACACTCGCCCAGCAACTGAGGAAGTTTAAACTCTGTGTTAAGGAATGGAGGCACGCTATGCGTGTCATTGCCCTATCCGACAGTGAAACACGACATAGATAGCAAAACACGATGTCTGTTATTACACTATTCTGCATCTGATAATAATTTTTCATACTACTATGCATGTAACTAAAATACAAAACATAATCTTTACGAACTGTAATTAAAATGATAGGAAAGGCGCACATCCATAATGATGTTTCTACCAACATCCTATATAAAACAAATATACGATGAGTGAGACATTTGCCACCACTATTAGTGGCACATCTTTTACGATCCTCTGTTGTATGTATTACATTCTGAATTTTCACCGCAAGACCATGCTAGCGTGTCTAGTATGTGTAGTACGACAGCTAATGGCGCATTTTATTCAATTAAATGAATATTTCAAACATTTTCCAGTTAAATAATAGGGAACGTATTTTTGGCAATACCATACTGAATATATGTCGATCGAATATAAGACGACCTCTGATTAAAGTACTCCTGAGAAATTTTTTAAATCTTTGAACTAATTATTACTTCATTTCAGAAAAACAAACTGCAAGTTGTTCATTGCTTAGAAAATCCTAGTTAATGAGAAATGTTAAGACTTATTGAATTATTACTTGTAACATGAAGAATTCTAATGAATAATTGATGAATATTGTTGGTGGTTCACGGTGCTGGGTCATAAGTAAACACGAATCATGTTGGTTGTTTGTCGACGTTTCGAAAATTTATTTCCACTACTATTATTGAGATGGCGAGCATGCAGCATATATTAATTATGTTTCATGTTGCTGGCCTGAGGAGAATAACTTAACGTAACAAACCAACAACCAACTTGTAAATTGTGTTTACGGCGACCAAGCCTGTTAACTCAAGTTTCAATATATCATCTTTTGTTCCTTAAAATCTTAATCATGGTTTTTGCTACTACCTATCATCTTCTAAAATGTATTGCGTTTTATTTTGGTCTGCATCCATGTTGCGACATCATCCGATTTTTTAGGTTCTGAAAGTTTTGTGGATTAAATTGGTGCGTTCATAGATTTTCAATAGACGCAAGCGTAAGAAATTCCTTAGTGTCGCCAGATTTTCATCTGTTCACTTGTTGATGGTCTCTGTTTAATTGTTCAAAATGCAGATTCGCCTTCTATCGTGCGTCAAACTGAGATCCCGGGCGTCCTCGTCGAACTCGCATCGTGTAACTAAAGCTCCGCATTCATTTCCATGTTACGTCTCGTTAGATCCAATGCCATTCGTTTTGAGATTCCTTTTTTGCAGACTAATCAAAAATAACGGTCTGAAATGTCCGGAAATTCGCGTGGTTTCCGAGAACACGAACGCGAATAGAATTACGTAACGTAGATGCGCAGCGCGTGTTACGCGCGATATTTTTACTCTCTTCACAGTTCATTGTTACGTCAATATTTATTGACTTTCGAGTTCTGAATAGCAATGTAGTGTTCGTTTGGTTTGTTTTTCGTGTTTCCAAGGCAACAACTGCTTTGGTCATTAGTCCTGCTAGTGTAGTGTTTTCTCGAGATATGGTGACTTCCCTGTTGGATGAGGATCCGCGCTGACCTACCGTCGGCAGTGGGTTTCACCGACCTCCCACCAGCGGGCAACCGCCCCACGGAGAAGCTCTAAGCCCTGACCGGTCTCCGGAATATGTGGTAGCAGTGCGCAGTGTAAGTGCAAGGGGGAGATAGACAGCGAAGGACAGATCGCGCGCGGCATGGCCCGTTTGGTAGGTACGTCTGGCATTCGCCTGGTGCTGATCGAGAAACGACGAAAACTGCTGATCGAGCATCAGGCCGCCAGACAGCGACTGAATTGACTCAGCTGAAAGTAATGAAAATCCAGCCGTCAGGAGCCGTCAGGACTGGAAACTCGAGGACCCTGATCAGAGGCGCTGCAGTGGCATCAGTCGACTGCAATTGAGCTACTGCCACTGGTAGTCGTGAAACTTAAGCTCCAAACTCGATTAGGCTTAATCTGGAATATAAGACGACCCTTTCGTCTGAGAATTAAAAATATGTTCATATTCGGGGTATACTACTATGGTACTGTACTAGCTTATATCTGAGCGGGAGAACTCTTCTGTGATAAACCCCACCCTTACCTATTTTCCACCTACATGTTTGTATAATATCTTTTCTTCAAGACTTTATTCGGTCTCTTGACCCTGTACAACTCCTTGTAAATTATAACGATACAACAGCACCTTTGTTACAAACTATTCTTATTTCTACTGTCATTACTGGAGCAGATGTACATCCTGTAATTCAATCGCGTAGAAATACTGGTAATTAGTTTAATTTCACATCGAATTGTGATCTACAATTGAATGTAGTAGAATGGAGAAGCGTCGAACCAGTAAATATAATAGAATGTCTATAGTTCCCATCTAGATTTTGATGGAGAACGTTTCTGAGGTCTTGGACTAAACAATTGTGGACGAAGGGCCTAAAATACTGCTTGAGCATTTAATGATATAGATAAAAATACGGAGAGTTTGTTGTAGGCTGTATTTGGTATGATCATGTAGATGTTTTTATAACAAATATTTTTAAAATCAATCAGACCCGTCACGTCTCCGTGAAATTATAGCATTTCTTGGAGACTATTTATAAAGACTGATGAGGCAACAGAGCAGCAAAGTATTATCAAAATAATATAGGAGACGATTTTTACGGGTACAAGACAACCATATTTAGGAAACAATTTTAGAGTTTACATGAGATTCTGAATGAATTAAAACCATTTTTATTTTACAAATGTTTACATATTTAGTACAATTTTTAGGTCCTTTTTCTATTACCGCATATTTCTTTCATATTTCGTTTCATTTAATATAGTTATGTGTCGAAACAGAATAATACTGACACACGTTCGTGAATAAATGTTTTAGTATTCCTCTTTCCATGAAACAAAGGAAAATAATACTGTGCTTATTCGTCCTCCGGACCATCGCCTTTAATTGACAAACACTACCTCTAAGCTTCTTAGAAATTGCGTACTCAAAAATAAGGACTGTTGATGCTATTTATGAAGCATAATTGTAAACTACGATATTCTACTGCCCGTCAATCAATCCTAACCAACATGTCCCCAAAGGACGTTGTATTAACGCGCTCAAAATCTGAAGGGCAACTACTCATAAATCAGACGACCAAACTTCGTATACTCATGATGAAAACATACTCAGGAAATTCCACCCTCTCGCTGTAATGAGAATAATTGAAATAATTCTGTACCTACCTTATTTCAATCAATCCTGTCTGATTACGTAAAGAAGAGAGGAATATCTACTTTCGTGGGCAAAGTAATGCAATGTAATTAAGTCTGAATATTTAGGAGAAATAAATTAAAACAGTTGTCTGTTAGGTACCACACTATTTATTATTCAGTAAAACTTCAAACTGTATTGAGAATAATGTACCTATATAATTTATAGTTCATCCAATCCATTTAAGCTTTCTCCAGATCAGAGTAGTCCTATCAGATCATTATTCACTGACCAATGTCCAAAATTTGTCGTCGAGAGTGGAGCGCCTGACTCCTGAGGCAGTGTAATGTCGGGACCAATGCGCACAGTCAAAGCAGCCGAGGACGTCAGCGGATGTTACTGCCCTGGCGAAAGAAGAAGGCAACCGTGCGAGCTGCCGACCTGTCTGCGCAAGGGCCGTCACGCCCGGGCAGGCGGGTAGAGACTGATACCGCCCCACTGTGCCAGTCGATGGTCAACAGTCTGTGGTTATAAGAGGGATCCACCTGACGCCAGGCAGACAGCGAGGGTAGAGGTTGAGGCATCCTACAGGTATTCAGGATAGTTGGGAACCCATTTACGATGACTTGTGTATGGACTTGAACTCTCCAGTGGAGATCTGATCACTTGGCTGATTTATTTTTGTTTCTGGAGTAAAACCACGCAGAACATGTTGGATACCGCACAATGCTGTTGATTGAGAGGGCACAAGCCTGCTGTCACTACATGCAATAAGAAAGTACATATGTTTCTGATAAATATTAGACAGGCGTAATTATCTATCCGTTTGAACTCATGTTTCTGGTGAACCAAGGTTTAATTTCTCCTGAAGAGGTAGAACATTTTTCAACCACTCCGAATACATTTTAGGAGCTGGTCAGCAATATTCTGCGTTTGAAAATTACCAAAAACCTCCAATTTTAAATGTTATCATTAGCTTATATTTTACTTATTTTCATATATTTGAAGAAAACAAGTCCGTCTTGATACGAAAAAATGAAGGATCTCCACGATACCACTTATGAAAAATTGTAAATCTGATTTGGCTCTACTACATTGTTATTACTTATAACATTGACTCATACTGACGACTTTATTTGAATAGTGTTCAGATATGAATAATATCTAGAAAATATCGTAGAAATGTTCTGAATGTCCTTGTCACTGCGCAATGGTCTTGAGCGACAGAAGAAAAGCATCGCAAGTATCTCTGAATTTTCAAACTCAAAATAGTCGAGAAAAGGTCTGCTGTCTTCTGTTGTTTAACTTCATTCCTAATTAAGTTTCCTAACTTATTTGCTAGAAACTCATAAACTCAATTTCTTGTTGCAATCTTTAAACTCATTTGAACGAAACATTTTAGAACTGTAGGTTCCTAACAGAAAAGAGAATTCATTTCTCGACACAGTTAAATCAGAAACTACTAGCGCTCTCTTCTCTTTTATATAATTTACATATTTTTGATATTTGCATAGACGCAAGGTAAATAGGTTCCATAAAATATATTTACATAATCTTACAATTTGATCAGTCCTTTTAAAAGATCACATCTACCTAAATTATCCATTTTCTTCCACGTGGAATAGATCAAACTTCCATTAATGCAAATAACTCTACCATCACTCCCTTTTTATAAATACTGGATCTACAAAGTGCAATTTATTCTATCTGTATTTGTTTATTAATATAACTTATGCTAATAATTTAATTTAAAATGTATTTTGAGAGGAATCTGTCATAGGACCTCAGAGTTACTGGAAAACTCTGTAAGAAGGTATAGAAAGGGAAATTATTTAACACAATCATGTGTAAATTTATTGATTGCTATGGTGTAAATGTGAGGTAACCAGGTAAAGCTGCGTGGAGAGATACATGATGGATTTCTATGTTTCATGTTGAATTACAGCAACTGTTATTGGAAATAAAACTATGGTGCATTTGTAATTGGCTGATTCTGTGCTTTATGTTCTGTTTAAACACTTTCAGCCTAGTTCAGTGGGATTGAATGGTGGATTTGTCTAAGTATTTTCTTGTGGTGTTTCAAAAGAATTCATGTTTCAGGTTTAAGGACTGGAATAGTTACACACTCATTCAGTTTTACAGTACTTTCAGTTATATTAGTAATTAGATTTAGTCTGCTTCAAACTGATTATTCTTAGGCCTATATCTGGCAAATTTGAGAAGAGTGCACAGTACTTCCTGATCAAACTCGACAAAGAACTAAATGATTGCCTATGTTTATGGAAATTAATGAACGCACGAGGACAACATACTGATAACTTTAACTTGTGTAAGCCACAGAAAATACAAATTTTGTGAACAAATTTTGAGATATTTTTCAGTTATAACATCGCAGCTGTCGAGACACGGTACTTTTAAAAATGCTCAAAGGTCTAGTCGAACTGTTTGTATTTCTAAGATTATCTAAGATCTGTGTCGAGATCTGGTCTGATGTTGTCATCAATGTTATTTAGTCACATTAAAATGACTTGAGAGGCATGTGAGGTAACTCGATAACCTTCATAGTTTGAAATGAGCTTTGTTTGTAATTCAATTGTAATAGATCGATAGAAATTTGACGCACTGAATAGATGTAAAGAGGATTCAATAAAAACTTGGTAATCCTATATAAAAACTCATGCGAAAGGCAATTGAAAGCCTTGTTAAATTTTATTTGCATATAAATTGGATACAAAACCTAATGTCTGAATGTGAGTATACTCAGCCAGTTCATTTCATCATTTTGCACACGCATCATTCATTATGTTTCATAAATTTGTTAAAGGTATCATGGTAATGTAATGTTCATTTTTAAAATAAGAAGAAAATAGACTACTACAACATGTTCTCCTACTGATTTTCTTTGAATATTTATAAGCATTGACTGAAGAAGACTTATATAGAAACAAATAAACTGATATATAATTTAGAAAATGAGTAGTTATAAAAATGCAGCCCACGCATTAAGAACAAAACTATTTCCTGTAGTTAAATAAGATTCCAAAGGACGTTATGAACGACACAATAATTGTTTCGGTACGTTTTAGTCGTTTGCGATAAAAATTATGTTAACCAAGTTCAAAATAAAGTGCAGGTGTAATACACACTCGTAGGTTGACCGATGAATGAGAAAAGGTATGAATTGCAAGTATACCTAACTTAGAATGAATTTGTACGTTTCAAATAAATCAAGGGGCTTCAATAATGGTTCTTAGGTATTCTGAAGAAATTGGATTTTATGTTTGTTTTTTGATGCCGATCCCAACGCGATACGCATAAGTAAGATATTATAGGTCACCATTGTTTTATAAAATGTCCATTATAGCCAGTATATTTAGTAAGAGTATTTAATGAGATATAGTTGATGCCTTGCTTTGTTAGCTAAAGAAATTATATGGCTGATATTTTTTCAAAGCATGTGGAGTCTTGTCCATGAACACCCTATATTGTAATTGGTGCGGTGGATTGTTATTGTTCATTTGATAAGCAAGAGGAGGTGGTCTATTGATCACGTAAAGAAAAAAATGTGCACTGTAATTCTGATGTAATAAATTTGATATGCCTTTTTGAAACCCATATATCGACCCGATAAATGATTTATTACATTGATATGATCTATTACAATCTTCATTCCCTTCATTTCTAGATATTACTGATATGAGCGTTGATAACAAAAACCCGGTTAATAGACCCTGCGATAGTCATCTAAGGTCTAGTGCCTTCCGTTTCGAGAAATGACCAAGCGACACCGCGTAGTGTTTTAAATGCCTGAGCGTTGATGGAGACGGACTGCTGCACGCTCCATGCGACCTGACTGCGATCGTCACCTGCGCCTCCTATGCCGCTCCGCCCCACGCACAAAGCCCACCCGCACCGCCACGGCCCTGCCTCATACATCACCTCGCCTCCCCGTCGGCCTCAGCCACGGCCTCCCTGCTGCACCTGGGCGCCTCGACCCCGCCTGTACCCGCCTCGGCCTCGCTGGCCCTGCCGCCCCCGCCCCCGCCTCCGCCTACACCCGCCTCCGCCCCGCCCTCGCCCTCTGCCTCATCCACCGCCCTGCCTCCGCACCTGCCCTGCCCTGCCTCCGCCCCTGCCTCCGCCCCACCCACGCCTGCGCCCCGCCTCCGCCTCTGCCTGCCTCGCCTCCGCCTCTGCCTGCCCTGCCTCCGCCCTGCCTCCACCCTGCCTCCGCCCCGCCTGCCCCCGCCTGCCCTGCCTCCGCCCCGCCTCCGCCTCTGCCCCGCCCCGCCTCCGCCCCGCCTCCGCCCCGCCCGCCCCGCCTCCGCCTCCACACCCGCCCACGCCTCCGCCTGCCCCACCCACGCCCCGCCCCGCCCCCACCTCCACCCTGCCCACGCCTCCGCCCACGCCTCCACCCACGCCCCGCCTGCCCCACCCACGCCTCCGCCCACTCCGCCTCTGCCCCCCACCCCACGCCTCCGCCCACGCCTCTGCCCACGCCTCCGCCTCCGCCCCCACCCACGCCTCCGCCCACGCCTCCCCCCACCCACGCCTGCCCACGCCTCCGCCCACGCCCCGCCTCCGCCCCACCCACGCCCCGCCCACGCCTCCGCCCCCCCCACGCCTCCGCCCACGCCTCCGCCCCACCCACGCCCCGCCCACGCCTCCGCCCCCCCCCCCACCCCGCCCCGCCTCCCCCCCACCCACGCCTGCCCACGCCTCCGCCCCACCCACGCCTCCCCCCCGCCTCCGCCCCCACCCCACCCCCCCCCCGCCTCCCCCCCCACCCACCCTCCCCCCACGCCCCGCCCACGCCCACGCCTCCGCCCACGCCTTTGGTAAAGATGAGGTGCAAGGCGCGGGGGAACGCCCAAGTTGAATTGAAGACTTTTTGGGGCGGAGAAAAAACCGAGAGGAAGAAGGCGGATAAATTTTTACGAAAAGGGAACAGAGAGGTAAAAAATTGAAGGGGGAGAAAAAGGGAAAAAAACAAGAGGAGGCAATAATCAAGAAGAAAATTTTAAAAGGGGGGAAATAAAGAAAGAAGAATTTAAAAGGGAAGTTCAAGAGATACAAAGTAGAAAAGGAAAAATCTGAACATTTTTTATGGTTTTAAAAATAAAACAAAATTTGTTTGAAGAAAAAAAATGGGAATTTTTAAAACTTTGTACAAAAGTCTGATAGAATAATATTCGGGGCATTCTAGAGGGTTAAATTAGATTTTGTTGCAAAAACAATGGGTTTATGTTTTATTTAGATAAACTATGAGAAAGTTTAGGGGGGGCCTGACTGAATACGGAAAGAATAACAAATTGGTTGAGAAATTACAATTTGCAATTTTTAAAAAGGTCCGGGTCCAAACCCCCGGGGTTTTGTAGCGTGTAGGTAAGGTCCCGGGGGGGAAGCTGTGGTCTTGGGGTTGATTCCGTGGAATAAAAATGTTTGATTGAACACACTTTGCATGTTTTTGTTATAGTAAAAATAGAGAACCCCGAAAAAAACAAGAAAGTATGGGGTGTTAAAAAGATTTTCCACGTTGCAAAAGAGAGAAAAGTATGTGATGTTGGAATACCTCCTAGTTACTTTCTCGCTACCGCTTACGCAGAGAGAAAGTTGTGTAATGCTGAGAAAAAACGGCGAATTTTCGGCAGAAAAATTCTTATTACAGAGCTCTGGTAACGAAAAAAGTGGATAAGTTGCTAAATTTAGAAAAAATTCTTAACATGTGGTGTAGCCAGAATCCATGTTTTGTGGGTCCATTTTACCAAAAAATCGAATGATGGTATAATGTGTGTGTCCGTCTGCTCAGAACTACCCTAGTGGCTAAAACTGTTTCAGCCGATTTTCGCCAAAATTCATATTCCCCAATCGATCTGACTGATGTCGCAGCTCCTTGAATTTGAAACGGATATTTTGATTTTTGAGGGTACTTTACATAAAACGTCTCAAATTTTCAAAAATGGCTCCCAATTTTTTGATTAAATTTTGCACACAACTGTGAAGAATCTCGAAGAGAATGGTGCTGGCCTCATGTTCCTTGAAAACTCTAGTTTCGAAAATTGCAAAAATTCAAAATTTTTTCGGTGTCTGTCTACTAGTACAATATTGAAGATAGATATTTTTCCTTCATAAAATTTGTTTTTTAAGGAGATTTTGAAATCAGGTCATGTACAATTTTTTGAAAATTTGAGTACTTTCCGCGTAATTTTGCCTGAAAATACAAGCGAGAAAATGTGTGCTGTTTATCACAACTAGTTTATTTAGTATATACCTGTTAGAATAACTGATAGATAAATTTATTGGGGACTGATCGGAATGCTGAAATATCAATTTTGAAGAAATACGTTTGAGCGGTTTAGGCGCAGTGCTGACCATAGATTTTATCTAAACGAAGGGACGTTTCACCGTCAAACGAAGTTTAGGTTACACGGACCCACAAAACACGGTGGATTCTGGCTGCCAATAAATTTCTATGCCCAACATTAAATAGCACATACGTCCTTCAAGAAGTAGTAACTAAGTAGTTCGTACGCTATTTAGGATCTTCTGGGTTCCCAAGACTTCCCAGGGGTTTAAGAAGTTCCTTTTCTTCACTTGGTATCAGCAATGATAAATGCTCCTTAGTAATTTATAAATTGGGTGTAGAGTTTTAATATAACTCTTGAGAGAAGTTAACATGATAGTCAGAAGATTGGGTCGGGGCGCTCGGGATCCCCAACGTTTTGAGGGTGTGGATCTCGGCATATTCCCACAGGTTTTAATCAGCACTGGGCAGGGATTTCGGGCTTTGGCCACCTTGAAATTGGGCTGCTAGGGGAATGATTGGTATTTTTTACCATCTTTCCTCCTCTGTTTCAGAAGGCTAGACCTATCCTCATGGCGAAGAGTCACGTCGACTGCGTGGACACCTTCCCGGCTTTTTATAACCAGGTCAGGTTAGTTTTGAGTCTAATCCCTTCGGCAACGGCGAAAGTGGCGTCCGCAAAAGACCACAGTGTTCTACATTTGAGGCATCTTCCCCTCCCTGGAATTCCTGATGTCGTCATTCCGCTTTATTCTTGCCAACGTAGTAAAAGTGCACTGACCCAGGATATGATTCGTTGTTTCTATTGCACTTTCTGCAATATACATCCTTTTTCGACCTTCCCCTACTGAGGGTTGATGTATTAACAGAGTTATTCTCAGTTGGATTCCCATGATATAAAAGACTAGGTTTTTAGAAGACTACAGCCTTTCAATAAAAGATGTTAGAATAAGTAATTTAGTACATATATAGAAACAAGATTTACCCACTTTTTCATGACCAGGAACGGGAATATGAGATTTCTGACAAAAAAAATTACTGATTTCCGGCGCATCATTATAATACTTCTCTTTTTCTGACGAGAAAGAAAAAATACGAAAAATTCAATGCTACGAACGGAAAGAATATGTTGGATACAAAATACATTAGTGAATGGGTTTCAAAAGCGGCATTCAAAACCAGCAAAGTACTGTGACGATGTCACATCGTTGAAACACAAAATACCTGCAGAAGGTTTGTGCAAACTTTAACAAAAATGCATTAGGTATCTCTAACTGCATCCATCCACCTCACCACCGCTCGTATTAAAGTGGTATTTCTACATTTCGTCTACATTCACATGACGTTCATGCAACACGTTCTGACGAATATCTGATTCGACATTCACACACAGATGGACTCGGTGCCACGCAATAACAAAAAGTGCAAGAGCTGTACTTCCACAAAACGATACAAATGTTATGCTGAGAAAGTATAAAAAATATGCAAAACTACAAATAAGCAAGATTAAAGTGAAAAAAGGGATAGAAAATGCAACCAATTTTGTATTGCGCTCTAAATCCTCTCTATGAGTTCTGTAACGTGATTGATAACAAGTTCGAGGCATCGTGCCTGATTTGTAAGATACTTCCTTGAAAGTTAATACTAGCCATTATGTTAACATGATTGCCCTGATACTTGGAACATACGAATTTTGGATAATGGTCACTATTTTGATCATTATTGTTATATGTTGTAGCTTAATTTTTTCTACTTTAAATTTTAGTCGAGACTATTAAAGTGACATGACCAAAGTCAGTTAAAAAAAGGTTGACATATCTTAAAGAAAGACGTGGACATTTCGATATTCGAGTCATTCAGAGCATATTTTTAACATGCTATAGCATTTGCGGATATTTTTACTTATACTGTCCACTTTAGCTATCTTGGGAACCTAACTTGCCATTTGTCATATTCATGCAAAGTTGGGAGTGCAACTTTTCTTTTTCTGATGAATCACATTCTACAAATTCCTTTCCCCATCCTTCAATTGCTGAATTTCAAAAAGATCACAAATTTCTTAAACTGGCTAGTTACATACTCACAGGCCCGAAATAAGTTCGGGGCGAAAACCGCGGCGCTCTTTGCTGCCATAGTCCAAAAATGCTTTAATTTCCGTTTAATTTTATCATTATATAACTAGAACTTTCGCTTATAATTTCAATTTTAGGGTCTTCACTACCAACCGCAATATTGTTACAGGTCGACCGCCCCTACTCTGTTCACACGACTGCATGCACATCGTTAACTGCAGTTCCAATGATAATTGGTAAAAATAACATGCACAATATTACAAATTCTTTACAGTTCACTCGCGACATGTATTTTTAGGATTAGCAAAGTAATTACACTGAAAAACCAATTTTAAAACTTGACGGATCTCTTGGTATCTAACACTTGATCCTACATAAGTAAAGCTCTGATACAAAATATGCACACCATTTGTCTCTGTCACCCATCGTTTTTTAGATATACTCCTTCAACCATTTATATTCCATTAGAACAATTATTGTTACATGGAGTACTAGTGAACATGGAATTACATACGAAAATAGTGAGATGGAGTCAGATGACACACATACTATATTGTGAAATGTTTAACACTAAATTATTTAATTTACTTCAACTCAATCATGAGTTCGACATATTACTCCTTTCCTGTTGCATGTGGACGTGTAATTCTATACATAATCATAATAGCGGCGGCGATGGTGTAACGGTTAGCGTATCGGACTGTTAAGCCCAAGTTGCGGGTTCGAACCCGATCAAAGCCGTGGATTTTGAAGGGCGAAAAATTCTTCGTACGCCTTCTTCGGAGGGGAAGTAAAGCCGGCTGTCCCATGTTAGTAGATTTACTGCATGTAAAAGATCCTCAAGCCTAAATGATGCCTATGAGCTAAATTCAAATCGCCTGTTTCGTCGCCCAAGTAATACCTTCTTTCTCCCTTGGTTGGTGAAAGGAGCGTAGCGGAATTTGCGTGGTCAGGCGGAAGAGCAGGCCTCATGGCCTGAGTCTCACCACTTAAAATGAGGCACATTCAATAATTCCTGGAAGTTCTATTGATAGAATTCCAATTATTAGATTGATGGCAACTAACGTATTTTATCAGCCGTTTTCAACAATAAAAATTTAACACATATTCTTATATGCATTTTACAATTTCTTTCTATCTCATGAGAATTACTTTTTGATATAGAACATTAAAACAATGTTCAGGGTTTCTTATAGTTCGAAAGCTTACTATAATATCTTGACGGACGTCTTCTCGACTGACTAGCAGAATGTTGTCCATGGGATCCTTGTTCCACCAACCCTTGCGTTCTTGCTTAAATTGAAAATGGTCTGAATTTCCTCAACGATTTGCTATTAATAAGACTTAATATTTCTCACGTATTAAACGCGGTCGCGACTTTTCCTGTCTGTGTTTCGTATGAAACACCTATTCGCGACTGACTATATTCAGATTCTTATCGAAAACTTCTTCCATCTACGGAGCTAAACTGATGTACATTCCCTCGAAACACGGAGTCTATTTTTCCAAACCTCCAACTTTTACATTAGTAAAAATTCCAATTCCAATTTAATACTACTTAAACAATAGCAAGCTCTCAAACCTCAAACTAGTCTTAAATTCCCACCTTACCATCATTTTCACAATACCCTGCCGATACTGAAAATCCGTTCGCACCTCACCAACCTCTTTCGTGCGTTCGCTTCAATGTTTTTCTAGAGAGTGATCACCTGCGTCCTTACACAAGATTATCGCTTACAACACCCCCTTCACACCTTCTGCACATAATGTGTTCATCTGCACAGCGTTATGATACCAAGCATGGAATATTACACTTTGTAGATCGGTTGTCTTAAACGCGTAAGCTTTGACTTCCAAGTTTGAAAACAATGCCGCTGGATGCCGACTCTATCATTAAAACTAAACTCAGGATTCTTGGCTTATAACAACATAGTAATACATATTTCAAGGTTTAATCCACACATAAAATCAATACTGTGACATACCAATATGGGGACATCTTTATTTACAGAATATTATGGGCGTAAATGGGCCGTAAATGGGCGAAATGGTTAGGGCAAATAAAAGGCAATATGGCGCCTTAGTAACGACGTCGTGGTTGTTGTCAGGATAAACAAACATTCATCTGACCGTGAGGTGACGGCGTGAGTAGGAGGAAATATGAGATTTGGGGATTGGTTGAAGAAGCGTCGACTGATTATTAAAACGGAAGTTTGGGCATTTTGTCGAAATAAAAGAAAGGCGAGGCATTGTGGGTTTGAAAAGGGAGGATAAAATTCATTCGGTCGCATGTCGTGACGGTGAGCAGTTCGCTCGCGAATAGATTAATTTGTGCATGTTAGGACTTTGTAAACATTTCTGAGGTCTACAATACGTATTCAGACTTTGAAATATTTTCGTGTGGTAGAGCAAGAGTCGGACTTGAGGGACATATTCGGACTCTGAATATTTTCGTGGCAGAACCAGAAGTGAACTTGTGATACTTCTAAGATTTGGGGAACGTGTCGAGTTCCAAATATTTTGCTGTGTATCAAAATAAGACTTGGAGTTTTTTCGCGAGTGAACTCTAATCATTCTTGAACTTATAAATGTATGCGGTTCACAAACGATACGGGACTTTGCATATTTTCTTGCTAGAAACGGAAGATAGAACTGAGAGACGTGTTTGCTGTGTAACCATAAAAGCACTAGATATTTAGACGGTGAGAACGGGTATCACACATAATATAGTGGAGCTGGAACAAATATTTGAGTGGTGCGAAGCGGTGAATCGGCGGTGTTCGTATTTTTTAAGAAGAGAAGAGGATTCGTGGTAATTGGACTTCGGGACTTCGGAGCTTCAAATAGAAGAAGAGAAGGCGTTTCTTCGAGGGAGCACCAATCAAGAGCACGTGAAGACCAGAATCGCCGTATAAGTTTCGAACTAGATCATGACTAAGAAAGTTTCTCAATGTCAATTTTTTCCATTTTGATTTGCTGCATTGATAAGAAATAAACATTAAGTTTCTCTTGAAAGAAAGATAAAATGATTTTCACAATAATCTGCCATTAAGTAGCTAGATCAAATAATCTCTGTTTTTAGATTCCTCGCCATTCTGTATAGATGGCAGATCGGGTAATCGGCTATTATTTTTTTTATTATTTATCGTATGGGTTATTTTGCGGGGAGACTGCCCGTAGGCAGTTATTCCGCACCCGTGTTACAACCCAGGCTTCCTACAAAGCCTACCTCCGACGCGGGTCTGGGGACTTTTATCTAAGTAGGCGCACCCCGTGGGCAGTCCCGTAATTGCGCCTGAGATTTGACTCTCACTTTCTCCGCCAGATGTCGGGCTCAGTTAACTATATCCGAACTATCTGGTTAGGAGAAAGTGGGATCTCGTTAGGGCGGGATGTTGTCGGAGGGATTTAATTTTGCCGGGCATCCTGCCAGGGTTCTTTTACATGCCACAAGAGTGACATGGCTACTGTGGATTTTCCGCCCTTCGAAAATCCGGGTTCCTCGGCCGGATTGAACCCGCGCACTGGGGGTTCAGAGGCCAGTAAGCTAACCCCTCACCCACCGAGGAGCAATCGGCTATTAATAGATAATAGCGATTATTTCTGACGTGACCCATCGACCCAGCTAGCGGGATAATATTCACTTTTTATCAGAGTAATAATAGTTAAAATATTATCCTAACCTTTTTTTTGGCGCCCGTGTTATTAGAAATTTGGAAACGGGTTACGACGAATCGCCCAATAATTGTAGCAGTTAGGGGTATGTTTCAATATACACTGAAAATACTTAATTAAAGGTATTTAGATTAATAAATCGTCAGTGTTCGTCACTACCTGCAACTCAAAATCGCACAAAAATCCGCACAAACTTAACGAATATTTCTCAGGATTAGGTTATTCATTCATGCAGTAAGTACTTCCCTGATTATGTTTCCTATTCTTAATACATTCACAAACGACGACGTTCATCAAAACCTTTTACCAATGTGTCCCTACAAATTACACCACGAACTTTACCTAATTCGGGTTACACGTCTGACGTTCTTGCAAATTTGCGCCCAACTAACTTTTTAGGATCACTGTAGCATTTCCGCTCGACTTCCGTAATCGATTGCCGAAGAACGGTGCATCTTGTGTCTTCGCGAACCAGTTCATTTTATGAAAAATCGCCACTGAGGTTGCAAAATTCCTACATTATGACGATAGCATATGCGAAACGTCATTATGACGTTCTTGTGTGAGTGTGTTTTTTTTAATACGTAGCTTAGTTTGATTTGTGTGACTTGGCAATTTTTGGTGTCACTGGGTACAAGCAGTATCTTATTGTGACTTCCGAACCCCGGCTCTGAAAGCTGGACGCAATCATTTGAGCAGTGCTGGAAGGCTACGTATGCCCACGTGTATGCTACATTTACAGAGTGTTATTTTAGGATGCATTGCACATCAGGGCAGAACAATAGTATTTGCAACAAAAGCAGCTACCGAATGGCACAGACTTTCTCCTAGCAATTTTTTTCAAATTTCCTTGGTGTGGACTGGCTTTACGGTACATTTTTTTGAAATATTCTCAACTTTTCGGTTTCTTAATAGTAGAACCGAAATATTATTTCAAGAATATTAAAGAAGGGTAAAACCTCGTCCTAAATAGAAATTTTCATTGAAAGTTTTGAAGCCGTTTTTAAGAAAATGGTGATTAAGCATTACTGTAAATGCAAAATTTCAAGTTCTTTTTCACAGGAATCTATTGAGAATTTGAAAAACTTCATTTAAAGTCATTTTAATCAATATCACCACAATAGTACAAACAATTGTATGTACTAGTATGTAACAATGTATATATCGATAGAAATGTGCATATTAATTGCTCGAAAGTTATTACAAAAATACGGTTGTGTAATTTTTGAAAAAACAAGAATACACAAAAAAGAACTTTATGTCATATCAAACAGTGCAATAAGCACTATCTATTGGAAAAGAGTAAAAGAAAAAAATTGGAGCCATTTTTGAGAAGATCTCGTTTGAGGTTTCTGAAAATGCGGAATTTAGAGCTTATTTCCACAGAAAACTGCAGAGTTTTTGAAAAGCTTTACTTGGCATTATTTAAAGCACATGTACTCATAAATATAATAATGTGAAGAAATAGTCTCTAATGTAAATATTATCGACGTGGGAGACAAGTCAAAAAAATTAAATGTTTGTAATATTTGAATAAAACAAAAGAATGTAGCAATTTTGCGTTTATGTCATCGTATAAGGTTTGTTTGGCACTAAACCTACCAAAAATGTTAAGAAAACATTTCGAGCCGTTTTTGAGAAAATCTTGCTTTTGTAAATTTTTAAAATTGCAAATATTGCACGCACTATGTGCCAATACTACTGAAATTTTCAAAAACATCTACATAACCTTTAGTTATTCCCAATTACTGGCACTTCCTGCTGGGATATTTCCTTGCCGCATGTTCTAAACATATTGAAAAATATAAGGCGGCGAAAAATCGTAAATTCATTACAATGCACGTGGACACTACGAAATATTTTGTGCTGCCTGAAATATCTCAAATTTGGACTAGTCTGGTTCTTGTAAGAAAACCTCTAATTGTTCAGATCAGTATCTACAAAATTGTAATTCCACGTGGCAGTCAGCAACTTTTCATCACTTCTGGTCATTGATGTTTCAATTTAGAAAATTGTTTTAATCCTCGACAATTCATTTATTTTGTAATTCTAATACTCCTTACAGTCCCTCTTAGAAATCGCCATGAGTATATCTACAGATGTAAATAAATTGTCGAAAAAGAGCTTCGTTCCTTCTCGAAGAGAGGCGCTTTCAGTCAGTCCGCGAGCTCCGTAACCACCTTGTCCATGGCCTTGGTCATATATCCTGATTGCTTTCCCACAACATAGTTCCACGTGTTCCGGATAGTCATTAGAACTCCCTATTCACCATAATTTAAACTCAAATCGAATCGGTTTGCATCGTATAAACTGTTTCGCCCGATGATGGTCGTAATACTGATTAATACTTTCCTCGATTGAAAAGCTTTGGTCTGGAATGACTCGTTTGGAACTACCATTTACAAAATCAAATAATAAACGAATCTTGTACAATATATCCTCCTCATTGTCCAAATTATCAATCAAATGAAGATACCGCAGCAATTCATCAAACCTGCTTCTTCGCATTGAATGGGAAACAAATGAACAATGACAGTATCAAGCTGCCAATACCTGCATTTAGATGGTAATGCATGGTAACCACCGAACAAACCTATTCCAATTAGTGCCTTAATTTCATTTACAGTTACATTCAAATTGCGATTTCCTTTCTGTGCTGCATACGTGTTCGATTCTGTCCCAATGTGTCGCATCAAAACATCTAAAGAGAAAGCAGAGAAACAGTCAACAACTGAGTTAACAGATTTTTAAAAATATTTTCATGTTAGTCTAAAATCTGGCGTAAAATTCGGTATTTCAGAATCTGGTGTATAATCTCGCCACATTGACTTTGCAATATTTTTTTTATTTTTTTGAGGCATGTTTCGATACATTTTGCTATATTTGCCGTTTCGAAAGCGTACATACATCGAAGTACTAGGAATTCGAACTGACTTTTCGGGTAGAAGAGCATTATCAGAATTCTAAGGTATCTCTTCCTCCACAGACAATGAACATTCTGACAGTAAACGTCTTCTAGGTTGATTGATTCATTGTGATTCCGGGCGCGTCATCGGTTAAGGTAATTAGTCCCGTAAGTGTAGTGCATGTTTTCGTCGGGAGGTTGCGGTGATCTTCCGTGATGGATAGCGAGATCCGGCGCCGTGTTTTCCTCAAGAAGGTGTCTCCCACGAGCTGGGCACCGACCCAACCGGGACAAACTCTATGCGGCTGACCAGTATCTCGACATGTAAATGTATTTAAGGAAGAGGAAGGAAAAATCGCGCGCGGTCCGTGACCCGTTTGTTGGGGTACTCCTCCGGCATTTGCCTGGTTTGATCGAAGAAAGCACGGAAAACTACTGATGAGAGCAGCTGGCCGCTAGAATTCTTCCTCCAGACAGCAATAGAACTCGACCTAGCTGCCTAACTAGTTTCAAAAATCCTGCCACAGTCGGGACTCTAACCTAGGATTTTTCGGTCAGAGCCACTGCAGTGACACATGTTGATGTCCTTGCCACTTCTCCCGGTAAAAGTCTTTTCGACAAATGGTTAATTTCACCTTCCTGTTCCCATGTCTGATTAGTGGGAATATTGATCCTTATCAACACCTGCATCCTCAAAATGCCATTACTTGGAATCGTACCATTCTCATCCCCTCTTTAATGTCATACGTGTGATCTCTCAGAAGTTCCTGATCGATTTCAAAAAGGCTCAACCTTTGTAATTCCTAAAAAAGAATATTTCTATATTATACTAAAAGTGTCCACTCGTACTGCAACCTGCCCTGCTTACTCACTATATTTACTCACGCCCACACGTTGGGCGCCCAATGCAACGTACCTCTCTCTTACTCTCCCTATTTACTTGCGCCTCACTTCGGCGTGACAAAGTAAACTTACTTCCTATTCTGCTGTGTGATCTAAACTATCGTAGCTGCCTCTACTATACATTTGTTCTATTCTTTCAACAATTTGCCTGCCCTCAAGCCAAAGTATTTTCTGATACAATAACACTTCGTTTATCACGCCCGCAATTTCTCTACATGTATACTATTCCTGCAATCTACCTGGCGTGACTCGCGTGCCCATTCCATGTACGACTTGAGACGGGATATCTCACGTCTGTGCCTGGGTCAATTTCAGATTACTACTAAAAATACGACACATACTCAAGGCAATCATGAGTCAGCACTGAGTGCCCATTCATTAATTCTGCGTTTCCTTCAGCACATTGCCAAGGCAACATTACGCCCTCTGATAATTGTTTGGCCCCTTTGCGGTATGCAAATTTTAACACATCAACATTGAACCCTAGGCTTGCAAAATAAAATACAAACAGCATAAAATAATACCATCTACACTTAAAACATTAATAAAATCTTCATTCGGGTAATAATGCACATTCTGTCGTAATCTCGTCTTATGATTGTAATCTTAATTTAATTGCTAAAGCTTGATCTTCGACAGAATATTCCTGCATTTGTCTCGAAATATAAAAAAAGTATATATGCAATTCATGCAATCTCCTGCTGTGGCGCCACACACTGTCATACCTGTCGTTACCTGGTGTCCGCGCACCGCTCGTGTACGAAGTTCCAACTTGTTCTACTCAGTTCTGACGTCACTAACCACTTTTAAAATCGTCACTTATAATCTCGGTTATTATTTCTCACGAACTAAATACGTTCCCGTTAATGTTTTCCTATGTCACACGACGTTTTCAATTTCGGGAATTTTTTTTATTACGTTCTCCGCGGCGCGGATGTATATTTTCGACGTCCTGAACGACTGCTAATTTAATTTTATACTGACCTATGTCTTACAAGTGTTCCAGTTTGCTGCCATCATGCCAATCACTGTTCATTCCCATGCCCACTTACGCGAAATAATGTTCCCACAATTTTACCTGTGAATTTAAAAAAAAAAAGTTAAATTTTAGCCACAATGTTCAAATGACTTCCTCTACTTGATAATTTTAAGAAAATGATTTCACTAAATATTTCCGAGAAATTCTAATAATTTCAACACATCGACATAATGCGTGTACTCGCGACCAAAACTCAACTCGTTCTCTATCTGTTAAATAACACAGCTCCCTTAAAATGTGAATCGTCGATGAATCGAACATCTGTCAATTGTCCATATCCTTCAGTCATGTACAAAATACGAAATCCATGAACGCCTATGAATACTACAGACTGAAAATCTTGAAAATATTTTATACTCCAATGATTTTCAGGAAAAAATATTACCATTATGTAAAATATGAAAAGTGTATAACGATTTATAAGTCTGACTGTCAATTGTAAATTACTGTTTAATTCTTGTTTAAATTGTATTTTCACTACGTAATTTCAATCCTGTATTAATTATAGCATATCATGTATATTTGCAGTTTAATAACTTGTCTTTGATGCGACTTAAATAAAATAAATTAAAATGTTTGTATTTGGAGGAAAATCTGTTGGCACATTTATACAGCTGAGCCGTAATACCGGGTTAACTGCAAAGGAAGTAGATCGGGGCTTTATAATAGGCCAGTGAGTGGCAGTACAGTGTTGTTATAGAGACAACACCTCATATTCTCTGACTTTTACATTATTGTTCTCTGTGTACTTAGGCAACATTTCTTTCTTCTATTTCGTATAATAATTAGTACAAATTTGTTTTATCTTAACTATAAATGGAAAAAATTTGGAGTCAAGAATGACTACTGTGTAGTAAAGCTGTTCCGTTAGAAAATGTTTCATTGCAGAAGAGTGTTAGGGTTAATCGTCACAGTTCATATTTTCTACATTAATTTATGATTTCATTGCAATTTTTCGTGATAAAGAAAACAATGTCACAAGCATAATTCCTTGCGGGAATGTTAACGTCGCAATAAACAGAAGTTAGTGTAGTGTACAAAACTACGCACCATTTTTTATCAAAATTTTCTTCTTATCAAATTTTTGTAATTGCTTATTACCAAATACGATTTCTTGTTTCTTATTTGCAATTATGTAGATTTTTTGTGAGTAGTCAATCATTAGTCATTTGTTGCATGCCTCGCATTCAGAAATTCAGATACCTGATAAGATACGGACATTTTAAACGTTTCAGTATCGACTATTTAATTCTATGAGCTCACATTTCAGCGATCCAACTACCAGCAGAGTGCGGTCTGTACATCAACTGATAACCGGGAAGTTCTAGATCTGAGTCGATTTGGCAGTAGATTTTCGACCTAGCTTTCAGCCAGGTCGAATTCAGTCGCTGTCTGCGGAGAATTCCTAGCGACCGGCTGCTCTGATAGGTAGTTTTCCGTGGTTTTTTCAATAAACACCAGGCGAATGCCTGAGCAGTACCCTTACAAACGGGCCACGGACCGCCCGCAATCTTTCCTTTCTCTTTCTAATCCTATCCTCACCCCTTTCACACACACTTACACTAACATGCACTACACTACCTCAACACCGGGAGACAGTTCAAGGACTTAAAACGGGTCCCGGCTAAGGCGGCGCCCCGCTGGTAGGAAATAGCAAGTTGGGGAAAACCCCATTAGTTGGCGGTAGTTCTTGCCATCCAGTGGGGGAGGATCACCGCCACTTCCCGATGAAAAACATGCACTACACTTACGGGACTAATGACCTCCGTAGTTGACGCGCCCGGAATCACTAAGAATCCATCAATCGGCTGCCGCGCTGGTCGTCTCAATCAGAGTGACCAGGCGTGTTGGCGGCATCCAGCCCGAAGGAGCCCGTGCTCGCGTGTCTTTAAGTGAGAGGAGGCGTGCCATCCATCAAGACGGCAGCTTGCTTCGCCTGGATTTTTGATTTTGGGCCGCTTATGGCGGAGGCTGGGAGGACGCGTCTCGAGCCGCGCTGCTCGTAACATGTGGCGTCGGGCTCGTAACTCGAGCTCGTAACGCGCAGCAGCCCTTCCTCGCACGTCGTTGGCGAGCCGCGCAGCGAAAGTCGACAATTCCCAGCGCGTTCCGTGAGCGCTGCGCTGTCCAATGCAAAACTAAAGTTATATATTTTCAACGGCGAAAATCATGCCTCGTGGACGGTGACGTTACGCATCTTACAAATTCAAAATATATACAATTTGGGCGTCTATTGCACGCGTTCATTGTAATGGCTCACTCTTTTGAATATGAATCTTACTAATTTTGTATGTGAGCAGAAATCGATACAAAACTAAGCTGCCCATGGCGATGTGAGGGGAATCAATAGTTTCAATATATATCAAGGATCTCCGGGAAAGTATAACTATTAGTGCCACAGAATGGTGTAGACTTTTTCGTCCTAGTTTGTTTCCTAATGTCTTCGGCCTCGGCCTGCATGTCATCAGTTGATGTCACTGCAGTGCCGCTGAATGTGAGGTGTTAAGGGTTTGAGTCCGGACGGTGGCAGGATTTTGGTCTCTAGATGGCCAGCTAAGTCGAGTTCTACCGCTGTCTGGAGAATTCTAGCACCCGGCTGCTCTGATTGGTATTCGTGGTGTCTCCGATCAACACCATGTGAATGCCGAACCAGTACCGTAACAAACGGGCTACGGACCGTGTGCAATCTTTCTTTCCTCTTCCTTGTCCTATGCTCGCCCCTTACTTACACTCACACTCACATCCATTGCACTACCCGCGCATTTGTGGGGAGCTTGGAGCTGCGGCGGTGCCACACTGTTGGGAGATATCTGGTTGGAGAAAAACGGCTAGCCGATGAGTAAGTCAACTCCGGAAGTTGCCATCCAGGTGGAGATCGCCGCCACCTCCTGCGATAAAACTTCCCGCGAAAAGAGAGAGAGGAGGGGAAAAAGAGAGAGGTTAAAAGAGAGAGGGAAAAGAGAATGGAAGAGAGAGAAAGAATGGCACAAAAAGAGCGAAAAATGGAGAGGAAAAAGAGAGAGGCGAAAAGAGAGGGAGGAACTAGGGGAAAAGAGAGAGGAAAAGAGGGAATAAAGTGAGAGGGAAAGAGAAATGGAAAGAAGTGAGAGGGAGAGAGTGAAAAAGACAGGGAAAATTACAGGGAAAAATTGAGAAGAAGAAGAAGAAAGGGAAAAAGATAAAGACGGAAAAAGAGAGAGGGAAAAGAGTGTAAGAGGAGAGAGGGGAAAAGATAGGGGGAAGGAGAAAGGAAAAAAGGAGAGAGAAGGGGAAGAAAGAAAGGAGGAAATAAGAGAGGGGGAAAGAAGGAGAGAGAGTGAGGAGGGAGTGAGAGCATGACGACGTCTGTCGGGTTCTGTTAGTCATATACAGAACGAGTCACACAAATTTAGCACCTCCAGCAGAGTTTCAACGGTTGAAGTTATTATGATGGAGTTTGCATGGATGTACACGAGGGAATTGGTACTAATAGATACATTTCTATTGTATCATTTGTATTTTACGAGATATTAAGTTAACTGTTTTTTTCAAATGGCATTATACATATTTTTAGTCTATAGTGACGAGCGTAAAAAGACTAATGTAATTATAAACATTTTGTCATACATGAGATAAACATTTTTTTGAGTAATTTTCATTTTTTGCGACTCGTGTTTACCTGATATTTTGAATGTAACAATTCGCCACCGAAGTTTACGCAGCGCTCTCCCTGCTAACGCGCTAGGGCAAGGGAAGCTGATCGAAGTATTTGAAGATACGAAATGTATTGTAAATTTTCGCAAAACTGTTGTAAGTTTTTCTAGAACTCTTAATTTTCATCCTCTCTCATTTTCAGTTTGTCTTGATACTGAAGGAACTGAAAATAGCTACTGTCATCTCTATGTATTGTAATAGAATTGTTTGTTACTTCAACTCTAATAAATTGCATCACCCTGTATGGCGACTAACAAAATAGTTTACAAATACGGTGTTGGTGCAAAAGAGTGAAGAAATAGGGGGGAAAACTAATGTTCCATATTCATTAGTATGTTTCTTAGTCGCGTCGAAGCTTGTATCGTGGGGTAGACAGAATTGAACCTGTCTTTTGAAAAAGGAAAAGACACACATTTAATGTACTTAGCTACTACCTACAACGCAAGAGAAACAACCAGACAAACAATGTTTTCCAACCTGTCGCCAATTTTGTCCTGAAATTATTTCAAGACTTGGGGAGAGTGGTACGCCTACATATCAGGAAAATAATGGACAGGAAACACATTCGCCTGCGAGAACTCTATGAGGGTACTGGAGGTCATAGTCGCGACGTCGATGATCCGCCGAGTAACGCTTAGCGTGTTCTGCAAAACCAGCCCATCAAAATAAATTCCCAGCGGAAGAATAAAGTTCGTCATAAGAGCTCACAGGTAATTATTCCTAGCAATAATAACGTAATTTACTAGGGTGTTTTGAGGAACGTCATTAAATACCCACTGTTCCCAAAAATATTTTTAGTTGAGGTAACCTCCATGGGGTTAATCTTCATTGGGACCAATTATATACGATCAGGAGAAAACCTACATTTTAATTCGTGTAAAATCATTTATCGGGTTATTTGAGCAGGCTATCCTTAGCTGGAGCTGCCCAAAACGCAACTAACGGAAGTATCAGTTTGAACTGCAAGCCTGGAAATAATCGATAAACTCACAATTCGTTAGTGGGCTGCAACTCTGCACAACTCGAAAAATTCGGAATTTTAAGACGTGACACTCGATATAAAATATTTTATATTTGCTATTAACAGAACTCCTAATAGAGTAGCAATGCTTATCCCTTAATGCTTCAGTTACTAAGCGTGTGATACCTGTAATTCAACCACCACTTAAAGCTTTAAAAGCGTTTATCTCGAAACTTCATTTTTCCAATTGTGGGAACATTGCAGCTCATAAACGATTTTAATTTATTTATTTAACGTAAAAAACAGTTAAAAATTGTGTGACATACAATGGGGAGAAGTAAATTCTGTGCACGTTTTCAAAATTATGTGAGCCCATTTCGAAGCCATATACTAATTTAATTTTGAATACAGAAAAAAATGGGCGCATTCTGCAAGGATTGTTAACAAAAGTATTCGGTCCCATGTAATAATATCTATTTTCAAGGGCAAATCAATAAATTTGGGCTCTTATTCCTCATCATGTTCTTCGTCAAGGAATAATACTTCCTACTGCGACAATATGGAGAACGATAATTTGAATAACTATATTTCTCTCTGAAGTCTAGAAGACGAATTCTTGAAAACGTCTTAATAAATTAACATTTTATCTGCAAAACGCTGTTAACATACGTCATGATATTAAGGAAAGAAATTGCAGAGACTATCATTTATCGTATGTTCAAAACATAATTCGAGCATTCTAGGAATGTTAATTTCCATAAGGCTCGGATAATGATCAGCTTTCATTGCTCGCCGCTAAATGCCGTGGTTAAAGAAACAACAGAAATGAATTTTAATATATTTAATAAAATAAATGAGAAGTACACACAAAAATCACGTGATGTTATTAAAGTACTTCTAGTGTGCTTTAAGCGAAACGCAAAGAAACGACGCTACGTCCAGTCTCTTGGCAGA
Organism: Teleogryllus oceanicus; assembly: GCA_964035755.1. Classification (NCBI taxonomy): domain Eukaryota; kingdom Metazoa; phylum Arthropoda; class Insecta; order Orthoptera; family Gryllidae; genus Teleogryllus; species Teleogryllus oceanicus. The sequence continues at coordinate 18,615,502 of CAXIVR010000007.1, read as the reverse complement.
CGCCGCGCTGGTGTCTGTTGCGACACGGCAGTCGGTTTGAAATTCGCCCCCCCCCGAGTAATATTTAAACGAAATTTTCATGATGAGAATTTTTTTTCGAAAAAACTGTATCTGATGTTCTTGATTGATGTAAACATAGAATATGAGGGTTTTTTGTAACGGAAGCTTCTGGACATCCATTAAATTTACTTTAGGGTTCAGGGCAATAAGAATTTTTGGATCGAAAATTAGCCGTTTTTTCTGTCTTACAATACTTTCTCTATACTCCGTAAGTGGTAGTGAGAAAGTAAAAATTGGAACCTGTTATGAAGAAACTCAGCAAAATCATTATTTCACTCAAAATTGCCCCAAAACTAATAAAGACATTTTAAATATATAAGATATTAATTAAGGAACTAACTGTGAATGTCAAAAATTAAAGAAAAAAATCTCTATCTCCAATATGCAGTTTCTGAAAATGTCTAATATACGAGAGAGTCCAACAAAATTCAGAGTTAACAGTTAAATATAACCTATTTCATATTTATAAGTGTATTACTAAAGAAATGTAATTCTATTCTTAGAGAAATTTAAAGAAAACTGGTGGTCGTTGAACAGTAAGTAGTTTCTCGCACTTAGTAACACTTACGTAATGTTAGAATACCGCAATTTCTGTCCATTTTAACACAACTCGGTCGTCACTTTTAAATCTAATTACTAGAGACGGGAAACAGAAGGACAGTTCCAGGCACAAAGAAATGCTAAAATATGCATGCAAACATGCACTAGCAAATAACGAAACATGCACAATGCAGGGTAAAACTCGGGAAAATATGCACAATCGTCATTTAGTTTTTATACTTTAGTTTTATTGCCCTTTGTTACAGTGAACAATTTATATTATTTTAAATTTTACTCTTCGAAATTCTTTCTAAGCCAGAAGACTTAATTGAAGCATTCTTCATTAGTGAAATCTCAGCCAACGTGAGATCATATTCTGCATTTTCCGGTTTTTAGTCACAAATACTGTTTTGGGGAAATTTCAAATTGGGATTTGAATTTAACGCTTTATATAATTGTGCCTTGCCCCTCTCACATTTCTAAACACAGACACCTAAGACATTCTAATGTCCCTTAACAATTTTCAATGACCACTACAAGTACTAAATCTGCTGTTTCCAATTTCCGAACAAAGAATTGATTTCAGTAGGGAATATATCTCTATCTTGAATATTGTAGATGTAGCAAGACGCCCCCTCAAAAAAGTACATTTACAGTTTTCAAAAAATCTGGTATTTCAGCGAACATGTCACCTGCACCATTCTCCTAAGCATCTTTTACGCTATCCGAAGGCCAAGTTTAATCTATAAATTCGGACCCATTTTTGAGAATGTTTTGAAAATGTTTTGAGGCTTATGTAAAGTACCCTAAAAATCAAAATATCCGGTTGAACTTCCAAATTTGAATTTTTTCAAATCGATCAGGGAATATACATTTTGGAGGAAATCGTCTGGGCGGTTTAGGTGCCGTCCATAAATTACGCGAGGCGATTTTGGCGATTTTTCCACTCCTCCTCCCTCCTTGGTGATGTGAGATTTGGCTCGACCCTCTCCCTCCCTTTCCAATCTCCCCTGAGATTTCTTCTAAAATGCGTATTGTTAATGTAAATACGTTAATTTGTGATTGACTGCATTGGGATTTAATTTAAAAATATAATTTGCTAAGTTATATTTAAGACTAGATATTACTAGTGTTTAGAGAATAGAGTAACTGAATTACAATTAATATTATTGCACTTCTAAAAACGATCGGTAATGTTTCTTGAAAATTTCTGTAAAAATACAGGTAATGAGATTTATAAAACGTTTGGTAATTATTGTTAGATTATTTTCTCAGTATACTATGCTACTTTGAAGCAGTCTCATAATCGCGATAAAAATTATTGTGCAAGAAATAGCCATATTTTAGTATAAAAACGTGTTTTACTTAAATCGTTCAGTTTTCTCGCAATTTAGTACAGTTTTAGCGAAAAAAATGCGTGATAGTTACCGAGACCCTCCGTCCCCTACATAAGATTAAGTGAGATTCGCTTCACCTCCCCTTCCCCCCTAAAGACCTCACGTAGTTTATGAATGGCCCTGAGGCACTAGCATTGACTATAGAAGGACAGACAGACGTTTTGTCGCCAATTGGGTTTTCGGTACCAATGACTGAGAATGCATGGATTCTGGCTACAGCACGCGATCGAGGAAGTACTTTCCTGTACATGGCAACATGCTTTATCCTCTTGGTCGTTCGCAGGCCCGGGCGGAGTGACCGGAGCTGGGGCCGGTGGCAGGGGGCGGGGCGTAATCAGGGGCGGAAGCGATTTCGCTGGGGAGCCGAGCGCGCCTTCCGGCCGTGATCCACCGCTGAGCAATTGTGCCCTGTTTGGCTTCCATCGAGGGTCGCCGGCGCCGCTAATGAACGGACGGCAGGAAGCGCTAGGAGAGCGTGTCATGGCGGGGCGGGGAGGGGCGGGGCGGGGCGGGGAGGGGCGGGAGGGGCGGGGGGGGCGGGGCGGGGCGGGGCGGGCGGGGCGGGGTTGGGCCAAGGTGAAGCTCAGTGACCCGCCCCGAGGTCCAGCGACTGGCCACGCGTCGTCTCCGTATCAGCTCACACGCGGAGAATGCGAGGAGAGGTACGCGATACGACACTGAAAGGGAAAGGGCACAGATAGACGGGAAATAATTCAGAAGGCAAAATAGAAAATTCACAGAAGAAGGAAGTGCAGAACAAAATTCAAAAGTGGCAGAATTTAGAATAAGAACGGGAAAATATGAAATAACAAGCGGAGAACAACGAGGAAATAGTTAAGACAGGATGGAGAATTAGAAAGGTGACCCATCATAACGAGAGAGAATGTCCAGAAAGGGGTGACGAGAGAGAGGTAAAATAAACAATTCAAAATAAAAAAGAAGCAATGCAGAAACGGGTAAAAGAAGAGTATTGCAGGAAATTCTGCAATTAGCTTTAATTTAAAAAAGTGTAACATCACATTCTATTGTTATTATCACAAACGTTTTTGTAAAGAACCACTTTTTAATCAGTTGCTGGATATGGCATTTAGATACTCACTAATCTTTGCACTTAAAAGAACTCCATCATCAAATTAAAACTTGTGCTGTTTACAACAGCACTTTCTCGCATTAATTCTCATTTGTGCAATTTTTAAATAGCTCAGCGTGTTCAACGAAAATTTGCTGTGCGCCATTTTTATGCGTCCTTGCACTGTCCTTGAAAATAATGTGGTGCCAAGTTTGAAAAATAAATTCATTATTTAAATATGGACCTATGTATTTATATAGTCAAATTATTTATTAATACGCGCAAAATGTCTAAAATTGAGAAAATCATCTCATCCTGCTTATACCTAAAATATTTCCTTATTATTCATTTTAGTAATTACCTGGATTCATAATTTTCCCAATTGATTATTGCCTACAATAATTACTATTTGGTTGTGTATTAATAATTTCAATGTTAATAAGACAGTTATACATAAGAAAAAGAAAAAATATCAATTGCATTCACTTCAAGGAGAAATTAAGCAAAAAATATCTTTTTACTTTCTCGCTAAGTAAAGAAAGTTATGTAATCGGCGCCGGAAAACTGAGAAGTTTCGGAAGAAAAACTCACATTGCTGGGACCTAGTAACAAAAAAGTGGATAAATCCTCTTGCTATACATTGTAAATTACTTTCTCTAACACATGGTGGAGTCAGAACGATGTTCTATGGGTCCAAATGAAAAAGAGTTCGTTGAAAAACATCTATTTACCCATCTACAAAAAACGTTTAAACGAATTTTTCAAATATCGCTTCATATTTTTAAACGAAAGTTGTCATATTGACTAGGTATTACTTTTCCATAATTGTCACCTATATTATTTGAGTAGTACACATACCTTTTGCGGCTTTCACACACTACAAATCTTTATAAATGAGGTCTCTAAAGAAAGAGAATTCTACGGAGACATGAATTGCACTTTGACTTTAAAAATGTGAAAGATTTGTTTTAGAAACTCATTTAAATATTCATATCAAATGCAACCAGCAACACTCTGCCAGAATTTTCAATCCATATCGTTAAATAACTCCTAAAGCGTTTCAGGGCCTCAAAAACTAAAATGTTGAGTCCTAAAGTGTAAAATTAACGCTCTTCACCCCGTAATCTGCAAGATGAGATCATCTTGAACATTCCATTACATTTTTGCTGGTTTGACGCGTCTCGGTTTTACCCTACTTGTTCAGAGTCTGTAGAATCTGCAACTGTATGTGAAATGAAACTAATTATTTGATGTTCTACTCGATTGAATTACACGGGTATACCTCTCGACAATAACGTTAAATAAGAATAATTTGTACTGACAACGGTGAATTTTATTGTTATTATTACTAGGAGACTTATAGAACAAGTGACGGAGGATAATAGGGTCTTGAAGAAAAAGGTATATTGCAGGCTTAATATGGAAATGGAAAACTAGGGAAGAGGGTAGAGTTTAACATGCGAGAGTTCTCGCACGGAAACGCTAGTATACTTTAAGTCGTTTTAAATTTATAATAAAATAGGACCTAAAAATTGAGAACATATGAAAAAATGTACTTTTGGCGGAAATAGCAGTTGGGAAGAAGAAGAGCCAAAATCGAAAAGCAAGCCCAAGCCAAAGAGATAGGAAAAATACTGTTTCCATAAAGACTTTGCCGTTCTGTAGCATCACTAGTTTCAAGATGCGCTCGCACGGACACTGTGGTGAATACACATATAACGGTACTAACTTCGTGTTGCTTTACTTCATGTGTTACTCATATACTACATTTACTTCATGTCATATACTACAAACTTTTAATGAACGTATTCTGGCACCAGCGTGTAATGATTGAGACCGAAAATGGCCCACTGGCTACGTCGGCGTATTTTCTGGTGGTATGTACCGGCAATGCCCACGGTATGTACCTGCAATGCGCTTGTAGATCTTTCAGATGCCGATAGTTAGCAGTTGAGAGGAGAGTTGGGCAAACCGTAAGCTATCCCGGACTCAAGAGAATACAAAACCAACTGATACGATCTGTACCAACTCACGCGATAATAACACGGTATGGCGGAGTACATAATGCAACACGTCAATGCAATAAATGAGTTAATTCGGTTTTATCTACGAGATGATGGTCTTACCTTATCTCTCATTTATAGCAGATGTGCATTGTGATTTTGTGATTGTTTACTTGTGTTATTGTGTGTTTGTTACCTTGTTTTGGGAGGGATCATCACCAGTTACAGAAAACAATAGAAATAAATTTACATCTTTGTGAATATATAAAAACTCACATTTTTACTTTCTCACACTGACTTCGTAAGAAGAGAACGTTATGTAAACGTTCGCCAAAAAACGGAGAATTTTTGCCAGAAAAACTTTTATTGCCAGGCCCTGATTACGAAAAAGTGGATAAATCCTGTTGCTATGTAAATAATAAATTAATGTGTGTATAATAAATGTTCTGTGGGCCCTTGATACCCAAAAATCCATTGACGGCAAAACGTCTGTCTGTCCGACTGTCAGTCCATCAGTCTGCGTTAACCGTTCAATGGACTTTCTCCAAAATTGACATTTCTCGATCGATCTGAACGACCTCGAGGCTTTGTGGGTTTCAAACGGAAATTTTAATTTTCGAAGGTACTCCACACGAAGCTTCAAAAATATAACATCGAGCCTCAGCGTCAGTGGTCGACGTTGTGGTCACCATACCCGCTCGAGAAACGCCTCGCAGGTAGAGCGAACAATCCAACAGAACGTCTAGAACCCGCAGGCGGAGTTCGTAGCATATGTACCTTTTAATATTATTTCACCCAAATGGCAAACGAAGAATAATTCATTCCCCAAAACACAATTTCCTAATTTCAAGATCTCAATACACGTGTTGCGCGCACAAAAACAATTTAGATTACCTTGCCGTCCTCTATAAGCAGCACACGCATCCGAAGCCATACCTTTTCTGCCCCTTATTCCCGTTTACTTGGCGAATCTGCAACCCGAGAAGGTCCGGATAAGAGCAGAAAATTTGCGGGGTGGGGTGGGGTGGGTGTGGGAGGAATTCAATTTCGCGTTGCGTTCGCGGCGCACGTATTCGCACAACAGATAGGGGCGGAGGCTGCAGGAAATGCGATCTCTTTATGCAGGAACTGCGCTGTGGGGGCGAGAGGAAAAGGGGGCAACTGGGGGTGGGGGTGAGATGGAGATGTGAAGGGGGAAACTGGGGGACCCAGAGGGAAGTGAAAGGGGTGGGGCGTTGTAGGGAGTTGGTGGATCCTCTGGCCACGGGAAGGGAAGAGAGGCAGAAAGGTAGGGTGAGCGGGAAGCAGGTGTCTCGAGATAGAATGGGCAGGAAGGCAGTAGAAACGGGTGGGTTGGCTAGAGAAAAAGGGTTGGGGCGTTGTAGGGGGGGGTTGGCCGGGGCGCAGGGGGCAGCGCTGCCCCCCCCGCTCTGCGCCGCGGGGGGTTAATGGGCGACGTCTTAAATTCCCCTCGCACGTGCGCAGGGCTGCCAACGGCTGCGCGCGTGGACACGTGGAGCGTCTTGGCTGTAGAAGATGAAATTCATTTTAACACCACAAACTTGGTCGAGCAGGATTCATTGCTTTTTACTGTAGCGCCACAAGATTAGAAACTAATCTGATAAAAATATATTTCGCAAGCGATATATATATATATATATATATATATATATTTAACAAATGTTATTTATTGAAATTACGTTTTATTGTCATGATGTACAAGAACAATTCTATATCTTTTCTACAGGATAGGTTGTATATAAATACGATAGCCAGTTATTACGTCTGGATTGTCATAAGTTCTCATCGGCTCAGGGCGTCAACTGATGTCACGGCAAGGCCTCTGACAGGGAGGGTCCAGGGTTTGTGTCCCGGCGGTGTCAGGGTTTTCGACTCGAGCTAGTCTGCTAGGTTCGAAATTATCTGCTGTCCCGGTGAGAATTCTAGCGGACGGTTGCTCTGATCACTAGTTTTCCGTGGTTTCTTCGATCAACACCCGATGAATGTCGAAGCAGTGCCCTAAGAAACGGCGCGGTCGTTACATCCCCTTTCTTGTCATATCAGCACCTAATACACCCTCACACTGGCATGCACTACACTACCACACATGTCGGGAGATCGGTCGAGAATTTAGTGTTTGTCCCGGCTGAAGCGGTACTCCGATGGTGGGACATACTTGGGTGGAAAAACCCCCCAAGCCGTCGCGTAGGTTGGCGCCGAATCTTAACAACCAGTGGGGGGAGAGATTAGCACCACCTACCATGAGGAACTCGGAACCTCGTTCGAACGCACAAAACTTGCGTCCAGGGCGGTGCGGAGACGAGCTAGGCTCGTACGGCAACCCATGTGTTGGGACGCCGTGGTGGAACACTGCTTCCACGGGTGACTGAGGTCGCCGGAGCTGTATGCTGTGTGCGTAGGCTCGCTGAGGAGTGGCGCGGGCCACTAGTCAGACATTGCATTGTTAAGGATCGCTCCTGCGATCGGGGGAGTAAAAGTCTATTAGAGCTATGACCAACGTTTACTTGTACATATTGTGAATAAAACATATATATATATATATATATATATATATATATATATATATATACACACACAGATATCTTTGAAGCTCGTGTCTGTGATTGTTGTGTATTCCCACGACGTCACAATATGCTACTAATATTAGTCACAAATTTATCCTTTTAATGATCAATTATTAAAGTCACATTCACACTAATTAGATTCAAAGATATTCATTCATTTGCAGATCTGTGCAATTATTTTATCTATTTGTGAACTATTGAGTGGCCATTCCTTATCTGATTTTAATTTACATTGTAATATTAAATAATCTTCGGCCTTGTACATAGGTTTGTTGTCTCTTTTGTAATTATTCACTTCCCTTTTGATAATTTCACAGCTGTCTTGGTCGTCGAATTCCTGTTTCCACCAGAAAGTTTCTTCTACCTCTGCGTAGCAGTCGGGCTTTCATTCGTTACCACACGCGAAAATTTCGAATTTCTAAAAGTGCAACTTCATTTAATTCCTCATATAAAATTCCTCAAAAGACACATTTCCTTCATTATAATTAGTTCTTTACTGTCATTTAATTCGCGTACTTAATTTAAATTATCAAATTAAAATGAACAAATTACGTACCGTGTTATACGGTGAGCTCATCGAACGCCTCCGTGTTATACGGCGACTACTTTTGATCTCCCCTTTCGTTGCAATAATGCCATCCACCAAACAGTCTACTTTTCATCTTTTCTGTGTCGCAGCTCAATCTCTAATTCGTTCCTTCCCATTCGACACTGCTCATCATTATTCTTTTATTTCATTGTTTACATTGAAAAATTTAATTTTTTTCTATGGAAAAGGAACTGTATCTCTCTTTTTTCAGGCCTTTCTTTATTCTCTTGTTATTCTTCGTTTCCCCTTTTCGGTTCACTCGTGTGGCTCTTTTTAAACTGTAAATAATTTTGTCATTTACTTGAAGTTGAGATGACGTAACTCATACATAATACAATATACATAATATAATATATGTGCGTAATATCATACATGTATATACGATTGGTTTGCATAAAATGATACCATAGACACCCCTCTTAAGACCGGCGCGGTTGCGAACTTTATTCAATAATTTCTGCATGCATGGGAAATTAGTGTACGGATGAGATATGTATGTATGTAGATTCGCAGGTATGTGTAATATATTGTTTATTGATGCTCAACGCTTCATCAGAGCAACATTGAATAAAGACTATTAAATAATTGTTCTTCTGACGATTTTGTTTTTCGACCTGTGTAGGCTAATCTAATACAGAAACGCCAAATTAGATTTCTGTGAAAAAATTGTGTTCACCGTTTATATGCTGTATTTGTTACAATTTTTATTTACAATCTGTTCAAATGAGAACAATTAATGAAGAAACTATTTCACTTATTACAAATTGTTTTGCAAACGAGGAAATATTACATCAAAATATAATGGTTAGCTTTCTTTCTTTATTTATTTTTCTTTCTTTTTTTTTTTTTTCAATTTTATAATGATGGCGAGAGTTTCTAAGTTTTCTACTTTTTCATTGTGTATATTCTATTGGTTTAATTTTTTTCTGTAACTCTTGACTATTTTTCTCATTTTCTGGTGTTTGTAATGTAAACGAAAGAAGGTTTTGAACCATTTTTAAGAAACCACCGACACAAAACCTAATAGTCTGTTGAAAATGGAATTTCTCATCAGTTCTGAATTCAAATGGTTTAAGACGGAAAATCAGAAATTTGCATTTACAGATTTTGATATAGGGGAAAGAAGACGTATATGCAATCCGTAATGCACATTAAGCATAAACACACTTTACAATCTTGGATAACTTGGAAATAATGCAAGTTTCAGAAATGATTTGAATTTTGTATCCTATTACATTTGCCCGTATCTAAAGCTTGTAAATTCGAACAATAAAATTTGACCTTTGTATACCTAATTAAAGTCTACAAGCTAGTGAGAAAAAAATATTATGTTCTTAAAGGGATATTCTTACTTGCTAGATGTGTTATTATTTTTGTTTTGAACGACGATTAATAATCTTAAAAACATATCGATTTTAAATCAACGTGACAATTCAGACGCACTATATACTTTTTCATAATGGATCACAAACACTGAGATATACAGAGAATGCCTTGGAAACAAACTGTTTTCACACGACGCTATAAATTTCTCTTGAAAACTTAACCCTCTTCCAGTACGTTTAACAGTTGCTTTATCTGGCTCAAGACAAAGCACTAAAATTACACGACTCCCAGTTAGCGCGTTCCAGCAAGATAGACGAAGTAATGTGTTAATTACGGCGCTGTGCCAAGCTGTAATTCATCTCTCTGAAAGGTGGAGGAACAATTAATTATTATTAGATGGTTATAATCAAGGCAAGGATTTGTTTACTTAACATGGGTCGGCAAGTATAAAATATTTTGACAGGTAAATTCTAACCAAGATTATAAAATAATATTCGTGTCCCAGTTTTATCAGAATAATTATTTTCTCACAAAATTTAAAAAAATGAAATTAGATAATCATGAATCATTATTTATGTTAAGAGGAATCATCGACAAATATTTCTGGAGATCAGCGTTTATTTATTATTTTATGCATTTTTGAAGAAACTGGCTTAGATGGTATAGTCGATATCATGCCGGTATATTAACCCCAAGTTTGCAGATTCAAACCCGGTCAAAGTAGAGAGATGTTTGAGGTGCCCAAAAACCGACGGCATGCAAGCGGACTCTTGTCGGCATGTAGAACAGATAGCAGGAAAGGCACTTGGCCTTTCCCGGCAAAATTAAGTCCTCTAGCAATTTAGCACCAATCAGTTTCGATTTGAAGTTTTGATTATTGTATCTTGGCCTACGCTATCTGGTATTCAAATAAGTCACAATTGGCGCACTAGCGCCCTTAGGGAAAGCAATGGCAAACTACCCTATACTTGGCCACAAGAAGGCACTAGGGGCTTCTAGAGACTAGCCTACGCACTAATCAGTGTACGCCACTAAAAGAAAAAGATATTTGAAGATCATTTCAAACTTAATTAGAGTGTAATAACTAATATTTTTCAATATAGCTTGTTAATAATGTGAGAGGGGAAGATAGCTTAAAAGAAATTTAAATTCAAACGATCAATCACATCTCACTACTTCACTACTGCACAGTTTTGTCAACACGATGACAAATAAGTTTATTATTATTATTTTTTATATTACTATTATATTATTATTATATGGGTAGAAAACATTTTAATTAATTTTGTAGGTAATTTATTTCAAATCCTGACTGTATAGGTGAGCGAAGGCATTTCTTACATAATAGAATCTACATTGTTAGATACGTAACTTTTCGATGCAGGAATTGAGGTTGTTTTTACTTTTTCCATTAATTGGAAATATAATAAATTTACATAATGGGGGGAAATAAAAATATTCATTGAATATTTGGGCCGATGATTCAATGGTATACACCCCATATTTGAATAAGGTAACTTACTGAAAATATTGAATTAAAACGCTTGCAAATTCAAAATAAAAGATAATATATATTCATAATAATAAAAAGCTTACACATTATTATTTATGTGTAAAAACAATAATGAAACATTTAGTTAACTTTACAAGTTTCAATAACGATAGCTAATGTATGTCTGCTGCATCTTTCAAAAATCGTAAGTCCTTTCTTCAGATCCAATTACATGTGTTGACACTCTTAAATATTTTATTCGATTTAAATTTTCATGGTTCTGTCTTCAATTAATATTCCACCAATCAATACGACATTGCAGCACATCAAATACTCCATTTAATTACTCTACTTTGAATAGAGTGCTGTACTAAACTTTTTGTCCTCTCTCCAGAATATATCCTTTCTGCCTGACAATTTTCGTCTTTCTTCTCAGATTGGCAGTCCCGACATCAAATATTGCCAACCTGTAATTTTCTATTCCAGTAGTCGGTATCTATATTTGTATTGTCTTGACGTCAAATATGAACCAAATTTAATAAACCCTAATTACGACTCATTACAATATCCTCCCACCAGTAATTGTTATTTTAAAATATAAGATCATCAACAAAGTCTATTTACAAATTTACTCGCACCTTAGTATTTATACAGTTTTAAGTTCATAGAATTATAAGTTCCAGATTGACCAGAAGTGTTCTGTAGAGTACAAACTTTTTCAAATAGCATTGCGACAATTTTATACGGACCGACAACAATCCGAAAGAACTTGCAGATCTCCTTTGATCCTTATTAGAAGTTTACATTACATTACATTACATTTATTTGAACTGCAATTGGGTATGACCCGGTGGCAGTTAATTAACAATAATTACAATAATAATAACACTTAACATTAATAATAACAACAATATTAATAATAATAACGATATTAATAATAATAACAATAATAATAAAGGAGTACAGTACAAGCCGAACATGCAATAATCATACTATCACTAATATTAAGTATTATAACAAATATTTCAACTCGTATGATATATAATAATTATAATTATATGTCGGTGATGCTAAAATTTAATACAAGCTACATAAATATTGGCTAAATTTTTTTTTTATCTGTTCGCTATAAATAATCTCATTGACTATAAAATCATATTGTTCTAACTTACATCGCACTTCACCGCACTTCACAGCACTTCACCGCACTTCACCGCACTTCACAGCACTTACTCATTTAATGTCTATTACTATCATATTGTTCTAACTTATTTCTAAAACTTCGGACACTTAGAGGAAAGGCTTTGAAAATTGCTGCGGTAAACTGTTCCAATCTTTAATTGTTCTGTTACAAAAGGAAAATTTCCCAAGATCTGAATTTTGTTTCCTTGTTCGAATTTTGTGAGTGTGATCGCTTCGGCCGAAATAATTTGGTTTTTCTAGTCTAACCTGAATTTCCTTCCAAGCTGTTTGACCTACGTATGATTTATAAAGAGCGCAAAGCCTCGCCCTTGTTCTTCTCATTTCTAGAGGTTCCCATGCCTTTTTTATCGCGTTAGTTCTGTAGGTAAACTTATTCGCTTTTCTCTGTATTCTATCTAGATTTTCCGGTGCGACTTTCTGTATGGATCCCAACATGCCACTCCGTATTCCATGAGAGGGCGAACCAGCGAAAAATATGCTAATTCTTTTGCGTTTGCAGAGCTTTTCTTTAGAATTCGCATTACAAAATGCAAAGACTTCCACGTTTTCCTAACTACCTGATTTATATGCTTCTCCCACCTAATTTACTATCTATATGAATGCCTAAATACTTGCATGATGAGACTCTTGGGATGATGACCTCACCTAAACGATAGTCTGGTTCCTCATAATTTCGTCCCCGCCCGAACGTTATTGTTTGCTTTTCGATCCGTTAATTCCCATGTCATTTTTTCAGCCCAATCACGTAAATGTTCTAAATCCTGCTGTAATATTTGTTCGTCAGCGCTACTTTTGATTTTTCGGTATATAACACAATCGTCTGCAAATAAACGCACCTTTGATTGTATGTTAACGTGGAGATCATTTACGTACGCTAAGAAAAGTAATGGCCCTATGACACTTCCTGTGGAACCCTGAAGTAACAATAACCGTAGTCGAAAACTGAGTGCCAATTCGACTTTTGTTTCCTGTCTCTAAGAAATTCCTACCCACTTCACGACTCTAGCATCAATTCCTGAAGTTAATAATTTCCTGATAAGTAGGTTATGCGGTACTACGTCGAATGCTTTCGCAAAGTCGATTACGATTGCATCCACCCTCCCACCCGCGTCAACTTCGTCAGCTAGATCTTGCAAAAGAGAAACGATTTGGCTTTCGCACGAATATTTACTTCTAAACCCATGCTGTCCGTGAAAAATCCAGTTCGCTTTTTCCCATTCGCGGCGAATGTACCCGGCTATTAAATGCTCCATTATTTTGCATACTACTGACGTGAGCGATACTGGTCTATAATTACAAACTTTCGTTTTATCACCTTTTTTGAAAATAGGGACCACTATAGCTGTCTTCCAATCGTCTGGTAGACTTGCATTATTGATTGAAACATTGAATAATCTTAACAAATGACGGCAATACTGCCTCCCCACCGAGTTTAATAAAATCTGTCGAGATGCCGTCTGGTCCGCGTGATTTACCGTTTTTCAGTGATTTTATACGTTTGCGGAGTTCCCATGCATGAAGCTTGAACTGGTTTTCTATTGGAAAATAATGAACTTGCTCCTGCGCCCGTTTTGGTTTGAATATTGATACAAAATACGCGTTGAACGCATTTGCTTTCGCTTGGTCGCCGTGCAATGGCGCGTTATCTGCGTCTAGAATTTCCTGAATTTCTTCCTTATTCCCCCGGCGTCTGCGGACATATTTGTAAAAGTCTGACCAATTATTTCTTCCTGTCTCCAAAATATTTCTTAAAAATAATTCATGCGCAATTTTCTTTTCTTTTTCTAATTCCCTGTAGAATTTTTTAAAAGTTATCATGTCAGCAATGCTGCGATGTCTCCTATTAAATGCTAGTCTAACTTTTCTCTTTAAACGCCGTACCGCCCCGTTATAATATTCAGGATTAAAGTATCCTTAATAACGCCCAATCATTAATGTTAAATTGTACTTTCCCCAACTTCCTTTTAAATTCCGGTTTTCTGCAGCTTTATATAAATTTTGACTTATTTCTTCAACGGTAATCGAACATTTTTGAATGCCTTAAATAAATTCTGAAATGTATAATTTACTAAATAAATCCCTTTGAAAATGAGCTTGAAAAGCAGAAATACCAGTACTCCCCCACGGAATGTAATTTAAGCACAAATTAATTTGCAGTAAAAATTGATTTCATAATAGATGTTTCTCTGAGTTGTATACCCTAAAAACGTGGAACATCTTTCTCACAAGTATTATTTATTTATTTGTTTGTTTGTTTGTTTATTTATTTATTTATTTATAAATCTACACTACAGACGCTGGATCCTCGTATTATAAATTCAGCATGTCGAATAAGTTTAGGTGCCTAAGTCAAGCCCTATTGTAGAAGCAGGATTACTCCCCCTCGAATCGCAGCGTAAACAACTATGTCTGAATATTGGCTACTAACTTTAAATTCTTCAACTAATCCGACCTTCAAATATATTTTCAGCGCTCTTAAAACAGATTATCTTTCAATCTATGTGAAGTATCCAAAACCACTTAGGGAAAGAATTCCAACTTATCAAGATGAATTGAATATTGAAACCCCTCACATTCTACAGAGAAAGATTTAGTCTATCCCCCTGGTAATCCTTTAAACCTGAGGTTAATATAATTATTGCACAGATTCCCAAATCCTTAATTTCTCTAAACATTGTTACATCCTATTTGAATTCTCTTTATGAAGACTACCATGATTTAGAAAAAGTATATACGGATGGATCAAAATATGATAACAAGGCGGAGTATGCAATTGTTTCCAAAATCCCTCACAATTCCTTCAAATTCAGGTTACGGGAATAATTTTCTAGCTTCTCTTGCGAAGCCTGGGCCATTCTGAAAGCCATTGATTTAGTTTCCCAAAATGGAGGAAACCCCAAAATAGTGATTCACTCAGACTCTATGGCTACCTTGTATGCAATTGACAACAAATTCTCCAAAAATCCCATAATCCAACGAATACAAGAACTTTTGTCTATCCAAATGAACAACGGCACCTTCATCTCTATTGTGTGGATTCCAGCACATCAAGGTATAGTAGGAAACGACAAAGCAGATAAAGCGGCCAAAGAAGCAACTTCATTACCAACAATGGACAACAGTGTGAAGGGAGTTCTCTCCGATATTAAAATATATCTTAAAAATATGGTTAAAAAACGGTGGAATGAAAAGTGGTTGACTACCTTCTTCAAACTTCAGCTCGTAAGGACATCCGTTATCGAACCCGCTCTCCCTAACCTCCAACTCACTAGGTTTAAACAAGTCCAAATTACCAGTCTACGTATTGGCCACTTTTATCTTTCCCACATTCACCTAATAAAAAAACTGACCCATTACCCTGTCCTAAATGTGGAGCCCAAGTATCTACATCCCATATTATTCTAGAGTGTCCTGAAATAGCTCGTATAAGACAGTTCTTAAATTTAAAAGATTCTTTATTTAATCCCTTCTCCTCCCTAGAAGAATGTATAAAAGTCTTACAACTTTTCAAAATCTCAAAAATTGACACCTTAATATAAATCCATCCTTTACCTTCATATCACCCAGTACAACCCTTCAGACGTGTTATGAATATCAACGGCATTGGATTGTAAATAAATAAATGTGTATCCATCCCGAATGATGTAAATACCCAAAAAATTGACACTTTATTACAATTTCATGTTATATTAGGTGTAATGAAATAATTGTAAAACTTGTGTAAACTCTAAATTGATACTCGTGTTCGCTATGACCCAGTTGTTGAACAGCGACCGTAAATAAATAATTTTAAAAAAGTACTATTTACTCCACCATCTTTAGTTTCCTCAAGGATCGAAATCAAGTATAGCCTCAAAATCTATAAATTCTCCTGTACTTGTCCATCTTTCCCATTTCCATTAAAGTTTCCCCCATTTTGTTTAATTTCCCTTGTATTATCCCGTGGTGGACCTTCAAAATATAAGTTAAAATGCATGGCGTTCATTATAATTTTATCTTTAATATGATTAAGATTAGACTGATTAAATGTTCGTAAAATGTTCTGTTATTCATCTGTACGTTTTACCCACGCATTATTTAAAATATTTTCAAATACAAAAAGTAATTGTCTAGTGATGATTCTAATAATATAAATAGAGACTTGCAGGAATCACGTGGATGGCATTTCCTTGTTATTCGTATATTTTTTCTGCAATTTAAAGAAATCTAAATCTCTAGCACAAGCTTCTCCAGAAAATTATTCCACATCTCGAGCGAGAATGTACATTTGCAAAATACACGCAACGATCTGCATGAAGGCTGACAATTTGAAAGAATTTTGATTGCGTAATGTAATGAAGTTAATTTAGTTTTAATTCAGTTATATGGATATTCCATTTGAAGGTTTGACTGAATTGAAAGACCCAAAATCTTGTTACGTTAACGTCAGCTAATTGCATATTGGTCATATTGAATGGAGCAGACGATTGCCGGTTTGAAATGCAAAAATGCATTGAAACAGTTTTTCCTTCGTTAACTATTGGTTTGTTATTACCAAACCAATTGGAAACTTGTCAAATCGTACTATTTATTGTCTCTCTTTTGCAACGAACATTTGTGTCATGAGCGAACAGATCATTTTTTTCTAAATTTAATGGACGAGGGCATGTCGTTTACGTATAATAGAAAGAGGATTGAACTAACTAGTACGAGAAAGTCTGAGCGAAGAAATAAAAAAGGTCAGCTTCGTCAACATATATAGGTAATAGCAGTTCAAATTAAGAATTTGATACACCGCGGCTATATTTAAAATATTTTCTTGCCCACTCCCCGTAGCTGAACACATAAAATTACAACACATGTACATCATTGGCACATCTTTCAAAACTACTCACGTTCTTTCTTGAGAAATTGAAAATTCCAACTCTATCTCTCCAACTTTATCTTTGTGGTTCCTTCTGTATGCCATGAAAAATGAACTAAATACTTGTATTTCTGTATTGTTTATATCCTCCGCTTCCCGAGACTGTGCCTCTTATAACATGAGGTCTGTGTCTATCAATTAATGTTTCGAATTCAACTTTTTTTATCGGATACTCCTACAATTGACCTACAGCAGTCGCAGACTCCCCTCACCTGAACCGCCGTTGCTGTGCAGTGGCCCCGCCCCGTTGCCCTCTTCCCGTTCCACCGGGAGCGGTAGCTCAGTGCATCAACTGATGTCGATTCAGCCCCTCGTGAACTGTAGGGCTAGGTTCCCACTCCCCACGGCGGCAGGAGTTTCGACACTAGCTTTTCAGCTAGGTCGAATTCAGTCGCTGTCTGGAGGAGAATTCTAGAGGCCGGCTGCTCTGATCGGTAGTTTTCCGTGGTTTCTCCGATCAACACCAAGCGAATGCCGGAGCAGTACCCAACAAAACGGGCCACGGACCGCGCGCGATGTGTCCTTCCCCTTCCTTGTCCTATCCTCTCCCCTTACACACACACTTACACTAACATGCACTACACTACCACACATTCCGGGAGACCGGTCGGTAGCTTAGAGCTTGTCCCGGCTGGGGCGGTGTCCCGCTGGTGGGAGAGTCCTGGTCAGGGGGAAACCGCACTAGCCGACGGTAGGTCAGCGCCGGATCTCGCCATCCAGCGGGGAAAGATCACTGCCATCTCCCGAGGAAAGCATGCGCTAAACTAACGGAACTAATGACCACAGCAGTCGACACGCCCGGAAACACGAAAAAATCAATCAATCAATCTCTTCCCGCTCCGACAGCGCCGCCCCGGGGAGGTGTTGACTTGCCGTACTCGCCGCCTCGTCGCTCTCTTGCTCAGCAGTTGCCTCGTCGTCTTCACCCCGCGCTGCCGACTTGTTCGAGCCGGTCGCACAGTGAAGCCACAAAGGGGAAAAGTGGGCAAAAAGTTGGCAAGGTTGTTCTTAAGGGATTTTAGAACTTTTGGGGAATAAAAACACATTTTATAATTAAATAATGACTTATTTAATTGTTAAACCTTCAAATATTTATTTAGATAACCTCACAGCCAGAACTTTCATCATGTGACTATTCTTCAAGAAGTGAATTTGTACTTGAAGCCATGAACATGGGTGTAACTTCTAGATCCAATGTCTTTATGATTATTTTTCTCTATTCTGTTTATGAAATCAATGGGCCAGATTCAGTTAACAGCTTGCGAAGCACTTCCTTTTCTTTCTTCATGGTTACATTTTTTCTTCCGTTTTTTCTCTTTTCAGTGTGTTTAATATCATACAAATCCCTCCTTGTCAATAAATAGCTATGAGTACCAGATCATGAAGGAAAAGTAAAAAAATGAGTATTGTAGGTGGAAAGGCTAACAAAACTAGATATGCATCATCATAAACAAAGTGCCTTAACGCAAAATGGGACAAATATGGGCAAACTTTGGTTAATGTTTATGTTTTTAAAACTAGATGAATTCTAGAATCAGATTCAGTTAATAGCATAGCCCGGAAGGAAACTAAAAGACAATATGAAAAACTGGATTTAAAAATTTCATTTCATTGTGACACATGACTATTCTACTTCGAACTACTAAACTATTATTTGAGGAATATGTTTTTTAGAAATAGAGATTTAAAGAAGATATCTCTAGGTTTCGTATACATAGCACGTACGATTCTGCTAGTCGAGAGAGGACAAATACCTGTATCGAAAAACACACCTCTCTTCTTACTGCGAGAGCCAAGAAGTGCGCTGCGCATCACTTGTGCAAGTTCAAACTTGCACTGTGTAATGATCCCGTCATGCAAAAAGAAACATTATAAACATTTTTTAGTAATGGTGCCATGGGAGGAGAGCGCCGTCAGGTGTTTTTGAAACATGACGAGCGGCGAGAAATCGCATTTAGAAATTGAAAGAATATTGACGTACGAGTCAAAAGAATACAACAATATATGGACATTTCGGAAATGATACGAATTTCTAAAACGTTTAGTTGTATATAATTAGTAGAGGGGAATTGGAAATGGAAAGGATAAACAGCGTAGGGAGAACCGCCGACTGTTTGTTTTTGAAAGGAAGCGCTTCGAAAAAGTCGAGGGTCGTCAGAGGATAGTTAGCCGTCGTAAGGCACGGACGGAGACGCGTGGTAGGCGCGATGGATTCTAATATAGAGTCTTGTCGGAGGCATAGTGCTAAGTTATTCGTGAAGAAAAGGGATGGAATAGGAATGTGTGGTCGCAAGAAGATTTGTGGAAACTGATGGGGCCGTGAGTGTACAGCAGCAGCTACTCCAAAAAGGGAAGTGATAAAACTTTTTGACATTTTTTTTTGTTTTTGTGTAGCAAGACCAAATTTAAAATACATTGTAGGACAAAAATTGTGAGATTGATTGGAAGCAACGCTAAATGGATCCAATGAGTAATAGTATAGCAAATTTGGGAAGGTGCACCAATAATAAATTAATGAAAGTAATTCAAAATATTTAGTATTAATTAGCAGTGTCGTTAACTTAAAAATTGTGAAAGAATTGTCGTTATAACTATGGAAACAAATTTCAGATTTTTATTTTTAATTAGTGAGAATTAGTCCATACAATAATAATAGTGTTATTTACGGTTTCCCGTATAGGCCGGTTCGGCGTACCGACGGATATAAATTCGTTGACGTGGCTTCCTATTTTTACGTCGAGCTAGTAAAACAGGATAATGATATCCAATATCTTGGGAGAGATTGATGGAAATGTAATATTGTTATTGTGATAGGAGATAAGGATAATAGGAACCATTAAAACTGCAAGGAGTGGCGTGATCCCTCCCCCTTCCCAGATCGGGGAACGATGAAGGAGGCATTTTGCAACACATTTCATGTGACATGGAGCTTCTGAAGCATATTTTGATTTTGGACTTTTTGCCAAATTTAGTCCCACTCTGCGTCTCCGCCGTCGTCGTCACCTCTGCTCCGATGCAGAAGTCCGGTGTTGACGAATCCTCCTCGGCGATTCCTTTCGCAGTCCCCCTTTTGCCCTCATATCTGTTCTCCTTCGCTTCTGTCGCAGCAGCTCCACTCCACCCTCAGTTTACGGTCGCTGCTGTGACCACCGTTGCAGAACCTCAACTGTGCAAAATCGGGTTTTGCGCTCGCCTACTCTAGAGAACAAATTCTTCCAAATTTTTTCGCACCTCTCCAATTTTGTTCATAGACGGAATAATGTTGTTAATAGACGGCCGAACGGTCTAAAAAAATTTTGATTCCAGAAGAACCCAAACTTCCATAGAAAACTCGAAATCGATTTTACACCGCATTACATACTCAAAAATGTCTCTAAATAAGAAAACACAAACATTAACTAAGAAAAATATTTTTACTACGGAATTCATTTCACTACATAATAAATTAATGCATTAAACTTTCAAATACATTTTTTCTACGATTCCTTGAACCTGTTGAAGCAATGTGTGTCTCGTTGAGAATTCTTCGTTTTTCTGCCGAAGTGATGTCCCCTGCAGAATCGCACCTTAGCATCGCGAAGTTTTCTGGTAGATTTTCACGAAGTACGTCAACTTCCCTTAGAGTGTACACAGTTTCCACAGAGGTTTCTTTTCCAGCATTCTGGGTAACTAGAAAATAAATTCAGCTTTATGTAGTTTTCTTGAAGATAAATGCAAACGTATTGTTTCTCTGGAAACAGTTTTGTTCTTACTAAAAAAAGTTGTTATTGATCATAAAATTAAATTATTTCACGATAGTGATAATTAAATAAATTAAATTTAAAACACTCAAACTAGCAAATAAAGAGGTGTCATGTTCCTAGTTTCTTCCTTAGAGTAATTTAAATGAAGATGGTTTTCTCAAATCTAGGGTGAATGTGATGAATATATATAAAGGTATAGTCTTCTTTTGAAAAATTTAAAATGAAACATAAATACAAAATTAGGGAAATATTGTTTAGAGAATTGATGCTTTTTTCAAGTACACAATTTTATCTTCAGCGCTATTTCAAATGATTTTGGACGTTGATATTAATGTCATGTTTTCATAATTAATTAACAAATTTGATACACCATAAATATTTCGCAAGAAATTACAAAATACATTTATTGATAAACAATATTTTCTCGAAATATTTTTTTTAAAATATGAAGAAAGTTATTCCGTATTAACTCTATATAGTGGCGCTACCAAAGCACATACTTTCTCGCATTGATTGTAAATGCTCCGCAATATTATGTTACTACAAAAACCAGCAAAAGTGATTTCAACCAGCAAAATTATTTTCCCCTTCAAGACCCGATCACAGTTCCAACGAGTTAACTTGTCGGCACTCATATCGTTTCCCCATGCAAGAGCCCCATGTTGAAAATCACATACATACACTTCCAGTTCATTTAGTACCTTAATTGATTGTATATTTGAGTAGAATTGCTTCAAATGATTTTTAATTAAGTTTCTGATATTCTCATTGGTTTTCTTCGCAACACAGAATTGTGACATAATTATCCCTGAGCGAGATATGAACCAGCGGCCCCTTTTTCTGAACCGCTGAAACAGTTCCTGCCATTTAACCTCCTCGGCCACAAGGATTGGCACTTCAACAGTAGTCATTAGAGCTTGGTGTTTCAATTAGGCAGCTGAAAAATTAATAAAATGTGAAAAATTGTCCTTTAAGCAGAAAGAAAGGGTACTGAGAAGGCATAACACGGCGCAAAAAATAATGTTTGCTTGTTGAAAACACTTTTACTGTTCATGAAGCAACATAATATAACGTAAAAGTTAGTAATGTGAGAAAGTATTGTGTTGTTTAGCGCAACTAGTTTATCTTGATTAATTTTTTTGTGGTAAGTATTGATTCAAGTGGTTTGCAATAACGTTTCTACAATTCTAATTATTTTCCATGACAACAGAGAATTGTGACAAATAATAAGCCCAACCAAAGGCTCGAACCTTCCCTCCGAAGCGATGACTCTAACCATTGGCATAACTAACCACCTCGGCAATTTTGGCGGGACATGGAATTTAAAATTCTATAATAGTAATGACTGTTCTTTGGGCGGCAAAATATGGTAGGTGGGAAAGGAATAAGGCATAACCCAGAAGCTAGTCGAGACTCAGCAGTTTAGAAAACTAAAAAGTGCGAGAATGTCTGTGCCAGACAATAGCACCACTAGTATTTTCTAAATTTAGCAAGAGGATTTATCGACTTCTCCGTTACCAGAGCCCACCCATAATAGTTTTTATGCCGAAAATTCGCCGTTTTCCAGCGCTCTATTACAGAACTTTCTCTTCATACGAAGAATCCATAAGGCGAGAAAGAAAAACTGAATAATATGTTCAGTGAATGTCGTGCGGAAATTTTTAATTTGTCACCTGAATAGCTCGTATGAAAATTAGTTTCGAGGAATATAGAACGTAAAATAGTATACTCTAACATTGTATATTTTCTAAAAGATTTTGTTTTACGAACACTAGGGATCCCTGATGTTAACCCTAATATTTTATTCGCATCTTTTATTCGCGTATATATATATATATATATATATATATATATAATTAAACTTTATATTTAAATAATATATACATATAACTTATAATATATACATTTAAATAATATATGTAATATTGTAATATAATAAATAATATTGTTTAAGTAAACAATATATATATATATATATATATATATATATATATAATATAAGAGAGCTGGACAGACCTATTCCAACGAACTTCTTCTAAATAGTATAGTAAATATAGCAAGAACATTAATAATAATAATAATAATAATAATAATAATAATAATAAATGTTAACAAAATGTAATCAATGAAATACGAAAAACGTTTAAGACATTAAATTATTGGATACTGACATTAATTATTGGATACTTCGACAAAACATGCCAAATTAGTTAAAATATTTGTTTCCTACGGCTTAGCGTCAATTAATCAATTCAAAAGAGTGCATGCATCAATGATGTTCACTCTGTAGCAAAAAGCGCTTTGGACGCACGCAAGAATCACAGTGCTCAGCCCAAGAGGGAGCTCCGTCGGCGGACGGAGCCTGCGGCACCCAGGCACCATAGAGCATATACCCAGGAGGGGGGATGAATTCGATTTTTGCCCGCAGCCACAGCCGCGGACGCCACCGCTGCACAGTGTTCCAATCACGAAATTTCAGCTCAATAGCGTACAACAATGTACCACCCAATCAGAGATGATATACCACTCAGAAATCATCAGTTGTCACCTCCTAGAAGGTGCACCTTGGTTTGCTAGCATTGTTTCATAATTTCTCATGATTACTTTTACTTTGAAATAAGGTCAGGTACAATGTTTTGAATATTTGAGTACTTTTCGCGTAAATTTGCGTGATAATACCGGCGAGAAAGTACATGCTGTTTCAGCACCACTAGTTTTTACACTCGCTGTCGCTGCAAGAAGTTACCATTTTCTGCATTATTGTAGACATCCCTTCCCGGTTCTCTCGTTCCGCTTTCACTTCCTGAAACGTTGTATGCTTCGACTACCAGTCACAACCACATCAACGCACGCACTTGCTATCAACACAGTGTCTGGCACGTTGTTCACGCCCGCCATCTCCTTTTCATGTTTCTCTTCTTTCTCTTGTTATCTTCTCGTTATCTCGTTATCTCTTGTTATCTTCTTTCTCGTATTGTCTTCCTTTTGTTTCTTCAAACTTGTTGATGTGATGATCCTCCTTTTGCTACCCATTATGATCTCTTTTATTTTTCTGTCAACTCTGCAGATACGATAGAAGAACAATTCTTTGAATCGTCCGCAGCCGATCGTCGCCTCATCAGTTACCATTTTCTTGACTTCCGCGACGAATCCCGCCTCCCGTCTCTACTATCTAACACATTTGATTTCATTAGTTACTTCCACTTTCGCTTCATCATTATCTTCCATTTTGTCCGTCCACGCCTTCTTTTTCTTCGGCCGTGGCAGCAGCTTCCTTCGAATGCGCTGGCAGCGCAGTTATTACTGCCATCGCCGCCGCCACTACTTCTCGCCCTTCTGACCACGCCCCCTCGCGTCCCTCGAGTGCCACCTGCCGAGCAGCGCGACGACACCGCGCGAGGCCCTCATCTCTCTCGGACGATCTCCCGCCCCTTTCAATGTCCTGCCGGCGCGGGCGAAGGGGGGGCGCGGGGCGGGCGGTGGGGCTTTGTGAGGCCGCCCTGGCGCCCTCCGGGCTGCGGCGGCGGTGGCGGGAGGCTCTCGGGAGGCGCCATTTTGCGCGAGGCTAGACCGGCCAACGGCGACCCTGCTCGGCGAAAGCCATTTTTGTCTTGGGCGGTCACCTTCAAAATGATTTTCAAAAAACTGTTATAAATACCATTCAAAATAAACTTAAAATGGGTAAGATATATCCAAAGAACACCGTTGGTTTGGTTTGTTTTTTTCGTGTTTCCGGGTGCGTCAACGGCTTTGGTCATTAGTCCCAAAGTGTAGTGCATGTTTTTTTCGCGGGAGATGGCGGAGATATTCCCCCACCTGATGGCGAGATCCGGCGCCGACCTACCGTCGGCTAGTGGGGTTTTCCCCTAACCAGGACTCTCCCACCAGCGGGGTACTGCCCCAGCCGGGACAAGCTCTAAGTTCCCGACCGGTCTCTCGCAATATGTACTAGTGTAGTGCGTGTTAGTTTGTGTGTAAGGGAGGGAGGATAGGAGAAGGAAGAGGAAGGAAAGATCGCGTGCGGTCCGTGGCCCGTTTGGTAGGGTACTCCTCCGGCATTCGCCTGGTGTTGATCGGAGAAACCACGGAAAACTACCGATCAGAGTAGCTGGCCGCTAGAATTCTCCTCCAGACAGCGACTGAATTCGACCTAGCTGAAAAGCTAGTGTCGAAAATCCTGCCGCCGTCAGGACTCGAACCTTGGACCTCCCGGTCAGAGGCGCTGCAGAGGCATCAATAGATGCACTGAGCTACCGCTCCCGGTGCGGTTGGTTTAATGTCATTTCTCTCTCGGTCATTTACCTCATTTTTTGTAAGGAACGAGTTTTCAAAAAAATATTTAATTACATGCAAAACAAGCTGGACGACTGCCAATATATTAAAGATGCGCACTAGTCTTGAACGCATGTAAGACTCAAAGGGCTGCATCGCAGTTGGCGCAATAGATAGCCCGACGAAAGGGAGACTGGGTTGTGATGGAAAATTTTTGATTTTCAGGTTTGTAAGAGAAATACGATAGTAGATAACTACAGGGTGGATTGATATGCACTTAAAAATATGTATACATTGTGCACTTGCAATCAGTGAAATATGCTTAAATTATCTCTGAACATACACGGAACATGGAAAAATATAGTCAATAAATTATTTCAAAGATAACTAAAATGAACTCTACATCTTCTGTACTACTTCATTGCACAATGTATCAAATATACACTGCACAGTGAATTTTCATATGAATTTTTTCTCTGACACTACTCACGTAAATTTCAAAACTCCTTCACTATTTTGAACGGAATGTTAGCACAGAAGTGGGCTTTGCTGTCTCTAGAATTCACTTAAAAATTACTGGTAGATTTCTCAGACAAAAAAATACCCCTGCATAATGTTGACATTTCTAGAGAACATGTAGGCAGATTTTGCATTGTGATTTTTTTTCTCCTCGTGCAAGCTAGCCATGTTGTCTGCCTCTAAATTGTCAGAAAGGCGTCCGTTACAACGCCCGGATGTTAGGTGATTGCAGCGCTCTTGGGGGACACTCGCCCAACTAGAGACCGCTATGTTCATTCAGTCAAAACGTGAGAAGTGCCTGATGGTGGCGTGTAGAACTGTTGTACTGAATTGACGTGTTGTTTGAATCATATCTTATTTTCATATTTTTGCATTTTCATTTTTCTGTATTTAAATTGTACTAGTCGTTAGAATAATATCTTCAGTATGCCTATAGTATTGTCTTGTGTATGTCATAATGTCTTCAATGATTTAAGTATGTTCCGCATATAACTGTAAAAGTAGAAGTCATTTGACCACAAATATGGCATTTTTCAAGTTTACCGCCTTATTTGTAATCGATTTGTTCTTATTGTAATAGTATTCACTTTCAGGCGTTATGCCACTACAATAACATTTCAACAGCTTCCATTCTTATGACAATAATTGATGCAGGAAGCAACGTGCTTTTAAAGTTTCTCAATTCGTTTTCCTTACATATTCTGATTTCGTTTTAAAATGATTGGATTTTGGTCGTGAAACACAGAGTAAGAGGATTTGTATTATGCGCGACCCGCGCCCACCCGGCCTTAACCAGCGCCAAACGGAATAGTAGGATACTCTGTTTCTCTAGAGGGCGCTGCTTTGACTGCAAAAAACATGGCTTCAATTTGCTGCAACGATGGAAGCTTTTGATTGATTTGATTGATTTTTTTGTGTTTCCAGGCGCGACAACTGCTTTGGTCATTAGTCCCGTTAGTGTAGTGCATGTTTTTTCTCGGGAGATGGCGGTGATTCCCCCCCCCCACTGGATAGAGAGATCCGGCGCCGACCTACCGTCGGCTAGTGGGGTTTCCCCCTAACCAGGACTCTTCCCACCAGTGGGGCACCGCCCCAGCCGGGACAAGCTCTAAGCTCCCGACCGGTCTCCCGGAATGTGTGGTAGTGTAGTACATGTTATTGTAAGTGTGTGTGTAAGGGGAGAGGATAGGACAAGGAAGAGGAAGGACAGATCGCGCGCGGTCCGTGGCCCGTTTGGTAGGGTACCGCTCCGGCATTTGCCTGGTGTTGATCGGAGAAACCACGGAAAACTACCGATCAGAGCAGCCGGCCGCTAGAATTCTCCTCCAGACAGCGACTGAATTCGACCTAGCTGAAAAGCTAGTATCGAAAATCCTGCCGCCGTGGGGAGTGGGAACCTAGGACCTCCCGGTCAGAGGCGCTGCAATGTCGTCAGTTGATGCACTGAGCTACCGCCCCCGGTACGATGGAAGCGCTTTAGTCACTCTTTGTAGAATATTATAACTCTTTGGTTGCCCTACTCTTCGTCACCACCCACCAACCAAGCGCCTCGTCAACTCTTGGTATCTCCTATTCGAAATACTCGAAGGCCGACACAAAGGCCGACGCCGCCAAGTCAGTGTGGAAGCGAGCTCATTGGTGTCGGGACGTGTTGTCGCCTATAAACTTCCTGTGCTGCCTAATCGGGATCGAGTTGCATCCAGTGATATTCTTCAAGTCTCCGGAGTAGCTACGAGGACTATGCGATGTTGGGCTCAGTCACACACCGAAAGTCACGAAGTTTTAATTGTGCAAGTGTATTTTATCTTATTCTCTTACAAGTGAAATTGTAACCTGTAGCCTGACTTAATATATCTGGGATGGCTCATGGGCAGCGTACTAGTTTATTGTGCTGTGGTCCGCGCTTCGATTCCTGGTCGAGGAAAAAATAGAACTTTCCTTTATAGCAAAAATAGAGCTTTCCTTTAAAATCGTTCCAGTTTCTTTAGCTATGTGATAAAGAAAAGCTCAAGCAGGCGGATCTCGCTAGTTACGGTGAAGAGAATATGTTATGTTCGCCTCATGTTGCTCGTACCCAAGCATGGAATTTTAACTAGGCCCACGCCAGGGGATACCGGTTGCTGGCCGGCAAAGTCGGCCTACCGACCCAATAACGCCAAATACATACATACAACTTGACTCAATAAAATTAGCGTCTTCATATTATATGTACATTTCTAAAAATTATTTTTTTCTTGGACTATTTAAAGGTTAAGATTTTCTTGAATTCAGATCTGTTGTAGAAAGGAAACAACAGTTTACATTATTCGTTTTGTTTCTTGCCGACGTTTCATCTCTTCATCAGAGCTGGAATGGAATATTCTTCAATGAACGTCTTATGATGACTATTATTCATGAGTTGATGTTTTCAATATGAGCGACCTACGAGCGATTGTCGAAATTTAGCGTTAAACTTCAAACAATGAAATAAAGAGATAAAAGAGATAAATTTATTTAAACTGCAATTGGGTGTAACCCGGTGGCAGTTAATTACATAAGTAAGATGTAAAATGAGGTTAGGTACTCAGTATTCCAAAATAGACAATCATTTTTATTGAAAAGAGGTAAAAGTGATTAAATGAAATTAGACTGAATTTTAAATAGTTACTACAATACTTCTGTAGTTGGCAATGTAAAGCTCACTGCAAGATCAAGTAATGATAAACTTGAATGCATTTATTTAAGTGAAAAAGAGTTAATTTTGACATTGATTCATTCCTCGACAATCTAAAGGACGTAGTGTGTCAACTGATCCACGCAAATGTCAATATACTCCCACGTCTGTTCCCATCGACCCCACATTTAAACGCGAAGACTTATAATGAGTGTAAATTTTTCGAATAAAAAAACACGATAAAATAACTTAATGAATGAAATTTCTATTGTTACGTTCAAATATCTCAAAACTAAACCGGAAATGCGAAAAAAATTAAAACTGACTGACTGATACCAACCACCCTCGGTCTCGCCTACTTTCTCTTTACTCAGTAAGCAGATACGAGAAAGTGAAAATGGAACTGCAAGCACTCTCACTCGGGTTGCAAAATTGTGATGTGTAATTTAATTCGTGACTCCGAGCTCTTTCTCAGCGTTATTCGTAACTTTTCATGCTATTAATGATTCTCATGTTTACGATATTGGAAATATTATAAACTATTTATTGTGACCCTTCGTGTAACTGCTGCTCAAAACTAATTGCAACGTGCTGCCAAGAACATAGGACTAATATTTTTCATTTTTCACATTTTGGTTCCATTTTTCTCGTCTTCTTCTGTAATTCATTGCTCTTTGCTCCATAAATTTTCTTGGCTCATTCTCTTACATTCTTTATTGTTCGTGCTGATTTATTTCCTCTATTAAGTTACTCGTATCTTATATCTATGGTGCTAAATTGTTTGTTCACACTCATGTGGCACTGAGCCAATTACCACATCCGTGTTTCTCTCTTCTGTACATCTGAATTCACTTTTAATAGATTACATTGTAGAGAAAAAATATTTTATTTTACGGCTACTAATCTTGAGAACGACAGGGAATAATTCAGTATATTTCCACATAACTAACAGTTAATGAATGAGAAATCGTTGATTACCACTATGAATTTAACGAGTATTCAAGTAAAATAACTTAAATTAACGCTTTGTTTTCCCAGTAGAGCAATGACAAAGAATACTGCCTTCTATCCTTTCTGCGAGAAGTACAATAAAAAAGAACTTTCTTTCCTTTTAATTCAAATCAAAGAGTAAACGACATTTAAAACAAAATTAAGCATTAATGAATTGTAAATCTATAGTAAAGTAACTACTACTATAATGAGCTACTGACTGTAAAAGAATGACATTATAAATGAGTTTCAAACGCTATTATTGTATAACAATATTATAAAGATTTAATTAAGCGAAGTTTATTTGGATGTTGAGTTACTGGACCCATGTTATAATGTCATGCATGCTTCCGCAGCAAGAATTTGTTTATTAACTTGTAATTAACGTTATAACGTAACGTGTAATTAACTTGAAAGATAAGCTTTATAAAAATTATGGATTTCTTGTCTCGAGAAAATTTGTAAGCAACTGAAAAGTTGAAAATTATGTATATCCAAAGAAGTCCATCAAATTTGTGAAAAATATAAAATTTTAAAATTGAATGGATGTAAAACTAGCAAGTTTTATATGCGAGACTTGTCCCTGCGATCTGTTGAAGTAGGTTTGTTAATCTCATACCATACACGTACTAGAAAAATGATGGTAGCTGTTATGTTATTATTATGTTTAGTGTAGAAAATAATGAAAAACAGACACTTTGGAATGGAATTCTTCTTCTCGAGAGACTTTTACAAAATCAAATAATTAAAATATTAATATTTATGTCAATAAATTTAGTTAATATGTTTTTGTTATTGTTTGTTATATTTGCCAAAATAAAGCTACATGTATTTTCACAAGAGTACATTAAATTATAATTTGTTTAAGTTTACGTTTTTAACAATATTGTTGATGTTATTGGAAGCGCTGGAATTTATTTACATGATATTATATGCGCACGTTTTCTTGAGTACCGGAATACATACCCTAGTCCATTGATAACATTAGTTGGATTAAAAATGATAGCAACGAGTGTTGTATGCAAAATCTGATAACTAGAAATGTTCGCTCCCATGTAATAGATCTTTTTGCTTCGAAAAACCCATTACAAACGATATTGTTAGTACCAATAAGAATCCACATTTTTGGTGTCAGATGCTACACGATTCGTGTCTCTGCCTCACCCACAAAATCGTCTTTTTCCTGCAGGATTATCATACTTTCTCTTGTAAATTGTAAAAAAAATATTGAATTATTTAAGAAACATCCCTCAGAACAAAGAGTTGTTTGACAATCTTCTTATACATCATCCATTTGATTTGTTTCGCCATTACCTTTATGTGTCTAATAAAATTTTTCCTTTTAATTTTTTCTCAATCTTGTCTGCCTTTGTCGTTTCTCCTCTTACATTGATATGCAGTTCAACACGTGATTTCATAATGACTCCTGAGAAATAACTAATTCACTGCTCTGAAAGTTCGTTATTGTTAATAATATTACATACTGAATTTACAAATATTTGTATATACAAATAAACATTCTGGATATTCATGCACCAAATCCCACTGCATGCAAGTAAATAAACGTAATGTTGTACACACTGTTTTTTCTAATTTAGTTATTGTAAGTTTAGTAAACCAAAAATACTTTTTTCTAGATAGAAAGTTTACATTTAAACATTTTTCTGTAAACTAATATTAATATATTCATTAAACATAATTTATTTTTTAAATAATTTATTTCGGACGTAAGTACCATAATAATCGGTGCGGAGTGTGATGTAATTTGATATTGAACTTTTCAACACTTTTATATATTGTTTTTGTCCTTAGTTCGTTCTAATGAAGTAAATGAAGTACACTATTTTATATCATACACTAAAAGTCAATCTTACTGTGAGGCGTCTGATGAAGTGGGGAAGATTTCTTCTCGTGAAATTCAACATATGCTTTCCATAACACCTGTAAATGCCGTGCAATTAGATCGTGAACTTCTCGCTTAAAAAAAGAAAATGTCTGCGAATCCAAGTCTTGAATCGTATTGGCTATTGCAATCAATACCAGTTCTACATGTTTAACTATTCTGAAAAAGTCAATAGAATTATTGTATGTTACATCATGAATATACTATTAAGGCATAATAAATTTCAATTCCTAAAGTATGAATAAAATTATAAATATTTTAAAAAGTCAGTTTCAATTAAATTGAATAAAACTACTTTCTGTTTTAGGTGTATTTAAATATATATTTCATTTCTTATTTAAATTGTTCTGCAACCAATGAGTATATTATATTCGTTTTTGTAAGTCACTATTTTGATAATAAACATATGTTTCCTTCACAGATAAGCTCAAATCTTTTAAACATTTAATAAATGAATATTAGCAGAAATTTATGTTTGGTCATATTGGTTTTTTAATTTGAAAATAATATTTTTAAAGTATGATTTCTTTTTTCAAGTGTCTGCTGTCGTAGAAGCGAACACAATGTGTCAAATGCATATTTAACTGCTTTATGTAACCGCGGGAAGATCAACTCTTTTCCTGGTTTACGCACATTCTGAAACACTACAGTCATATTCACAATGTAATTTAACATAAAAGATGTTTCATATTTTGTCAAACGTTCCCACATAAACACCACAACGTCAATGGCTTCCATTGGAAACTTGAACTGACAGAAGTCGTTAAAATCCTTGCAAGTACAATCAATATTTCAATTATTCGTTTCAACGCTTCTTAAATAATTCAAATATTGCTCTTCCTCTGTCTCTCTGTACTTTTGTTACTTTTTTTTTAATGGAAATATTGCGTAGCACTTTCAACTGCAGGCGAAAATTGTCCAGTCTGAAGTAGCTTTCGATCAGCTTTTGTTTATTTTGTTGGAGTCGTTTTACAGTTTTATTATTAAATTAGATTGTTTAGAGGGCTTTGGTTGGTTCCCGTAGGCTTGAAATATTACTCTTTAAGTGACGGTCATTCGCCTTAGACCGCCATGCAGTATTTTTATTCTTTAGTGGGAGAGCTAGAAATATTGAAATTGCCACAACAATACGATCTGAAATTTTTCGTCCTAAAGTCCATATTTAGAGTTTTTGAAGCTATAACTTCGCACGCATGTCAATATTCAAGACTATTTGTCCAGTTCTGAACATATTTATGATTGGTGTGGGTGGAGAGGTGACACATTCAATTTTGTACCCAAATATACGAATGTCTATCAAGGAAGTGTCATGCATATCTCTGTTAGATTAGATCCTTCGAGTTCAAACTTCGTATACACGCCAGAATTGGATCTAGCAGCTGTGGCGTTCCTAGATAATTGAGATATTTTAATTGTTGCATAAAACATGTGTGACAGTCATTAATTTTTGAATAATTGCCACAGTTTTTTCTTAACGTTTAGCTCAAATAAAGAAAAATGATTTAATAAATATGGTACTATCCTATTATTATTATTATTATTATTATTATTATTATTATTATTATTATTTAATTATAATAATATTTTTCAACTTTTCAAAATTGCAAGAATTTAAAAAAATTGAAGATTCGTTGGGGTATAGTGAAACAAGTACCACCAAAGTTAATTTTGAATTTGCAGAGCTTTGTCGCACCGGATCAATTGAGAAATATTAATTTTGGGGAAAATTCTATGCATGTTTTATGTAGTAACTTGCGTTGTCCACCAACGGAAAGACAGAAGTTTACAAAAACAACACGTTTTTGTTATCTGCCCCTCCCAGGACAGTGCATTGAAATTAAAATCTCTTCATATTATTTGCAGCATTACATATCATTCTCTATATTGCTAAATAAACACCCGCACGCTACGCGAATGGTAATTAACGTAACAAGGGCGCGAAACAGGTGATTCACGCACGAGTTGCGTTTGTCGTCCGAGCGGAGCGAGGCCGACAAAGAGACGAGTGCACGAATCGCCTCGCACCCGTGTTGCGTTTTTTAACACGCCATGAGCGAAACTCAATGCACCAAGTAAAGGAATATAATTTCAATATCAAACTAGTGATGGTACAGAATGGCAAAGACTTTGTCGAACGAGTTAGTTTTCTAATTACTTTGGTCTGGCCTAGCCTTTCTGTCTTGCCACACACTTTTGCTAACTGCCATCTATTGCCGTCAAATGTACATTTTTTCGAAACTTTCTCATTTTTTCGGCTCACTAATAGTAGAATCGGAATATTACTTTAAGAATATTAAAGAAGAGTAAAATCTCTCTCCCTTGCTCTCAGTCTGTCTCCCTCCGTTTCTCTCTCTCTCTCTCTCTCTCTCTCTCTCTCTCTCTCTCTCTCTCTCTCTCTCTCTCTCTCTCTCTCTCTCTCTCTCTCTCTCTCTCTCTCTCTCTCTCTCTTTCTCTCTGTCTGTGAGTGTCTGTCTCCGCCTTTCTCCTCTCTTGCCCTCTCATTCACATTAAGTAGCAGATTCTGCACGTCTCTGAGCAGGTGGGGGAATATTGAGAAGTGTAGGAAGTAGATCTCATCGTGCATATAACGGCGTGAAAAACGTTTCTTTGAGGCCATGGGCCTCAAAAGTTTAGTTTTTAATGCCCCAGAACGCTTCGTTTAGGTTTTATTTAACGATATAGATTCAAAAGCCGAGTGTTGCTGGTTGCATTTGTCATGAATATATAGTTTTCTTCTACAACGCCATTTTTTTCGTGAATTTTTCCTATATTTTAGTAGTTATTCTGCTATTCTGGGGGAATGAATCCAACACATCAGAGATAATTAAAATTGGTCCAGCCGTTCTTGAGTAATAAATGGTGTAACTAACCCGACTTTGTTTAAATTATTTAGTTGCAATTAACCGAACAATTTAACATAGAGCAACCTTAGAATCGATGAGATAGAATTTCAATACTTCACTTGGTGTGAACATTTTGGATTTCTTCCACTCGTAGTTCTAACTTTATCTCCTCAAAAAAGGTTTTACAAATTATAAGAATTGACATCAACGTTCTCATAAATATTAATAGTGACTTTTAACATTGCGTAACGAGCCCCAAACTGTTGACGGAGCTAAACTCTTTGACATCATCTAGATAAATTAAATTTATATCTTCAACAGAAACAGTTTTTCTTTCTTTGCACCACCTTTCTATTTTATTGTGTGATGAGGTGTATTGTCTTGATTTCTCAGGTAGCAAACGTATTTTAATATTGTATTGCAAAATCCTTCGACACCGTTTCTTCAAAATCTATCCCCGAATCACTTTCTGAAGTTAGCTTTTACCTTACGTGTACAAAAAGTAAACATATTCCAGTCAGTATCGTAACACTATTGTTTATAAATAATAAACAAAGACGTCGTCAAGGCGAAAGACAATTGCCAATCATTACAGATATTTCGCACACTGTGAAAAAATTAGCTCTTTCGCACACGGAAAACAAGCACGAAAAGTCGCGTTTCAGCATGTGTAAAAAATAAAATTATATTTAGATAAACAAAAAAGATTAATTAATAATTACTTAATAATTTGACACTTTTGGTGATGAACACGTTGATGTCACTAACAAAGACAGGCGGTATAGTGTGTCTACTTTACTTCATGTCACATTTCTTGTATCTGCTTCCCTCGCGCTTCAAGATCCATGTAATTGGTTTCTAGAGATATGCATTGCTTCTTAAAAACACACTTAGGTTACTGTTAATTTTAAAAATAATGTACATTAATGAAAGATATCTAATATGTTATTACAAATCGAACCCATTTCTCACTAATAAAACGATTCGAAATAGTGCATTTGAAATACAGACGCTCGTAAATTATTGTTTAAAAGGACAAATGTACCATAATATTTTATTCTTTCTTTACTCTACATATAAATCATTACATTTAGTACAATGAATCATTGAAACATTTGGTCTTGTAAAAATAAATATAGTGTTTATCTTAAATTCTTACCATAGGAACGGTTGTGAAGCCTCCAACGAGTACTTGCCAATTGTAACGGCGCGATAACACAAAAAATCACATTTTCGTTAACATTTGGGAATATTTGAGATGCTATAAGACAAAATATTTAGAGAACATTACAATTTACACGATGTTTTCATTTCGTTTGTTTGTAATTGATATTTTTGTACTATTTGATTAAAAATACCTACTTTTTCATTATGTTTTTAAACTTTTTCAAGCACCAATGTTTTGATTTTTTCCCAACATGGAGATTTAAAAACTTTGCAGTAGTTTTTGACAATTTTTTTTTTTGTGAAAATGGTTCTATTTTAGTTCCCACATAGTAAAAAAATAAATGCATTTTTTTGAAAAATTAGAGATACTATGAAGTTTCTGTGTTCATAAAAGTATTACACAATGAAATACATCTGTAACGTAAATTTTAAAGGCGTTAGAGATATTTCAAAAATTACGTTTGGTTTTAATTTTTACTTTCTTGCCCTTACTTCGTAAGAAGAAAAAGTTGTGATCATACACCAGAAAACGGCGAATTTTCGTCAAAAAATCTTTTATATTTAAATAATAATTGAATTTTACTTTTATGGGGTCGAAAAATTGAGGTGTGAAAATAGGTCTTTATGCGCGGGTAGTACAGCTACGCGCTGGGAGGAAGGGACAATACCAAAAAACTAGTCCTTACTTAAGAGATTAGGAAGCTAACCAATACGAGAAAGTTTGTGCCATTAGTTTCACGTTTCTATCG
Source organism: Teleogryllus oceanicus (assembly GCA_964035755.1). Taxonomy (NCBI): domain Eukaryota; kingdom Metazoa; phylum Arthropoda; class Insecta; order Orthoptera; family Gryllidae; genus Teleogryllus; species Teleogryllus oceanicus. Next base: position 18,579,496 of record CAXIVR010000007.1, on the reverse strand, counting down.
TTCGTAGCAGTAAGTAATAAGTTTATCAACTATATTAGATATCTATTTTTATGTCAAATGGTAATGGATTTTAACTTAGTTTATTTGAAGGTGAAATTAAATACCATTTCTTTATTATATTAAATATATTTTTCTCTAATGCGAGTATTTTAATCTTTTGCCAAAAATGATCGCGCTTGTGGCACATAGCGAAGTCGCTGGCCTTTCACCACTGAGGTCCGGGTTCGATTCCCGTCATGTCTCATGTGAAATTTATTCCAACAAACTGATTTTGGGTGCTTCACAAGGACCTACACCAACCCCTGTGAAGTGTCCTAAACCCCACCCCTATCCTTATTCCTTCCCAATTCTGGCCGCTGGGTAGTGACGCAGGAGCGCGTAGTGTAGAGTCGTGATGAATAAAGACGACAGCATTCTCAAACATGTTCATTTAATTTGCACGTAATATACAAGGATAGCTTCATATGTACAGAGCATATATCATCCGCGTGTCGTTTGCGGAAAACAGATGATGATTCTCTCATAACAACCGTCATATGTTGATACGTACCATGGTAAACTGTTGTCATGGTCGTCAGGAGGGACCGTCTCTCATAAAGGGACGAGAGAGTTTACGACGTCACAGTAGTAAGAGGAGCGTACGCGGAGATGCTATCTGGCGGTCCTCTTGACAACGGATTACTCCCCAGCGCAAAGCGCTCAACGCTCCTTAAGGGGTTTGGAGACGCGTTGTGTCCATTTGTAAGACGCAACAAATTTTAAAAAAATATGTGTAATTAATTGTAAAACGTGAGATAAAAGTTGCAACTTGTCAGAAGTCAACTGTTATTCTGACGGGACGGACACCGGAAATACTAATACGTTATGTACACCACATTATTGCAGTACGTCCACTTTATTACAATTACAGAATTCATCAAACATTTTTGTTAATCAACACCTATAATCACCGGAGAGTGTACAATTTCACACCTGAATGAAGAGTAATGTTTTCGGACTCCATATCACACTCTTGAAGAGTAAACCAAACTTCCGAAATACAATACTTTTCAGCTTTTGTATTAAAATAATTATTATGTTCTTTAATTTAATTCATGCATTTTCTTTGTTTCTTAACGAAACAGTGGTTTGCAGAAAAAAACACGAAAAATGCGGTATTCCTTATTCATCGCTCTTTAATATCTCGAAAATGAGTATCACAAATTTAAACTCAGGAATTACTACAACCAAATTTTCCAGTAAAAACTGTATGTGTGACTTATGTTCTTATTCACGGTATGGCAGAGGAATTAATCGTTCAATGATGTGCTGATCTTCTTTCACAGATTCCAAGAATAACTCGACAGAAATGTGATAGTCATGTCTGGCTTCATTGACCCACTGCGCTTCCTTTATCCCACAGAGAAACAGACATCGCTCTGTCAAGGACGGAGAATTCGGAATTTGTTCATGAAATCCCGCCCGATCGGGCCTAATGATCATAAATCGTGTTAAAAATTACAATGTTGGATTTAACGGGCCTTGTGTCCTTATCCACCCCCCCTTCTATCCGTCAAAGGTTCACGTGCGCACCTTGTGAACTTTATACGGATTTTCAAAACGTAGGTCATTCAATAATTCGTATAGTGGTTAGCGTATCGGACTGCTATACCCAAGTTTGCGGGTTCAAACCCGATCGAAGCCGTGGATTTTTAAGGGCGAAAAAATCCTTCGTACGCCTTCCTTCGGAGGGGAAGTAAAGCCGGCTGTCCCATGTTAGTACATTTACTGCATGTAAAAGATCCTCAAGCCTAAATGATGCCTCTGAGCTAAATTCAAATCGCCTGTTTCGTCGCCCAAGTAATACCTTCTTTCTCCCATGATTGGTGAAAGGAGTGTAACGAAATTTGAGTGGTCAGACGGAAGGGAAGGCCTCATGACCTGAGTCTCGTCACGTAAAATAAGGCAAATTTATTTCAATAATTAAAGAGACAAATTGGTCTGGAGAAAAAACACTTGGACAAGTTTGGTAATTTTAGGACTTAAAATTGGCATCACTGGAATGAGTTCTGACCACCTGGAGGGTCATTATTATGTGTTCATTACTTCAAAATTAAGTTGAAATGGCGAGTTTACTTGAAAATTCGACATTGGTGTAACAAAGTTCTGTGATTCTTTTTTTAACTTGCTGTAAGTGAAAAAGCCAACTAATATGAATCTGGAATGTCTAAAGTGTATGATGAAAGTAGTGTATACCGCGGGATTTTTTAAAAAAATTTATATCTACCTGTTCAATTTTTACAATTTTTCAGGGTTTTGAAAGGAAGATATATTACATAACTTTTTGGCAAGATGCCAGCAATGTATGACATTTTTACCTATAGTTGAATAACTAATAAATATAAAATATATTTTAAATTAAATAATATGCTGAAAAATAATTAAATGTATTTGAAAAACTACATGTATGTATTTGGTATGTACATGTGTGTGTTACTGTTTGAATTTAAGAGGGGTGGACAATATCTTTCGGAAAACGTGATTTAATCCGAGAAGAATTATAATGTAAATCTAGTTCGTAGTGATTGATTGATTTTTTCGCGTTTCCGGGCGCGTCAACTGCTTCGGTCATTAGTCCTGTTAGTGTAGTGCATGTTTTTTCTCGGGAGATGGCGGTGATTTTCCCCCCACTGGATAGCGAGATCCGGCGCCGACCTACCGTCGGCTTGTGGGGTTTCCCCTTAACCAGGACTCTTCCACCAGCGGGGCACCGCCCCAGTCGGGACAAGCTCTTAACTCACGATCGGTCTCCCAGAATATGTGGTAGTGTAGTGCATGTTAGTGTAAGTGAGTGTGTAAGGGGAGAGGATAGGACAAGGAAGGGGAAGGACAGATCGCGCGCGGTCCGTGGCCCGTTTGGTAGGGTACTGCTCCGGCATTCGCCTGGTGCTGATCGGAGAAACCACGGAAAACTACCGATCAGAGCAGCCGGCCGCTAGAATTCTCCTCCAGACAGCAACTGAATTCGACCTAGCTGAAAAGCTAGTGTCGAAAATCTTGCCGCCGTCAGGACTCGAACCTAGGACCTCTCGGTCAGAGGCGCTGCAGTGGCATCAGTTGATGTACTGAACTACCGCTCCCGATAGTAGTTCTTAGTGTTAAGAAGCGGGAGCAGACGGTAAGGTTTAAAAAATTTCCGTTTTGAATATTGATATAGTTTTTAATTTTGTCTATTTGAAGTTCACGGTGAATTTGTTTGCTGGAAATAAACCATTCAGCTTTTAGTAATTTTCGTAAAAAATTGTTTTGTATTGTTTGTATTTTATTTGTGTGTTGTAGAACATTGCACCAAATAGGGCATGCATATGTTAGGATGGCGAATTATTGATTTGATCTGAGCTATCCGGGTGACGCTACAGTTACTGCTGCTACAGTTACTGCAGCTACTGCGCAGTACAGCCCTGGAGGACCGCGATACGAAACGTCGGCACCCAGCCTTCGACGCGGCGTCACCCGGACAGCCCAGATCATGACTCTGGCCGCGGAAGCCTACGATACGAATTATTGATTTATATAAAACTAAGCCGCAGTCAACGCGTAATTTAGAGTGATGATTTAATAAAGAATATAATTTAGATATTTTATGGTAAGTCGAATGGGATATTATTTGACATTTTCGGATTTGTAAACTTTGGTCTAACGGACACTTGTTCATACGTTTTGCCTGCAACTGTGGCAGGCATCTTCAGTGGCGTTGCTGACGGGGGCGAAGTGTTCTGCCTGGCAGCACTGGGTTGACGCGGTGACGCAGTTCTGCCAGGCAGAACACTTCGCCCCCGCCAGCAACGCCACTGAAGATTCCCGCCACAGTTGCAGGCGAAACGTACGGACAAGTCTCCGTGAGACCACGGCCTACAAACCCGGAAATGTCAAATAATTTAGAAACCGGCTGTAAAAGCCTACATTGTATGCGAATTGGAAATATCTTGAATATGGTGTTTTCATGTCAATCTTTTATCTATATATAAACCTAAATATTTAACTGGAAGGTTATTTTCCATTCAGAGTTCATTTGTGCTATTTATTATTAAAGGGGGGATTTGTTAGTCTACAAAGTGTAATGATTTCGGCTTGAGTTTTAGAAGGGTTTACTACAATCCTCCAATTTCGTGTCCATTTCACATATTTTGTATTGTATGGAAATTTTTACAAGTGAGTGGAACAGTTCGAAAATGGTCGAGAGTCTGTGACTGACGAACATTATTCTGGCCGCATCAGCAGGAAAGTCCTGTTGACGGTGATTTGGGAAGCTGTATGTGCGTTTTTTGTGATTATCTCAAAGAATAGCGTACAATAAATAGCCAATGCTACTCAGATGTGCTTTTGAACCAGGTGAAGCCAGCCATGAGTGAGAGACGTCATGGTTCTCACAGGAGAGGTGTGATTCTCCAGCAAGACAACGCACGTCCACACACTGCTTCACAAACACGCGAAACGATCGAGAAAAGGGGCTGGAAGGTACTGCCTCATTACCTTTACAGACAGGATTTACCATCATCTAATTTCCATTTGTTTGGTCCACTGAAGGAGGCATTTCGTGGGAAGAAGTTCCAGGATAACGAGGATGTCAAAACATTTGAGGGAAATTGATTCAAACACCAAAATAAAAAAGTTTTTTGCAGCGGGTATAAAACAGCTGGTAACCCACTCGGACAAGTGCATAAATGTTGGTGAGAATTATATTGAAAAGTAGGAAAAGTCCTGTTTTGCAAAAATAAACCTTTATTTCTCCAGACCAGTTTGTCTCTTCAAATTATTGAATGCCCCTCGTACTACATTTATACAAAAATATTTATTTATTTAATAGTTAACATATTTATATACATTTATATAACGTTATATAGTACATTTGTATAGATAGTACATATTTTCTACAAAATTTTCAGTGTTTCTGCGTACAAAATTTAGAAAAAGCTTGTGTATCACAATTTTAATCACTATCATGATTTTTTTATTTTACATATTTTCAATTTTATTACATATTTGCGACAAAATAAATAGATATATGCACTTGTATTGTTTTCATTACAATAAATTCGTTTCCACATTCATAAGCGTTGATTCCTATAGCATTTTGCGGCTTGGGTTTTCCTTGGCAACTAATATCCAAATAATACAAAAAAAAACAAAAACAGAGCATCCAAATAATACGTTTTCTACAGGCAAGCAAGCAAGCTCCTGGCATGCTTGCTTTCTTTAAATAGGTCTGCTATCATTTTTAAATTCCTCGCCTCTTTTGTATTTTATGTAATATTTATTCGCGATTACTTTGTCTTATCGGGCACTCAGCAGATCTGCCAAGATCATGGTGCGGGAGGGAATACCTCCCAATTAAATATCACAGGGCTCCAGATATCTACTTTCACAATACTGTCAAGGAGAATTGATGCTTCCATTTTGTTTCAGAAACAGTTTCTCAAGGCGGCTATTTGCATCTGACACAGTTCTTTTAATGATTATAATTCTTGTCCTCAATATTTTCTCGGGAATCTGTCTTTGTAACAAAATCGTCTCCTTCCCCTATTAAATACGTTCATAGCCCGTTTGCTTTCCGTAAACTTTCCGTAATTCTGAAGATCTATGGGGTCGTGAATTTGTGATGGGCCCTGTACAGGGTATGAAACGTAATACTCATGCAACGCGCGCGTGCGTCAGCGTCTAACTACCATAAATCACAACACGTCATTGAAAGGGTTTATCGATAAACACGATTGTGTTCATCTTGATTTATTCTCTCATGACTAACTGATTCTCTCGTTCTTTAAACACCAACAATGAACACATAATCAAAGAAATACCTTCCAATGACATACATTAAAAAATTCACAAGATAATCATTCACACTGCAACTTTACAAAAACAATCTCATTCACACCGAATGCGCATTCTGCAATACCAACTTATTGACCTTTAATTTGTACCAATTCAACATGACTTGATCTTGGACAGAAATGCGTTTTTGCAGCAACAAAATAAATCAATCGTGTCACTTCCCTGTCTGCTGGTTCGGCGTCGCGGCACGCGGTCACGTTCGTCGCCAGCCACCAATTTGCACACCCTCAGTGCGCAATTACCGCAAAGCTCCAGCCACCATATCAGGATCATTTCGCAGCGCGAAGCTTACACAATTCGGGAAAAGTGCGAAATATTCTGCGCGAACGCAATGCAAAGTTCCCGCTGAATGTCTAAAATCACGACGTGTAGATGCACTATGTCATTTTACAAAACAAAACTTCGCTTGCACTTCCCTTCAATATTCAGACGAGATCGCGTAAAATTCGTGTTATTAAACACAATACAAAATGTCCGCCTATTACTGCTTCAGGCCGCGATCACAAAAAAAAAAACAACTATTGACCCGCATTGCCACTATTTACTAATTATGCGCCACTATTTGCTAATACATGTGCACGTTTTTTTATATAAAGTTCGCGCGCCATTAAGATAAAGATAAACTGTTTTTCAAACTATAAATTCCGAACAATCATAAAAATGCAGCGTCTAAACGGACCTCCCGTTCACACACTGCTCGAAACTCTTCCTACTGGGGCAATGTTGTCCTCAGCTTATATAGTTTTTCCGCCAACAAAAGCCGATCACCCGCTTAATGCGCCGAACATCATAACGAAAAGTATTTCTTCTTTTATTTATTAACATTTACCTGCCTTATCATTGCCTCTATATTATGTCTGAAATTTATCTGATATTTTAAATAAAATATTACAATTCGCCGCTTGTCATCTTATCATGACGTCACGACAATGTGTCTCTTGTTTCATGTCTTTTCTAAATAACAATTTTAGCACTTAACTTTGATTTTGCTTCCTAGGCGTCCTCCAAAATTGTGACTACTCTCAAACATTTCTATAATTTTTGCTGTTTTGTTTGCCAAATCTTAACCTATCCCTTTAGGGTTCTCTTACTATTTATGAAAAATACTATTCGTAATTTTTTTTCTCGGCAACAATGGCATCTACAAGCTCTTTTTTATTAAACTGAGATGTACGATTACTAAAATTCTCGAATTAAGCAAACCCCTGGCCGATTTTGTTGATTGTGTTTCAAATGATTCTTAAAATTGTGCTCTATCAAATGTTCGCGTTTTGCTTCCCATTCCTCCGCGCATTCATTCAATTTAGAAAAAATGTTCGTGCGCGGCGCTGCGTAATTTGTCTCTTCGAGTATAATTTATTTCATTTGTAGGGACTTTTTTTCCATTTAAAGGAAATACTTATTTGCTTGATGATTATAAATCATTACAGTCTTCTTTAACATTTCACTTGCAATTCCGCAGAGCATTTTTTTCAACTGTTCATTCACAATTTGTTCTCTTCATGAACATTCTGTTAATTATTTAGAAATAAAAATATCTTGGGTGAGGTATCCTTTGACAGCACTTCTCAAATAAAATTGATTTTTTTAACTTAATCCTGCGATTACATTTTTTCAATGACCGTTGCAATTACATCTTTGTTACTATTTTATTTATATCATGGCTGGAGATCTAGGGGTTGGTGTCGTATAATCTTCTGATGTCTTCACTGTTGGCCAGGATGTTCACTGCAAGGTAATTTTGATGGTTTTCAAGTCTTTTTTGTATCTTTTGCTATATTCTGTAATGGTCTGATGGACAGTTAATATATGTATACTTGATGTAAGTTCCGTTTCCAATTTATGATTTATAGTTGTACGCTGCATCCTGTCCACACACGAGAAATTGATGTACATCAGTTTATCCATTGTTTTCAAATACATATTTTCTGGAAGAGAAAGCATCCATCTGCATTTCTTAGTTATAGAACGGCCTTTTCCGGATTCCACATTTCTTACATTCCCCATTTCAAACTCCATGCAAATGTCTCTGCTGTCACATCAGTAATTAAAAGCTATCATTTTTTGCGCATCGCTTCAGGTCATCCATTTAGAACGCATGAAATATTCGAGTGACACTTCTACCATGCTCGATATGGAAATCATATTTCATTTCTCCGAGGAGCATGTTGAGAGATTTTAGATCCAAGCAGACTCAGCGGCTGCAGTCTTAAAGCTGCACGTTCTGTAGTCTTAAAGTTGCGTGTCATTTACTCACTAAAAATATAAAATATGTTACCATGATAGGACAAATTTTATAGATTCTTATGGCATCCAACAACCTTAAGTTAGAAACAGAATTGTAGCACTTGAAAATCAATGAATTTTATTGCTATTGTGACATACCAAAAATGACGGACATATTTGTTTAGGCAAATAAAGGTCAAAATATTGCAAAAGACGTGGGTTTCTATGGTACAGATACGCAGAGGGTACACCAAAGCAACGCGAAAAAACAAGAGAGAGAAAAACACAGCGAGCTTCGAAGGGTGGATCAGATTGGGAATTAGGGCATTCCGACTCGTGTCGTGGTGGTGAGAGGATCGCTTGTGCGGTTTTTCCTGAGGTTAATTAATAAATCGGATCTTGTAATATTTCGTGAGAGTGAACATTATACTTGAACTAGAATATTTTCGCATTAGGTGTAAAATGGAACTTGTAAAATTTACGTGTTTACCGGATTTGTAATATTTTCATGAGTGAACTGGAAAGTGAATTTAGAATATTTTCGCGGTGAAGTTATGAGAAAATTTTCCAATTGTGAATTGCCAGGTTAGGTGATAGAAAATAATATTAGAAGGATATTATTCCGACTTGAAAAAATAATCAGTTTGAAATAGGTGCCCACCTGAGGCGCAAGATAAAGAGTATAGGCAGTGTTTGTGAAGTGGTTGGAGGAAGTTTCGACTTGGTCGCTGATCATCGTGAATTTCGACAAGAAGGTAGATTGGATTATTCTATGTGGCAACATCGAACAACGTGCGTGAAGAGGCAATAAAGTAAAAAGGTTCTCTAACGCTATTATTGCAATAACAAGAAAAATGGACATGACCTAACTATAAATTGTAATAATTGATAATAGTTAACAACTTTGGGCATGCATAAAATTTATAATTCATAGTTTGAAAGAAAGCTTCCATTAAGTGCAATCCTTGAGTAGATATTTTATAATTATTTTCAGATTCCTCGCTACTCCGTATGGATGGCAGATTGAGTAATTGGTTGGGAGTAAGTAGCAACAATTATTTCATAAGAATCCGACGACCGAGCTAGCGGGATTTGCATTTATTTGTAATATATCTGAAGAAGTAATCAATAATCATAAATTCAAGTTAACCTTTTCCTGGGCCCAAATGTTTATAAATTCGGAAATTGGTTACGATTGACATTTATTATTAGTAAATAATTATAAAAAACGTTTCACTATGTCCCTGTTTTATTTATTTTTCCCTTTCTATTAATACTTCTTCAATACCTAGTTTGCATCTTTAACACCTTTTCTACAATCATCTTGAATCTCGTGAATCATTATTTCTTGAGCAGAGGTCAATGATATTTCGACCTACCAAACCAGTGAACATATTGTTAATTGATGACAGGCATAGCGAGAGACCTCTAGGGATCAAATAAGCCTTGGGAAATGGAACAGTACCTACGTGCGGTCCTTGTCAATTCATCGGGCATGCCCGGACGTTGCTACGTGGGCTGAAGTGGTGGCGAGGGGTGTCTATGGAGAGTAACAGGCGGATCAATTGGGTAGATATTCCAGGCACGTGGCGTCCTACAAGCGAAAGAAACGTAGTAGTAGGTGTTTTGTAGTGGGAGTCATGAATAAGGAGAAAGTGTTTCCCTTTGTATTTATTCTCAAGTATTTTGGTAATGTAATTTTAATTCAAATAATCCTACGTCGGTAATGGCAATCGTGGTGGTGCTATTTGTTTAAAATTAAGCGTGTTCCTTGGTTTTGCACGTGCACGTACGTAAACTAGTGTATTAATTCTCATGTTAAATTTCTTGCCAAGGAAGAGGGTCGGTCGACTGGATTGTCTTTTTACTAGCCAATTCAGTGTTATCATAAGCTGGCAATTCCATGTCTTACGCAACTTCTTTATTTTATGACGTTGTAAGGCTTTTGGAGAAATGCTTAAAAATGCAGCCTTGTAGCTTGACATAATATTACAGAGTTCGATTTGTGTTCTCTTTGCATTTGTTCATTGTACAATAACTGCGCTGTTTGTTCAAGCAGAAGCAAATTCTTATAAGCCGTCCCAGTCCCCCATGTTGGGTTTTGACAAATTGTTACGAATGTAGCCCTTTCGTTAACAACAGTATTCTACAAAATAATATTTTTTCAGCCTTGATACAGTTTTAAAAATTTAACTCATCTGAGATGAAATCTACGTAAAATTCAATTGGTGCCGCATCTTTAAGAATTTTCAATAAATAGTCGTTTACGAAACAGAGAGTTGGTGTCACTAAATCTGTGTTTAGGCTTTCATAAACATTCCGAAGTGGAAATTTTACGTCACTAGGCAATTGCGAGTTTTATTTTTCACGATGTCTCGCAGTAATTTTAGTCTCGTGCACTTCTGTTCATTCATCTTACAAATTTTGGATGAAAAAAGTATAAATAGACACCGTGTTTCCTGTAATTTTAAACTGTAAATATTTATTATTAATAGTCAATTGAATTAATATTGTTGATGAGAAAGGTTTTATTAGCTATAAATTTGGGGTGTCACCTGCAGGCGACATCGGAAATTGAGTTTCTGTTTGATAAGGAATCAATGCTACGGCGGATCTCGGGTAGCATGGATTCATACGCGTTTTATTTTTATCGTTTGCGAACCAAAATTTCATTATATTTTAGAATTTGTAGATGAGCATGACCAAGCAAGATTTTATTTTAAAAAAATCTTCGTACACCTTCCTTCGGAGGGGAAGTAAAGCCGGCTGTCCCATGTTAGTAAATTTACTGCATGTAAAAGATCCTCAAGCCTAAATGAAGCCTCTGAGCTAAATTCAAATTGCCTGTTTCATCGCCTAAGTAATACCTTCTTTCTCCCGTAGTTGGTGAAAGAAGCTTAGCGAAATTTGCGTGGTCAGACGGAAGAGCAGGCCTCATGGCCTGAGTCACGCCACGTAAAATAAGTAACCATCCATTCATTCATTCATTGTTTTGTTGCCGTTTGATGATGCTCTGTTCACCGATGAAGAAGCGGTGACGAATCGGAAAGGGGCATGAATCGCCTGCCCAGCTGATTTCTGAACTCCGTTGTGGAAGTCATGGAACAATGAAAGATGATTCCGGCGCAGAAAACGTTTCTTATCTACTAGGTGTAGCATGTGAGGAAAGAGTTTCGAAAGCAGCAATGAAATCTGACTCTATGGGCTGGAAACGTAAGAAGAAAAACAACAGAATCTGAAGCACAATGGGTTGAAAAAGAAAGTTACTTTCATCTCGAATCTGGTAAAGGAAATATTAATGAGAACACTGAATATGAAAAACATTTTTTGAACACAAAGCAAGCATAATGCTTGTTTGTCGTGAACTACAAGGAAAACGCCCCGAATTTCACTTTTTCGGAGTGATTGTCTAAGTGGTTTATGTATAAAGACGCCTCAGAAATCTCCAGCTGTTGGAGCACCCATCAAAGATCGACCAATTCAGTATCGATTGCTTATATAAACGGCCGTAGATGTTTCTTGAACATTGATAATGAGAGTCACGAATGTTTCCACCTGCTTAAATTCTTAGATGGCATTGTAATTGTAGTTTTATTGAGATACTATTGATAATAGTATAGTAGTTAATAGAACAATGAGAAAAAAGAAAATGTTGCACTATTTGACTAGAGTTGGGGTGAGGAAGCAAAAAAATCCTTATGTAGTTTTCGAGTAACTTGCGTGCGTTTTCTGACAATTAATCATATACATTGAAAAATAATACTTATTCGAATATATTCAAAAATTAAATCAATATTTGGTTATTAGGATATGATAATGACATAAGTCAGATAACTCAGACATTGCAATAAAATCTGTATTAATTGTAAGATAAATGTTTAGTTTGTTTAATAATTATATTGTTATAATTACAATTGTTACAATTTTATATCATATTTCCTGAAATATGTTCTATGGTAGAACATAAGAGATTATCTTCGATATGAAGGCAAGCTATTAGGTTTGGGTATTTTTGAAAATATGAGAATAAGAACTATGATTCATTTCCAAGACCAATATTGGAAATTAAAATAAAGTTGTTTATATGTTACTCATAGAAACGCACATTTTTAAATTCCAATAAAACGCACGAATAACAAAAGGACGGTCTCGGGAAAATGTTTTTCGTAATGTGCTACCCATTAGGATAATAATCATTTTGTAGGATAATTTTGTATTTAGTAACATATACGATATTGCTCATAAGAGAATCTCCTTTTGAGGATAAGTTTAACCACGAAATTATATAATAATATTAATATATATGCATAGAACGATGTGTTGTAAAATAATAAATTAAAAATGTAAAGTTTTCCTTAATATGGAACATGATAATACACTGAAAGAAAAGCTCGTCAGAAAAACTCGTCTAGAAGCGTACGGATTAGATTTTCGTACATTGTATTCTGGATTGGGGAGTGTTCGGTCAGAGCATCTGACAGAAGAGCTGAATTACACGTTTTGTTAGATTTTTTTGTTACTTAATTTTAACTCTGAATAGGTCATCTCGTGGCGCAAGAGCGAAGGCGCTCGCCTTTCACCAAGGAGAGCCGGGTTCGATTCCCGTCGAATATCATGTGAAATTTGTTCCAACAAAACGAGTTTGGCTGCTTTACAAAGGCTAGTCCAATCCCTGTGAAGTGTCCTAGGCCCTACCCCTCTCCTCTTTCATTCTCAATTCTGGCCGCTGGGTAGTGACGCTGGAGCGCGTGGTGGGAGGCGTGTACGCGGAGATGGCGGTCATCTTGACAACTGACTGCGACGAGACGTGACGGACACAAATAAACAGTAACGGAGGATTACTCCAGAATATACATCGAAAGTAACGGAGGATTACTCCAATCGCGCTCAGCACCCAAGAAATGATTAGGAGACGCGTCGCGTCGTGAGTTGACGCAACAAATGTAAAAAAAAAAGATAGTTTTTTCACGGAATACGTTTAATAATAAAAACCAGATAACCAGTGTATGTTTATTTCTTTTCATTTATAACTTGTATAGTAGAAAGTTTCAACGTATGAAATTTATTTTTAAAACAGTTTAAAACTTCGGTGACATCACATTCAGCTAGTTTTTAAGGAATAATTTTGTGGGTTAGATTGAAGGGGTATATTGACTATTAGTTTTGCAGAAATATTTTCTCCTAACGCTAATTGCATTATTACCCTCCTCTTCCAACAACTAATCATGTATACGTTTGTGATTCAAATCTAATATTTACTGAACGGAAAGGCGAGCGTGGGCAATGTATGCGTGCACTCAGGTGTACAAACAATTTATCGGTACATTGATCACCTGTACCCTTGAGTGAACAAAGCTGTGTATGTTAGTTACCAAGAAGATAGCATAAAAGATTACACAGAGTATTTCTTGTCGAATGCATTTGGAAGCCTTTCATTCTAGACGAACGGCCCGTAAAATATGTGAAAATTAATTACCATTGTGGAGTTTGTGAACGTAACAGAATTCACAGGGAATTTTAAATTAGTTTTCTTCATCCCAACGAGAACAACAAACTTATTTATTAATTTTTAAATTTAGTAAACGCTTATTTAAAAGTTCTATTTGAATCTACGCAATGCATATACGTAGGTAAGTCAATAGAAAAGTCGCAAAACGGTATAGAGGCAATATGAATGAACTTCTTAAAATGTATTTCACGTTTCTATTCACTCTGGACATTCAGACCCTTATCCCCTTTTCTTTACAAATCCTTCAAAGCCGGCAGCAAAGAAGTCGTTGGGTTGCAGACGCAACAAACGTGTACCATTTACAGTTACAACATAATCATTTTTAAAATTTCGGCCACCTAAAAACATTTTAGGGGCCAGATGAGATTAATGTCACTGGAGGCTCAGACAGGACTATAGGGTGGATGTTCCAAGCATTCCCAATGAATTGTGTGTAACAGCACCTGAGTTTGTCTTGCTGTGTAAGGGCGAAAATTGTCATCCAGAAGCACTCCTTTTGTCAGGAGGCAGGTCGTTTGCTCTCCATGATAAACACTTATCATACACGGGGAAATTTGCGAGCACTTCTTCTGGGAAAGTCTTTGGCTCATAAAACGCACGACAGCTATTTCACTGGTGTACACTCTTGCAACCCGCAGTACACACGCTTGCAATACACACCGCAGCACACACACTGCAGTACGCACGCAGACTTGGCTGCCATGAACTGATCCTGTATGCGACCACGATGACCCGCGGCCTCTATGACAAGCATACATGAGCTGCTATGTAATATATGCACGCATAATTTAAACATGTTATGGGGTAAACTGACGTTTGCGACTTATCTATTGCTTGCCCTCGTACAAGCAGTAAACGCTAAACGAAGTAGCTCCACCGGCATAGATGTTTTTCCCGATTGAACTGAAGGGATCGGAAGAGTGTGGAAATATGCCCGGAGTTATAAGTCTTTCGAGACTGATAAGCTACTTCAAAATAAAGTTTACAGGGTTTTCACTTTCACTGTACAGCTATCTTCAACCTGTAGAAAGAAAAATCTTTTTTTTTTTTCGCTTTTTAGTACTTTATTCCATCAGACAGAAAAAGAGTATAATTAGTCGATTATCGTAACTCCATTTTTAAACACTTTTTCGATGAACGTCTCTATCGTTTTTTAACTTTTTCAAGGTTGTTTATCTTTGAAAACTCCGTTAGAAAGCTATGAACACGTTCAAAAATGCAAAAAAGAGGAAAGAGAAAACATGATATTTAATAAGGTTAGAACAAACCAAAAATGTTTCGCTAAGTACACCCCCTGCTGTTTTGAATCGACTGCCATTAACCGCGTGTTTTTTTTAATTATTTGCAGTTGGCATGTGAAAAAAAAATGAATCTATTTTTTCACCGCATTTCATTATTATCATATAAACTTTTGTGGATCCCTTCGTATTCTGTTCAGAACATATCCGGTAAAAATCTTATATTTTGAGAAGTTTAAGTCGTATTTGAATATTATAATGTGAAAAAATGGATGTAGCATACGTGAATTACATTTTTAATTAGAATGCAACTATTTATGTTGCGAATATAACTGTTTTGTATGTATTTAACAAGTAAGCTACAAATATCAAATTATTTTTTGTAAAAACAATATAATGTTAAAAATATATTATTTGTTAATACTAGTTACTTCGAATAATTTTGTAAAATATTAATATTTGATAATTAGAAATAATTGCAAAAACTTTATCTTGTTGCATCCGTCATCTGTCGGATTATTCCAAGAGTATTTTTCTTTAGTTGAGTGGCAACTGACTGCCTTACATTCGATTAAAACTTCATTCTTTTGTCTCTCCGGTATTCTGATACAATTTTGAAAAAAGTATAAACAAATTCATAAATAATGCTTCAATAGGATCCTATGAAGGTTTTCCACCCTTCTTCTTCACGTTTCGTGTCATGGCGTGCCTGGCCTGCCCCCACGACGCGACGTGGGAACAGCATAAGAGGCAAACATCTGGGTCAGACTCTCCCTCATCCTTCTGTTAGGTTTGTGGAGTTGGGTACACTCCCTGCACCGTCTGCATCCTAATGTTATAATCTCTTGCCATGTCCAGTAAATTTCTGAGTAGTTTGTGTGCCACGTCTCTAATGGGAACTGAATGGGAACTGGCTCTACCACCGTGATGGAGTCATGGACTACTAGCTGCACAACCTTTTCTTGACGTCTCGCATCGCGGGTTGCGGGGAGAGATGGCTACTGCCTACGTCACATGAGACGGGTGTTGCCAACTGTAACATTTTTAATACTATGACTATTCGCGTCTCTTTTGCTCTTAATACAAGAGGACATTATCTATATCTATATCTATACTAATATATAAAGACAGAAGTGAGTTGTCTTACAGCGCGGTAATCTGAATCTACTGAACCAATGCCGATGAACTTTTGTGCTAACTTCTTTTAAAGGACTGGAGTACTACAGGCTATGATTTACAACCATAAACTGTAATATAAAAGCACGAGAACATATTTACTAGACTATTCCAATTCATTGGAGTTTGAATAAGGTTATGTAATGTCCCTGTGTGAACGGTGGTGATTTGTTAGTTCTGAACATTGGTGGAGTATTTGGAAGAAATCGGTAACTAAAGTGATAAATATGACAAGGTACATGCATTATTCTTAATCCATTTTGTGTAAACATTGGAGTTTGAAAAGAAATAAAAGAGGTCATCTTCGTCAACATATTATTTTTATTAAGATAGCCGACTTTCGACGGCTTTGCTAAAATATCAGTCTACAAGGTACAGAAAAATATAAAAAATTACAAATAAAATACAAAATAAGATAGAAAATTAAATTACAATTAATAGATACATTTAAATTTTAGTTAAAAAAAATTGAAAATTAAATGCAACTGGAGGATTAGTAGCAGTTCAAATTTAAAAATAAAATAAAAAATAAATAAATAGTACTATGTATAGATATCGTATACATTCTAAACAATCTCTTCTTTTACAGAAATTTGAATTGCTTGAAACAATGCGAGTGAGAAGTTGTCAAAACAGACTAAAGATATTGAATTGAATGAATGCCTTATTTTACGTGACGAGACTCAAGCCATGAGGCCTGCTCTTCCGTCTGACCACGCAAATTTCGTTACGCTCCTTTCACTACTAGGGGAGAAAGACGGTATTACTTGGGTGACGAAACAGACCATTTGAATTTAGGCTTGAGGATCATTTAGGGAGACTTCATTTAGGCTTGAGGATCTTTTACATGCAGTAAATCTAGTAACATGGGACAGCCGGCTTTACTTCCCCTCCGAAGGAAGGCGTACGAAAGATTTTTTTCGTCCTTAAAGATCCACGGGTTCGATAGGGTTTGAACCCGCAAACATTGGTATAACAGCCTGATACGCTAACCGTTACCCCATCACTGCCGCGTATTGGCAGGAGATAGATTTTAAATCTTTCTTTATAAATACGAGAGAAAAAAAAAATAAGAGAGTTAGTTTTACAATGTGTCATATCATTGAAAGTATTGGTATTTCGATCTGTATCTATCTAGATATATTATATTTTTACTAAACTTCTTTATAAATATCATCGATATTTGTTCTATATATATCATTCTATAAGTATATCTATACTAATATATAAAGACTTGTGTGTGGACTTTCAGCGCGGTAATCTCTGAATGAACTGAAATCCGTGAAACGTACCCGTGAAACTTGTGTGCTAGCTTCTCTTAAAGGTTTTGAGTACTAAAGGCTGTGATTTACAACCATAAACCTTATTCTACATATCTGTAACTACATCTATCTACTCCATATCTATACTCTTCTATTTATCCATTCTAATATACATGACCAGTTGTCATTTTAGCAGTTAATTTTGAGTTAAACCTGTTGAACTTTTTTTCAAAATATGAGCAAGAGAATAAGTAGTGCAGTGTTATATAATTAAACAAAGATTCTTTATATATTAAGACTAAAATATGCTGCTGTTTTGCATATCAAATGCTCTCAATTAATAAATTCATCCTTTTTCTACAGAAAATAGGTAAGAATTAATTTATCTAATAATACTTATGTCTATGCAAATCCAATATTTTGGAAGTTCTTGGTTTCTGTTATTCACGTTTCAAGATCCGTTGTATCTAGCACTTCAGATCAAATAATGAAGTAATATGGTTTTGTTCAGAACATTGTCAATTGAGTGTGTACACGTAATGTACATATTGATGGATCAGTAATGTTCTCATGTTTCAATGGTATTCAACAATACATACATACATACCTACATATATATATATACATACATATATATATATATATATATATATATATATATATATATATATATATATATTGTCTTCAAAATCATTGTAAATACTGGCAATTAGTTCAATATTGATATTTTTGTTTACTTTTATGATGATGATACGTCAATTACGTTTTGACATCTACATTCATATTCCATATCTATTATAGCGTCGTGCACAAACGTATTTGCAACGAACGGCCGCGTGGCATAGGCTACGCGTAGCTGTTGTTTAGGAGGGGATGTGTCCGAGGAGGTCGTGTTGGGGGGTGGTGGAAGGGCCAGCCTCGGCCCTGCGCGACGCGAAAACTATCTTGGTTCCTAGACGCAGCGGAGTGCGCATCGGCAGACGGGCCCGTCGGCGAAGGTCTGGGTGGGCACGGCCGCGAGCTGGGCGAAGGGCCGGCAATGTGTTGCCGTACGGTCAGGCACACTCGAGGACGAGTCGTAAGTAGGTTACGGCGCTTCACACCTTGGAATGCAGTGAGATTCGAGTGTAGAGGTGTCGTACCCGCAGGGAAAGATTACTCCGTGTAGTGGGATTAAGTAATTTAAATAATTGTATAATAAGGTGGTGGAACTTAGCAATAAACCTTCAATTATTTAAACACACTCTTGCCTGTGTTTCAATTGCAACCGCATGACGCCACACTATCTCCTAGCCTCTCCGTGCGAGTACTCTGGCATGTTAAACTCGGCTTAAAACAGTAAGTCCCTTGAAGGTCACGATTTGACAGATCAATTTCAAATCTTTGTTTGTGAATACAAGAGAAGAAAAATATAAAAAAGAGTAAGTTTTACAATGTGACAATTTATTGACCGTATTGGAAGTAATATATGAAACTCCACAAAAAGCACAAAATAAACGTGAGTCTACAAGTATTTTGTTTTGTAATATAGAATTGTTTATGGTGTTTAGTTATCAAGTGAAGAAAGTTTAGGAGCTGGAACTCCAAATAAGAAAAATATAATTTTTTGTGAAAAAGTGAGCGAGGCAGACCGGAAATTTCCAAATGGGGTTGAAGAGAAGACAGGGCTATCGAAGCGTGGCCGGGCAGAGCATGGCAGGGAGGACCAGGGCGGAGAAGGGATACAATTGAAGAGATAAGTGTAGGCCTCACCGCAGGGTATGAAAAAATTGAATTCCTCTCCCTGTCTAATAATTTACTATAAACCGGAGCAACGCCGAATACACCAGCTAGTATACGATAAATAGAACAAATAATACAGAAATTAATAGGAACCATAAGTTAAAATAATGTGTAAATGATATTTCTTGTTAATCAGATTATATGTGTGGGGTACGTACTTAACTGTCATATTCCGAAGAATTGGAATCATCGCTTGGATTCTCATTTGCATTAATTATGATGCCATCCACTGCGATTTTCATTATCCTGTCTTTTCTCAGTGGTCTTCTTCTCGTTTCTTTACGTGGTTCAGTAACCTTCTCAATCTGATGCAGTCACAGCTTCAAATCCTCTGTTAGTTCACGTGGATGCAAAACTCACGTGTCCCCAGATACGTTACCTTCCCTAAAATATATTTTAATTTTTGACCATGACAGCTCGACATTTAAATCGCAATTGTGCGCAGGAAGGCGTAAATATGTGTACCAACACCCGCAGCTTTTCATCGAGTATGTACTTTTTTCTGTGGACCCTTTGGCCTCAATTAAACACTTAAGTTCGGTTTTCGTAATCTAGAGGTCAAAGCAAAAATTCGTTGCCAGAATCCAAATAATCACTATCGAAACCAAAATCTAAATAAAAACTTAAATCCGAATCGTAAAGCCAAAAGGGACGCAAAATATGGTTGTATAAAATAGCAAAGAAAAACACATGGCAAAGTAAGGAACAGCGAAAACGCGAGAACTGATTGAAGGCTCTCACAGACCAACGCGGAAGATCCGCAGCCTACGCGGATTGACCGCAGCGGAAGTTTCGTGTCACGTGTTGCTTTATGAGCAAGTTCAGACCTGCGCAAGTTCAGACCTGGCAGGCGAGCGTCGCGTAAACGCATTGGCAGCAGCGTTTAATCGATGGCGAAATTTGTAACGCAGTCAGACGCGTTTTTTCCGCTGCAGCTCGAGTTTCGTGGAAGTCCGCCCGTGTTCGGGAGTCTTCGCTTCCCTCTGGATCGAGCGAACTTAGCAACCGTCACCACACGCTGACTCATAATTGACGCTCCGGTGTGAATGGTCCCGCGAATTCCGCGACCGCGTCTAGCGCGGAACTTTCCGCGCCGTCCCCGCTGCGGATCTACTGCGCCGGTCAGTGGGAGCCTTCATTCGGAAGCAGCAGTAAGTAGCCATGATAATCTTGCCGTGCCGTTCCGTTCTGTGTGAGACCAAGTTCTTGACCAGTTCGTACCCAGTCCTGCGGGATGAATACCAGGGAGCTCAGATGCCAAGAAAAGTCGCGTGACTAGTACCTCTGGCACGAATGAAACGGCACTCGTTCTAGGGCTCCTTCAACGGAGGGCACTAGGTTGACTCCCCTGGAGTAAGACAAAAGTTCCTAGGGAAATGGTAGGGAGCGCGCGAGACCCTAGTAGGTCTCTCAAACGCAGGAAACTGCTAGTCAGGATGCGAGATACCCCATTCAAGAGTTCGAGTTACTCTGCCTTTATAATGTCTCTTTTTCACTCATACAACTTGAGCTTATTCAAAATGCTGGAGACGTTGTGAATATTATTTCTATTTATGCTGAAACTTTTGTGTGTTGTAGTAATAATAAAATTAATAATAAAAGTAATAATATATTTAAAATTAATAATAAAAGTAATAATAAATTTAAAATTAACAATAAAAGTAATAATAATATTAAAATTAATAATAAATAAATTTTTATTTGCGGCGAGGCTATTGCGGCGGGAAAATTAATAATCATTACTTTTTATTTCCGGCGAGGCTCAAGACCTACTCCTAGGCCTAACCACTTTAATAATTTACGTGTAAAAAATTACAGATCGGACGTAAGTAATAATTATTAACTTGGCTTCTTAAAGCTTCTGGTGCCATTTCGACCCACTACAATTTCGAAGTTGAATATCTTGCATATTTTTCAAATGAGAACGTTAGTATGCTGTTAACCTTCAAATAATGTGCTTATTTTTTTTATTTGAGAAGTACTGTTGAATTTCGGGTAGTTGTTTTGCAGTTGGCACGAGTGAAAATGTTTGTTGGGGTGACAGTGGCACCACCACGTCAGTTACGCAACTGTTTTTGTAACGGCGTTTTCATAGAAAATTCTGTCTTGTGCTGACACGGTCCATGATATCGCTGTCTCTCGATGGTTAGAAGTGGTGGAGAGTGACACTGAAGACATACGAAATGCGGGACTTGTCATAGCAAGAATTCGTAAAGATGCTGGTACGAGTATGTCAACTTGCCGAACCTCACATGAACAACACTCTTGAACGTGCACCTAACTAGAGAGCTTCGTGAAACCACTTCAATATTATTGAAGAAATCTATTCCCGGTCCTGAATGCAATCCAAAAGAAGCCAGGCAAATGAAGCAGTGCGCAATATGTCAGAAAAAATGGCCGATAAAGAATTGTGATACATGTTTCTGCTCAATGTGCCATGAATATCACCATCAAAACATATTGAAGGAGTGTCTACGAGTCTATTTTTGCAATAATATTTATATTTTATCGTAAATATGTGTATCAGAAAATGATAATAGAAAAACTTAGATTTTAAAAAAATATGTTATTTATATATAAAATATGTGTCAAATAACGTGGTTATGTAACAAATACTCACCAGACCAGTTGAGGGTTAAGGATATTTACAACTATTTAGGAGAAAACTAGATTTTAAGCACATCTAATTACGGAAAATGTATACTTGCTTCCCCCTTGTCCCTTTTTGCATCTAAACAAATTGCTACAAAATATTGATTACGAGTGTTTTACTCTGAATAACACTATGAATTGCGTAACAATATTAGGAAACATGATTTTTTTTCTCCTGAAAATATTAGCGATACATCACTCTGCACCTCGGAACACGACGGGGTGCTATGCCACTCAGATGAAGGACCACATCTAATGGCCCATGTACAAAATTATTTGCCCCTCCCCTCGTCGCGAGGAATGGATCGGTGTCGTTATGCGAGCAGCTGCGCAGCGACCGCATCCATAGAAGCGTTCATTACCCAAATTGCTGGGACCCGCATTCCGCACAGACAATACCGAATAGTGGTCTGTGTGAGAGTTTCCCTTTGTCAAACAATAAACAGAGTCGGGGATGTTTACGCTGTGGAAGCGAATTTTGGCAAACAAAGCAATCAGCGCGACGGGGGCGCGCGCGACCGTTATTCACACAACTGCCGGCGAGCGCGCCACCGGCGCAGTAGCGTCGCGGCCTACGGCTCCCACAGCTGTCCCCTCGCGGCACCTGACGCGGCGCGAGGCGTCAAAATGAGCTATTGCTTCTTTCTCGAGGTTTCAAAGCCATTTCTTCAAACAGTATGAATAAAGGACAGTAATTGCTCTTATTTGGAGCAATTTCTCCATTCGTAAGTAACTGCACGGCCGAAAAGCAATTGGTTACTTTTCGTGTGAATAAAATGGAGAATTCTTTGCTCCTAGTTCGAAGCATTTACTTTGAATTTTCGGATCAATATCTGCAGGTGAGTAAAATCGTATTGAATGGTTAGAAGATAGTTTATATACAACTGTTGTCGTCTTGTTCTGAGGTTTTAGATGGTGACTGAACTAATGATGGAAGATTTTCTCGATGACACTAACAATGCACGTCAATTGTACCACGTAACCTAACTCGGTCAACATCATCAGGAGCAAGCACAAAAAATCTTCATCCTTTGTAGACCACGAAATCCAACAGCTATCAATACTAGGAACGAAAATACCATGGGCCTCCTCACCAGTAACATACCTTGGCTTTTTATTTGATAAAAGGTTAACATGGAAACCGCACATCAATGCGGTTGCAAATAAAGCAAAAGCAAAAATTTCAAAATTATTTCCAAAATTAAACCAGCGCTGTACATTGAAAATTGAATGCCGACTGCTAATATTCAAATAAATAATCCTTCCTACCATAACCTTTGGATGCCCAATCTGGGGAGGTGCAGCTCCTAGCAATATTAATAAAATTAAAGTAATTCAAAATATATTTCCAAGAAATACTATTAACCCTCGTTCATTACAAATGAACAAGTTCATTGAGAATTAAAAATTACAAAATTAGAAGAAACCATAGCTAAATTAGCTAACAATTTTTACAACAATCTGCATACCTCACCAAGTACCATATTTTTAACATGAAAAAAAATGCGGTCCACTCACGTATAAAGTCAAGATTTACGAAAGACAAATTCAAACTCCCGTAAACCACTATACCCTCAGCTCCTTAACGTAATCATATTCCTTTCTATTCTTAATTAACAATAACATTAAATCAATAATTATGTCAGAGTTTAAACCTCACTTATCTTATGGATGACCAATCCAAAATTGTCATACGATAATCTTACGTATTTTTAAAACCCTTGAAAGACAGTATTGTCGAACAAGAAGAAATAAATTTAAAAAAAGAAGCAAGCACGCATGGCGCGGTAACGTAGACAAACAAAACAGACGAAAATCGACCAATCTCAACAGAACAGTAAGTGAGCAATCACTCAGAGAGCAGTAAATGCTCCAAGTATCACTAAACTTTTTATTCATATGAAAAGAAGCAATTACTTATGAGAAGTAGTCGTTCCCACTTGTACTCGTAAGCAATTGCTCCGGAGTACTTTTTCATTTTTATTCAAATCCCCCCTTGATTACGTTTAGAAAAATGAGCGAGTATTTATAATTTCCTGGCGCGTCAACTAATAAGGCAATTGCTCCCATAGGTGCAGTGCATATCTTATCCTTGTAGGTGGCGGTCTTTCACTCATACTGGAGTGAGAGATCCGGTGCAGAACTACACGTTGGCTCGTGGTTCTTCCCTCTCCAGGTATCTACGCCGGCGGTACACTATCCCAACTGGAAGATCAAGCTCCCGACTAGTCTCCTTTCTTACGTGCTAGCGTGCACGTAAATGTGTGTATGTGTGTCCCCGGGGAGTGGAAATTAAAATAGAGATGCTAAAATAGCACTACTTTCTTGCCCTATTTTCAAGTAAAAATACGCAAAAAGAACGGAAATTTTTGAAAAATTGTACATGACCTACTTCAAAATATATTTTTAAGGAAGAGATTTCATTAAGGAAAAAGATTCTATCTTCATAATTGTAGTTTTAGGAAGACGACGAAAAATTTTAAGCTTTTTAATTGATTGAAAAAACAGACTTTTCAATTAAAATGAGATCTGCTCGCCATTCTCTTACACGTCCATCGCTCCATCCAAAATGAAATCAATTATTAATGAAAAACAATGGAGCCATTTTATTGAAAATTTTCAAAATGTCTCATATAAAGAACTCATATTACCTCACATAAAGAACATCCAACATTAAAATATCGGTTTCAAATTCAAGGGGCCGCAACATCAGTCAGATCGATTGCGGAATATCAATTATGGAGAAAATCAGCTGAACAGTTTAGCCGCTAACGTTGTTCACAGACGGGCAGACAGACAGACGGGAAAAAGAACGGACGGACGGACAGACCGACAGACGGACAGACCGACAGACAAAAGGACGGACAGACCGACAGACAAAAGGACGGACAGACATACAGACAGACAAGAGGACGGACAGACAGGCAAAAGGACGGGCAGACAGACAGACGGGAAAAAGAACGGACGGACGGACAGACCGACAGACAAAAGGACGGACAGACCGACAGACAAAAGGACGGACAGACCGACAAAAAAGGGAAACAGACGGGACAAGAAGACAGACGGGCAAACGTACGGACAGACGGGCAAAAGGAAGGGCAGACGGGCGAAAGCAAGGACAGACGAACGTTTTGCCGTCATTTGATTTTCGATATCAAGGACCCACAAAACATGGATTATGGCTACACCACGTGTTAGAGGATTTTTTTATTATTATTTAGTTAGATAAATTTAGCAACTGTATTTATCCACTTTTTCGTTGCCAGGGCCTAATAATAAGAGTTTTCTGCCGAAAAATCCCGTCTTTTTCGTGCCGCATTACATAACTTTCGCTCTACTTCGCAGCGAGAAAGTAAAAAATCAAGATCGTGCAATACCACATGGGCAGGTTAGGGTATTGCCCCGGCATTCGTCTGGTATTTGTCGGAGATACCCATTGAAACTACACAACGGTGCAGCCACAAGTTGTTAATTTTCCTCCTCTCATATATTTGTATATATTAGTGATGAAAACCCGCCGCATTGGAGACTCAAATTCTAGAAACTTCAAAAATGCTGTAAAAACGATCACCTCCCTTACTTCCTCTATTCTCTGGGTTATGAACAGGTGACATTTTGGTAGGAGAGTATTTTACTTGAAAGGTGGCAGTCGAATTTTTTAAAGATGCCACAAATTATACGACAGTTACAATGATATTTAATCGGCAGCACAGGGAATGGGATCGTCTTTCGATTCGAAACAAAAAAAGAGTACACTACGTATTATGTTTTAACACAGAAAGCACATATTCGTTCCAACAAATACAATAAAAAATAACAGCCAATGTCTTCACATAATTTCACTAACTAAATGAGCATTGGACATAATAATCACCATAGAACAATCACAATCGAATAACACTAGCTGAAAAATAAATGAACATACACAAAACACAATTCCAATGACATGAGAAAAAATTGCATTCAAAGAAAATTTAAACAAGTATGCAATCAAATAACTACCACATATTTCATATTTAAACTCTAGTAAAGTGAAATAGAATCTTTCAGCATATTAACAAAGAGTAGTGGTCAAAAATCTACTTGTGATTAAATATTCTAGATCAAAAATTCGTTTACCTAATTCTGTTGCAAGTTCTATGCAGTAAGTACAACTGAATCGTTACTTTAATAGCATTCTCAAACAAAAAACCGCAGATACTGACGTATAACTTTTCCCCAAATTATTCATTAACTTAAGGGAATGTTAAAAGACACAATTTCAAAAATTCTTAGCATGTAAATGTCTGATTCCATCTATGACAGTCGTATGGGTTTTCAATGATTTCATTTGCAAATGACCCAGAATTACGTAACAACTGAACATAAGTCTAATAGAATTTTGCTACAGTTTTTAAATGACTTCACTACTGAATTTATGCAAATAACTTAACAGGGGGTAACTTGGTCCTGCAGACCGCTGCGGAACGTTTGTTGAAACACGTCCACGTCGAAATCACAGACCGGGAGCGGTAGCTCAGTGCATCAACTGATGTCACTGCTGCGCCTCTGACCAGGAGGTCCTAGGTTCGAGTCCTGACGGCGGCAAGATTTTCGATACTAGCTTTTCAGCTAGGTCGAATTCAGTCGCTGCCTGAAAGAGAATTTTAGCGGCCGGCTGCTCTGATCGGTACTTTTCCGTGATTTCTCCGATCAACACCAGGCGAATGCCGGAGCAGTACCAAATGGGCCACGGACCGCGCGCGATCTTTCCTTCCTCTTCCTTGGCCTATCCTCTCCCCCTTACACACACACTAACATGAACTACATTACCATATATTCCGGGAGACCGGTCGGGAGCTTAGAGCTTGTCCCGGCTGGGGCGGTGCCCCGCTGGTGGGAGAGTTCTGGTTAGAGGGAAACCCCACTAGCCGACGGTAGGTCGGCGCCAGATCTCGCCATTCAGTGGGGAAAGATCGCCGCCATCTCTCGAGAAAAAAACATGCACTACACTAACGGGACTAATGACCAAAGCAGTTGACGCGTCTACGGAGAACAGATCTCTCTACATATTTTGCAGAAACATTCAAAGAACATGCAGAACGACAACAAACCAAATACTCCAAACCGACAATACTTTTTCACTTTCCCTGCAAGAGGCTCAAACCTCTTACACACCATCGCGGGATAAACAAAACAAAACATGGAGGTGCTACAGAATGGCACAGACTTTCTCGTAGAAAAATTTTCTAATTTTCTAGGTGTGGACTGGCTGTGAGGTCTTCCTCTATCCTCTGCCCAGCTGCAATCATTCGTCACGGAAAGTACACTTTCTTGACATTTTCGATTTTTTGATAGTAGAACAGAAATATTACTTCAAAAATATTAATGAAGAGTAAAACCTCGTCCTAAATAGAAATTTTCATTGACGTTTTTCCAGCCGTATTTAAGAAAATGGCGATTAAGCATTATTGTAAATACGAAATTTGAAGCTTTTTTTCCACAGGAATTTATTGGGTTTTCAAAAATCTTCATTTGAAGCACTTCTACTCACAAATGTAATCATGTATACAAATCGTTACTAATGTAAATATTATCTTTGTGAGAGGCAAGACAAAAAATTACATTTTCGTAAATTTTTAACAAACAAAAGACGCATTATGACGTTTATGTCATCGGATAGGATGCGTTGGGTAATACTCCTACCAAAAATGTAAAGAAAAAATGTAGAGCCGTTTTTGAGAAAATATTGTATTCTTTAAAATTGCAAATATTTCACGCTCTATTGCATGAAAACTACTCAAAATTTTCAAAAAGTCTAAATGTTGTTAATGAAAGAACTGAAAAGAAAGAAATGAATTTTCGGGAAACAAATTTCACTTGGAGTAAAAATATGTGTCTTCAATTTTATAGTTTTAGGAAGACGCCGAAAAAAACTCAAACTTTTGCAATTTTCGAAAATTCAGAGTTAACCGTGAAAATCGTACCTATGCCACTTTTATAAGTGTATTTTACTCTATTCTTAAAAGAAATTTAAAGAAAAATTCAGCGGTTTTTTGAGAAAAGTTTGAAAATGTGGGTGGGGGGCTTAATGTAAAGTACCCCCAAAAAATTAATGAATGTTTCTCAAAATCGCAGTATCCCCCATCAGCGGGACACCTCCCCAGCCTGGACAAGCTCTAAGCTTCCGACCTGTCTCTCTCGGATATGTGGTAGCTCTAAGCTCCCTTTCTGATGTGTGGTAGTGAAGTGCATGTTACTGTAAGGATGTGTAAATAAGAGGTGAGGATAGGACAAGGAAGAGGAAGGAAAGAGCGCGTGTAGTCCGAGACCTGTTTGTTAGGGAACTGCTCCGACATTCGCCTGGAGTTGATCGGAGAAACCACGGAAAACTTCGGATCAGACCAGTCGGTCGCTAGAATTCTCCTCCAGACAGCAGCTGAATTTGTCCTAGCTGAGAAGCTAATAACGAAAATTCTGCCACCGTCACGATTCGAACCTAGGACTTGCCGGTCAGAGGCACTGCAGTGACACCATACGGGCCACGGACCGCGCGCGATCTGTCCTTCCTATTCCTTGTCCTATGCTCTCCCCTTACACTAACATGCACCACCCTATCACATATTCCGGGAGACTGGTTGGGAGTTTGGAGCTTGTCCCGGCTGGGGCGGTGCCCCGCTGGTGGGAGAGTCCTGGTTAGGGGGAAATCCCACTAGCCGATGGTAGGTCGGCGCCGGATCTCGCCATCCAGTGAGGGAAGATCACCGCCATCTCCCGAGAAAAACAGCATGCACTACACTAACGGGAATAATGACCAAAGCAGTTGACGCGCCCGGAAATACGAAAAAAATCAATCAATCAATCAATCTAGCAGTGACACCAGTTGATGCCCTGAGCCACCTCTCCCGGCTCCATAGTTTGCTTGCTGTAAAATGCAGTTTCTATGAATTCGTATGTAAGTCTCACTACTATTATGGGGCCCCGGTGGGTGAGGGGTTAGCGTACTGGCCTCTTAACTTCCAGTGCGCGGGCTCGATCCCCGCTGAGGTGCCCGGATTTTTGTTTGTAGGAAAAAAAACACCGTAGCCGTCACAATTGTGACATGTAAAAGAACCTTGGTGGATACCCGGCATAATTAAATCCATTTCAGAATATTCTCACGAGATAAAATATTTAGGGGTAAAAATTGGGAAGCAGGGCTTTATGAGACAGAGGGTTTGGAACGGATTACAAAAGGCAGAAAACTCATCGGTTCCCTGAATTCTATCCTAAGGGAGAAGAATAATAAGTAAAAGAACAAAACTAATTATATATAGAGTTACAATCCAAACTCAATATGTCCTGTACTATATGGTGCTGAGATATTGCAACTCTCAGAACAAATGAGAACAAAGTTGAGGGTCATGGAAATGGACTTTCTTACAAGATTCGCTGGCATCTCAAGAAGAGAGCAAATACGAAATGAAAGAATTAAAGAAATAATGGGTCTGAAGCATGATACACTGCACGAAATTGAAAGGAAACAACTTTTATGGTTTGGACACGTGCAGAGGATGCAGAGCAATAGAAAGGAAGCTTTTGGATTAGCAACCGCAAGAAAGAAGGAAAAGAGGCCGGCCATGACCTGGTTGGAGAGGCAACATAGAGAAGACAGTGGCTGGATGGCAGATACCTCCTGTGTCTTGGAACAATAAAAAAGAGTGGAAGAGGACGTTAGGCGCCGTAAGATCCATCTGAGGGTCAACCAAGCAGCTAAGAAGAAGAAGAAGAACAAGAAGAAGAAAAAGAATAAAACCCATCATGGGCCACCTAACTTTCGTATGTGGAAGATAGGACCAAGGAAGAAAATCACTACTATTACTACATTTCACAGAAAGCCATCACAATTGGTTGGTCATTTGGATAATGTATGGAGTGAAACTGAATATTTAGTTCTCTGCTCAAGGTGAATTCTTGTCCAAAGATTAAAAACTTGTGAAATGAACAAAGAGCCATAATTTGTTATACTTTTTTCAAATTATAATGCAGAAATCTACTCATTAACGAATATAAAAATTACCTTTTAGAATTTGAAATATAGTCGTGCGTATCTTTGTTACACGTTTGAACTCTCAATTTTTCATGTTCAAAATTTGTTTTAAAATTGTATTACCTCCACCATTTTAAAGATTTGTTTGGACTCAATATGTCTCGCTGAGTTTTGCATTTTTTATCATCAGGCAATTAAAATTAAGCAATTATATATTATTAAGTTTGACTTTTGCCGACGTTAAGAGAGAGTCGCTTAGCCGTCAATCGATTTTGCAGTATCAAGGACACATAAAACACGGATTCTGACTACACAACATTTTAGAGGAAGTAATTTACTATTTACAGGAGCAAGATTTATTCACTTTTTCGTTAACAGGCCGCGGTGATAAGAGTTTTCTGTGGAAAATTCGCCGTTTTCCGTCGCACGTATATAATAATTTTTCTTCTTACGAAGCAAAGGGGAGAAAGTAAAAAAGTAAAGGGGAAATTGGGAATATTTTGCTCCGAGAATCGTCAACTAATCTCAGAGTGTAAAAATCCTGTGGATAATCCGGTGCGTTCCAACTTCCCATTTCATGCGTTATCTCTCCTTCAAAAATTACATCGCTTCATCGTATAAACTTTTTTAATTACTGGCTTTAATTCGACAACAAAACAACGCAGAGGGCAGAATATTAAACTTCTGTGAGGTTATTGCAGCTTCATGAATGAATAAAATAAATTTCTCTTTTCTGCAATGGGGATCAGAGCAGTGGGGAAAAAGGGATTGTGCTAAATTTTGAGGACAAATAGACACTCGAGAGTGTATTCCATATAGGGGAACTTTTCTCTCCATTTTTCTTTCAATATTAAAATACATTTGGTAAAATAAGAAAGTAGATATATAGCTATTGAAATGTTGCTTTTATTTTCCAGACGATTAAAATATGCATTAGGAATACACGTTTATAAGACAAAACTAGTCGCAGTTCGCAAGTCAAGAATATGAGACATACGCAAATAATGAAATCGATTATATAATAAATTGCATATTAACCAAAATTCTCTATCGCTCCAATTCTATGTTTATTATTTGGAAAAATGTTGATGGATCCTCCACAACACTTAACTTGCGTTCGGTTAAAGGGTGTCAACATAACCACTTTTATGAGGACAGTGTTATTTTCTGTAATAATGTTTGAGAAGTGGATTCAAACAGAGAAAAACAAAACCTAAATTTGAATTTTATATCTAAATATTTTAAACCAAAATGGCTTAAAATGTAAAATTGGAGTGACCAGTAAACTGAATTTTCTACAAGACAGATTACAGCGAGACCCAGAATCAGTCAGGAGTATCAGTTAGGAAACCACTAAGTACCTAACTGGTATATCGACATATGTGATAGTATAGCGCATACTATGTGTGTAAGTATGTACTCGTATGTGTGTAGGTTGAGGGTAGGGCACAAGGAAGAGGAAGGAATAATCACGCAGGGTCCGTGGCCCGTTACAGTTTTGTCCCAGCACTCACCTCATATCGACCAGAGAAACCACAGGACACTACATTTTAGAGAAGCTTGCCGTCAACGCCTGAACGTTTCTCCGGATAGGGCTGCATTCACCCTCATTAATCGCACTACGTAGCTAGTCTCCTTAGAGGGAATTGTGGGCCCAAGAGACGACATGTGTAAGCAGTCTAGTAATATCAATACTATAGGATATCAGTACTAGAGATAAAACTATCAGCTAGTAATTCGCGAATCCATCTCCATTAAACAATAGTACAATCGATAAAAACAGTTGTAGATATTACTAAATAAAAATAATGCGCCCGAAAACAAAGTATCTGCGAAAATAAAAAGTCTTCAACCATTGAAAATATGTGTTTTGATGTAATTGTCGGATAGGAGCATCGTTCGTGAGATGGAAAGGGAGAGGAACAATTAAGAAGCCAGCCATTTGATTAAATGTCTTCTCCATCATTCACCAGGTCAATACTTAGCCTATTAGAGGAGTTTCGATGAAATACGTGAGTAATGAACTAATCTGAATCAATTCCGCTGTAATTGATGAGATGACATCAGTTCATACTCCCGTCCCTCGTATCTCTCGCAAATATCTCACAGCAGAGAACGCATCAATGTGAAGGTTACTCCTGATATACTGCTAACTATACTGATAGGTAGTGATGATTGTAGTACTGTAGATAACGCGTTCATTAAGCCTAATAGTCATCGTAGTAAATCATGATCGCACGATGCTGCAAGAACTTTGATATTTATTCGTTAGCAAACAGCAAAAGCCCTATGTGTGTGTGTGTGTGTGTGTGTGTGTGTGTAGGAGGGCGAGAAATGGAATTACGCGTGTTTTGATTAGATCCAGATCCAATCTGTATATCCAGGGTGGTCGAAAGTGTTGGTAAACAAAAATTGTAAATAACGAATATTTTATTATAAGTAACGTTTCTTTACATTTCGTGCCAGATGGTGAATTAAATAAATGATTAAGTGTGTTTATAAGAAAACAAGGTATTTCATTAAAATTACGTCTAACAAATATAAATATGGAGTGAACAACAATAGTGAGTTTCGATTGTATTGTCAAAAAAAGAAGACAAGAAGATGGGGCAAGATTTTGGACATTAGCTTATCAGCTAAGACAGATTCAGTCGTTATCTGGGGAAGAATTGTAGAGGCAGGCTGCTCTGATCGGAAGTTTTCCGTGGTTTCTCCGATCGAATCCGATCGAATCCGTGGAATCTCCAGGCGAATGCTGGAGCAGTACCCTAACAAACGGGCCATGGACCGCGCACGATCTTTCCTGCCTCTTTCTTGTCGTATCCCCACCCCTTGCACACACATTAACAGGCAGTACATTAACACACATGCCGGGAGACCGGTCGGGAGCTTAGAGCTTGTCCGGGCTAGGGCGGTGCCCCGCTGTTGGGAGATACCTGGTTGAAGGAAACCCCGCTAGCCAACGGTGGGTCGGCACCGGATCTTGCCATCCAGCGGGGGAAGATCACCGCCATCTCCCAATGAAAAACATGCATTCCACTTACAGGAATAATGACGTCAGTAGTTGACTTGCCCGGAATCACTAACAATCAACCAACCAATTGATGGGGAGGCAATTAATATAAGCCGAGATTTTAGGTACAAACACATCTTTTCGATGGATATATAGTATTCAACTGACAGATTTCCTTGTTTGTCAATATTTGTCTCATTAAAAGTGTTGCTATAATCAATAGAAGTTATATTATTTTCTCTTTCATAGTAAAGGGATAAATTTAGCTCTTTCTCTCTCCGATGTCACTCACGAATATGAAAATAAAAAATTGCAGCCAACATTCAGATATTTTTTTATACATTGTGATATCATCAAGAATAAATTACGCGAAAACTGTCTTTTTTTTTTTAATTGTTTTCCTTGATGATTTACATAGCTCAGTTACATTAACTCTACATATGTTTGTTGACTTACTAACTAAACTAAAATTAATCTTACAACTAGCATTGCGGTCGAGGAAATCTAATGGTCACCTCTAATCAGAGTCCATTTCGGAAAATTGTTGTTGGAATATATGGAAAGGGTACTTATTTTTATTCTTGTGGAATGGGTGGGTTTCTGGCTGGATTGAATCCGGTTAAATTTGGTATCTGCATTAGGTTGGAATAGAATTGGGTGGATAGGTATAGAATGTGCTGGGTTATGGGTTGGAGATTGAATTCTTTATGGAGCTGTGCATTAGATATGAACCAGGTGCGTTGGTAATTGTGCATTAGATATGAACCATGGTGCGTTTAATTGTAATAGTTTGTTTTTGCCTGTATTACTTTATTGTCAATGTGATGTTTCCAGTTTAGTTTTGTGTCAATGTTTAGACCTAAGTATTTTATTGGCTTGTTTGATGGGTACCAGATTATCGTTTCATTGTTTAATGTTAATGGGGGAGGAGAGGTATATGGTCTTAGTGTGAATATCTTAGCTGCAGTTTTAATTGGATTGAGTTTTATTTTGACTTGCTGCCAGCTTTCAATTAGATTTATATATATTTGCATTCTATTTTGATTGCTGTGAGTGAGGTTCGGATGAGTAAATTGCTGTCGTCAGCAAACTGGGCTTTTTGTATGGTGCAACTTCGAATATCTGCTACTATATGTTAAAAGAGTTGGTGAGAGGGGATCCTGGGGTAAGCCTGCGTTTATTGTTTTGGGGTTTGAGTGGTGATTATTTACTGCTACTGAGAATGTTCTGTTTTCTAAGAATTTCTTAATGATTTCGTTAAGTAGTATGGTGTACCGCTTTTTTGATTTTGCATATTAATGCTTGGTGCCAGATTTCTATCAAATGCTTGTGATATGTCTAAGAAGATAGCTATTGTATGATTTTTTTTGAAATGATGAGTATAAATGTTCCGAGATTCTTAATAATTGGTGTTGCGTTGAAGTACGTTTCGTAAAGCGGAATTGTTCTTTTGGTATGAGTTTAGAGAGCTATATGTTTGTTCAGTCTTTTAGAATTATCTTTCAAACATTTTGAGAGAGGGTAATAGCTTATTGGCCTGTAACTGGTGACATTTGCCGTGTTTTTATTCGGTTTAGGAATTGGGATAATAACTGCATGTTTCCAGGCAAAAGGGAAGTGACTTATTCTGAAACAAGAGTTGTATATATTATTTATATAAGCTATTGCTGGTGGGGGTAGCTTTTTTAGTATCAAATTGTTTATTTTATCGTGTCCTGGTGATTTTTATTTGGTAGTTTTCTAATTATTTGTGTGATTTCTTTGGGAAATGTATTGAATTCTATGATGAGGTCCATATACCGGTTGTTCTGCTGCTGTAGTGATTGTTTTATGTTCGGATGGGGTTTAGTTGTGTTAGTTGTGAATGTTGAGGCGAAATACGTGGCTAATTCCTCCGCTTTTTGAATTGAAGTGTATGCTTTTCCTACTGTTTGGTTTAATGGGGGGATTATTGTTTTTTTATTTAATATTTTTTTGGTCCAGATCCATATTGAGTTGTTTTTGGTGTTCAGCGATTCAATTTGGTGGGAATTGTTGGGCATTGTGCTTTAATTAATCTTTTGACTATGTTGGTAATTGTATTGAGTTCGACTTAATTTCTGGGGTTCTAAGTTGGCCCCAGTCTTCTAGTTTTGTTTTTATTTTTATGGCATGTAGTATTTCCTGCAGCAATATTGTGTCCTTGTTGCATTTAGGTTGTTTTTAGTTTAATTTGTGAAGTTTGTAGGTGGAATGTATTAGTGTTTAGGTAAGTTACGGCATTTCATTCAATTGACTATTTAATATTTTAATTTTGGGATAGCACTGCTTATGATGTTCTGAAGCTTGTGCCAGTTAATTTGAGTGTGTTGGGTTTGGGCGTTGGGAATGAGGTGGAGCAGCTGATGGGAGGTTATTAGAACTGGTATGTGGTCCGAGTCAAGTTCAAAAACCGGCGTTGAATAAAATTGAGTGCTAGGGTTAGTAATGCCTATGTCGAGAATATCTGGATTTCTGAGTCGGTCGTAAGGGTAATATGTGGGTTCTGTTGTGGATATTATTTTTAAGTTGTTTTGATTTATTATTTTTCAAGTATTTTTCCATCATGGTTGTTTGCTTGGCATCCCAGTTAGTATTCTTGGCATTAAGGTCTCCTAGTACTAATGTACTTATCTGGGGTTTAAATAAATTTAGTAGATTAGCATCAACTTTTTTTGTTGTGGAGGTTTGTAGGCTGATATTATGTTCCAGTCGTGCTATTTATAATATGTCTGATTGCTATGGTTTCTAAGCCGGGTGTGTGAACGTATTTATCTGGTGGTGCTCTATAGTGGATTTTACTGCACTAGGACCCCTCCTCCGTTGTTCTCTGTTCTATCTGCTCTATATATTGTATATTCCGGAATGTAAAGTTTATTTCGTGCTTTGAGATGGGTTTCGTTATGCATGCTACGTCTATTTTGAAGGATGCAGGAAATTTATTAACTCTGTTTTTATTTAGGATGCCATTTGCGTTCCAGTTTATGAATGTTAAATTTTAGGAGAAGCACTTGCATATTATTACTTAGAAACGAGGTGACTGAGTTTTGATTGCTGAAATGACTGTAGGATCAAAAGAATTTATGAAGTTTATGATACATGATGATATTGTATTAATGATTGTATTTATGAGGAGTTGTCTGCTAGGAGGCTTGATGATGATTTCTTGAATGGGTGTTTGATTGGTTTGAGGATATATTTTGGTTATGGTTTTTGTTGATTGAGAGAAGTTTTGGAGTGGTAGGGTTTTCGGTAAGTTTGGAAGTGAGCGAGTGAATCATTTGAGGAGGTGTTGAATTGTTGGTGGGTATTTTTATTTGAAGGTTGAGTTGGAGGTTTCTTTTCATATATTTCTTTGAAATAGGACAGTTATTATTTCTAATATCCCCACGGTGGTTTCTGCAGTTAGCACAAATAGGAGTTTGAAGTTTTGTGGGCAAGTTACAGAGTAATGATTTCCTGAACAGAAGGCACAGTTAATCACATGGTTACAATTGTTTTTGAGTGTCCGAAATCTAAGCATCTTGACATTGTAGGGGCCGTTGGGTCTTCGTCTTTTCAGTTGTCACTGGTGGTTGCATATTTGTTTAATGGTTAATATAGTTTCTAGAGGTTTTGTTTCACTAAATTCAGCTGCACAACTGGATGGGATTGTTGTCTTTTGTAATCGTGTTACTTTATTATGGATGGTGACGTTGAGTGAGGTCTTGAAGTATTTCAGGTTCTGAGATTGATTGGTTAATATTTTTAAATACTACTGAGAATTTTTGTTGGTGGATCTTTATAAGAATGAAAACTTTTGGGTGTGTATTAGGTATTTCACAATGTTTCTGAAGTCGGTTATTGATTTGGCAACTATTTTCACTTTATTATTTTTATTTTCGGCAACGAAATTTGAGGTCACTCTAGTTTTTAGTTCTTTATGAATTCGTTGAGGTTTGTGATATTGGCTGCGACTATTGGGGGAATTTTCATAGTGTTTTGTGTTTGCTCACTGCTATTTTCTTTTAGATACCTGAATCTATTTTCTTCTTCTTTAGATGTTGAGTTACTTAATTCACTGAATCTGTTTTGCACTGGTAAATTGTACACGTAGTCTGAATGTTGATTTTGGCCCGATGCCGCACTATCGTGACCGGTACCCGCACTCTTTCTTTTTGGGTCTTGATGGATTGAATTGTCACCACTGACCTTTTCGCTGTATTCCGTTGCCTGTTGACTGGTGGTCGAGCTCGTCTGGTGCTGTTGCGGTGTAGAAGGCAGCAGCGTGGCCACCGACCTCGCTGCTACTCGGGTCGGGAACTGGCAATGGCGACGCGTCCATGACATCGTCGTTTGCCGCGATGTGGTGTGATGAAGGAGCTGCTCCGTTGAATATATAATTGCTGTCGCAATTATTGACTGCATTCAGGGCTTGGCTGATAGCCTGCCCTGTTGATGAGGGTATGTCATAGGACATAGACTAAAACACAACTCGCTGTGAACACTACTAAGTGTAACTTTCACTTAGAACTGAAACGGAGCTCCGCACTAGCGATCCGCTCGGGTCGGAGGCTCGTTCACGAATGAAAACTGTCTTTAATCGAAGTATTTTACATGACCTTATTTAAAAGAAAATTTATTAGAACAGGCCCGGCAGAAAGCGCCCGCACGAGCTGTTTGCCCGCCTAGAGAGCCCGGCTATCCTACGGGCACGGGCAACTTCCCCTGACTCCGCACCCATTTCCCCTTAAAACCAGAAAGGGGTCTACACGCGCAAGCTGAAGTGGCAAGGGACCGTGAATACTGGCTTCGTACGAAAATATGTTTGCCATATTTTTTCTATCAAGTAACCAAGAATTGTATTGTGTTTATATTCGTCACTACTTATTACTATTTGATGTATATTTTCTCTCGTACATAAACATCGTCAGGAATATATTGGAATGGCGAATACTTTTCTTGTTTTTGTTTTGGGTTGTTTATTTAAACCAATCAGTTATTTCTTGTATTTATCAATAATGTGAAATAAATTAACAAGACTTTAAGTTAACAATTCTCGCTTACGGAGGGACTGTGCTTTTATCAGAAAATAATATTGACAGCTGAACCTTCTAACCTGAAGGTAGAAAGATCATACTTTTATATCAGTCTTAATTAAATAGGATTACAAAATCACGATACTTTTGATTCAGTTTTTTAAATTTTACTCTCAATTGAGAATTTGAAATCGGACTGATGTATTATTTCATTTTAATGAATCATTTCTTTTCCTTAAAGAAAAAATCGGAATTAATGTAGCTACATTTGTGACAATAACTGTTTAGTAATTTCTCCCAAACACTGTCATGAGCCAAGTATCCAGTCCACTTTCTCCCAAAAACGGCAGTTGGCATGGACCAGTGACGTACCACTACTCCCCAGGAATTTGTATAATCCTTATTCTTAAATCTCGCGCCAAGTTCTCTGGAAACAGTGCCCGTGAAGTCAAGTAATCTTGTTACCTGCATTAAAATATATTTATTATTAAACGGCACTATCATCAATATTGTAGTTTCAAAATTTTAATTTTTTCCAACTTTCAAAAATCCAGAGAGTTTGCTTAAAATAAAACTAGCAGACTTTTTACTGTTCTTTACAACACGAGAGCAATTCCACGTCAGCAAGCACAAGAATTGACACGACTTTTTTAAATGTACGATATTTTTTTCCTTAAATTGGAACTTGAAAAAAAAGTCTTGTGTTTTCTATTTTTATATTAATTTTTTAACAAATTAAAATTTCATTAAAAGTTTTGTAATTATTTTAAAAAAAACTAAAATTTCTACATGAAGTCGGTCAGAAATTTTGAAAATGATATGCTGTGATTCTTGCTCATTTTTAATAAAATACAATCGTTTTGACCGTGCCAGGTCGCGCGGGTATTGAACAAATATTTCTTTTTATTAATCGCGGGTGGGGTTCACATGCTCGTTCACAGAGGGTGTGACGTTCCAAGAGGCTTCATTGCAAATAATTTGGAGCACTTTTACTGACAAATGCAAATATGCATAGAAATCGCTGGTAATGTAAATAATTGGAATGATTGAAGGCGTTGTCATTGTCAACAATAGTAGAAGGCGTTGTCATTGTCAACAATAGTACTGTTGTTGACAATGACAACGCCTTCAATCATTCCAATTATGTAAATGTCAACTACACCTCACCACTGAATCAATGTAAATAATACTGGCGAGAGAGATATAAAAAAATACATTTGTGCAATTTTTGAAAAAACAAATTAATACTTTAATTTGCATTTATATCATGATATTCAGTCCATTTAGCACTATCCGTTCCAAAAAATTGATGAACAAATTTGGAACAGTTTTAGAGGAAATTACGTATCAGTTTTTCTTCAAATGCGTTTTCAAGCCAGCTCATTTTCACAGAAAGCATTTGAGTTTTCGAAAAAATTTAATAGACATCATTTCAAGTACATGTACCCCAAAATGCAATAATGTTTACAAATAGCTGGTATTGTAAATATTAATGATTTGAGATATATGTAAAGAAAATAGCATTTGTAATTTTTGAAAATAAGCAAAAGAATAGAGCAGAATTGCTTTTATGTAATCTGTTGGAGTACATTTAGTGATGAATATCCAAAATTTAAAGAAAAAATTGGAGCTGTCTTCAAGAAACTCTTTTTTTTATATTGTCCATATTTCAATCAAAACTGCACGAAAATGACTATATTTTCAAATGAAAGTCTTTTACCTTTTTGAAATAAGTAAATATAGAGGTCAAATTTCATTTGAAGAAAAAATTATTCTCAATATTGTAGTTTGTGTAATTTGTGGCAAATACTATTAGTTTCCAAGATACTTTACGGTGATTGTAATAGTTAACGATTATTATAATACGTTTTTTATCATTTCCTATTTTACATAAGTAATGGGTATGTGTCTGAAATTTATCTGCTTGCTAATCAGAGAGCAATGGGTTACAACACCTTCTCAAACGATACGCGGGGATATTTTTGGTCAATATAATTTGGAATATTATTCCACTTTTCGAAAATACAGAATGTCCCGATGGAATTAGCACCACATTATTAACCATTCTTTGCTGCATACGTGAAAAATTTGAAAGAAGCAATTCGGAGCTTTACTGAGAGAAGAATTGATTAAAATTGAAAATGTTGCCGGCCTTCACACTACACAATAACAAATTCAAAAATAAAAACGATGGAGTCATTTTTTAAATTATCAAAATGTCCCAGGGGCGTCAGAGTACCCACAAGAATTAAAATATCGGTTTTAAGAACAAGGGGTCGTGACATCAGCAAGATCGATTGGGAAACATCAATTTTAAAATAAAATGGGCCCAACGCTGTTTGTTTTGGCTGAATCTTACACATCAACTGCCACGAAACGATTCAATGTAAAAAGTTTAAATTATCAAGGTCGTAGAAAAAGTACCGTATGAAACTCGATGCAATGGGTATTAATACACTCGTGTGAAGTTTACGATACTCGCTCGTATCGTAATATAACATTCGTGTATTAATACCCATCATTCCATCATCGTTTCATAATGTACTATTTTTAACCAGCGTAGCAAATAAAAGCTTCTATCGTTCGAGCTTCATGATCCTCGAATGGTCATAAGCAGACGAATAAAGCGCAAATACTGGGGAACAAGTGCAAACACCACTCATTTTCGCGCATAAAATCTACGACTTCACGCAAATTTGTCGTATTTGTCTCTTTTGAGGATGCTCAACATTATGTCCTCATCGCTGTCTAGTCAATACGCATGGAAATCGAAGTTTCAATATTGAATAATTTTTTTTATCGATTTCGGAATAGTAGTTTATGCAATTAGTTTATAATGTTAAGCTTTATTGCATGAGTACATGTTTTGAAAACGAGCGACGTTAGGAGCGAGTTTTCAAATTTGTACGAATGCAATAAAGCAACATGATAAACGAGTTGCATACGCTATTTTTTTTTGTATAACAGCATTATAAATTTACAAGAGAATCAAACTTAATTTCGCGAAACAACTTTTTTCTGACGTCTTGGGTGCTTGACATCCGAGACATGCTTGACATCCAACGCCCTCTGGAAATCAATTCAAGATGGCATTGTTGACATCCGTGCGAGAAAACGGTGGTCGGCTGTTCCGTCTTCTTCTACCTCCCCACGATTCTCTCGCTACTATTGGCTGAATTTGTGATGACATCATGTCGCATTTAATAATGGCGATGACATCATCTAGCGTGCGATAAAATACTGGATTATGCACGATTCGGGGTATCGAAAAGGGTCGTTTATAATGATGGTATACAAAAAAGACCTTTTTCCACCTTTCCTTTTTATATTGGTAATAAAAGTGGATTTCTTTTCAATATTTGTCAAAATTCCACCTGGCACATTTTCGCGTGAGTGGCACTCCCCACCTCCTCCACCGCCCTGCGTGCGCCCCTGGCGGAGAGGTCACGAGGCCACGCGGAGTTAAATTAACGGCGCCCGTGATGGATCGTCGCTTCAAGCCCCAGGAACGGCGGCGCTGATTCCAAAGTAATCAAAGTCGCGTTCGCCAACTGCGGAGGAGAGCTCTGCTCTCGCAAGGAACTCGGCGTTTCCGAAGCCCATTTCCTTCTCCCCTTCATTTAGAGCAAGTTAATTAAGAGCCAGGATCAAGAGCTCGTGTAACCGAACCAGTTGAGTAGCTCACAATCTTTCCAGATCCAGTTCATGGCTAAATTTGGTGGAACACGTTGCAATCGATGACATTAAAATTCTGGGCTTTGAAATTTTCTTAATTCCATCTAAATCATGACCATTTTACTACTAAAATGTAATAATGGAGATTTCCATATTTTAACATTCATTTCTTAGTAGCAAAAAGTGAAATTGAGGATACGAGCACGGAAATTGCTTAAATACCAGTTCAAAAATGTTCGTAAATTCACTAAAGAACTTATATCTAACTTATACGCTGATTGTGGCCACAGATATCTGCAATAGGTTTCTTGATAAAGCGAAGTCATTATGAAAGACTGGATATTCATATTGCAATCATCCACACAAACGATGCACGTTCAACAGTTGGTTAAGCTGAGTCTAATAAGAGTCAATAGTTAGAACACCTCACCGATTCTAATGTTGCCCTGAACACACTGCGGTCTTAAATTGAAATGGATGAATTTACTACCTTTGCTACAAACATGTTTTGACAAGACATAATGTCTTACATCGGTCCCGGAGACTGATTTATAATGTATATTTATCCCAACACTAAAAGCTTCGAAAGGGGTATTTCTTAAGTTCAAACAACAAAACAAGATCAATATATTTTTTTATTTTTTCAACATACGTTAAAATGATTCCAGTAGTTAAAACAAACTCAATGAAACAAAACTTATTTAGAACAAACGTTTTAAAAAGAAATCTAGATCTATGAAAATAGAAGCAATGCATTTTTAATTTACCAAGTATTTAAAAAAGGGTTTTGTTCTCTTGAATTTGTCTTCAGAAAGTACATTTTACTTTGACACGTGATCCCAAAATTTTCTACATCCCCTGCAAAGCGGTGTCAAATGCTCTAAACCCTTTCACTTTTTGCATTTGGGGCAGCTGTACCTGCTCTTTCTGTTTTGTTTGTTTGTACAGTAAAAATGTCGGCCAACTGTAAACGTTTTAGAAATTTCTGCTTTATTTGATGTATTGTAGATTTCTCGAATTCTCAATCCAGCCGATCTGTGAAGATTAACACATGTGAAACATAGTCTTATATGCCCTTCAACCAATTGATAGCCAAGATTTTCCAAAAATAATATTCTTTTAAATGTTTTATAGTTATTGTAACGTCTAAATATTACATAAGCATTGATGATGAACGCAATTCAAGTACTAGAGAAAATGAGCATTTGTCAGCATCGTTTAATACGAGCACAATTGTAAGCAGCACACAACTTGTGAAAGATGTGCACACCTCCCTTGGTATGGTTGTACTAGATTATTGTGTCCGGTTAGCCTGTTTTAGTGACAATAGTACCATCATAATGCATAGTGGAAAGAAGTAATACATTCTTCTTTTTCCTTGGAATGTTCAAAAACTAAAGTATTTTCTTTCCTGGAAAGCAAACATACTTGTTCATATCAATAGCTGAACATTCCTTTCTTCTGGAGTTTGGGACTTGCTCTTTCGTAGGGTACCAATAATACTCAACCAATGATTGTTGGGAACCATACTGATGAGGGCTGTACTAGAGACAAAAGTTATCAATGGTAACATTTCTTTTAGATCCCTATATTGGTCCCTATAATCTTGGAACAAAAGAAATATATGTACTTTATATAGATCTTGTGGGTCTTTTCCAGCATTATACATCCACATTGATGGTGTAAAACATCTTTCCATCTGCTTAAGAATATACTTTTACGCCATATCTGTTCAGTTTTAATGACACCTATATTCTAAACCTACACTAAAAGCCGTTATTTCATCTCCAGTAGCAAATTTCGAAAGAAAGAAATATTTAAATAAGTTTTCATTAAATTAAAACTAACAATACCTGCACCGTAGCAAACTCATCATACTTTTTTTTTTATCCTGGAGATTTTGTCACCTAATCAAATATTTTGTGTAAGAATTTAAATCTCTTTAGAGGCACAGTTTAAAAATTTATTGTGAGTACTTCTAACTCCGTGCCATTCTTTAAAAAATGTCTGCAAACATGCTGATGATATTACTTTTCATCATACCGTCAATAACAATTTGTCCGAGTAAAGCCTTTATTCCATCAATGTCGGTTGATGTGGCTGTTATATTTTGTTCAAAATAATGTTTCAATTCAATATGCATATTGGTATATTTAACTATGTCCTCTAGCATTCTATTTAGAAAAAACAAACTCCATATTCTCGTCGATTCCCGGAGAAGCTCATGTGAAATTTGTTCTAACAAAACGAGTCTGCCTGCTCCATCAACTAGTCCAAACCCTGTGAAGTGTCCTAAACCCTACCCCTCTCCTTATTCCTTGCTAATTCTGGCCGCTGGGTAGTGACGCAGGAACGCGTGGTGTAAGAGGCGCGTGCGCGGAGATGCTATCTGGCGGTCCTCTTGACAACTGACAGACGAGACGAGACGGGCCTGATTGATTGATTGATTTTTTCGTGTTTCCGGGCGCGTCAACTGCTTTGGTCATTAGTCCCGTTAGTGTAGCGCTTGCTTTTTCACGGGAGATGGCGGTGATCTTCCCCCGCTGGATGGCGAGATCCGACGCCGACCTACCGTCGGCTAGTGGGGTTTCCCCCTAACCAGGACTCTCCCACCAGCGGGGCCCCGCCCCAGCCGGGACAAGCTCTAAGCTCCCGACCGGTCTCTCGTATGTGGTAGTGTAGTGCATGTTAGTGTAAGTGTGTGTGTAAGGGGAGAGGACAGGACAAGGAAGAGGAAGGCCAGATCGCGCGCGGTCCGTGGCCCGTTTGTTAGGGTACTGCTCCGGCATTCGCCTGGTGTTGATCGGAGAAACCACGGAAAACTACCGATCAGAGCAGCCGACCGCTAGAATTCTCCTCCAGACAGCGACTGAAATCGACCTAGCTAGAGAGCTAGTGTCGAAAATTCTGCCGCCGTCAGGACTCGAACCTAGAACCTTCCGGTCAGAGA
Source organism: Teleogryllus oceanicus (assembly GCA_964035755.1). NCBI lineage: Eukaryota > Metazoa > Arthropoda > Insecta > Orthoptera > Gryllidae > Teleogryllus > Teleogryllus oceanicus. The sequence continues at coordinate 18,535,098 of CAXIVR010000007.1, read as the reverse complement.
CGCTGCAGTGACATCAGTTGATACACTGAGCTACCGCTCCCAGTACGAGACGGGACGAGACATACATAAAAACAGTGCACACTGGAATACAGAGTGCGCTGATAAATAACAGATATTAATGGATTGCTCAACGCTCGAGCAGGGGCGAAGAGACGCGTTGCGTGGATGATGAATAATTACGATGATTAAGGACTCAACAAATTTAAAAAATCGCTATATCAAATTACCTAATTAAACTAAATGACAGAACTAATTTCCTCAGTCATTTATTATGTTGACGACTTTAAGTAATTTCAATTATTTGTATTCAATGAAATCCATTAACACATTGTATATTATTCTACAACAAAGCCTAGAGAGAAAAAGTCAATTCGGAAAAATTGCAGTTCATTGTAGGCCAAGTTTACATTGATACTTCCGACTTAGGTGGCATCAGTGGATGTCACTAGTGTGTGTGTGTGTGTGTGTGTGTGGCTGGAAGGTCCTAAGGTTGTAGTCCCAACGGTGCCTGAATTTTCGACTCTGGCTACACAACTAGATCAAATTCAGCCGCCTCGAGGTAAATTCAGCCGTCAGGTAATTATAGTGATCGGCTGATCTGGCCAGTAGTTTTCCATTGTTTTTCAGATCAATTCCAAGTGAATGCCGGAACAGTACCCTAAACGTTCAAGGTCCACGCGTGATTTTTCCTTCCTCTTCCTTTTTCTAACCTCGCCCCTTACTTACAACCACCTACACTCCTCACATGAACTACATTAACACAAGTGCCGGGAGAACACTCAGGCAATTAGACGTCTCATGTTCAGCCAGCCCTAGAATATAGTCAGCTGACTCAAAATCAAAAATAAAAGTTCCAACAAAAATAATTGTACACGACTTATGGTCTCTCTCAAAAATTACTAATATTTATTATTATTATTATTATTATTATTATTATTATTATTATTATTATCATCATCATCATCATCATCGTCTCCTATATTATTTCAGTAGTAGACATACCTTTTGCGGCTCTCACACGCAAAAGGTATGCAAATACGCAAACGCAAAGGTATGCAAATACGTAATACAAGAGGCACGCAAATAATATTTTCATGGAGACGTGATGTATTGCATTTTGATTTTAAAATTATAAAGTATTTACTTAAAAAAAACACATCTAATTATTCATGCCAAATGCAACCCGCAACACTCTGCGTTGTTAAATAATTCCCAAACGAAGTGTTCTGGCGTCTTAAAAAGTAAAATTTTCAGGCCAAAAGTCTCCAAAAATAATTTCTCATACCGTAGTTTACAGGACGAGATCTTCTTGAACATTCTATTACATTTTTGCTGATTTGACGCTTCTCTACCCCACCTGTTCAGAACATGTATAATCTGCAATTGTATGAGAAATTAAACTAATTACTTGACATTCTACGTGATTGAATTACACGGATGTAGCTCTCTGCTCGGCAATAACTTTGAAAAGAAGAGTTTGTATTGACAAGAGTGTATTGTTTTGTTATAAGTTACTAAGAGACATACAGAACTAGTTGCGGAGGATAAGAGGGTCTTGAAGAAAAAGGTATATTGCAGGCTTAATATGGAAATGGAAAAATAGGGAAGAAGGTAGGGTTTACCATGCGAGAGTTCTCGCACGGGAACGCTTGTTGTTGTAGTTGTTGTTGTTGTTATTGTTATAATTATTATTTGTTATTATTATTATTTGTTATTATTATTATTGTTGTTGTTGTTGCTGTTGTAAAAAATACATAAGTTTGCGACTCTCAGATCGTAGAGTAATTAAAGTCAACTGATTAATTCCGAAAATGAAAGCAAAACAAAGACACATCTGACGATATATTCATATAATAGTGTAATATTTGTTGCTTTAAGGCAAGAATTAAGTGATGGGCAACTTTAACTTCAAATGTCCCAATAATACAACCCAAGAGCTCAAGTACGCAATGCGGTGCGATATTGAACGCCTAATAAGTTTTAAATTAGTGAGTAGAACTGTGGCGTCGCAGCAGGGGCGGCAGCGGAGGCCACGAGGGCGATGGCTGCGAGCGCTTTCGCAAATGATCGAACTACAAGAGCAGCTTTCGGGCGATTTGCTCGTACACCTACAGGATACCTGTAGACGTTTGTACAATGAAGCAATTAATGTGGGGAATTTGGTTGAAATTTTCTATCCGGACGTAAGGATTGGGACGTAATAATTGTGGCTTTTGCAAACGATACTCACAATGGTGAAATCTTTCGATCGGTCTTCACTAAGTTCACAAGGGATAGAAAAGCCCGCGACATAGGCATATTTATCTGCATCAGAAATAATTGGTCTTGTGTACAATCATGGATAGACGACGACTATGAAATACTTGCCATTGAAGTAAGAGTAAGAGAACCAAATTGTTGTTGTGAAATTGAAAAAGTCATGAACTGAGTTCCAAACGAAGATACTCGCGCGATAGGTGGCCGGCAGAACGGACCGGTGTCGTAAACATTAGACGAAGCGAAACATAATGGACGCAATCTTAACTTGCCTCAGGTAAAGTGGGCTGAGATTAGCGCAGTATAAGTGCAGGTGAATAAACTTGTTAAGGATAAGTGAACTTGTATAGCCTTGAACTTGTATAGGCAAGTAATGGAGGACCCCACGAGATGGCATGCAATCTAGATATTTTCCTTGTTCGCCCTGGAGAACACTTAATTTCTTGCAAAAATGTTTCGTGAATAAGAGACCACAGTAGTGTTTTGTGAGAATGGAATGGGGGTGGTAAATTCAATAACTTTCCGCGGAAAGGTTTACCGATTTTCGTCAATATATTACAGGTAAATCACATAACTTTGGCACCTCCTGTAATTTTTAAACGGTTGAAGTCATTGCAATGCAGTTTTCACAGAAGTGCATGAGAGAATGGGGCTAATTGATGTATGTATTCGTTTCCATTTTATCACATGTATTTTACGAGATATTGAGGACATTATATTTATTTTTGGAAAGGAACTATACATATACTTTAAGACTATTGTGATGAGCGTAAAAAGACGAATCCAATATTCTCATGTTAGATAAGCATTTTTTTGAGTAATTTTTATTTTATTGCAATTCGTATGTAACGTATATTCCATGTCTACCATGCAAGGTTAAGCAGCGCACTCCTTGCTATAATGCGATCTTGGGTCATTACAATAGCCATTAAAATCCATTCGCAAAAATCATATAACAAAAAAATTCTCATCTAACAAATGAGAATATGTATATCATTCGATTCATCTTTTCACACTTGTCATATTAGACAAAAAATATATAGATCCATTTGAAAAAACAGAGTTACCTCAATATCTTGTAACAGACAAGTGATAAAATAGAAATGAGTATGTGAATAACCTAGTCCCATTCCTTCATACACTTCTGTGAAAACTGCATTGCAAGAATTTGAACCGTTCAAAAATTGCAGGAAGAGCTACAGTTTCGTAACTCACGTGATATATATTGTCATGGTTTCTATATATACACACAACCCTTTACTCCTTTCTTTATAAATACAAATAAAATTACATTTATATCTTAATCCTTGCCTTCCTAATACGGGTTGTGATATACCATTCCAATGAATGTATTTATCGTGAGTTCGCAAAATCAATCCTAAAGAGGAAATCGAGAATAATATTACTATTACTTCACAAAGATGTATATATTTAATTATTTCCTATCATTTTGGTTCTTGCTAGCTAATAATAATAACTCCTTGGAATTCTGTCATAAAATCGTATAAGAATACCGGCTTGGTTTATTCCGTACACTTTTGACAATAATATTAAGCGAATTCTACCTCTGTTATGACATCAAAACACATGTGAATACATAACAAAAGAAAAAACAAACACATAAAATATCCTTTGAAAAATGATCTACAATCTAATGTTAACAATACATATTTTCTTCCGACATTCACACAATTAATTATTGCATTATTAATTATTAACATTTACTCGAGTGCACTCTACCAGTTTGAATAAATAAAAAATGGCCATGTCGTTTCTCTAAGGTCTTAAAAACTAACAATCTTGATGATAGAACTGAACAATCTCAATAAATTTTGATGATAGGAAAACAAAAATAAAATGTTTTTAAACTTCCCTTTTTGCTGAACGACGATTGGCTGCCATTACTGTCCACATCCCGACATTAAAAAACACAAATCATAACACCTTCAAAATGAACTTCATAAAATTTTGGAACTTCGAAACTAAACGTGATATTACGTACACGATAACTAGCAGGCGATGCATCCACTACGGCAACTCGAGGTCATCTAATAAGTAAACATCAGTACAACCACATCCACACGATGTGCTCGCCACGGAATCTCAGTCACCTCTCAAGTTTTTGATTCTACTATACCGCGTAGTTTAAAATAAAAGACGACTCTTCTCTGACAATACGACTGTTTCTTTTTCATCTTTTTTTATATTATATTCTCTTTAATAGCCTTTTAGCGTTCCGATAAATTTCTAAATATATCCCAATATATTTATAATGTTCGTAACCCCTTTTCCAATCACTTGTTTTCTTATTTGAATATATTATCAGTAATCGTTCGTCACGTTGTAAGAACATTCGACTGTCTCATTCACTATATAAAATTTTTTTTTGGAATTTATTTCATTATTATATGTTGTGTCTTCTTTGGACACAGTTCTTTAGAATATCAATAAATTTAAAAAAAAAAAAACAGCTTTCACTCATGCACCTTTACATGTTTTCGTTCTTATTGACATATAAAATTAATGTGTTTTTAGTGCTAATTCAATGTTTGTGTATTTACATTGAACGATTCTGAATAGACCGTCATATATTGTCACATACTGCCGGCCCGGCTATAGCTCAATCGGCTGTTAGATCACCAGTTCCTTTCACTCTAGACGGAAGAAGAGGGTTGCTAGGAGTAATGCTAAAAGGTTCGTCCGCGGAAAGGCTTACCGATTTTCGTCAATATATTACAGGTGAATCACATAACTTTGGCACCTCCTGTAATTTTTAAACGGTTGAAGATATTGAAATGCAGTTTTCACGGAAGTGCATGAGAAAATAGGGCTAACTGATATGTGTATTTATTTCTATTTTATCACTTGTATTTTACGAGATATTTGAGGTAACTTTGTTTTTTCAAATGGAACTATACATATTTTTTCAGTCTGTCATAAAGAGCGTAAAAAGACGAATCCAATGATATACATAATGTCATATGTTAAATACGGATTTTTTTGAGAAATTTTTATTCTTTTGCGACCAGTTCTTAACGGATATTTTGAATGTAACCGACCGCCACAGAAGGTCACGCAGCGCTCCACCAGCCAGCGCGCGCTCGGGGAAGGGAAGGGATCTTAGTATTTCAGGACACAAAACATATTCCAAATATTCTCAAAACTGTTGTAGTTTTTTCCCTGAACTCTGCTTTCATCCTTCCCCATTTTCAGTTTATTTTTAAGAAATGGAAGGGTTAAAAATATGGGTTTATTGTAAGTATGTATTGTAATAAAATTGTTTATTACTTCTACTCCAGTTAATGGGGTTTTATATTACAGGATATTAATGGGTGGTACTGTGTGTTGGCCCGCGCGTTCCCCAGACTTGACGCTACTAGATTTTTTTCTTTGGGGTTTTCTTAAAAACCACGTCTACCAAGAGGCTCCATCTACATCACAAGATATGCGTAGACGCATTGTAGCTGCATGTTCTGAAGTTAAAAAAGAAACATTGGTCGCAGTTAAGAAATATTTTCAAAAGCGCCTGCAGGTGTGTTTGTCTGTGAATGGTGGTCATATTGAACACATTCTAAAGTAATTTGAATAATAATGTATTTTTATTTAGTATTTTTGAATTCTATTTTTATTTTTGTCATTATCATTATCTTTCTGTATTTGTTTGTTTTCACAAGGTATTTTTATATTATCATTAACAATAAAACTCTTTGCTGAAAATATGCAATATTCTTTGTAAAGTCTTAATAATTTATTCTTACTGTGTTTAGTTTCCAAGATCCCATTAATATCCTGTGGTATGATATCCCTTTAAATTAAATTTAAATAAAAACTTATATCAATACATACTACATATGTCAAATCCATATTTTCAATCCTTAAGTAATAAAATATTTGAAAATGGGGAAGGATGAAAGCAGAGTTCAGGGAAAAAACTACAACAGTTTTGTGAATATTTGGAATATGTTTTGTGTCTTGAAATACTAAGATCCCTTCCCTTCCCCGAGCGCGCGCTGGCTGGTGGAGCGCTGCGTGACCTTCTGTGGCGGTCGGTTACATTCAAAATATCCCTTAAGAACTGGTCACAAAAGAATAAAAATTTCTCAAGAAAATCCTTATTTAACATATGACATTATGTATATCATTGGATTTGTCTTTTTACGCTTTTACGCGATAGACTGAAAAATATGTATAGTTCCATTTGAAAAAACAAAGTTACCTCAAATATCTCGTAAAATACAAGTGATAAAATAGAAACAAATACACGTATCAGTTAGCCCTATTTTCTCATGCACTTCCGTGAAAACTACATTTCAATATCTTCAACCGTTGAAAAGTTATAGGAGGTGCTAAAGTTACGTGACTCACCCCGTATATTGTGACATACCAATATGGGGACATGTTTTATTACAGAATATTTGTCGTAAATTGGCGAAATTGTTAGGGCAAATAATAGGCAATATGGCGCCTTAGTAACGACGTCGTGGTTGTTGTCAGGATAAACAAACATTCATCTGACCGTGAGGTGACGGCGTGAGTAGGAGGAAATATGAGATTTGGGGATTGGTTGAAGAAGCGTCGACTGATTATTAAAACGGAAGTTTGGGCATTTTGTCGAAATAAAAGAAAGGCGAGGCATTGTGGGTTTTAAAAGAGAGGATAAAATTCATTCGGTCACATGTCGAGACAGTGAGCAGTTCGCTCGCGAATAGATTAATTTGTGCATGTTAGGACTTGTAAAAATTTCGGAGGTCTACAATACGTGTTCAGACTTTGAAATATTTTCGTGTGGTAGAGCAATAATCGGACTTGAGGGACATATTAGGACTCTGAATATTTTCGTGGCAGAACCAGAAGTAAACTTGTGATACTTCTAAGATTTGGGGAACGTGTCGAGTTCTGAATATTTTGCTGTGATGAGCCACCCTCGGAGCTGACTGTCTTCAGCGTATTCCTAAGGTGACCCGTCACTTTGAGTACTGTGATTGATTAGGTGACTTACGGAATGTTGAGAGGAAGGGGGAGGGTGGCTTACTCAGAAGACGTTTTCAGCAACAATGCACCATTTATTAATAATTAAAGGAGAGACGGGGAACGGTGGATTGAAGGGAGATGCTTGGGAGTGAAGATTACTGATGACGGCCTCTTACCCCATCTCCCCGTGGACCAGGCGTTACGGCGGGGGCGGCAACAGCAGCGGCAGCACCCTGGGAGCGTGTCGTCACCATCCTGAGAGTCGTCTGGAGTCGGAATCGGCAGTCGGAGAAGCAAGCCCGTTCTTCCGTACGTCACTGCTCGTCACTGCCCGTCACTGCTCGTCACTCTGCTTGCCACTCTCCGTCAGTGCTCGTCACTCTCCGCCACTCTCTGCTACTGCCCGCCATTCTCCGTCAGTCTCCGCCACTCCTCCGTCACTGCCCTCTGGCTCTACCGGGCCCGTTTATATTGGGCCGACTTGCATTCGGCAGCGTTTTTTGGAGGGCGCTGCCGGAATGTTTTGCGACGCTGCGTGCCGCTTGCCTTGCGCGTTTTCCTGGCGCGGGGTGATGTGGTAATGGCGGTTCGCCACATGGCTCCCATGCCTTCCAGAAAAACGTAGCCATATGGCTGTGTTTTTCGATATCAGCGAGCTAAGCCGATTAACAGTGTCTCGACAGGGTGGGATTGGCAAAAGGGTAGTATATACACAAGAGACTATTTACATACATGATAACTATACAATTTTTGAGTGATTCACAGAATCACATAGTTGCTGAAAATGTTGCCTACTTAAAATTCAAAAAACTGTATTATTTACATTTCTTGTCTGTTTTACTGTTCTTTTTGGAGAGTCTAGCAGTCTAGTTTGTCACGATGATGACGATGTGGTGGTGGAAGAACTCACTTCCTAGGTTCAGGAACCCAGGATACGGCGTCGAGATGTCACAGGTGTCCTTTGGTGGCGGTTGTGGCCATCCGGTCGAGGCAGGAATAGATGATCTTGTCTGAAGCTGTGCTGCTGACCATGCCTATGGCCGTCTGTCCCGTGGAGAAGTGGGTTTCAGAGTTCCTGGAGGCCGTTGCTTCTTGTCTCGACAGGGAGGAAGTGGTGTTTCTTGTTGGTGGTTTCTTCGGGGGGACATGGAAGGGGGCCAATTGTTTGGGGGTGGTCTGTGCGTTTGGTGATAGGTTTTGGGGGGTTATTCCTTTGGGAAAATTTCCTGATTAGTTTGTAACAGGGATAAACAGATGCGGCACATGTTGCAGTTATGAGGAAGTGCAAAATTTGATTTTTTTAAAGGGGACTGGATAGTTGGTTTTTTCTAGTGATTTTGCGGTTTCATCGATTGATTGTAGTTTGCTTTTTAGGTCCTGTAGGGGAAATTGTGTCTCGTAGTCCTGTGTGTTTACGAATGTCGAAACGCGCGTTAGGTTGATATCACGGAGGGTGGTGTGACCGAGTAGGTTACGTATTGGTGGAATGTGGAAGCGTGTGGGTGGACCGTGAGTATTTAGTAGGGTGTTGGAATGGGGGTTTAGAATGAGGGTGCGACGGGATGCCCAACATGACATGGGGAAGAGTGTTCTATAGAACCGTCATCAAGAAGATCTTGTATAGTTTTGTTCATGGCAGGCCTTTGAGAATAAGGGACACGGTATGGTGCTTTGAATATGGGAGACGCGTTACCCTATCTAGTATTTTGTGTTTGATGAAGTGTGTACGTGCGAAAGGTCAAAGTAGTCATTGAAGTTTTTGAATTTTGATTTGAGTTTGCTTGTGAGTCAGAAGTTATGTGATTAATATTTGTTCCAGAGCCTATATTCATATTTCCTTCTTCTTTGCGATCGTTATCTATAGTCGTGTAGAAATTCCCGTGTTCTTTGCACTGATTGTTATTTTGAGCATTTAAGGATGCGCGATTTGATTCCTTTTTCTTATTCACACTTACAATATTCTTATTCCTATTATATTTATTCCTATTCTTATTTCTTTCTTATAATTATTGCAATTGCCCTCATAGTTAACATCATTGTTATCAAATAAATTCCTTTCTTTGTTATCAATTATTATTATCATTATTACTATCATTATTATCCGTATTCTGATTGTTCACGAGTTCATATAAGGTGTCGTGATTTCTCTCTAAGGAAGAATTAAATCTATCATTGGTTGTCGTCTTGTCTCTGCAAGGATAACCTAACGAACTTTAAGACGAACTGGGTTGTGCCGGTATACATTGTGCCAGAATTGTGTTGCGGGGTACGGTGATGGACGCGGAAGTGACATTAATTAAACGCGTAGGTATGTTCGTTTTATTAATGATTTTCACTAGTAGTCGCGCGGATAAAATGCCGTAGACATACGTGTTTTGAGGCTCGAGAACCACTAAAGTTGAGGGCATGTAATCTATATTTGCCCTGCAAATGAATTCACTACGGGGTGGGATAACCGTTGTTTCTGAAAGGCGCACGGGAGGGTACGATTTTTCTGAGTCACTGGATGTGGGCTGGAGGTGTGCCGACGCGTCATCCCGAAAGCTGTTTGGAGGCAGCGTATTCTCGAGGACGAGCGGCTGTGTGGGCATGGAATTGCTGACGCCAGTAGACGCCTGCGAGGAGCGGTGCGGCGGCGCTGAGTCGGTGCTCTGCTTAGCGGTGCGGGGGGAGGGCTGTTCTGGCCTTGGCGAGTTGAACGTACTTGGAGGGGGAGGTGGTGGTGGGGAAATGTTTGCGTAGCGGTTGAATGAATGTGTTTTTGTTGTGATGTGGGATTGAGGGTAGTCAGCAGATTTTAAAAGAGTTTTCTTTTCGGATGGTTCCTTAACATTTGTTGGCGTGTGCACTGGAGGCAGCTTTGGGAGTAGCGTATTGTCTCTTAGTGGTACCGTCACAGTTCCTATTTGTAAACAAGCTGTGTTAAAGTCAAGAATTGCTTGTTTTGAAAGTAAGAAATCAATGCCAAGTATACCGTGTGTTTGAATATGGGGAGGTCGTTTGGATATAATGAAATCGTGCGAGAGAGAAAAGGAGGGAGTAGATGGGAAGATAATTTTTGTAGTTATGGATCCAATGATTGAAAGGGGGTGACCGGTGACAGATTGTAAATTGCGATGGGGTGCATCATCAAATTTAGTGTTGTCGGGAATGAATTCTTCAAATAAGATAGATGCTTGATCACCATTGTCTACGAGAAGTAAAAGGTTCTTGCCGAAAATTTCTGTACAAATGCATGGAAAAGGAGTTAACGTTTTGTTCTGAAACAGTGTGCATTGTGGCCCTGTGGATTGCTGTCGATTAAAATCGTAGGGAGTAAAAAGAACCCAACTATTCAGAGAAATTTTGAAAATCAGTCACAGTACTCGTGAAAAATATTCACGCAATCGTTTTTAGCGGTGTAAGCGTGGATTCGTTGCGCCAGGGGTGAATCTGACGCTAACCGCTGCCACCAGATGTGATGAACCACCCTCGGAGCTGACTGTCTTCAGCGTATTCCTAAGGTGACCCGTCACTTTGAGTACTGTGATTGATTAGGTGACTTACGGAATGTTGAGAGGAAGGGGGAGGGTGGCTTACTCAGAAGACGTTTTCAGCAACAATGCACCATTTATTAATAATTAAAGGAGAGACGGGGAACGGTGGATTGAAGGGAGATGCTTGGGAGTCAAGATTGCTGATGACGGCCTCTTACCCCATCTCCCCGTGGACCAGGCGTTACGGCGGGGGCGGCAACAGCAGCGGCAGCACCCTGGGAGCGTGTCGTCACCATCCTGAGAGTCGTCTGGAGTCGGAATCGGCAGTCGGAGAAGCAAGCCCGTTCTTCCGTACGTCACTGCTCGTCACTGCCCGTCACTGCTCGTCACTCTGCTTGCCACTCTCCGTCAGTGCTCGTCACTCTCCGCCACTCTCTGCTACGCCGCCATTCTCCGTCAGTCTCCGCCACCTCCGTCACTGCCCTCTGGCTCTACCGGGCCCGTTTATATTGGGCCGACTTGCATTCGGCAGCGTTTTTTGGAGGCCGCTGCCGGAATGTTTTGCGACGCTGCGTGCCGCTTGCCTTGCGCGTTTTCCTGGCGCAGGGTGTTGTGGTAAGGGCGGTTCGCCACATTGCTATGCATCAAAATAACACTTGGAATTTTTTCGCGAGTGAACTCTAATCATTCTTGAACCTTAATCATTCTTGAAAATGTACGCGGTTCACAAACGATACCGGACTTTGCATATTTTCTTTCTAGAAACGGAAGATAGAACTGAGAGATTTGTTTTGCTGTGTAATCATAAAAGCACTGGATACGGTGAGAACGGGCATCAGACAATATAGTGGAACTGGAACAAATATTTGAGTGGTGCGAAGCGGTGAATCGGCGGTGTTCGTTTTTAAAGAAGAGAAGTGTATTCGTGGTAATTGGACTTCGGGATTTCGAAGCCTCAAAAAAGAAGGGAAGGCGTTTCTTCGAGGTAGCATCAATCAAGAGCACGCGAAGACCAGAATCGCCGTATAAGGTTCGAACCAAGTCATGACTAAGAAAGTTTCTCAATGTAAATTTTTTACATTTTAATTTGCTGCATTTGATAGGAAATAAACATTAAGTTTCTCTTGAAAGAAAGATAAATGATTTTCATTGGCCAATTCAAGCTAGTAAGTAGCTAGATCAAATAGTCTCTGTTTTCAGATTCCTCGCCATTCTGTATAGATGGCAGATCGGGTAATCGGCTATTAATAGATAATAGCTATTATTTCTGACGTGACCCATAGAGCCAGCTAGCGGGATCGTATAATATTCAGTTTTATCAGAGTAATAATAGTTAATATATATATTAGAATAGAATTACCCAAATTACTAAAAATGTTTGCTAACAGACTGTGCATGAGCTCAGCGATGCTTCTTTCTCTTCCCTAACCCTCAATTCTAAGTACAAAAATTAATACAATAAAATTTTATAAATTAAGATTACAGCAAATAAAAAAAATTGAAGATGAACATTTAGGAAAAGACCAATGCGCGGCCAATGCTTCCTGAGAATTATTCCAATTTTAAACAAACAAGAGTCTTTCTTATTAATATTGCCTGAGGGGCGTTGCTGAAGCCCGTGGCTCGGCGCTTCATTGATATCACCATTTAGTTGCAGACGGACGCGCTACCAGCTGTGAAAATTCACTAGTTTCGCTCGTTGATTCTTCTCGTCGGGAGGGTGGGGTCAGGGCAGCACCCTCTCCACACAGGCCTCGGCGCTACGTCATTTACGGACGTCACAACGAGTAGGTATATTGAAAATTTTCTAGGGGGCTTCGGGTATTCTTGCAAAACTGATTCTCCCTCTCAGTATCGTGGTGTTCGTTATTTTTGTTGCGCTTAGGTTCGCGAAGCCGTGTTTTTGTGTGAAACTGAGAGTTTCGAAAATTGTTTTTTCGTGTTGTGTTCCAAATTGTAAGGGAAATTATCCAACAGGACCGAATGTGCAAGTGTTTTCGCTCCCGTGTGAAATTGAGAATGCAGAATTGAGAAGGAAATGGCTCAGCGCTGTGCCACGTGATTTCACACCTTCCAAATATACAAAGGTAAGCATCTTTTAGTGTTATTAAACACATTATAGAATTATTATGTACATCCAAATATTTCTTTTGTCGTTATATTTATGATAGATGCACGTTTTATCCACATTTTTCTCAACTACTAAAAGTGAGGTTAAGTGTATGGTTTGTTACAGGAATTAGTGTTGCGAAGTGAGAAACCGATTCGTGTATTTTAGAAATGACTACAATTGTAGTCTATAAATATGAATTTATAAACTTTCTTAATACTTACATGATACATTTTTTTGTGCATTTAATATTTCCTCAAATGAAAATAGTTCTGTCGTGCGAGTAGCTCTGTAGTAAAAAACTGAAATATTTCTACTCTCGCGACTTATAAATTTAGAATGTTAGTTTCATAGGTAGTGAAATGTTGTAGGTGGCTAATGTAAGATGTCCATATTAATATGGACATATTAATATGGACAAGTGAATAAAGAGAGATCTTCATACACTATAGTATCTTCTTAACAAACATCTTTATTGTTCATAGCATATGTGAAGCATATTAAGAAACTAACAGAAGTAATCCTGATCCAAGAATTTATGTATAGATATACTGACCCTACTCTCTGCTTGTTTTATTTACAGGTGTGTGAACTGCACTTCACAGAAGGGGCTATAATAAAGGTCGCTGAATGCTACGACGAGAAGACAGGCAAGAAATTGTCTGTGCCTCTTACTAGGCCACGTTAATGCAGTCATCTGTTGAATATGAATACTAAGTAGAATGTTATAGTTTTAGACGTCAATGTTTCCTGCAATAAATTTCTATTTAAAAAATAGTGTTTATGTGTATGTATCTAGTACAGTGTGTATATATAATAAAATATGTTAATTGCCTCAAAATGTAATGAAATTAACCACATGTTGTGTGGTATGTAATATTTTTATTAAAACTTTTGATAAAAATGCCCTTTTTTCCTTTTTAAATTTCCTGTTCCTGCTTGATATCTGAATTCTTCCCACTATTAAGTTGTATCAAACAAACTTAACAAATAATCTACTTAAATTTTAATACTAGCCTTGCTACTAATCTTAAATAAATAAAATCAAGATGCTTTATAGTACTTTGAATTTAGAGAAAGAAAATTAAATATTTTCACCGCATTTACATTTTTCAAACTTTATTAGCAAAGTTTTTGAATGTATTTTGTTCTCAACAGACTATAGGATTCAAATAATGAATTAAATATGTTACGTATACATGTATTTATAAAAAGGACATTAAAAATGTGAGCTTTAATATTGTTGCCTTATTTTATTCAATATAACAATCGTGGTTGTACAAAGGAGCAGGACGAAAGAAAATATTTGATTTCATACAAAAGATCTTATAAATATTGTTAACTAATACTTTAATGAGTTCATAAATTTTTTAATTTTTTTAGTGTTTCTTTACTTTGTGAGAATATTTTAGTTTGAAATTTTTTTTTGGTTAAAATTTTGTTTTGCATGTTTATTAACTTGTAATTTTAATTTTCTTCCAGTTTGTCCTAAATAGGTCTAAGGACAATCTGCATGAATTCAAAGCCACAAACGACATTTTCTAGTTCCGTTCTTCCAATTTTATCTTTTGTGTTAATTAAATGGTTTTTGTTGGAAGGTATATTGTATATTTAATTTTATATTATTGACAAAACAATATTTACTCATATTTGTAATGCCAGAAATGTATAATAATAATAATAATAATAATAATAATAATAATAATAATTACAGTAGGGAAGATATTTTTCACATTTTATTTACAGTAATGCTTTGTTCAATAAATTTTCTGTATATCAAATTAAAAAACAATCTCATGAAAAAAAGTTGACTAGTGAACCTTCTATTGGTGTGCAATCAACTTCATATATTTTATTATTAAATTTAAATCTTATATAATTTAAACTATGTCTAGACGACAGCTCAGATTCCAGTTGTGAGACGTGCCGCGTGATATTAATCGGTTAATAATATTCCCAATTTAATCGAAATTACGCCACGTAATTTAGACAAACGTGCAATACAAGTGCGACCGGGTAGTGAGAATAATTACATCGGCGCACAGCAGAATGTTCGAAGATAAACGAAACAAACTCTACTAAAAATCAAATTAAGAACAAACTCAAAACTTTGTGGACAATAGTCCCAAACAAGATACTCGAGCACTCCCCCGTCTCTCTGATCGACTAATTTCATGGCCAACAGCACCGGATCGCATCTGATGCCTGAGAGCGTCTCCTTGACCGGATATATATATATATATATATATATATATATATATATATATATATATATATTAGGCTGTGCTTATGCTTATCTGTATATAGGTTTCCAAATGTCATATAGTGTTCTTTAAAGTCTAGTAACATATAAACCCGTTTGAACCCAGATGTTAAATGCAGGCTAAAAGTGAATAAGAGAAATCAGTCACAGCAGTGCGGTACTGTTGTCGGTCGTTAATAGTGATGGCGCTCGGCGCAATTTTAGGGGACTGCTGTGAAATAGGAACATTGTGCGAAGCAAAGTTCTTATTCAAATTAAAAGTATTTTGGTTAAAAATTTACGGAGCTATGGCCATTTGAAAAGTGTATTTCTATAGCTTTAGCGTAAAATTGGCCTTATTTGGGCTAATGTGGCGCACAGTCAAGTCAAATAAGTAATGTTTGATGATGATAAAATTGTTGCGGGGTGACGTGGACACCCCCTTAGCCAAAAATGTGTTGATAAAAATAACATTAAATAATATTTATTATTTTCAAAAAAAAACGAAAAAGCAAAAAATGGGGTGTTTGTGACACCCCAAAACTAATTTTAAAAACTGTTTTATTGGTACCGATGTTGTTCATGCATCAGAAACCAACTTTTTTTCACTTAGCCATTGACTTCTATTTTTTCGATACAGCGTTATATATCGAAAATAAGTCTGTCAATGATATAAGAATAACCCTCAAGTGGAAAAAGTTTTGGAGTCTTGCTTTCATATTACTAAACAAAAGATAGAGATGTATTTAAAGAAAAAAATCCGGGCTCATGCACACTACTGTAGTGTCCGCCAGCGCGGGAGGGGATAGTGGAGCTGCCACCCCTCCCCTACGGATGGGGCGAACATTTAAGGATCCATGGAGTGCCGAGATCCTCTCTAGTGTTCTCATTCTGCATTAGCGATCTCTGTAGTAGGAAGTTGTAAGTTAACGTGCTAGGACTTTCGATACTCTTTGGAACTCTGGGATTGATTTTTGTACGACTATTAATTCAGTTTCTCCCGGCTATTGTCTCCTCTGACGAAGTTGAAAGTCATAATTCTTTGATTTCTGTGGATGAAATAAAATTGTGTTTTCAAACAACGCTCAGTGTGTTTCAAACAACACCCAGTACCCAATGTTTCATTTAGTGTACAACAACTACCTACTTTTATCTATGGATGCCAGACTGGGTCATTAACGTCTGCACAAAAATGAAATTAACAAGATGTCAAAGAAAAATTGAAAGAAAATAAAGAACAGTACATTAAAAGATTATATATAAGCGAAGTCATAAGACACAAAACAAAGATACAAGACGCAGTACAACAAGCTGGAAAACTAAATTGGAAGTAAAGACGGCTGTCCCATGTTAGTAGAATTACTGCATGTCAAGCCCAAATGAAGCCTCGGAGCTAAATTCATATTGAAATATTGAAGGCGTTGTCATTGTCAACAATAATACTATTGTTGACAATGACAACGCCTTCAATCATTTCAATTATGTAAATGTCAACTACAACTCACCACTGAATCAATAAATTCATATTGCCTGTTTCGTCACCCAAGTAATACCGACTTTCTCCGCTAGATGGTGAAAGGAGCGTAACGAAATTTGCGTGGTCAGGCGGAAGAGCAGACTTCATGGCCTGAGTGTCGCCTCGTAAAATAAGGCATTCATTTATTCAATAACTTTGTGGTACCCACATTCAGGTTGGAAGCGACAAGCGAGACAAAAGAAAAGCTAGCAGAACAGCTTTAGATAGCAGGACCCCAGAACAGCAGAACCGGCTCTAGTGTTGAGGAAATATGAAATAACTGCAAGTCAGTTGTGTTAGAGTGTTGTGATCGTTTTGTTACGCATACAATATTAAAAATTAATCCCGACCCTGAATATTAAAAGGAACATGTTATATAGTTCAATAGGAGGAAGTTAGGAACAAATTATCACTAAAATATTCGCGTTTTGGAAAAAGAATTAGTAGAGGCGAAGAAGCTCACACAAGAAAGAAAAATTCTAAATTTGGTTTTACATTAAGACAAGAGCTATGGTCAATTTTTCAAGTATGTGAAAAGACATAGGGGAAACAAATGTTACAACTGCATTTAAAACAAGAGACGAAAGATCCATTTGCAATGCTATGGCGAAAACAATCGCACCTAATTTTTGTATTACGCGTCCGTATTTATGCTTCCGAGACATGGTCGTTAACATTTGCTCACGTAATGGAGATACGGATATCCTGTTCAAAAACAATGTCATGTTATTACGGACGCAAATTACAGTACTGGCTAAACAGAAATCCGTGAGACCTGATGGAATTCGCGAGTAAATTTTGCGATTGGGAGGGGTAGCCATGATTCTGTTCTTGCGAGAATTCTCGAAGTTACTATTAATAATAGTAAAGTCCCTACTGACTAGAAAAACGCTATAGTGGTTCATATTTACAAAAGGGGATATTGGTCATCAATGTCCAGTTACAGAACAATTAGCTTCACATCGATTGGTTGTATGCAAACTGTTAGAACATCAAATTGCCGATTACTTTCAACATACACGGAATTAGAATATGGTCCTAGTTGAATTTCAATACGGCTTTTCACCAGGCTATCCTTGTACAAGTGAGCTAACTACCGTTTGTCGTGACATTGCCGATTTACTCGACAAAGGAGAAAGAATTGATGCCATCGTTTGAGACACTTCTAAAAATTTCGGTCTAGTTCAAGACAGACTTCTAAAAAAGAATCAAATCGGAAGTAGATCCGCTGGTAGTATTCTGGATTAGAGAATTTCTCCGCGGTCGGACACAGCGAGTTCGAATTGATCACTTTCTGTCTGATCTATGTAACAGAGGATTATGACAGGACGTATGTGAAAGAGGATTTTACATAATATAAACAAAAAACATGAGATTAAATATCGGTATCTGGATTGTGATATGCTGTACCAACTATATTTCCATCTACTTTCAATGATGTTTAAGAGGGGAAAATATTTTTTTTTAAACATGAATTAAAAATTAAATTTAATGTAAGCATAGGGGTATTCACGCTTTCACAATATTGTTATTTTTCTGATGTGGTTGAATTTAAAGACATAACATAAGTCATTTAAGAGAAATAATTGTTTACTTTGTTTATTCGATCTCATTTCTTTGAAGGTGGGTGCGCTTCACTTTGATAAAAAGGAAATTCGCTGCAAGTAAATCGATCTGTTTAATAATAAATTTAACTTGCTGGTATGTAACATCTAGATCTTTTACTAACCTGCTCAAAATAACATTTACAGTACTAAATGTACCACGAGAATAGTCCTTCACGTTTTTTTGCAAATGCTTCAACTTAGCCAGGATACAAATTAATTTGTTGAAATTACTAATCACTCTAGAGAAAGTACTATTTCCCATCGTTTTCAATGCAATGTCATGACTAAACATACTGAGTTGAAACTTTCACCGAATCACTGCTGGTAAAGAAAATACTGGCACAGGTAATACAGAATGCACTCCTAATGACACAAGCTTCACATTTCACTGTACACAGTCGTGAATTCTTTGCCAAGATGGTTTCTCTCTTCTTTTTGGCGAAGAATATGAAAAGACGAACGCTCTTTCCGTTATGGTTTGATTCAGTTTCTAAGCTCTCCGAAAACGCCCTTCTAAAAATTTTCTTGAGCTTTCTGCCTTTTCTTTTGGATTCACACGCAGAACACTCAAGCAATTGTGTGGAGATGGTTTCTTCCTTGAATTTCATCGAATACACTGTAGCTCCTTTCGTGACTTTTCATCATAGCATAACGACTTGCAGCGAATTTCCCTTTTATCAAAGTGAAGAACACCCACCTTCAAAGAAATGAGATCGAATAAACAGAAAAACAATTATTTGTCTTAAATGACTTATGTCATGTCTTTAAATTCAACCCCATCAGAAAAATAAACAAGATTGTGAAAGAAATATACGCCTATGCTTTCATCAAATATCATTTTTAATTCAGGTTTTCAAAAGCAATATTTTCCCCTCTTGAACAGCCCTCTCCATGAACGTATATTGACTTAAATTAGTAGAGTTTGAAATTTGAGAGGTGAGCAATAAAAACGGTCAAAAAGATTTTGAATAAGAATAAAATTAGCCTTTAGTTATTAGTAGATATGACATGGTTCCATACCAAATGCATGAGTACTGTAAGTTATATCACAAACTTTTCACACAAACAAGAATGTCAATACTTACTTCCGATTGGGTGCTACTACGGCTGCACTATACACACAAAAAACAATCTTAATCGGTATTAAGCAACTATTAATACTTCTAATTGTTGTTCTGATACTATTGAGATTTATTTGCATAATGTTGAATGAATGATTATGCCAATAAACCTCATCAGTTGGCGCAAACCACGGTGTACACAGAAAGCACTCATATGAGTTGGAGAAATCTAAACCTTCTAAGCGTGACGTCACAAACAAAGATTGCCAACAGCGCCGAATAATATATTACCCGCGCAATTTTTCTTGAACGATGACCTTACTTCCCCCTCCCTAGAGCAATAAACAGTTGAAGACCAAAGATCGCAACGAGTACTGATGACAACATTCCAAACACAGCTTCATTAGCACGTAAGAAAATATATTTACTGTTGAAACCGATAACTCCTGGTCGTATTTTTCTAAGCAATATCTAAAGAAATGGCCAAAGGAGAACTAGATCTATCGCAGGAAATGCCTCAAACTTCTGGGAAAATTAGAACTCAATTTATTGAGAAAGTTGCGAAGGTATGACTGATATTCCAGAGATTGGCATTGCTTCATTAAATCTAGAGACCGATGTCATAACTAGTACTCCCACTCTATTCGCATTTCTCTAAGCCATCGTTCAAGAAGAGTTGCGCAATTTATAGTTGGTATTGGATAATATCAATAAGAGGCGGAGCAGTAAAAATGTAATGGAATGTCCAAAAGTATCTTATATTATAAATTACGGTGTGAGAAACGTTTCGGCCTTGGGCCTCAAAATTTTAAGTTTTAGGGCCCTAGAACGCATTTTTACGAGTTATTTACCTATATAGATTTTGACAATGCAGCGTGTTGCAGCTGCATTTGAAATGAATATTTAGATGTGTTTTTTTTTCAACAAATACTTCACATTTTTAAAGTCAAAATGCAATTGTCACATTCATGAAATTCTCTTTCCTTAGAGACCTCATTTATAAAGATTCGTTACCTGTGAGAGCCGCCAAAGGTATGGTTGATTGATTGCTTTTTCGTGTTTCCGGGCGCGTCAACTGCTTTGATCATTAGTCCCGTTAGTGCAGTGAATGTTTTTTCTCGGGAGATGGCGGTGATCTTCCCCCGCTAGATGGTGAGATCCGGCGCCGACCTACCGTCGGCTAGTGTGGTTTCCCCCTAACCAGGACACTCCCACCAGCGGGGCACCGCCCCAGCCGGGACAAGCTTTACGTTCCCGACCGATCTCCTGGAATATGTGGTAGTGTAGTGCATGTTAGTGTGTGTGTGTGTGTGTGTGTGTGTGTGTGTGTGTGTGCAAGGGGAGAGGATAGGACAAGGAAGAGGAAGGACAGATCGCGCGCGGTCCGTGGCCCGTTTGTTAGGGTACTGCTCCGGCATACGCCTGGTGTTGATCGGAGAAACCACGGAAAACTACCGATCAGAGCAGCCTGCCGCTAGAATTCTCTTCCAGACAGCGACTGAATTCGACCTTGCTGAAAAGCTAGTGTCGAAAATCCTGTCGCCGTTAGGACTCGAACCTAGGACCTCCCGGTCAGGAGCGCGGCAGTGTCATCAGTTGATGCACTGAGCTACCGCTCCCGAACCAAAGCTATGTATACTACTGTAATAATATAGGAGACGATATGTAAAAATCTATTTTACCTAACACAAATAGCCGAAAAGGCTAAAAAATGAAACCTTTTTACCACAGGGTACTGCTCAGCCGGGCCAAGCTGACGACTGGTCTCCCAACATCAATGGGAGTGTGGTGTATGTAAATGTACGTGCGAGTGTAAGTAAGGGGGTGAGGATAGGATAAGGAAGAGAAAGATTGTGCGCGGTCCGTGTCACGTTTGTTAGGGTGCTGCTCCCGCATTCACCCGGTGATGATCCGATAAAACACGGAAAAATACTTATCAGATCAACCGCCCACTGGAATTCTCTTCCAGACTGCGGCTGAATTCTACCCAGCACTCCAGAAGAAGTTTGTTTGGTTGTGGACAAGTTCTACAGATATGAAAAATGTATGTCGATGAATACTTACCTGGGGCTTATCAAATTACAGCATAGCTTGTTTATTCATTATCAATTTATTTTGCTTAAATGAATTTCTTAAAAAATGCTATAAGTATAGCTAGGACGTTCTTGAAATATTGGTTCAAAACGTCATTTTTAATCTGAGATCAATCTTCAACATGCCGTGTTTCCGAGACTTGAGAACCAAAGTTATCACGCAAACACTTCTTGTGATTTGCAATCATACATTTTATCTTAAAATACAGTTGCATGTTTTTGTAATAATGCTTTTGTCTTATAAAAATGTTAAATTACGCATTCTATAATTTTTGGTCTTCCTTTGAAATGAACAAGTTCTTCAGTTTTATATTTTCTCGCGCATTTCGTAACATTTATTAAGTTTTACAATTATACTATTTTTTAGAATAAGTTGAAAAGTTTGCAAACCTTAACATTGTTTTGTTTTAGCATTTCTGACAAGTATAAATAAGAAAACAAAATGAAGGATATGTCTCGTTTACTGCTATAAAGAGTTATCCATGAAAGTGTTGTTTCTTGGAAATTACAACAAAAATTTCTAGAGAATTGTAATAAATATCTTGCTGCCTCTATTGGACTAATTGGAATAATTTGGGAAAAGATCATTTCGGATAGATGAAAGTTTGCACACTAAAAACGATAAAAAATTGAAATGATTATTTCTTATATGTATTAACAAAAATTCTCAAGACTTCGATTTCACCAACCAATAGAATTTGCAAACCTCGAGTGTCGGTGAACGAACTTCGGAGTTTCGAAAGGTTGCAGTTGTTGCATATATCGGTTATTTAATGTGACAAACTTGTATGATAGTAACATTATCA
Source organism: Teleogryllus oceanicus (assembly GCA_964035755.1). Lineage (NCBI taxonomy): Eukaryota > Metazoa > Arthropoda > Insecta > Orthoptera > Gryllidae > Teleogryllus > Teleogryllus oceanicus. Next base: position 18,512,960 of record CAXIVR010000007.1, on the reverse strand, counting down.
ATTCCAAGATTAAGAAGTATCTTCTTATGTGTCATCCCTGAAGGCTAATTACAATATAACGTTGGTGACAAATAGGTCTCCGATCGCTGGAATAGGTTTTTGAACTTATGCGAACTGACAATCCTAGACCCATGTCGCCCTTGCGGTACTTAGAATGGCAGGGCAGTGACTCAAGTGGTCGCATATTTTAAGAGATAAACCGGTTCGCCGGCAAGATTATCAGCTCTAATGGGAAGATTTATCTCTCGGGATGACATGCGTTAAAGTAAATTCAAATCAATTGCAAGGCTAAGTATATCTGCCAAACAAGCCTCCGACAACTGAAATTGACTTTTGTATCTATCTCTTATCGCTGTGAAGCACGTAAATAATTGGCAGAACTACACGCGTGTCGTACATGTTGTACTTAGGCTTTGACTCGAGCGTAGGCTGATTCCAAGTCCAGCAGGGCAGCAGACGAGAACAATTACAGTCGGTGGACTGTTCTGTCGCCAACGTCATCGCTCGGACGACAGTTGTGTTCTTCCTAAGAGGTGCGTTCTAGTTGGGTTTTTACCGTTTCGCCTGGTTAAGGAACTTAAGCCTTGAAGCATCATGAGTTGCAATACGGGAGGCCCTTGCTGTACCCATCGTCTCCTTTCCACAGTCGTCGCCTTGCACAGCCCCTGGCCCCTTACGCTGCCCTCTTCTCTACGATCACCCTTGCTACCACCCTCAAAATTACTTCCCAATTCAGAATTGTAGAGGAAACACACTGGAAAACGGGAAGGTGTCTTTAAATTTATTGCTTATTTATGAAAATAGATTTTATTACATGGGAGTTTTTTTGTTTTAAAATACAATTCACTTTTCCCCATAGCACGTCATACGCAGTTTTAACTGTTTTTTTGACGTAAAAAAAATAAAAAAAATAAAAAAACTGCACAATCTAACACTGCGGACACATGATGCGATGAGACTTCGCTTTCATTGTATTTTCAGAAATTATTACTTAGGACTCAGATTGTTCTTGATGTCGACTTATCAACAAATGTTTTTTTTTAATATTAATATTTATGTATCATACACAAACATGAAGTTACACGTGGGTTTTTTAAGAACTTCCAGCTGTCAAACAATACCTTTTTCGTGGAGATAGATTTAGTAGTTTATCCAGGAAAAGGATGTTCACATAAGTTTAAAAATAATATGTGCATTAGCTGGCCTACAAATCAATGCAAACGTAGCACAGGTTATGCCTGTTAGATTACGCATATCTACACACGTATACATGGTATCGTTACACAAGTCATTTAGCGATCATAATATACGATAGGAACATAACTTTCCCATTTTCTTGATTTTTCACTCCCCGAATAGTTGAGTTGTAATTGTGTTTAAGAATACCATACAAAAGTAAAACTTATTTATATGGAAATTTTCAATGAAAAATTCGATGAATTGAAAGTCAAACAATTCGACCTATTTCCAATTACGTTATTTTTTAAATCACATTTAAATGTATCGTAATTTATCATTGTGTATAGGAACAATGACAATGTGATTTTCGAAGTTTTGAATCCGTAATATCCCGTGAAAAGAGCGTTAAGACACATAGTTGTAAATGACAATTCCCACATTTGCCTACAATATGACGGAGAGCGCAATATTCAATTTGTTACGCTAGTGCTCGCCTCTCATCATAGTGGGCCTTGGAAAAGAACGTCCAATTAGTGATGCTGCTTTGAAGTTTAATAAGAAGTGAAGTTTTCATCCATATTACAGTATTATTAATAATAAATTTGCAAAAATCTACGTACAATATTACCTTGGAACTTATTAAATTTGAAAAACTTCAAGTGAATACCGAGAAATCCAGAACTGTTAGAGAATGAAAGCACATCTGTATTAAATTTTTCACGATTACGTTCTTAAGCGTGCAAATATCAATTTTCAAATGAATGTGACTAACAACTTATTATTTTACTTAACTAACATCTTATTCACATAAAAATACAAAACTGTCGATTTTTAATGTTTATAAAGATTCGCCTACAACACGATTAATATACCAATTGAAGAAGTAGAGAAGAACCAATTAGGTTCGGTTTATTGAGTTTTAATCTCTTTAAAAACTAGGGGAGAAAAACATGGAAGTGTTAAGCAACTCCGGGGAAGAATCAAAAGAAGTTGTGGAAGATTTCGCGACAGAATTTTCGAAACTAATTGAGAATGATCTTATAATAGGATTAGCGTATAATGCTGAAAAACAGCTTACAGGTGATCTGTTATGTGTATTTTTGGGAATATTATCAAAACAAGTTACAAAATATAGCTATAATAAATTTTAACTATTCACATCATCTGCTCCAGTCATTATTTTTTTACAGCGACTAAAATTTTGCAATTGCATTATTACCAGTTTATATCCGGTGGTAACATACAAGGCCATTGGAGGTGGGGAATTTTTGAACGAGAATATAATATTATCATCAACTACGTTTCATTGATACGTTTCATGTCAGATACTGTAAAAACGTCTTTGAACAAAACTATGTATGGCATTTAGAAATTTGTGGGAATTCTGATTGGATGTTGTTGACGTTCTTATAAGAAGAAATAAAAGAAGTCATCTTCGTCAACATATCAGCTTTATTAAGATAGCCGGCTTTCGACGGCTTTGCCGTCATCGTCAGTCTCGCTGCTGTCGGCACAGTCGCTCGACTTTTGCCGACAGCAGCGAGACTGACGATGACGGCAAAGCCGTCGAAAGCCGGCTATCTTAATAAAGCTGATATGTTGACGAAGATGACTTCTTTTATTTCTTCTTATTTAGAAATTTTCTTCAATTAAAAATACTTTTAAAACAGTTAACAGTATCGGCGACCCCACATTCAGCTAACATGTATGTATTCGAGAAAATGAAAATGAATATTTTAGTGAAGTTTTGAAGCTCTGTATCTCGTTGATATATGTTTAAAAATCATTGAAATAGCTAATTTGGAGAAAAAATCATAATTTTTAAAACTATACATAGATATGTTTGCATTAACATGAACAATTAAAAGTGTATTACTAAGAAACAACAAAATATCCGAAACTTTCGCCGATTTTTTACCACCAAAATGTTTTCCTCAAAATGTTGAGGTTGAAAATCTTAAGGTTTATTACTGTTACCAATAGAAACAACATGAAAAATCTTTTCCAAAGTAAAATGATGTCCCGGCGGCGCTAGCCGAATTCGTTTACTACGCTCCGTGAAGTCACGAAGGTTAAGCGAATTCGAGACTCGCGGGTTCCTGGTTGGGTGACCGGCCAGGAACCCCGAGATCTAACGGCGTCGAGCCCCTGGCCGAAGGGATAAAAGGCACTGACTGACTCCGTCGTGACGAGACTCGACAAAACACAATAATTAGTAATTACACAACAACAGTAAAGTAATGAGGTAAATCCCGAGTTTAGGGTGGCACGGTTCCTTTGATTCACTGATTCGGTTCATTAGAAGAGAATCGACTCCATGAACTGAATCCTTGTTTATACGTAGTAGTCGCATGTAGTTAAGTTCACAATTCTTTAACCAACGCATTTTTTTCACCAAGTGGTCCGCGACGTGCTACCGCACGTCGCTACCCGACGGATCCCAACGTGCTACGTTCGCGAGGCCTTCCGGCCCTCGCTCTCGAGACCTGTTCGCGCCTCCGCTGTCGCTCCGGCGCTCACGTTGTCTTATATACTCCCTCACTTTTAAGAGAATTTATTTTAAAGGGAACACTCACTTTTAAGAAAATGCATACCTTCCATCTGAGTAGACACACAAACCTATTTGAAGAAGACTTGAAATGCGAAAATACACACAATTCCACGCCAACAAATTATCAGGTGACTTGTTCTCATTTAACATTGAACATAAATAATTCAGTTGTTATAGTGAACCGCGCAACTATAAACATAGGAATCGCGAGAAATAATGAATCATAAAAGGAACCAAAGGAACCGTGCCACCCTAAACCCGGGATCAACCAAGTAATGATAGTAATTACTTGGTAACGGAAGGTTACTCCAACAAAAGCGCTCAACGCCCAACAAGGGTTTAGAGACGCGTTGCGTCAACAACAACTAAGATTTTGCTTGCGTTCTGTTCCAGCGAGGAGCAGCCTCTGCCATGCGGTGCGGTTGCCTCGTGGCGATTCACGTGCTCTGCTGCGCCTCGGCGGCGAATGCCTTCAACCCACTGCAGTGGCTCCCGGCCTCTGCCCAGTACGCACTGGTGGACGCCTTGTCAAATCTCCTATCGCCCATATTGCATGCGCAACGCCGCCTTATATTTCGCCGCGAGGACCATTCGAAAAGGTAAAGGTTTTAGTTTCACGAAGACTAACAGGCTTTGATTCTGTGGTGAGGTGTAGTTGACATTTACATAATTGGAATGATTGAAGGCGTTGTCATTGTGGAATGATTGAAGGCGTCAAACGTCCGTTTGTGGCTCCCAGACAGCAGAAAACTGATGATGATGGCTAAGCCATCGAAAGCTGCTATTTGTGAAATAAATACTATTGTTGACAATGACAACGCCTTCAATCATTCCAACTAACAGGCTTTGCCCGAGCGGCCTTGCCAGACCAATTCTCTTCAATAAGGACGTGACATGTTACGTAATTGGAGTTTCGTTGTAAAGAAGAAAAATTAGATTAACGTTAGTTGTAACTGTCACCTCTTGGGTTTTTAGTTTGCTGTTAGTTCCTGGTCCAGATGACTCCTGCATGTATAACAAAAATGCTTGATGCGTGGCATCTGGGTTCACACTGGAAGTCACGAAAATAAATACAGCTGAAGGAATTTTTAGACTGTGACCAGGATCGGGGTTTCGTTTTTCCGATTAGGAAATATAAGAAAATATCTATTATCAGTTTCCCCTTTAAAAAGAAAATATATTCTTTCTCGAAAAAAAGACAAAAATAAAAAAAGAACAGTAATTACTCTCACTAACTTTCAATGACAAAAACTTAGAATTGAAACAATGCATAAAACACAATCAAAATTACTGGAAAAGAAATTCAACACCAATGCAAAATAAAATCAAGAGCACATACACAAGAAATATATTCACACTCAGGAAATGACACAAATATTCAATTCTTGAAATATTGCCCTAAGAAAAAAATAATGATGTAAACTTACGTAAAAAAGCTAATAGTACATACGTTCGTATATACAAATGTTAGTTCAAGTTGCATAACTACTCGCTTGAATATTTTATCTTGATTAATTATTATTTGAATTCATCCTCTAAATGAATATTTACTTTCACAGTTGATAAACAAATTATATTTTAAAATGTTTTCCAGTTCGTGTAAGAACGTTTGTAATGAAACATTTAATTTTCAGTTTGTTACTTTTCTAGTCACAGGTACTTGACAAAAATTATAAAAGAGTTCCTATTAATTTACATCCTCTGGCTTTACTTATCGTTATATACGTCACTTCATAAGCTCTCTGGCGTTACCACCTGGACTGTGCGTCGCAGCGCTCTTGTCGCGTGTTGCGGGGGAGAGGAAGGCATCAGCTTTCCTTGCCCGATCGCGCGTGACCAGAGGGAGCGCTGAGTGACCTTGTGTGGCGGACTGTTGTCCGTTCAAAATATCCGTTAAACACGTAAAGTGGAGTAAAAAATCAAAATTACTTAAGAAGTGAAAATCTAACTTATGACGATATCGTTGGATTCATCTGCTTACGCTCGTCATGAGAGACTAAACAAATATGTATAGTTACATTTGAAAAAATAAAGTTACCTAAATATCTCGTAAAACAAAAGTGATAAAATAGAAATAAATACATGTGCCGATTAGCTCCATTTCCACATGTACATCGGTGAAATCTGCATTGTACTAACTTCAGCCGTTCAAAAACTGCAGGAGGTGCTAAAAGTGACGTGACTCATCCTGAATATCTGGATCGCATGTATCAACTAGATTTCAAAACTCAAGGGCATTATTAATGATACTTCGGCAGTTTACATGCAACAATCTTAGAAATCTGTTTCTCATCTGAACATTTCTGGTCCCATTTTTTCATTTCTTCTCATGCCAGCACCGAGGCCAATCTCTTCCCGCGCTACAGACGGTTCGCATCCCGCCACCTCCAGTGCCGCAGTCTGCCCGATTCCCGCAACCTCCAGTGCCGCAGTCTGCCCGATTCCCGCAACCTCCAGTGCCGCAGTCTGCCCCCTCCGTGCCGCAGTCTGCCCGATTCCCGCCACCTCCAGTGCCGCAGTCTGCCCGATTCCCGCAACCTCCAGTGCCGCAGTCTGCCCGATTCCCGCCACCTCCAGTGCCGCAGTCTGCCCGATTCCCGCAACCTCCAGTGCCGCAGCTGCCCGATTCCCGCCACCTCCAGTGCCGCAGTCTGCCCGATTCCCGCCACCTCCAGTGCCGCAGTCTGCCCGATTCCCGCCACCTCCAGTGCCGCAGTCTGCCCGATTCCCGCCACCTCCAGTGCCGCAGTCTGCCCGATTCCCGCCACCTCCAGTGCCGCAGGCTGCCGATTCCGCCACCTCCAGTGCCGCAGTCTGCCCGATTCCGCCACCTCCAGTGCCTCAGTCCTCCCGATTCCCGCCACCTCCAGTGCCGCAGGCTGCCCGATTCCGCCACCTCCAGTACCGCAGTCTGCCCGATTCCCGCCACCTCCAGTGCCGCAGTCTGCCCGATTCCCGCCACCTCCAGTGCCGCAGTCTGCCCGATTCCCGCCACCTCCAGTGCCGCAGTCTGCCCGATTCCCGCCACCTCCAGTGCCGCAGTCTGCCCGATTCCCGCCACCTCCAGTGCCGCAGTCTGCCCGATTCCCGACTCCTCCAGCGCCGCAGTCTGCCCGATTCCCGACTCCTCCAGCGCCGCAGTCTGCCCGATTCCCGACTCCTCCAGCGCCGCAGTCCGCCCGATCCCGACTCCTCCAGCGCCGCAGTCTGCCCGATTCCCGACTCCTCCAGCGCCGCAGTCTGCCCGATTCCCGACTCCTCCAGCGCCGCAGTCTGCCCCGATTCCCGACTCCTCCAGCGCCGCAGTCTCCCCGATCCCCCCCCCATATCCAATTGGGTGATAATTCATTTATTAAGGGAATTGATACAGGAGATGTGAAATTAATGAATATGTACGGATACAATAACAACTTAATTTTGAAAAATGTTCCTCACAATCCAGATTTAGAATGTAATTTAATTTCAGTATAAAAAATAACAAAGAATAATTATAAAGTAATATTTACAAGAATTTTTTATGATCAATGAATTTAACAGAAAAATATTAATAGCAAAAAGGAATGGAGTCAAATATGAAGCAGAAATCCAGGTTATAATAGAAAATGTAAAAATGTTGAATGAAAATAATTTGTGGCATAAAAGAATGAATCACGTTAACTATCAAATGACAAAAAAATTACAAAGTGAAAGTGCTGTAATTGATCTGCAAAATATGAGGATGAATGATGAGAAGTGTGAATCTTGGATCTAGGTAAATTGACAAGAAAAAGCATTATGAGTGTAAAAGGAGATAAGGCATCCAATATATTAGAATTACGGCATACAGATTTGTTAGGAGCATTAGTTGAAGCTTCAGATGGTAGTAAATATGTTTTAACAGTAATTGATGGTTTTAGTTGGGGAATATTTATTACTCCAATTACAAAGAACAGTGACACAATTAAAGTTTTGAAACTTCTTATAATAAGAGAGAAAAGACAAATATAAAAAATTAAAAAGAATTTGTAGAGACAATGGAGGGGAATATTTTGCTGATAAACTAGAAAAACGATATAAACAAAAAGGTGTAAAACATGAATATACTAAATCTTATCTCCAGAAAGTAATGGTAAAGCAGAAAGAAAGAAAAGATCAATTGTGGAAATGACAATAACTCTGGTGTAAAATGTTGACTTACCTTTTTAGAGTGAACACATTTTTGGAAGGAATACATTTGTGGAGTGAAGAAATTAAAACAGCAGTATATATAAAATCTAGATTTTCTGTTTATAGAAATTACAAAACACCGTATGAAATATATAAAGGAAGAAAGCCAAATATAAGTTATTTAAAAAAATTAGTAGTGAAGCCTATGTTCTTATTAAAAAAGAAAACAGAAATAAAAGAGGTAGTAAAAAGAATCATCATAGGATATTCAAACTGCAGAAAAGCATATAGAATATATCCATCCGAACATGCTAAAATGAAAGAGATTGGAGATGTAAATTTTCATGAAAATAAAAATGGATCTTACCTTTTATTTAAAAGAAAAACGTGGGTAAAAATATTCACGAATTATTGTATAGAAAAATTGATATAGAAGAGAATTTAATTATAAGAAGAAAATTTGAAGATAAGAAGAATTGTTTTATTAAAAAGAATATTATATTGTAAATGATATAAAAGGAGAAGGAATATAAGACAAAATAAATAAAATACATCACATATATGAAGTATTTTATTATTATGTCTAATATTATTCATAATACATATGAGGAAGTAATGCAGTCAGAACAGAAGGATGAATGGATTCTAGTTATGGAAGAAGAAATTGGTAGAATTAAGAAACTGAATGTGTGGAACTTAGAAAACAATAAAAAGACAATTAAAAGTATGTGGATATATTGAGTAAAGAAGATCAAAGCAGGAAAAATAATGAAATTTAAAGCAAGATTTGTAGCTGTTGGCTGTAGTCAAAAGCAAGGTGAAGATTATGCAGAAATATATGCTCCCAAAATAATACGAGAGACAATTATATTACTATTAAAAATTATAGTTGAGAAAGGAGTGAAATAAAAAACAAAACGATGTTCAAACGCCTTTTATGTATGGAGAATTACTAGAAGAAATATTGAAACGCTCTCCGTTTCTGTCAAATAATTTCTGCAACCGGTTTCCGAATTTATATCATTTTTGGGCGCCAGGAAAGGGTTGCGATTCTAAATTTCCCGCAAACACATCTAATGGGAAATAATTATCCTACTAGCTCTGCCGGTTGGGTTCTTACGAAAATAATTGTCGCCGGTACTTACTTTCTTCGTAACAAACGATCATTCGATCCGCTCTCCATAGGGAAGAAGCGAGGAATCTGAAATTTGTTTATGGAAAGAAATTATTGAACTGTGGATTGCACAAGATGCTAAAGAAATGATAATCAGCTTTTCTTTTTCAGAATGAGAACGTTATAAGTTTATTCATAGATTTATCCTTTTTAACATAAAATGTCAACCTGGTCATGACCGATCGTAAAATATGTCTATAGCGCTATTATTCTTCCTATTTTAAATATCCATGCGTTCTTGGACGATGAGGCCAGGAAGAATCCACCGTTCCGACCAATCTTCTCTCTTGTATCTTGTTCTCGGTCCGCTGCCGGGTCAATGTCCTCCTCAACTTATTAATTGTTTGACTTACTTCCCTATTCTTTGTCACGGATGGGCACTAACTCCAAGACTATCACGTTTTACTTAATTCACGATACACGGAAGTCTATTTCTTCTAATTAATTCCTCCAACTTTTAACGCGATAAAATATAAAGTTAATCCCCTAAACTACAAGATACAAGTATGTCTCGAGCTTCCTTGCTCTCACGTCCGTATTTTCTTCAAGTCCGATTTGCGCACTCCCGGTGCCACAATTATTCAAAAGTGCCAAATAAAATTTCGCCCACAAAATATTTATAAGTCCTCACTGCTCAATTATTTTCCGCAAAATTCCACCAAGTCGCGCATCTATCATTTACAATAACCTCTGCAGTACGATGTGTACGGTACACGGTCTAAAGCTCATCTCTCCAATATTACAAAGTTCAACCCTCGATAACTTTCATACGTACTTGTCTCTTGTTTTACAAAACAATCTCGAGTTTCCTTCTACATCATACCCCATTACCAGTTTACCCCCAATCCTAATGCCCTTATATCACAAACTTCTGTCCGTTACTTGCCGCGCTATGTTTATATACTTCTGATTCCCTGTTTGCTAAGGAATGCCCTGCCTGCATGCCTCTACCCTCAACATTTACACTTTACGATGAATTTAATAACTTTTTGTCCCCAATTCCCATTAAAATATTGTGTGACAATCTGGTATGTTACAATATATAGGACCAAAGGGATATGAACCAAAAAATTAAGTATACATTAAATAAAAGTATATGTGGTTTGAAACAATCAAGTAGAATGTGGAACAAAAAATGAAATAAAATATTGAATGAAGCAGGATTAATAAGGTTACTAAATTATCCTTGTTTATTCTACATAAATCAAGAAAATAACTTTTTATACCCAGGAATTTATGTGGATGATATATAAGTGTTGGATCAGGTTGTAAATTTAAAAATGAAGTATGGAGGAAGATGGAATCAAAATAGACATTCCGTATTTAGGTATTATTAATAAATTATTAGGAATGGAATTTGAAATTGATAACATTTATATTAATCAAAAGGAATATGTAACAGAAATATAAGATACATATAAAATAAAAAAAAATGGATTTACCAACTAATTTTGATATTTATGAAGATAGTAAAAAGTTTAATGAAACAATTATCAAAAAATAATTGGAAAACATTTTTAGGAAGACAAACTAGACCAGACATATGTTTTGACGTGAACAACCTAAGTTGATTCAATAAAGGCACAAGAGAAGTTCATTTAAATCTCTAAAAAGAATATTGAAATATCTGAGGTACACTAAATGATTCTATTATAACTTCAAACGGAAGTTCAAAATTAACAGGATACACTAATGCAAGTTGGGTTAAAATAGAAGATGCGAAATCTTGTTCGGGACTTGCAATCGAATTCGGTAAATGTATAATAAACTGGACGAGTAATAAACAAGTAAAATTGCTTTGTTAACTACAGAAAGTGAGCTTTAAGCTTTATCTGAAGGTATAAACGAATACAGACCAAGACTATTTTAGAAAAATCAAAGATGTTTAGCAAATAAGATAAAATTAGTTTATTCACAGACAGTAATGATTCTATTGAATTAACAAAAAATGAAAATATGAAAATTGGAACAAATGGAAATGTTATTACATTAAGGAAGAAGTAATGAACGAGAATATCGTTATAGTGTAACCGCTATCTCGCGTTTACAAGCTAAAATTTCAACTTAACTTCTTGTCACTGTGGAGCGCTGTATCTGTGATAAGAGTATTCGCTTTGACAACTGGCAGGCGCAGATAATTGCCACCGTTTCAGAAATTATTCGCTTCAATGCACCGACCAAACACAAATTTCTTCTATATGCTCTCACAAATTGCGATGAAGAAACGAATTCTCGTCCATTTTGCTTGTGACCCGCGTGGAGAAAGGTTGTACTGGAAGATTACCGCCTGTGGAGTAAAGCGACAGATAACGTCTTCTTAAAAGTTCATTAGAGGTAATGAAATTACAATTTACTGATTATCAAGTATTTTTGTACAAAACCATCTTTCAAAATTGTCTGAATTCATCTGACCATGATAATCTCCTGTTGTAGATTTGGCTTTAAATATTAATTGAGCATCTTCCATGAATCCATTTTGGGAACCAATACTAGCCACAATAAATCTTTGGATGTACTTCCCCATTCAGTGACACCAATAACGTCTTTTCTTTGCCAGCATTTTCTAACAGTAAGGTTGCTGTCAATCGAGGATTCATCGAGATAAAACATATCTCTCCCATTCTCTCTAGAATTTTTCATTTGGACAATGAAACGAGTTCGCCAATCAACAATATCTGTCTTCTCCAGAAGCAAAGTTCTCTTATTTTGAACTCTTTTCCAAAAAAAAAAACCATGCTGTGTAATGTTTTTCGAAGAGTAGTTTTCCCCCATTTCCAATTAATCTTTTCTTGCAGAACAGGTAGAAGTTTTTCTAATGATGGAACAACTTTTTCAACAGAATAAAAATGCTGGATTGTATCTCGTATAATATTCGCTGGATTGTATCTCGTATCTTATCAAATTCATCGACAGCAACCTTACCTGTTGTTCTTGTTCTAATACAAAAGAATAAACCCTTAAATAATGTTTAAATACGATGGAACATTTCAAATTAGCAAACAATAATGACGTGATTACACCAAAATGCTATTTTATGTTTTTTTTATTTATTTTTTTACGTCAAAAAAACAGTTAAAAACTGCGTATGACGTGCTATGGGAAAAGTGAATTGTGTGCACATTTTCAAAATTCTGTGATCCCTACACTAAGTCATATACTACTTAAATTTTGAATTTTGAAAGGGAGAAAAAAACTCCCTTGTAGTAAAATCTATTTTCAAGGATAAATAAGCAATAAATTTTGAATTTTGAAAGAGAAAAAAAACAAAAACTCCCATGTAATAAAATCTATTTTCAAGGATAAATAAGCAATAAATTTTTAATTTTGAAAGGGAGAAAAAAACAACAAAAAAACTCCCATGTAATAAAATCTATTTTAAAGGATAAATAAGCAATAAATTTTGGCTCTTATTACTTCCTGCCGCGACAACATGGAAACGATAATTTGAAGAATTGTATTTCCCACTGAATTCTAGAAGACGTGCACAGAAAATGAAGTTACATTTATGTCCAGAAGCAAAACAAGGGGCCATCTCAGCATTTGCTCAATGGATCAGGAAACTGGACGAAAAACCTGATCGAGATGGGGTCATTGACCCGGAAGCTGTTGTACAATAGTTGTTACAGGTTGTTTATACTCATTTATACAGTCCAAATGGTAAATAATGCATTATGTATCATTGTTAAAATTAATGTTACTTTTCTTGTGATGCTCAGTATAGTCTCTAATTGTATAGAAACAGTTATGCAGCAGAAACGATTTCACTTGGGATTTAAACTTTTCTATTGAATTTAATCGTTTAATGTCATCTGGCAAAGTGTTGTAAAATAATGTACATGTATTGTATGTGAATTTTTTGTAATGAGCTGTTGATACTGTCACCTGATGAATATGATTTCTACGTCGAGTGTTATAGTAATAGACTTCGGCATTTTCTGAAAATTTAATCTTTTTATGTCATCTGGCAAAGTGTTGTTATTCGTACAATTCGTTTTTGTAATCTAAAAGTCTGGGAGCTATAAGATGTATTTCCCCAGAATATTATGCCATATCTCAGGCGGGAATGAACATTCGCGAAGTATACACAACGAGCAGTATGAAGGGTGCAAGAATTCTGAACGCGTAGCATAATGAACTTAATTTTGTGTTCAATTCATTTAAATGGACGTTCCATTTAAGGTTTGACTGAATTGAGAGACATAAAAATTTTGTTGCCTTAACATCAGTCAATGGTACACCGTTCATTTTCAATGGAGCACAGAATTGTTTATTTGAAATGGAAAACTGCATTAAAACCGTTTTCTTTTCGTTTACTATTAATTTGTTATTTCGGAACCAATTTGAAACATCTGATATTGCACTATTTACTGTTTCTTTATTGCAAAGGATGTTCGTATCATCCGCAAAGAGAACCGTTTTTCCGTTTCGAATCGTCGAGGGCATATCGTTTACGTAAAGTAGGAACAGAATAGGGCCTAAAAGGGCCTTAAGGTAGGATGCCATAATTTAATAATTACAGCGGTGAGGAATTTATTATAACCGAAGCATATCTATATTTACCTTTTACATCTTTTCACAATTTTTCCAAGTTCTTAGAACGAATGGTTGATTTATAATATCATAAATAATTAAAAATTGTATAAAAACAATATTAGTGTTGAGGGAATTAATAAGAAGGAATTCATTTTTGTCATAATGCAACCAAATTTATTGTCCCAGCAAAACAAAGCAGTCTGAGCAGAAAATTAATCTAAGATAATTCTGAAGTTACTAAGGAAAAGTTTATTAAAAGTAAAGGAATGTTAAAACATGAAATTATATCATAATTAAATGTTTTTTAATAACATTGAGGGTTGAATTAAAATTAAAAACAGTATTTTTGTTTTTTTTTTAAAAAAAAAAAATTACTCATTATTGATTAAGAATAAAGGAATATTAAATTTGAGGAAATAATTCATAATTTTTTCATTGAATATAAAAAAAAAATTTCAATACCAGATTTGTATTTAAAATTGCCTCTTTCATCTGTAATGCATGACTGGTTCATTTCTTGACTTGTGAACCGTATTGAGTGTGTTTGTCTGAATCTTATTTTATCAAATCTTGTTTTATTGCATTAATTGCTTCTTATAAATTGTGACAATCTACAGAGTTATTAACAAGGTAAACATTAAAGTCTTAAAATACCATAAATCAGCCTTTCGTTGAAAGTGTAAAGTTGGTGGAAAAAGTATGTAAAAAATATAATTACAGAGTGTGCGATAAATGGGTTTACTTGCATATTACCTTTTCTACATGGCGTTTCTGGGGATTGTGAGGGGCCTTTGGCTCTTTACATCTTTATTCTACGTATAGTGGAAATACTAGCATTAGTATACGCAGAAGCCCGATCTATAGCAAGACTGATAGGATGCAACAAAACCTTGTTCTCCTCTTCCACTTCACTATAATTTTGCTTTCGCCGCTACGATACGTCCTCCTAACTTTTTCGGGAGTTTTAGGTGCCTCCCTTGAAGGACCTGAACCTGCCTCAGCCATTTCTTCAGATATTGATAATAAACCTGAACAGAAGTTCTTTACTATGAAAGCTACTAGCTTGTGTTTCGCGCCAACGAAGTTTTAATGCTGGGAATGTCGTCATCAGTGCTCGCTGCGAGCTTTTGCCTTCAGCTGTTTATGGCTCGAGGGAGGGGGAAGCAAGGTCATCGTTCAAGAAAAGGTGCGCGAGTAGTAGATGATATGTTATATTAAAAATTATTATGAGGAATGTTTTGGTAGTAATTTTCAATAGAAATAAAAGAAAGTTGATTTTGTATGAAATGTCAAATCGCACAAAAAATACCAATATTTGACCTTGATATTTTTAATTATTTTCTAATTTTTCTATTTATTATATAGATCAAATAAGTTAACACGTGTATTTTTATTTTTTAACTTCATTATTTTCGGAAATATTGCATGATGAAATTTGCTAAAAATGACGCACATCACTAAATTAAAAATATCATATATTTCAATACACTACATACAGAAACTCTATGCCAATTCTTTTAGAAACTTAAAAACATGTTTAAATTTTGAGATTTTTTAGAATATTTAATTTCCTAAATTTTCAATTTCTTTTAAAAAAATTAAATTTTGAAAATTGAATATATTTGTAAACTTCATGAAATATAATTAAAAATATTAATAAACGCACTAAAGCATTGTTGACAACTCCAGAAAAAATCAAAATGGGATCTCAGTAACTTTAAGAAACATTAATTAAATATTAAACCAGTGTGCAGTAGATTGCTGCAACAGACACGTTTCTTGCGTTATTGGGGTTGGGTACACAATTAGCGCCTAAACCATACGTAGGAGTTTTTTCCAAATTGAAGAAACGCCGGTCTCGGTCTAGCTGAAAGTTTGAGATTTGGGAAAACATTCATTATAATTTGGGGTACTTTACATGATTCCCCCCAGACATTTTCAAACTTTTCTGAAAAACGACTCCAATTTTTTTAAAATTTCGTGTAAGAATTGAGTAAAATACATTTATAAAGGTGGCATATGTCCGATTTTCAGAGTTAATTCGAGATTTTTGAAAATTTCAAAATTTTCAATTATTTCCGGCGCCTTCCTACAGCTACAAAATTAAAGAGATTTTTCCTTCAAATAAAAATTGTTGTTCGTAATCAATTCTTTCAATAAAATCGTTAACATTTCTTCGAAAATTTTAGTCGGTTTCCCGCATTATTGTTTGATATATGTGCAAAATTAAAAAACGAAAACACGATTTTCTCAAAAAACGGCTGCAAAATTTTCCTTTAAATTTTTGGTAGGAATAGTTCCAAATGTACCCTATAAGATGACAAATAGCATATTGCTCTACGGCTGTTTCGTTTTGTTTTCTTATTTACAAAAAAATATATTTTTTTACTTGTCTCACGTCGTTAATATTTACATTGGAGGCAATTCGTTCGCATTATTGTATTAACGAGTACAAGTGCTTCAAATAATGCTTCATAAAATTTCTCGAAAACTCAAGTTTTCTGTTAAAATGAGCTCAAAATTCGGCGAAAAAATTTTGAGAAACGTTCAAATGCCATTTTCCCGAAAATGGCTCCAAATTTGTTGTTCAAACTTCTATAATGAATAATGCTAATTGTACTGTTTCATATGACGTTAAGTTCACTTTGGCGTATTCTTTCGTTTCTGCAAAAATTACGCAAATGTATTTTTGTGTAATTCTTTATTACACAAACGTAATTTTGCATAATGTCTCACGCCGTTAATATGCACATCTCCAGAGATTTGTATACATAATTGCATTTGTCAGTGAAAGTGTTTAAAATGACTTCAAATGAACTTTTTCGTAAACTCAATAGATTTCGTGAAAAAGAGCTTTAAATTTTACATTTACAGTAATGTTAGTCGCCATTTTTTAAAACGGCTCCAAATTTTTCATTGAAAATTCCCATATTTCGGTTCTACTATTCGGAAAAACGAAAAGTTGAGAATTTTGTTTAACGTACTTTGGACGGCGACAGATGGCAACAGGATGGAGGAAGACCGTAAAGACAGTTCACTCCAAGGAAATTAGAGAACTTTACTACGACAAAGTCTGTGCCATTTTGTAGCACTACTAGCTACTTTCTCGTATACGTACGTATATACGGAGTAATGTACGTAGTACATAAAATGTTTTATAATGCTGCGAAAAATCCATTACGAAATTTGAATATTAATACGTTTTGGGGTTCTCTGACTCCCAATGTGTTCTTTTCCGTCCGTCTGTGAACACTAGTAGCTCCTAAACCATACGTAGGAGTTTTCCCAAATTGAAGAAACCACTGTCCATCTGATTCTACTTGAAGCTTTGAAATTTTGAAAAACATTCTTGAACATTTCGGGGTACTTTACATGAAGTCCACGGACATTTTCAACATTTTCTCAAAAACGGCTCCAAATTTTTCCCTTAAAGTTTTGGTAGGGATAGTGCCGAATGTACCCTATAAGATAACGAACAGCATATTGCTCTATGGTCTTGGTTTTCAAAAATTACAAAAATATAATTTTTTGACTTGTCTTTCGTCAGTAATTCACATTAGAAACGATTTGTTCACATTATTGCATTTATGAGCACATATTCTTTAAATGATGACATAAAGTTTCTCAAAAACTCCAGTTTTCTGTGCAAATAAGCTCAAAATTCCGCATATTTCAGGAACGCTCTAATTTCAGCAATTCTCAAAAATGGCTCCAAAATTTTTCTTCTCGATTTGCAATGTTTAACCGCTAGCGTTTTTGACAGACAGACAGACTGACAGACATTTTTGCCGTCATTCGATTTTTGAGACCGACAAAACTTTGATTCTGGCTGTACCAAGTGATAGAGGATTTTTTTCTATACGTACAAACTATATTTGTCCGCTTTTTCTTTATCAGGGCCCAGGAATAAGCGTTTTTCTACCAAAGCACCACATTACATTATTTCGTCTCGACACCGCAGAGAGAAATTAAGGCCCATTCACAATGCAAACATAAGCATAAGCATGGCGTTAACATAAAAGTTAGGACTACGTCTACAAGTGGACTCCTTCACAATGCGTTCGCATAAGCATAACACGTAAGACGTTAACTTAAGAGCTTGCAAGCTTCAAGCTTCTGTGCTTATGCTTATGTCAGACATAAGGAATGAGCCAATCACAGTTCGATAACTCAAAATCGAGTATCGAAGTCGGTAGGCGAACTATTCGTGTGCTGCGTGGTTGTGTTTGTCGAAACCAACCAATAGTAAAATAAGTCTCATAGCCAATAGAAACTCTTATTTTGCCTACGTTTATGTTGGACATTGTGAATACGCCAACTCTTCGCTTATGTTAATGTCTATGTCTATGTGTTATGCTTATGTTTGTGATTGCATTGTGAATGAGCCTTTGTGGTTTGCGCAGGGAGGAGTTCGACTTCGTGATCGTGGGCGCGGGCGCGGCGGCCTCACGGAGAACCCCGATTGGTCGGTGCTGCTGCTGGAGGCCGGCGGCGAGGAGGCGCCCATCATGGACATCCCGTTCTTCCTCGGCCAGTTCCAGTCCACGGACGCCAACTGGCGCTACGTCACCACGCCGCAGAGCACGTGCTGTGTGCTGGCGCAGCACTCGCGCTGCGACTACCCCGCCGGCCGCGCCGTCGGCGGCAGCACCGCCATCAACTACATGTTCGCCATCCGCGGCAACCCCAAGGACTACGACCACTGGGCGGACATGGGCAACGACGGCTGGGCTTTCGCCGACGTGCTGCCCTACTTCAAGAAAGTGGAGGACGTCACCCATCTGGGTATCGACAAGAGTGATGACAGAGGATATGGAGGAAGAATAAAAATTACATTTCCTTCTTACTTCTATGGTATGTCGTATGTCCTTTCCGAGAGAGTGTCAGAAACGTTTTGTTTAATTTCTCATATGATGATTATAATGTTTCTTTTATCTATAAAATAAACAAATACTATTAAAACGTGACACTTTCGAGAAATCCAAAACTGATAGTGAGTTCTTTATATTAGTTGATATATTAGTCTTTATCATGTTGAATTTTTTTTCGGGTAAACTAGAGATTCTACAACAGCACTGTACTCTCTCGTATTATTGAGAACGGTGAAGTAATATTAAGATATTGCAATTTCTGCACTCAATTTAGGTTTAACTTGAAGTTCCAAGAAATTCAAACGAAGCCCGTGCGATGAACGTCAGGAATAATAATTATTTCGATAGGGACAGTAGCTCTTTTTTCCTTCTAGAAAAGAAACCAACATGCATAAATCTCAACTGTTGCTGTATTTAGAGCACATTATACAGAGACATTGTAATGCCCCTTCTCCTATCGCTATTCCATCCAACAACGGGACTGCTACTGTTTACGTTGCTTGACAACGCCATGTGAAGTGTTACATTAGAGAATCCCTATTAAATAACTAATTCCATTTCTAACTAATTAAATTACTAGTTATTAATTACTTAATTAAATAACTCCTTCTAAATAACTAATGAGTAAATATCTCTTTATGATTAAACAATTCTCAAAGACTAGCTAACAAAAATTTAATTAATTTCAAACATTCACAAAACTATGCTAAACTCAAATTTTAAAAAAATTGTATATGACTTTTTTCAAGAACTAATTTTTCAGAACAGATTTCAGTTAACAAAAATCGCTGTCATCAATACCTCACTTTTACTATGTTAATTATTTGTTTGTAATTTTCGAAAATTCAGAGAGTTGGCTGGAAATGAGACCAGCCCTACCCTCTTCCCCTTCGTAACTTAGGAGGAAAAAACTTAAAGAAAAAATTGAATCCCGTTCCGAGAAAATAATTGTTAAAATCGTTTCAAACTTGTCTATATTTAACGCAAAAATTGAACATGGCTTTGTTAAAAGATCTGCTTTTGATGAACATATTTCATTAGATAAAAATTATAGTCTTCAATATTTTAGTCGAAGGAAGATGCCGAAAAAATGTTGACCTTTTGCAATTTTACTAAACTTAAGAGTGCAAAAAAAGTGAATTACTCAATTTCATTGTGTTTTTGCTCTATTAGTGAAAAAATGTAAAGAAAACTTTTGAAACCATTTTTGAGAAAATTTTCAAAATGCATTTGAGACTTCATATAAATGGATCCCAAAAAACAAATTTCCGTTTCAATTTCAAGGGGACGCAAAATCAGTCAGATCAATTAACGAATATGAATGTTAATGCAAATTCTGTTTATGGTTTAGCAGTTTGCATTTTTTACAGGCAGACCGACAGACAGACTTTTTCTGTCAATCGATTTTTCGTTAACAAGAATGCACCAAACGTGGATTTTGACTAAACAATTTTCTATATGCCACATTAAATAGTATACATTTTTCAGTTAAAAATTAATTAATTCCTGGGCATTTTGAGATCCATTTTGCTCTATAGACTTCCCCAGGGATCTAAGAAGTTCCTTTTCTGCATTTACTACAATGCTACATTACTCCGTAGTAATTTACAAATTGAATTTAGAGCTTAATAGACCTCCTGAGAGCAACAAACGAGGTAGTGGATCAGCTCGAAGTGTGATCCCTAACATCTTGAGAGCACTGTGAGTCTTGACATAGCCTCAGAGGTTCCACCCGTCTCTGCAGGATTTTTGCGATTGGCACTGCATGAAGTTGGGCTTACCCTTCGGCAACGGATAAAGAGGCTTCCGTAGACACCACGGTGTTCATTCTTCGGAGCACCTTCCCCTTCTATGAAGTTCTTGATCCTTTCATGAAGAGAGTGTTAGAGGAAGTAATTTACTACGTTTGGGAACAAGATTAATCTAGTTTTTCGATACCAGGACTTGGCAAAAAGTTTTTCCGGCCTTTCTTCCAGCAGAATTAGAATACTTTCTCTATACTGCGTAAGGAGTTTATCTCTCTTAATATTAGCAATAATTAACTCCTTTCCCCTTTTAGCCTCGGAAGCACTTTTTTCGTCGGAAGCTTTTTTTTCTAAATTCACCCCAGCCTGTACGTCTCCGGAACTTAGTGGGCATTTCGAAGGAACTAAGCGCTGTTGAAATCTCTGGAAGTTATTCACTTCATTTGCAACCACCAAGTGCACTGAAATTCTGGTGGCGGAGGGCAAGGTGGAATGTTATTGCAGAGCTTCAAGATGCAGGGTTGACGTATAATGCTCCTCCCCCAATTGATTTAGTATATAAATTTGCGTTTCGTCGACTGTATCAGATAAAACAAGGTTTATTTTGACTATATGTAGACATTTCTATATACCCACTTTAATCACATCCTTCTGGATATTGTAGAAAAATAGGAATCGTTAAGAAACTGCTCTGCGCATGGGAAGTGTTTCTCAGCCAATTAACATCAGGAAACCGGGAGCGGTAGCTCAGTGTATCAACTGATGTCACTGCAGCGCCTCTGACCGGGAGGTCCTAGGTTCGAGTCCTAACGGCGGCAGGATTTTCGATTCTAGCTTTTCAGCTAGGTCGAATTCAGTCGCTGTCTGGAGGAGAGTTCTCTGATCTGCGGCTGCTCTGAATCTTTTCCATGGTTTCTCCAATCAACACCAGGCGAATGCCGGAGCAGTACCCTACGAAACGGGCCACGGACCGCGCGCGATCTTTCCTTCCTCGTCCTATCGTCTCTCCTTACACACACACACTAACAGGCACTACACTACCACATACGAGAGACCGGTCGGGAGCTTAGAGCTTGTCCCGGCTGGGGCAGTGCCCCCCCCCTGGTGGGAGAGTCCTGATTAGGGGAAAACCCCACTAGCCGACGGTAGGTCGACGCCCGATCTCGACATCCAGCGGGGGAAGATCACCGCCATCTGCCGAGAAAAACATGCACTACACTAACGGGACTAATAATCAAAGCAGTTGACGCGCCCGGAAACAAGAAAAAATCCATCAATCAATCAATACCGTCAGGAACATTTGCTGATCTATTTGAGGAGAAAACAATGATGTAACTATTCCATCTCAATGACTCTGACTTAATATAATGATATCACCTTACTTCTTTTAATGTTGCCACATTCAATTTTGTTGTATTGGCCCCTGAAATGTACCCATAAAAAATAACATCCACGAGAAGTAGATAAGACCGAATGTGGCAATGTAGTACAATGTTCATTTTATCGAGATACACCCGCCGTGCCGATTGGTTTCACCAATCGACATGTCCCCCATTGCGCGAGTGTTGCAGCTGGAGGGTGCCCGTGTGCGCAGACGTGAGCAAGCTGATCCTGCAAGCGGCCGAGGAAGCGGGCCTGCCCATCACGCAGGACTACAACGGCGCGCAGCAGACGGGCACCGCCCGCATCCAGACGACCACGTGGGAGGGCTCCCGCTGGAGCGCCAACGCGGGCTACCTGCGCGAGGCGCGGCGCCGCCCCAACCTCTTTCTGCGCACGCGCAGCTACGTCACGCGCCTCGTCCTGGAGGGCACGCGCGCGCGGGGCGTGCGGTAAACATCCACTCATATCGATATTTCCATAAATCGCCGAAAGGTTTTCCATGTCAATGAAAACATCGACAGAAAAACGACGTTACAAAATCGATAATTAAAATACTTTTGACTGCAAATTCTGCTGTAGTCGTAATTGTTTTTAATTTGCTCAAAATTCTTTTCTCTCAGAAAATAATTATTTATTTTATTAAAATATATTTACATATTGTTTTCATTTTTAAGTACTTAAGTCATTAACCCGGGTGTGCTCGCAATAGATCTGTTAGATCCAAGACCGATTTTATGCTCCTGAATTATTGCGATACATTATTCGTCTGATATTTCATGTAATTTCTTTTCTTGTACTTTTCTGAAATCGCATGGCCTTTTATTTTTATCCTTTAGCTGAATCATTTCCCGTGCGCATGTTCAGGCTTGTTTGCTGCGCTGCGCGATACGTCATATACGTTGGGTGCAAAGGCGCCAGTGCATTGTGAGCTCCTGACCTGAGCGTAGGTAGCATGGCATTATTTGCAGCTGTGTCTATGACAAGTGCCTATTCAGAAACTTTTATCATTTGTCTTATCTACAATCGAATGTCACAATTTCTTACCAAAGAGAAAGATGTGCAGGAGACGTCTGTAAGGAAATGAAAAAAAATGCCAACCTTGCGAAATGGAAGAAAGACAAAGACTTTAAATGTTTTTGTGGAAAAGTAAAATATACATTTGATTAGAACATGACAAAATAATTTGTGGAAATTGTATTTAATATTATTGAAGGGGACGATAAGATGTTTAATGATTTTTGCGTGTTCTTTGTCAATTTTTACCTTTTTTACCACAAGTATTTAGACAAGAATTCTGGAGTGTAAGATTCATTAACAGTTGCATTGGGGAACATGTACAAACTGAATAAAGTATTTATTGCAGTAAATGGACCTTCAGGTCATTCCAATTCACAAATTGGTGCATCTATATCCTAGACTAACATTGCGGACACTGGCGTGAGCCTACCTCTTGCGGGCACTCCCGGGTTAATCTAATTAGTGAACAATTCACTAATGTGGTGGCGGTCTGGCAACCCCATGATACTTTTATACGTGTAGAAAATATAGTTTTATGTTTACAATAATATTCTCTTTCACACGGCAAGATTCTCTTTTCGATGAGTCGAATGGGGTTCGCTGTTGGGAAAATTTTATTTTCAACAATTAGTTTCGTATTAATCTCTGCTCATATTAAGTTAGCTACAGCAGATATTGAACCAGTTTTCAGTTTTTTTCAATCGTTTACTTTTCGCATGAAACATAATTGATATTTTGTTAAAATATTAATAAAGTGAAACGTCCTTGACAAATCTCCAAATATAACAAGAAATAAATCTCTCCGTCTGGTTATCGACATCAGGGATACCTGACAGTGGCTGTTGGTTTTGAAAAATTCAAACAAATATTTAATTGAAATTTAATTTATTTCAGGAATTTCTTTTAAAATAACATTGATATTTCTGGAAAAATATACTGATCTGAAGAAAACATCGAACACAAAACATCGATGTTGATATATCGATGTTTCTGGTCCAAAATAACGGTGATTTAAAAATATTGATGTTTGTTGGAAAGTATGTCAATGTGATAAAAACATTGATGTGAAGAAAATATCGATGTTAATAATGTATTAAAAATATCGATGTGTCTGGAAAAATATATCGATGTGAAGAAAACATCGAACACAAAATATCGATGTTTTTTCTTGAAAGTATCAATATTTTAAAAGCATTGATGTTTCTGAGAAAATATATCGATGTGAAGAAAACATTGAACACAAAACATTCGATCGATGTTTCTGCTCCAAAATAACGATGATTTAAAAATATTGTCGGCCCGGTGGCCGAAATCGCTAAGGCTGTAGTGTGGTAGTGATCTCGGACCAAGTGGTCGCGGGTTCGAGTCCCGCCTCGGACATCATTGTCTTTGTGTTCGTCCTGTCACCCCCTATCATTATCATTTCGTTTCACCTTCATCGTTACCATAACGTTCACTCCAATAGTGGTCGCTAATGACCTAGATGTTGATGCGACCTTAAATAATAACAACAAAAAATATTGATGTCTGTGGGAAGGTATGTCAATGTGATGAAAATATCAATGTTAATTATGTTTTAAAGGAATCGATGCTTCTGGAAAAATATATCGATGTAAAGATAATATCGATCTTAATAATATTTTAAAGGTATCCATGTTTCTGGAAAAAATATATCGATGTAAAAATAATATCGATATTATATCGACGTGAAGAAAATAATATGTTAATAATATTTTAAAGGTATCGATGTTTCTGCAAAAATATATCGATGTAAAATAATATCGATATTATATCGACATGAAGAAAATATCCATGTTAATAATATTTTAAAGGTATTGAGATATACCAAAATTTTTCCTCTCTCTCTACATCTATATCTGCTAAAGATCTTAGCGTCCGGCTTGCTGGGTCAATGGGTCACGATATAATTATAATCTTTATTACCTCTGTAATGGATTATAAGATCCGCCGACTATACAGCGCAGCTGGGAATCTGAAATAGAATGATTCTATTCCTAGTTCATTTCTGTTTGGATTGACTAAATGAAAGATCACTTTCTTTTCTAAAGAACAAAATTCAACAAAGTTTATTTCTATGATTTTAGCAAACAATTTAGATAAATTTAAGTTAGGCCTTTGATCATGATCTCTTTCAATTTACAATTTTACACCGCGGTTAACTTATCTTTTCTTCGTTGATGTCCCTCGTAGACTTCTCAGTCGAAATATCTTGCGATCTTGCCGTAGTCCAAAGTTCCAACGAAATCCTCTTCTGCCCTATCCAAGCTGGTCTCAAACTATCAAAATTACCAGTCCCGATTACGTCCTATGACATAGTCCCGAACTTGATTACCACTCCCAACAAAGTTCCAATTTATACTTCAATATTGCTTCCACATGAAAATATCTACGAACAGTTCAGAAGCGCGTTTCAGAGCAGAATCAAATCTTCCTGCATGATTCATCCCTCGAAGACTTCGTATTAAACTACCTTCATTTTTTTCATAACATTTGACCGTCTAAACTTCTCCGCCCAATCCCAAAGTTTCTACTTTCGGCATCAACCCATCTCTTAATGCATTTAGAAAAAACCAAAACTACATTGTTTATTCACGGTCGTTGCTATGCTCTAGCTCTCGTGATATTTCGTAATGCATGTTCCACCACATTGTCTCCAAATAAATGTTAATTTATTTTAACGTGACATATCGGTATGTCACAGTATCGATATTTCTGGAAAAATATATCAATTTAAAGATAATATCGATATTATATCGATGTAAAGATAATATCGATATTATATCGACGTGAAGAAATTATCGATGTTAATAATATTTTAAAGGTATCGATGTTTCTGGAAAAATATGTCAATTTAAAGATAATATCGATATTATATCGATGTGAAGATAATATCGATATTATATCGATGTTGTTTCGGGCTCCGCAGGTACGAGCGCGGCGGGCGCCAGCACGTGGCGTACGCCGCCCGCGAGGTGCTGCTGTGCGCCGGCAGCGTCAACTCGCCGGCCATCCTGCTGCGGTCGGGCATCGGCCCCAGCGACCACCTGCGCGAGCTGGGCATCCCGGTGGTGCGGGACCTGCCCGTGGGCCACAACCTCATGGACCACACGGCGCTCATCGCCACCTTCACCACGCTCAACCGCTCCGTCAGCCCGTCCATGCCCGACGTCATCCTGGACCCGCTCACCCCCGTCAACTACTTCGGACGGCGAGCGGGCCCGCTCACCAGCACCGGCGGCTTCGAGGCGGTCACCTTCCACGAGGTGGAGGGCGCGCCCTTCCACACGCCCGGCTGGCCCGACGTGGAGATTCTCTACGTCTCCATGAACCCTTTGGTGTCGCGGAAAGTGGCAGACATGTATCGATTATCGGATGCCGTGTACGAACGAATGCTCAAGCCCATCCGAGACAAGCCAGGTCTGCTGGCTGCCATTTGGCGCCTCCGCCCCAAGAGCCGAGGACGCATCTACCTGCTGAACAACGACACGTCCTCGCCACCTCAGATCGACGTGCGCGGGTTCTCGGAGGCCGAGGACGTGGAGGCGGTGCTGGCCGGGCTGAGGGCGTACCAGCGGGTGATGGCGGCGCCGGCCTTCCAAAGGGTGGGCGCGCGGCTGGTGCAGACGCCGGTGCCCGGGTGCGAGGGCGAGGCCTTCGACTCGGACGAGTACTGGCGCTGCGCCATCCACCGCCTCTCCATCCCCATCTACCACCAGAGCGGCACCGCCAAGATGGCGCCGCCCGGGGACCCCTCGGCCGTCGTCGCGCCCGACCTCAAGGTGGTCGGAATGCAAGGGCTGCGCGTGGTCGACGCGTCCATCATGCCCTTGGTGGTGTCAGGGCATTTGCAGCTCCCTTGTTACATGATAGGGGAGAAAGCTGCGGATATGATCAAAAAGGAACACGGCAGTTAAGCACCAGTATTTTATGTTTACTGTTGTAGTTTAAATATCTGTTAAGTTTATCTATTTAAATCAATCCTCAAATTTAAATCATGCCCTTGGAGTTCTCAGGTAATTTTCAAAACCCTTCTTACATGATAGGGGAGAAAGCTGCGGATATGATCAAAAAGGAACACGGCAGTTAATGCATCAGCATTTTATGTTTACTGTTGTAGTTTAAATATCTGTTAAGTTTATCTATTTAAATCAATCTTCAAATTTAAATCATGCCCTTGGAGCTCTTAGGTAATTTGCAAATCCCTTCTTACATGATAGAGAAGAAATCTGCAAATATGATCAAAAAAGAGCATGGCAATTAATTCACAAGTATTTTATGTTTACTGTGTAGTTTAAATATCGTTAAGTTTATCTATTTAAATCAATCCTCAAATTTAAATCATGCCCTTGGAGTTCTCAGGTAATTTGCAAAACCCTTCTTACATGATAGGGAATAAATCTGCAGATATGATCAAAAAGGAACATGGCAGTTAATGCACCAGTATTTTATTTTACTGTTGTAGTTAAAATATCTGTTAAGTTTATCTATTTAAATCAATCTTCAAATTTAAATCATGCCCTTGGAGCTCTCAGGTAATTTGCAAATCCCTTGTTACATGATAGGGAAGAAATCTGCGTATATGATCAAAAAAGAGCACCAGTATTATATGTTTACTGTTGTGGTTTAAATATATCTATTAAGTTTATCACAGATAATACCGCGAGTGCTTTGGAAATTGTCGGTAAATGCCTGAATCACGAATCAAGGAGAGGATTTATTTGAGAATTTACAAAGCCCGAGTGGTGTTTAATATGACTCTTCCATGAATGAAATTATGTCTAACAGAGTTCCAAAATCTGCCAAATATAGAAAATAACTTGAAGCTTTGTTAAAATCCAAGAAGTTATGTATAGTACATGCGCGGATTATTGGACACCGACAGAGCGATCGATGTATACCGCCTCCTAAAATAGATTAGTCACGGTGTATGATTGGAAAGTAGGAGAAGCGGTAAGTAATCTCCAATAGAAAAGCGACAAAACACTGCCTTGATTGGAGCCTTTTGTTTATAGAGTGAGTCACCTAAATTTAGCACCTCCTACAATTTTTGAGCGGTTGAAGTTATTGCAATGCAGTTTCCACAGAAGTGCATGAGGGAATGGATCTAATTTATACATACATTCATTTCTATTTTATCACTTGTATTTTACGAGATATTGAGTTTTTTTTTAAATAGAACTAAACATGTTTTAGTCAATCATGGCGAGTATAAAATGACAAATCCCGTGATACACATATTACCACATGTTAAATAAGCATTTTTTAGTAATTTTGATTTTTTTGCGACTCGTGTTTTACAGATATTTTTAATTTAACAGCCCACCGCTCAAGGTCTCACAATGTTCTCCTTGCTATTCAGCGCTCGGGGCACTACAATATACGTTAAATACCGAGTCACAAATATCAAAATTACTCGAAAAACAGCTAATTTAACATATGACAATATGTATATCACTGGATTTGTCATTTTAAGGTCGTCATGATATATTAAAAAATATGCACAGTACCATTTGAAAAACAAAATAGCTTCAATATATTGTAAAATACAAGTGTTAAAACGGTTACATGCATCAATTAGCCGCATTCTTTCATGCATTTCCGTGAAAACTGCATTGCAAAAACTTCAACCGTTCAAAAATTACAAGAGGTGCTTAAGTTGCGTGACTCATCTTGTATATAGTTAATCATTATTTGTTTTAATTTCACGAGTGGAATAGTCTTAAATATCTTTTCAAATTTAAATATTTTTAAATATACACCCAGCTGTGTTCTTTTAGTTCAACGTTTGCAAATTTTAGTGTAATTTGTGTCAGAGCAATGTAACAAAATGCTTATGTTTCAATAAATACCTCATTTTCTTCATTAATGCTGAAGTAATTTTATTTATTCTGTAATCCATTTCAAACACGACATCACACATTTCTAACTGTGACACTATCTTCTCGGCTGACATAGATTCTTTAATAAATTTTGGATGCTCACTTAGAAGCGCCTTACCAGAATGGAAACCATTTTCTCATCCGGTATTAGAGCTGTGCATAATCTGATTCCCGCTATCCTCTCAGTGATGTAATCCTGCATTGAACCCCTAACTTTCTTCAACGATCCTAATGATACATTTATTTTATAATTAAATTGTCGCTCTGTGTTCCAGTATTTTTGTGAAATTTTGCTTTGAACTCTTTCATAGTTTTCGGAAAAGGTTCCAAGGAATTTGCCCACATCTTCGGGTTGCGAGTAGGCATATGATACACAACATTTCCTTTCTTATTGTCTGGAAAGTTATGAGGCAGAAAATAATGTTCAACTTCTTTTAGAAACGCACACGCGTTTGGCAACTTCCCACTCTGAAAATTAGGTTTACTAGTAGATTCACTATGATGGCATACTACCTCTTGATGAACTCGGCAACTTCTTTTGACTGATTTCTGATACTTTACTCTACCTTTTTTATACACGACTATCTGCTTCTGTAACGTTACCTCACCATTACTAATCCTTTAATGTCACCACCCAAAGCCTGGAATTTTTCTTTTCACCTATCTTTAGTGAATCGACTTCACTCTTTACCTTCTTTTGGTTAGTAGTAATAGTAACCCCGTGTGGTCTACAACTCCACACTGCTCCTCTTCATCAGGGGGACAAGTCCCCGGGGTGGGCATCTTTGCCTCTTGGGCTTTTATCCGCACCCCCCACCGCCGCGTTAACGCCAATAGGCTGACGGCCGGATCCAGCCGGAACCCAGTTTGCCTTCCCGGCAACCTCCCCATTCAATGCCTGGATGGGGGACAGAGATCCTAGCTATCCAGGCTAGTACCGGAGTCTCGACAATGCGCCACTCACATGCGCTGGGAACAAGTTCCCTCCTCTTTGCCCAAAGTATCGGACCACTGCCCCGACGAATCCGAGAGCCCAACTGGGGGCCACCTGGACTTAGGCCCAGGCAGTTCGGAGCCCCCATCCCGACTCGCCAATGCTTACCGCCAGCTCTCGACGTGGGTAACGCCGGTACCGGAGAAATCTGACGGAGGGTAACTATTTTCCCGCCGATCATTAAAGTGGGATCCAGAGTACTCCGAGAACTAGGTTATTAGCGACCACTATTGGAGTTAACGTTATGGTAACTGGGAAGATGAAACTATATGATGATGATAAGGGGTGAAAGGACGAACACAAATACAACCATGCCCGAGGCGGGACTCGAACCCGCGACCCTTCGGTCCGAGATCGCTACGACACTACTGCCTTAGCGATCTCGGCTACTCAAAATATTCTTTGTTACAGAATCTAAGTTGAATGATATTAGTTTTATGGGTAATGAATTGTTTCCAAATATTAGCAAAATTTAGAAAATAGATAAATTGTTGCTTTGTGTTGGAAAATAAAATCTATAGGCCATTAATATCACCAATCAGAGCAGCCAGCCGCTAGAATTCTCCTCCAGACAGCGACTGAATTCGAGCTAACTGAAAAGCTAGTATCGAAAATCCTGCCGCCGTCCGAAATTAATCCTAGGACCTCCCGATCAGAGGTACTGCAGTGACATCAGTTCATGCACTGATCCACCGCTCCCGGTGGCACGACCGAGAAAGACGCGAATGGCCGTGCTGTTTCCCTTCTTGAAGAGAATACCCTCAGCTGCCGCGATACGAAAACCCAAGTTGTCCTCCACCTCTCACATGTACCGTTGGGTCTGGAAATCAATATCAATATTGATATATATATATATATATATATATATATATATATATATATTATTTTGCCTGGCGACGGATAAACAATAATTGAGAGCGTACGGTGTTCCACTTCGATTCTCTTATCGACCAGGAAGTCGATGGAGTAAGGCGCTAGCGCCGTTCATGTGGTGGTGACTTTTGTAAGCGCACAAGGCGCGTTGTTCGGTAACAATACATGTTCATATAACGCCTTGTTTCCATGTCTTAGTTATTATTCCAAATTCAACCACCTCATAAAACTTAGACAACCATGACAACTTTCACCCAGCAGGTCTACTCGTACTGCAATCTTTTGATCAAAATTGTTACTGCAACTGTCTGTGAAACCTAGAGGGAGATGATGATCCTACTTGTCAATCAATGGCCCAGATCATTATATTCACAAACTGCGCTAAATGGCGTCTCCATTGGTAGCGCTTTTTTCAAAATTTAATTTAGAAACCACCAGTGTCTGCAACTTCTTTTACGTGGAGTCTTGAATTCACTTAGTCAGTAGACGTAAAGTGTTAAAATACAGTAAATTGGCTCAATGCGGAACGTGCATAATGCTGAAATTTGTCTAATGTGGACATGAATCGTGGTCCTGTAGAAAGTTTTACTGTAGTTCATTGTATAATGCGGAATCCGGTCTAATACGGAAAAATAATATTGGTCCCTTAAGGTTCCGCTCTAAATAAGTTTTTCTGTGTGTGAATATTTGACTATTTTTTTACATTATTGTACAAAGTTTGTCTGGAAAGTAACGTCAATGATTTTTTCCAACTCGCTCTTGTAGCGTGGGAGTGGTGGTGGGGGCTTCGGGAGCAAAGCCGTCTTTACGCCACTTGCTTGCGAGCTACCGCAGGGGGAGGAAAACATTTTCGTGAGAGACGTTTTCGTGACACGTCAGATTTCGAAATGCAATGCTCTGTCGAGCAACGCATGACGATCACGTTTTGTATTAAACTTGGCAAGACTGCTTCTCAGACTATTCCAATGCTGAAGACAGCCTTTATCAATGATTGTTTGTTGGATAGGCAAGTTTATCGATGGCGTAAAGGCTTAACAGGTGGTCTAGAAGACATCAGCAACGGAGGACGCTCTGGAATGCCATTGACGACGAACACCGTCGAAAATGTGACTCGGGTGAGTGATCTTTTGAATACGGATTGTGGTTTAAGCGTTTGTTTAATTGCACAGACATTAAATATTTCGAAAACGAACGTTTACAAGATTGTGTCGGTAAATTTGAAGATGGGGAAAGTATGCGCAAAGTTGGGTTAAGGGTTCGGAAAGGGTTAACCGACGATCAAAAATAGTGTCGAGTGGAAGTATGCCGAGAACTTCCGGAAATGTGTGAAGTGGACCCAGTTTTTAAAGAATGTCATAACAAGAGACGAGTGTTGGGTTTTTGAATACAACCCCAAGACGAAAAGACAAAGTGCCGAGTGTAACACGTCAACGTCTCCTCGCCCCAAAAAGGCCTGGATGTCAAAATCAAAAATCGAATCAATGCTGATTATCTTTTTCGATATCCGACCACAAATTCTTTCCGCCCACCACGAATTCTTACCGCCAGGCTCAACAGTGACAGGCAAATTTTTCGTCCAGGTGCTCAAGAGGTTGAAACTTCGGGTTCAATGAGTCCGCCCCAAAATCGCCACCATGGCTGCACCATGATAAACCACCCGCGCACACCAGCTTTGTTGTGAGCGACTACTTGGCCAAGACAGGCGCCACAACAATCCCACAACCTCAGATCGGACGTCGCCCCCAGACTTCCTTTTATTCTCACGACTGAAACTCCGATGAAGGGAAACATTTCGAGTCGGTTGACAACATTAAGGTGGTTCAACACTCGTCTTGAAGGACATCCCAGAAAAAGACTTTTACGCCGCCTTTGCGGCATGGAATCGCTCTGGCAGCGGTGTATCGATGCACGAGATGTGAAGAGTATTAAGAGATTGTACCGATCCGATCGATAAAATCTATTCTCTGAAGTTATTGACATTACTTTCCGGGTTAGACATTAAATCTACAGAAAAGCTGAGGTATACTCTACGTGATTAGTTTTACGTTCAGAAATAATTTGTAGAATGCATCTTGTCAAAGGATGCTACATATACCAAGGTGACAAAATCGCAGGACAGCAATAAGCAAATATGCGTATGGCAGTAATATAGCTTACTATTAAGATACATAATTAATCATGGAAAATTTATAGAGTTGTTATTTTTACATAACTGCTGCTACTTGTGCTTTACAAGTTTTCAATGACATTAAATAATAGAAACGTGGTTTGCAGATAAATTCTTCAAAATAAAACGCTTTAGAAAGTTGCACGAAAACAGAAACCAGGGATTCGCTCTCTCGAAGTCCATTCACTACTTGTACCTGCGCTACCACGGAGCAGCCGAACCCTCCAAGAACTAAGAACTAAGTGAAAGTCCGACCGAATTACTCAATGCAACCGTATCAATCATTACTTGAAAACACGGAATCATGCGATGGCAGTTCTAAAGGAAACTCCTAAAGACAAAGAGTATTTTCAAACGGCAAATAACTGACACTGTTACGTCCTAATATTCAGAAATGCTTTATTATGACGACTCATAAAAACACTTACACACTAAAGCTGTTAATTCGTGTACAGGAGAAACGCGAATTGCAATACTAATCGATGGTCCAGCGATTCCAACGGTTGAAAAGGCGGGTAAGAACATCCACTAAGGTGTTTTAACAGTCTTAATACTTGCTGTTTTCAGAATCTTCCCTCAGATAAAAACTCAGAAAGACGTATAGCAGAGCTTCGGCTCCTTATTCAACGCTCTCCCATTACTTAGGCTATATTTCGCAGCTTCAACAATGATTTTCTTTGCATGCAGTCGCTTCTACCGCTCAGGGAGAATCTGCGGAATCGGTTTTTGAGGGAAAAATAAGTTTTATCTCGCATTCGTGACGTTTGAAATGTATTCCCTTTCTGTTAATTCGTCCCAAAGAGTGGTTATAATTGTATTCGAAGAAAGGCATCAACAGCGCCCACATATAAATTTAGCGCGAACAGCCTGAGATTCTCCACGTTATCGGTCACTCAAGTGTATAGATACGCCGATGGACTCCGGCAGGATCGGCAAGCAAATGTCATTAGCATGCGACGACGGGTTGGCTTGTTCAGTGGCATGTAAAGAAGCTAGACGCATCGTATTTAGTGCATGTTTGACCTTTGACACTGTGTTTATATTTACCCAAAATTAGTAAAATTTCTGAACATTTTAGACGAACTTCAGAAAAATATATATCTCCCATGAAAATACATATATAAGAAAAATATTTCTCCTAACAGTAAATAGTTCAAAGACACGGTTTTTGCATTATCATTTGCATTTTATTCCAATGGTTTTACCCCCGAATTCCAAAAATACATATTTTTTCAAACCTAAATTCCCAAATTACGTAATCTTCGATTTTTGAGTTTGTTGGCCCAAATATAACACAAACTAAATTTTCACGCAGAAACAAAATAAGAAGTGTCAAACTGGAAATTTCAAAAGTTACGGGTGTTTAAAGTCGAAGTAGCTGTATTTTTAAATAGTCCGTTTTTTAAGGGTACATATTTTTCACAAAGCACAATCTACATTCTTAGATCAAAAAATTATTTAATATTAGTTGATGTAACAATATTGCTAATAATAACTTCTGTAAAGGTTACCTTAACCAAATTTTTTAATGTTGTAAATTAAAAATTAATGTTAATCTACACATTTCCATCACAGTAAACGTTCTGAAATTTCAGATTGTGATTCAGATTGTGAAAGCAAATGTTTTTTTCAAAGCATATATGTTTTTCTTAGAAATCATAAAAATACGTTAGATATAAGAAAATGAATACAAAAGTAAATTAAACTAAAATATCTATATAATCGATAATATAAATCGACGTTTTACCTTGAGCCCGCTTTACCTTTTCACTATTATCTAAAAAGCCTACAACGAGTCACTCAAGTAACCTAGTAGTATTACTTGACCTGTGACTTGTTATGACAAATCAGACCAAAAATTAGGAATGGTTTTATATGTCTTAACTGCCCTACAGGAGTGGGTTCGTCTTTTAACCTGCTTTTTGTAATAAAATAAACATAGGCAAGTTAATATTTTAACTATGAACAGAGTTCTAGATATATTCTCTTGAATATTTGAATACAATTTTATCTAGTATTTACACATTGCATTGAAAATTCTATCACTTGCTCTACCTTTAGCAATTACACGATTACCTTACAACTGCAGTTTCGTTCTAACACTCGCATAAACACTTTACATAAAATTATATTACCCTTCATTTCACAAAAACACAATAAAATGCATGTACATAAGACAATAATACATGGAAACACAAAATACTGAAAACGAATCACATACCAAAATACCCTTTACATACACTTTCAATGAAATTGTCACATGAATAGTGGATGAAATATATACATGACGTAGTTTCACTTTCACGTAGATTATTACTTTATACAATTTAGCCAGCAAAGAATAAAATGTCGTTATGTAATGAACGTCCAATTAATAATAACTCTTTTACTAAATATTGGTTTTGAACAATATGAAAACGATTAAACAATAAATTGAAAACATACACTAAAAGAACAAATATTATCGTTAATAGAAAAATGAAAAAATAGGTTTTTACAATTCTTTCCATGAATTAGCTATCTGGCGTCCTCTTACCACTGCAATATTGTAGAAGATTACGTTTAAATGATTTTAATTTAATTACTCGACTATCTACGTCTGTAACTGAGGGGAATTCTATCTCTGTAGAATAATTATCGCTTCTTTAAACAGTTTTTTAAGAGAATTTCTAGTGAAGTTTTAAAGTTTTCCTTTCTGACTCACGGCACATCGTCTCGAAGAAATATTTCCACAGCTCGGACCGGTGACGGCGACCCAGATCCTTTCAAGGCCGTGGCAACCCCTTGCTTCGGCGAAAACGTCCCCCGATGACTCGCTTCCATAGTCCTCCGAATTTTATACAATATGACTGCAATATCTCCGCGTAATGAATTTCTTACGTGGTAAGCCAAGACGAACAACAAAAAAGCTGGAAATAGAAAGAAACATTTCTTATGGCACATGCTTTCTACTCCAGTGTACGTTTTTGAACGTTGAAATATATTATTTCCTCGTTGATAGAAAAATAGTATATTTCTACATGATGCGTTCACGTGAATTTAGCAGAATATTCATGATTTAAAATTCTCAATTCTCTCATACATGGTATCGTTATTTCAACACGACAAGACGAATTACCTTTTTCAAGCTTCTTATCGTCGAAAAACGGCGAATTCTCCTCTCTGTCCAACACGAACAGTTTCGGTGTGTCCAGATCGGCGGTCGTCAGCAAAGAGAGAGCTTTTCGTAGCGGTGCTTTGCGCTAGTGCTGATATTTTCAAGGGTGATTTCTGATTGGTTATGGTGCCATTCTACGCGAGTGCGTTCAGAAACCTTAATAAATTCTCACAAGGGATACCATTTACTGCTGGTGTGATCTCTTGCAGTTCGGTAACAATATAATTGCATCTGTCGTGTCTTGACGTCCTCGGGTGCTTGTCAAAAATCAATGGAACTGACATATGGGTGGTTACAACCTAACCTTGCTGATGTGTTTAACGGTAACACGCATTCTTGAATGTAGGTTTGAATGCATGCCAGACATAAACAGAATTCACCTGGAAGGCAGGACGGATTAAATAACGCATGTCAAGGTCTCGGGCAAGGAATCTGCGAATAGCTTACTAGAGGTTGCGGGCTTTGCGTCCGGAGAAACTGGAAAAAATCGACGTAAGCCCTATAAGATTTTGAGTTTCTGTGTCGTGATTTTTTTGTGAATAAATGAACAATTGTAATGTGTAACTTGGTGCATCGTGAATTGAATCAGGAAAGTAACAAACTTAAAGCCAACATCCTCCTAGTAAAGGCGCTACCCTCTAGAACAATCCCTTGTCCTTAATCATTTCGATAACAGCATATCTTGCATTCAACATTCTAATATGACCAAATTTATGAACAGAGGGAAAAATAATGGAATAATCTTATTACACAAATGAACGGTGATAGCTTGTGAAGATATGATACCATTTGGTGAAGAGAAACCGTGGAAGGCCACAGAAAAGATGGAGAGAAGAACAGTTGACAAGAAAAAGATAACACTTGATTAAAACCTATTTTAATTTTGAATTTACGTTTTTTAGTAATTATCTAATTTCAAAAAAATCATTTCGGATACCTCCACTTTCAGTTCTAATTCTACCATTGCGTCAATTAACATATTGAGATGAATGTTAATGCGCACGCTACAGCCAAAGTTCAGTTTTGCTTCCAACAATTCGATTCTTCTTCCTCATCTGCTTGCGGAGGATATTTCCGAAGTTCCTAAAGCTGAGGGTGGATTGCGTCTCAGTATCAAGTTAACGAACACGTCACACCGGATAAAGATCTGCTAGAAGCATGACTTGCTTGTTGCGGCCGGGTTGCGACGCGAAGAGCGAGCTACTTGGCTAATACTCACTTCTCACCCGCTTATCGCCGCTTCCGTCACCCAATCCCAGATTATCCCCCCTCTCCCACCCATCCTACTATAGGCTTCGACTGATTAAATAATTGAGTTTCTGGGAAACTGCTTTGGCTTGTCCTGCGGCTTATCTTGCCCTTCTGTTTCCGAATCAAATACATTTTTAAAAACACGTCACACACAGTTTTTAACTGTATTTGACGTAAAATAAATAAATAAATACAGTTTGTTAGTCGGCAGGAAATTACATTGATCATTTTAACACTAATAATTTATTTTCATAATAAGTATTTAAACAACAGTAAAGTAACGTGATTACAACCTTACCATTGATCGGATGATTATTCCATATATATATATATATATATATTGTAACGTGGTAGCATTTCACTAGTCGTCGGACCGCACAAGGCGTGGGCCGGGGCGTGGGAGGGGGTGGTCCAGGCGTCGGGCTGGCGGTGCAACCGGAGCGGTCGTTTCGAGGGTGCAAGCCGGCGGGGGCGTGTCTGGGAACATCCGGGTGTCAGCTAGCGCAGAATGATGTGTGAGGACAGATCGTCTGTAGCTAGTCGACGGGCCCCATTGTGCGACCGACCCAAAACTCTGTAATGAGGTGACGCCGTCCGCGGGTCTTCAGCGTGGGAGGTCTGTCACGTGACTCCTCGCTATAGACGCCGGTGGAGTGTTGGCGATTGGCATTCGAACTTGAACCAAACGCTCCACGGACCACCGCTTGCGGTGCGGAGGCACTTTGCTGATCCGTGAGGGGTGGTCGCAGGTTTGCGAGGGTGGCCACAGCAGATGCCGGCAGCGGTGCCACAGGTTAGCACGCTGGGGTACGCTGGGTCAGGCTGAGGCGGCTTGACTGAGGGATGGTAGTGCTGTGCAGCGGTAGCTTCCGGAGAAGTAAGTAAACATTGTAATATACAGTATTTGTAAAGAAAGCTGTACAAAGAAACTCCGTGTCTGTGTTGTGTTTCACATTACGACGACGTCACAATATATATATATATATATATATATATATATATATATATATATATATGGATGCAAATAAACCCCTCAACTACCAATCAGGAGCACCCCCAATCCCCACCATCAACTAAAAATCAGGAAAAGGATCAAAATCGCTTGTCCCTATATTTCGGGTGGTCAAGGTATTTACAGCCGGCCACAAAACATGAAAAAACGCACATCACAAATTACATAGTTACATCAACTACATATAAACAACGAATGAATAAACTGTTAAATATCGATGAAGTAAACCGGTAAGTAAATATCGGTGAAGTAAACGTTGATATAACATTAGCTGACTAATGGCACAACATAACATATTTAACATGAATAAATTACACATTTTACATGTAAAACATTTAGTCTTACTATGTTACCAGTGTAAAAACTAGAAATGTCAATTGTATTTACCGGTTCTAAAAAGTAAGCCAGCAAAACTTGTGGGTCAGTCGTTTTTTTTATTTTTTTTTATTTTTTACTTTCCAGCATTTATATTTATTGTATTCTCTCTCTTTGTTGTCTTTTCTTATCGAGGGAAGTAATGCTGTCATGACTTTATCATTTTCTTCTAATATTTCGTTTGAAATATGTTCAATGTATTTTAATTGCTGACAAACTTAACCTCTAAATGATTATGGTTATGGTAATCATAAGTATAAAATTTAAGGCCCACTAAAGTAGGTCTTTTTTTAGAAGCAATGCATCGTCACCTAATGTCTTTTTATTTACGAATCAGTGGTTTTTGTAAAAAATGACTTGCTCAAAGGTGGGAATATATTTTCAGAAAATGCCGAAGTCTATTACTATAACACTCGACGTAGAAATCATATTCACCAGGTGACAGTATCTACAGCTCATTACAGAAAATTCACATACAATACATGTACATTATTTTACAACACTTTGCCAGATGACATTAAACGATTCAATTCAATAGAAAAGTTTAAATCCCAAGTGAAATCGTTTCTGCTGCATAACTGTTTCTATACAATTAGAGACTATACTGAGCATCACAAGAAAAGTAACATTAATTTTAACAATGATACATAATGCATTATTTACCATTTGGACTGTATAAATGAGTATAAACAACCTGTAACAACTATTGTACTACAGCTTCCGGGTCAATGACCCCCATCTCGTCCAATTTCCCTGATCCATTGAGCAAATGCTGAGATGGCCCCTTGTTTTGCTTCTGGACATAAATGTAACTTCATTTTCTGCGCACGTCTTCTAGAATTCAGTGGGAAATACAATTATTCAAATTATCGTTTCCATGTTGTCGCGGCAGGAAGTAATAACAGCCAAAATTTATTGCCTTTTTATCCTCTAAAATAGATTTTATTACATGGGAGTTTTTCTTCTCCCTTTCAAAATTCAAAATTTATTGCTTATTTATCCTTGAAAATACTGTCTATAATATCCGGCACTATACCGTCCCTTTACCAGTTTCCATTCATTTTCAAGTTTCATGACATGAGCGCAGCAACCCTTCCAGTCTTCAATAGTGACTTGAGTGATAGCCCAGTTTGTAAGCTTTAACAATTTTGTTGTCTACATGTCCCCAGATACATTTCTTTCCTTTATAAGTCTCTTAATTTTGCCCGTGCCATTTCAATGGGATTCAGTTCACACATGTAAGGAGGAAGGTGGATGACACACTGACCCCTGCTGGTAAAGAGCTCATCAAATATGTATGTCTTGTTCTGAGGTTTTAGTTGCAGAATTAGTTGGTATAATTCAGGCTTCCTCAGGTTTTCATTAACATACATTCCCTTTGCATTCAAGCATTGAATCATGTCGCGCTTTAATGCATATGCAGTTGGAGTTTTATTGGCTAACACACTATGATATGGAGCATTACCAAGAACAATTACTGCATTAGAAGGCAGTTTTTGTAATAATTTTTCTATCACCAACTTTTCAAAATTTTCTTGATTCATCTTATCATGGTAGTCACCTGATGCAGAACCAGTTTTGAAAATTAGTTCTGCGCCATTAATATAACCATTGTTTCCACCAGCATGAACTACAATCAGTCTAACTGATGCGCTTATATTTGCTGTTACACCTATTATATAGCATCATGCTGCCAGCACTTTGAAACTACCAAGCTGTTGTCAATCCATGTTTCGTCAATATACACTATTTCTCGGTCTTCTTCCCTTAACTTTCTCATTTGCACGAGATACCTTGCTCTCCAATCAACAATGTCTGCTCTCTCGACCAACACTGCGTTTTGAATTACAGTTCTTCCATCTGAATCCCATCTGCTTCATCAACCTCCATAGTGAATTTTCTCCCCAAGGGAAATTAATATTTCTTTTATTATCGGCAGCATTTTTGATACCGTAGGCACTTCACGGACATAAAAATTGAAGACAGCATTTCTGATAACGCACATGTCAAATTCATCGATTTTCAAGGCGTTATGACGAGTCAGTTCTTTTCTTACCAGGTGAAAATAGTCTTCCGTCCGCACTTGTTTCATTTCGTGTAGTATTTTCTTCACGAATTGTTTTCATACTAGTTACTCCAACACCAGTGTATGCCGCTGCTTTCTGTGGCTTTTGTCAGAGGAACTAGCAGATGATTTTGTCTCTTTTCTTTATCGCATGTATCAATTACACTCGCTATGATCTCCCCTACCTTCACTATGAATTGTCGAATTCGATTTCCGCTTCGCCATTTCGCATCTAACATTTACGTACTCTGAATCAAAACTGAGCTGATGTTTGCGAAACCAATGCATTGACCAAGCACGCGCTGGCCCTTTCCTACAGCCCATGTGTGACTCACGGATGTCTGTCAAACAAATCCTACAGCCCATCACCTTATCGCGATCCCTCCACCCCGCGAAGAAACTTAGACCCCTCTCACAGGGCATAAGAACTCGGAACCGAACTGTATCATACTTTTCCCTACAACTTCTTTCGCTGCTTGAAGTATATTTGTCTTTAATTTGATTCACCCTGATTATATGCTCCGTTCCCTTTCGATAGAGCTTACATTTACCTTCTCATTTAATCTTCTCCGATATAATTGTCTTGTATTTTCAGTTACTGCCGCTGCTCTACATTATATTTCTCAGTGCATATTATATTTCTCTTACATTATATTTCTCTGTGCATATTTCTCTAGTTCTTCATGCTAGTCGACAGTTAAATCTATTTTACTCAGTAGTGCATGGTCACTGCCTAGGTTTGCTCAGTTTAATGTTCGAACATTTAATATTTCCGTCGGTACAAAATGTCTATTATTTATTTCATAATCCATCATTGACTGTTGCCCCTGAGAATCAAAACGTTTATACTTATACTTGAATTCATGATCAAATTATGTATGTCTGTCCGTTCGTCCGCACGACTGTCTGACCGTCCGTCTCCGTCTGTAGTAACACTATCATCAAAAGCCTATTTTCTCCAAGATTGGTTTTACTCGATCGATTTAAGACACAGACGGAGACGGACGGTCAGACTGTCGGGCGGACGAACAGACAGACAGACATAATTTGATCATGAATTCAAGTATAAGTATAAAATTGATTGAGTAATTGATTGATTTTTTCGTGTTTCCGGGCGCGTCAACTGCTTTGGTCATTAGTCCCGTTAGCGTAGTGCATGCTCTTTCTGAAGATGGCAGTGATCTTCCCCCGCTGGATGGCGAGATCCGGCGCCGACCTACCGTCGGCTAGTGGGGTTTCCCCCTAACCAGGACTCTCCCACCAGCGGGGCACCGCCTCAGCCGGGACAAGCTCTAAGCTCTCGACCGGTCTCCCGGAATAGGGGGTAGTGTAGTGCATGTTAGTGTAAGTGTGTGTGTGTAAGGGAAGAGGATATACTAGGAAGAGGTAGGAAAGATCGCGCGCGGTCCGTGGCCCGTTTCGTAGGGTACTGCTCCAGCATTCGCCTGGTGTTGATCAGAGAAACCACGGAAAACTACCGATCAGAGCAGCCGGCCGCTAGAATTCTCCTCCAGACAGCGACTGAATTTGACCTAGCGGGAAAGCTAGTGTCGAAAATCCTGCCGCCGTGGGGAGTGGGAACCTAGGACCTCCCGGTCAGAGGCGCTGCAGTGACATCAGTTGATGCATTAAGCTTACCGTTCCCGGTTTAAAATAGCTCGAGGGCCTCGCAGTTTCAGTGAGGCCGACCTGTCTCGATTTCCCCGGCATCCGTGACTTCGTTCGCTGAGACCAAAGCCCCACGCGACAGGCACATTTATAAAACGATCGCGTTGTAAATGAGTGTACGTAAATGCGTCACCCCGCGCCATAATTCGTTATGAAATGCGGCGCGCCTTCTGCCGGATTAACTCTCTAATCAGGCACGTCAAATCGCGCCT
The DNA here is from genome assembly GCA_964035755.1 of Teleogryllus oceanicus. Classification (NCBI taxonomy): domain Eukaryota; kingdom Metazoa; phylum Arthropoda; class Insecta; order Orthoptera; family Gryllidae; genus Teleogryllus; species Teleogryllus oceanicus. The sequence continues at coordinate 18,470,687 of CAXIVR010000007.1, read as the reverse complement.
GCACGAGCTACTTGCCGGCTTGCCAGCCGGGCAGCCAAGCGCTTCTACGGGTAGGGGCAACTTCCCCTGACTCCGCACTCATTTCCCCTTAAAATCCAGAGGGGGGTGTACGTGCGAAAGCTGAAGTGGCGCGAGGCGGGGAATAGTGGTTTCATACGAATTTTTTTTTTCATATTTTTTTCTATCAAATAACCGAAAATTATATTATGTTTATATTTTTCACTACTTATTACTATTTTATGTTCATTTTCATACTAAATTCTCCCTTATATAAATATCTTTGTTGAGCGATAGGAATATGTTTGAATGGGAAGTTTTTTCCTTCTTTTTGTTTTGTCTTGTGTTATTCATTCAGTTATTTATTGTACATAGCAATAATGTGAAATAAATTAACAACTGTCTATCAGTTAACAATTCCCGCTTACGGACGGATAGCGCTTTTTACTGACAAGAATGTTAAGTTAGTCTGTTAATCACGATTACAAAATTAAGATACTTTTGAGACAATTTTTTAAATTATACTTGCAATTGAGAATTTAAATCGGACTGAGTATTATTTCATTTTAATGGATCATTTCTTTTCTTAAAGAGAAAATGGGAATTAATATAAGTAAATTTGTGACAATAACTGTCAAGTAACTCTTCCAAAGACTGTCATGAGTAAGGTATCCAGTGACGTACCTGCCACTCCGTAGCATTGTATATCTCTTGCTTTGAAACCTCGCACCAATTTCTCTGGTTGCAGTGCTCTCGTAAGCTTGTTACCTGGCTCGCGACATTGACATGCATGCTCCGAGTATACTGTACTGATGTTTCAGTAAAATGGAATTTTTCGAATCAATAATTATTCTACAACAATAATTAATACTTATTGCCATGTAAACGAATAAAAGTTTTATTAGTTACAGATAGGTCAGACCTCCATAAGGACGTACTATCCTGATCTGAGCAAGATAAAACCCATTAGTTCTAGGGTTATTACAATATGAGTATATTATTAAACGAGTATGTATACTATACTCTCTAGATATAACATATCCTATATAAACACTTTATTAAGGTGGATTATACTTTATGCATGTCTCCGTACTCACTCATTCTGTTTCTTTTGGCGTGTTTCATTACTATGATGTGACACAGGGCATTAAAATTAATTACAAATTGATCATTAGTAACCTATGTTCGTTAACCCCAAAACTGTCACGATACCGAATACAACATGAAAATTCCAATTACAGTGCCCCAGAGAAAATGCTGCGCCACAGGGATCAATGGTACACGATCACGGGAAAATTCTGACCGTGATGAATGCAGGGCTGCGAGAGTGAGTGGATATTAATGAACCTGTGCGACAAAGATATTCTTTGTGTGTCGCTTGCAACGCCGTGTAACGCAGTTACTCCTCGCTCGCACGCATTTCACGCCTCCGATACCCTTCTTCATTACTCTCCCCTTGGCGAGAGGGCGGGGCGGCTGCGACGCGCCAGTGATCAAAACAAATTGTGTGCAGCGGATCAGAAATTCCAATATCCAGTTTACTATGTCATGTCAACAATTCTGATTGCAACAAAACATACAAGCTCTCATATCCAAGCAGAGAAGAGAAGGGGAGCGCAGAGGCCTGACAGGTTTAGCGATGGGGTTTATATTTTTCAAAAAAAAAAAAAAAGAGTTATTTGTTTCTGTCTTGGGGGCTTTGCGATGATAACGTTTTAAAGTAAAAACGAACAAGATTAAGTATCTAAGAGATATCAAATCACCAGAAAAAAATAAAATATATATTTAATATTTTAAATAATTGAAAAGACGTATGTTTCGGGAATTTTGGTTTTATCTCATCCTCAGTGGCACTGCAGAGAAAAAAATCCGCCGTTTTTTCACGCAGCATTACATAACTTTCTCTATACTACGTACATTACTCCGTATATACGTACGCATACGTGAAAGTAAACATTCGAGCCGTATTTGAGAAAATTTTGAAAATGTCCGGGGAGCTTCATGTAAAGAACCCCCAGATTTTAAAGAATGCTTTTCAAAATTACAAACCTTCAACTACAGCGAGATGAACAGGGGTTTCTTTAATTTGGAAAAGATCGTACGTATGACTTAGGCGCTAGTGTTGTTCACATACACCGTTTTGAGAAAAAAACACTTTTTTCTACTCCCATTGTATAATTGTGTCATTTGATGGCTGCAACCCGTTGCATAATGATACTCATTACGATACAGATTTCATTATGATACAGGTTCTTGACCAATCACAGAGAAGTTTACAAACCAAGAATTTACACTTAATTAATCATAAAGAATCTTTCTGGTAAATTTTTCGTTCGATTGTGTACGTTAAAATTACATTTAATATTGTATTATGCTTGTCAGTTTTAATTTCTTTTATTATTAGTCATTTTTACGAGGAATATTATTTAAAATAAATTGGTCCGTAATTTCACTTTGATTCTATTTGACTAGCGCAGTGATGGTTATTGGAGGGAACATTTGACTGACGCAAAGATCTGGACGCACGGATTTTCTGTTACATGTGTCTGCCGTGTGGTTACCTCAAAAGTCGGCCAATTCTTTAGTTTAAAATGTTTAGTGAATCGGAAGTGGAATTGGCACCTCCAGAAATAAGAGAAAAAGCGCAAATGGCGAGTCGGAATTATTACTGCAACTTTTGTACTCTCTTGCATGCTGACTGGAACACCAAAGCCATCTGAGGCAAGGGTAGCCAGCAGTCCGCAAGGTGGCCTTGGCTGAATCCTGCATGTCAACTGCTACGAAACGATTGAATATAAAAGTTGAACTTGTTAACAATTACTTTATAATTGAAAATTTAGCATAAGTCGTAGAAAAAGCACAGTATGAAACTCGACGTAATGGGTGTTAATACACTCGTGTGAAGTTTACGATACTCGCTCGTACCTCGCTCGTATCCTAACATCTCACTCGTGTATTAATACCCATCATTACATCATCGTTTCATAATGTACTATTTCGGTATCAGACGACCCCAAAACGTGTATTTCGTTGAAATATCGAAATAGATTTTCCGCAGCATTACATACCTTTCTCTAAACTATGTATATTACTCCGTATATACGTATGTATTCGAGAAAGTAAAAAGAGTGGAATCAAATTCAATTAACATATGAAATGAAACTCTCTTAAATATACAAATAAAGGTAAATGAAATACAAAAGTGAAGAATGTAAAATCTGTAGAAATTGGATAGTATAAAAGTATAATGAATTAAAATATGTGGAACTCAAATCGGTGCCGTCGTGTGTAGTACAGTGCAGAACTTTTGATAGACTGAATAGAGGAAGTTGAAGGAGAAAATAGAGAGGCGCAATAGAAGCTACTTAATGAAGAGTTCTAATATAGGACTGTTTTTCACTTGAGTTTGTTCATAGAGACCTATAAAATCTGGGTATTCGAATAATTTTAAAATATTCAATTATTTTATAACCTTTATTTTCTAAATGGAGGATTTTGAAAGTGATAAAATGGTCCAAAGAGTGTGTTTCTTGGATTAGGATAATATCAAATGTAGAATTGTTAAATGTTAGTATCTTGGATCTCAGATGTTCATTAATTGTAAGGATATATTTCCACCAGTTTGACCTACATATGCGGAATTGCAATTAACATAATTTAATAAATAAATATCACTCCTATCCAGTAAGGGTGTAGGGAATTTACTGACTGAAAGAAATATTTGTAGGGTGTTCGTAGTTTTATATGCTACATTGATATTATGTTTACCAAAGACTTATACTACCTTTTTAGATGTATGTCTTACATAGGATACTATAAATTTCTTCTTGTCAAAGGGAAAATTTTGAGGGAAATCTTATTAGTTATTATAACTTTTTTGTTTAATAAATTTCTATAATGACTCAAGTGTTGTATCCATTATTTAGAGCTGTTTGCAAAATAGTATTTTCATTTTAAGTAATATCTACGAGTAATTGTTGTATAGGAACATTGAATAATCTATGAATCAAAGAATGAAAAACAGCAAATTTATGTTGAAAGATGTTTTTAGAATTAAAGGAGGAGATACCAGGTCGACTGGGATTCCTGAAAATGTTAAATGTTTTTATTATTTATTATAGAAATGGTTAGTCTAGGAAATTTTGGGCACGGTTCTGTTCTAATTCTATTTTGAGGAATGATAACATTATTTACTTTTGGAGATGTGCGATCAGATATGAGCTAATTTTTGTGATTTCTTAAAATCTTTTCACTCTTATGTAACCTTCAACAACATCCTATTCAGTCAACAGTCAATGATCCCCATCTCGATCGGCTTTTTGCCCAGTTTCCCTGATCCATTGAGCAAATGCTGAGATGGCCCCTTGATTTTCTTCTGGGCGTAAATGTAGCTTCACTATGCGCACGTTTTATCGAGCTTTCCTTTTGCTTGTAGTGGTAGTAGAGCTAAGGGTGAGTTTCTATTTTGTTAACAATACAGAAAAATCAATCCTGTTCGTTCGTTTACCGTTAAAAATAAATTTTCTACAATTCGGCAACAAACATATCTAGTTTTTGAAATGTTAATCTCTCGCTTTTTTAAATGTATTATTATTATTATTATTATTATTATTATTATTACTATTCTTCATCTTTCAACTATTAATAGTTAAATTGTTGGGAAGGGACTCTGAAACTCAAGAAAGCGTGCGCAGATGATTTTCTCCCCCATACGTCACATACAGTTTTTGACTAAATAAATAGATAAATATACAACTTACCCTACTTAATCACAGTACTACACTAGATGGCGCAAATTTGAGTGACACGTTTGAGTGACACATTTTGAGTGACAATTTGAGTGACACATGAGCACTCTGAGAAAACTGTGGCAAACGGTTTAAATTAATGGCATGTATGTAAATTAATGTAAAAACGTTTTACTGAATGTTTACTATCATATAATTTTGCTACTGAGCTCTTATGTGAAAAAATTAATATTGTTCTGAATCTTGCAGGTCACATTTTCAATTTAATTAATATAATTGTTTCTGAATTCATTTGTGATCTTATTTTGATGAAAGGAAAGGAACCAGCATGAAAAAAGGTGGGAAGCAAAATGCAATAAAAGAGAGATATGAATCAATGGTCAGTGAAACAAATCTTCCCTCTGAAATACTGATATTCACAAGTTCCAGTTCTGAATTGATTTGAAAGTATTATCGACGTTTTTTTTACATACGATTTACCTCAGAAGCAGGATTAAAAAGAAATTAAGTTGAAGCAAACCTTTATTTCAGTTCATTTGAAAACGGCCACGCTAATTCTTTGCTCTCATTTATAACACATTCCTCAATATTTCTTCATATCCCTGGATTTGGAGCGCTCTATGTGACAAATGTTCATTTTCGCTTTTAAATCAGTTCATTTTTCACGTTTCTCTCACAGAAAAAAGATAAAATATATCAAATAATAATCGGTGATTAATGAATGAAGAATGAATGTCATATTAGGAGAAATCACGGAAAAGGCCGAAATCAATTTATGTCATTTTCAACGAGGAGGGTCAAAATTATCCATTTTTACGCGAGGAATTCAACACAGCTTTCTTTACTTTATAGGATAATATTTAGCTCTATAGATAGTATTTCCTTTCCTAATATGAACCAAGGAGCCTAAAAATAAATCGCGGAAGATTGTTATTTCTAAAAAAGGTTAGAGCGATTAAAACAACTTCATAGTCTCTTTTCACATTACATTTTTCTTAGCGTAAAAGCGAAAATTTAAAATTTAAATTTAAGAGGTTTTTTTTCGAATCTTTCGTATTTAATTTCTGAACAATAATCTTCTGTTCGAATCTTGACTTCTAATGTAACTATCTCTCTATTTAAGTATGTATGTGTATACTTTGTCTAGTGCTGCTGTCACCTGTTGGTTGCACCTTTTTAGTATCTGATCACAACAGGGGAAATACGGGTTTTGCATTGGCTCATCAGTGAACTTCTTAATATTGTAACGAATATTGCGTCATCTGCCGGCGCCACCCCGAGCTGCCTGTGATCGCGGGTTACGTCATTTGCCGGCGCTACCACTAGCTGCCTGTGAGCGCGGGTTGCATCACCTGCCGGCGGATTATTCCAGAACGTGCGCGGTGTCCGGAAGGTTCTGGATTGTCTCGACGAGTATAAATATGCGGCAGCCGGCGACCGCGAGTCAGTCTTAAGTCCGCAGTGGAAGCTGAACTGTGAACTGTGTGCATCGCGGTGAATAGCAGTGCAGTGATTCCGGTCATTGCATCGTACTGTGGTCGGTGACGTGAACTGTGACCAGTGCATCGAACAGTGATCAGTGCAGTGAACTGTGGCCAGTGCTTAGGACTGTGCGAGTTGTAAGAGAAGAAGTTAAATAAATAATCAAGAGAAGAGTAGTGTAAATAAATAATCAAGAGAAGTGTAGTGTAAATAAATAATCAAGAGAAGTGTAGTATAAATAAATAAAGAGAAGTGTAGTGTAAATGAATAATCAAATGTTTTCAGTGTTTGTGGTAAGAAACAAAGTAAACGTTTTTGTTAAAATAATACGAGACTTTTAATTCACCACCTAGAAACGTAACAATATTATCTATGTTAAATCCACAAAGAGGATCGTAGTCGATGCCCGACGAATGAATAAAAGCTAAAAAGAAAACAAGCATTTTGATTTAAAAAGACGGTGTTTGCATGAGCCACACAGAAAGATCTCCTTATTCATCTCTCGCGTCAATAATGTTTGGGATTTCGTAAACAAAAGAGGGTTACTATTATCACTACAAGCGTACAACGCTGCGCGGTTTATAACTGATAAAACAATTTCCTCGCACGGGAACGGCGAAGCTAGTACAATTGACAATGGCAGATAGCCTACTATACACACAGTGTGGGTCCTCCTCCATCTATGTACGTACTCTACATTAGATTCGGATTATTCAGAACGTCTCCTCAAAAACCATGTTCTGACCGTGTTTTAAAATCCAAACGCGACAAATCTTGTTCAATCTTCTCACGAGTGACGTACAGAACCAATTCCATCGAGAACAAGATGTGAAGGAACTATTCGTGGTTTCATGGTTTATGTGGTTCTGTTATGTGGGGATTCCACAGATCCCCAATTGAGAGTACAGGAATTGATGAATCAATTTCTAAACTGCTTTTCACGTTATGAAGGCGCTATGAGCCTTCTGGAGAATTCGCGCGTTGTTGCCGACGCGACACATGCGCTTGCCCACTCACTCCAGAATGGTCAAAGTCACGGCTACCTTTCTCAATATAAGCATATACTGAAAGAAAAGGTTATTCACTCATTATTATTATTATTATTATTATTATTATTATTATTATTATTATTATTACTGCTGATAGATGGCTCAGAGAGAGAGAGAGAGAGCTCTCCTCTCTCTCTCTCTCTCTCTCTCTCTCTCTCTCTCTCGTTTCGCACATTTGGCATGTGCCTTTTGAAAAGCAATATAGAATAAGCGGTTGACAATAAACATTACATTTTTACGTAATAAAAACCAAAGGAATAAATTCCGTATATAGAATTTAGAACGACATCAGTGTTCAACATACAATATTATGAAAACGTCTTTATAATATGCCGAAGGCAGCGTCTAACTTGGTGGCTAGAACTACTCATGTGCAAACTCTTGTATGAAGTGCAAAAAAATCATTAAAATAGGATCAAGCGGAAGAAATTCAACTATTCCATTATTATTATTATTATTATTATTATTATTATTATTATTATTATTATTATTATTATTATTATCATTATTATTATTATTATTATTATTATTTCTTGTAAAAATTTGCACCATTCCACTTCATATTTTTGACGCACCTACGGTTCAGACCGATTAAATTGAGCACGAAATCTTTTATTACTTATCCCGTGATGTTTTCTTTAAATTATTGTTTAATAAAGACCTCTTTCTCATTGTAGCGATAGGCAACACCGTCTGTACTGACTTATAGGGATTTCCCGTAATTTATTTTGTGCTTGGATTGCTTATGCCTAATATTTAGACAGAATGGTGACTTTTATTGATACATTTTTATGACGAAACCAGAGATGCTAACTTTTCTTGTGAAAAGGAATTGAGATAGGAGCTGTGTTCTTCGTTGGATAGAATATCTGTTGAGCTTCGTGAGCATTTTCTTCGGCTACAGAATTTGGCGGATACGTTTGCTTATTTAACGCCAGTTATGTTACTAGATTCGGGCGATACTAAATGTAATCTAGGCTCATCTGCCGAAATTGTCGAGGAGGACTTCAAGCTGAAACGACTTCGACTGCGGACTTTTTTTGTTGCTACAGATAACGAAAATAAATTAATTAATGCGAACCCACATGAATTATTAAAATTTGTTGTGAAATCCAAGCTGGAAGATACTCTGCCTCTTCCAGTCTCTTTCTCTTCGAATATTCTTCACAATTGCCACAAGCAATGCCAGCTGTGAGAGGAGGTTTTCAAAATTGAAACTGATCAAAATGATTTAAGATCAACAATTACTTCTTTAAAGATAACTAACCTGGCTATCTTGTCGATTGAGCAAGAGCTATAGACAATGTTGCTATAGACAATGATGGTGCAATAAAAGACTTAGCTCTTAAAAACAGTAGACGAATAAAGTTTTAGTTAAAGAGAGAAGTTTTGTTTTCAACTCTAACAATTATTTTATTTTTCCGTAAAAGTGTAATTAGCAACAGCATCGCTCTAGATCTATTTGGAACTCGATTTGTGTTTTGTATTCAATTCGCTAATAACTTAGTCTGGTCGATCGTCAACGTTTAAGTGTTTTTATCTGTTATATCAATGTAAGTGGCATACGTGTAAAAACTTTTGTAATAAATGTGATTATTATGTTCTAAAACATATGCATGTCCCTTATATAATCATGTATATTTTAGTCTCTTAAATTGAAATCCCTAAATAAGGGGGCGGCGAAATTTTCCTCCTTCCTGGGCGGCTGTCACCCACACTACGGCACTGGCTCTGAACGGCCCTTCCCAAATTCTGCAGTGTTCTAGTAACGATCAGCGTTCCCTGTCTCACTTCTAGCCGGGAACGTGATGGGCTGAGCGCTCTTTCTGTCCCATAAGGCTGTGCACAAAACTTTCCGCGTCAACGAGACCGCTTGTATTTGGTCTTGCTTGGAGATTCAGAGGGACGCTGGATGTCGATCGGTGTCATGTTCTGCGTGTTGAAAATCGTTATCAGAAACTGAACCTCGCAAGTGACGGGGATGGAATCAGACCCGCCATCTTTAATCGCTGTGCTCCTAAACACTCGCTACTGTGAGGAATCAGGCAGTGCTTCCTGGCGGTACGACTTCCACGTTTTTACTGCCTGACGCATGCGCAACTAACTTTTTCAAATATATGGCGTCCTATCTGTTCATCGTAATTGAAACATTATTTCTGCATGCGTTCGTACGTAAATAATCAATTGAGATAAAAAAAATAAAATCAACTGAGTGAGAAACAATTGTCTAGAACACACTCCTTATAATTTTTGTTTTTTAATGCTAAATGTTAAATTTTGCACTTTTTATTTTTAAACAATATTATACTTTAAAAGTAATTTACTAAAATTGCCATTTTAAGAACGTGTTCTTTTCATATTTACGAGATCATGAAGTATACTTTGGTTTCATTGATTGTGCTCAGGTCAACAATTTTTTTGTTTTTCGTTTGTCAGTTTAGAATAGTGTTTTATTTTTAACCTACCTTAGATAATGGCCTCTTTCTCCTCACTAAATTTATTGTCAAAATGTGTCTGATAATATAGGGAGAAATTTAGTCACGAAATTATTGTAATTTCTTCAACCATTCTTATGCAGCCACTTGAATGCACTTTTATTTCAGGCGTTACTAGCAACCGTCAAACAAAAACAAAGAAGACGTCAAACGGTGAATATTAACAGAAGTGTGAAAACTGATACATCATATTCGTATTTATTTGAAGGAAACGTCGTATATGATAATAAAATATTTCTTCAGGTACTACATTTACTTTATTAATTGATTTACTGAGAGTAATTACTACGAGTATTAGCAATTAGATTGAATAGTATTTAACCTACAACTGAACACGTAACTTGCTACAAAACGTACAAATACATTCTCTAATTTTAGGCAAAGTTTATCAAAATGCGAAATATAATTCGATTAAATTGATAATACTGGGAAATGTTAGTATCACAAGACACTAAATGAAATTTCTTCTGAGGTTTTGACCCTTCATTAGCGGCATATATTAAACGTTTCCTATCCACCTGGCTATTTCATTACAATACAAAATAGTTCATTTAGAACTCTTCATAAGTATTATTGAAGTTAGTAAACTGAACATTTTCGCACTTGACAAAACAGTAAGGAATAAGAGACCAAGTAAATCATTTGATGCAATAAATCAATCAACTTCCAGTAGAGTGAGAGTGAATGAACGTTTTCCAGCTGTTGAGATGGAGGACGTGGCGTTCGAAGTGCAGCCCGGGGAGCCCGCGGCCCTACCCAACCGCCCGAGGAACAGGCACAAGCGCGAGCGGGACGTGAGTTCATTCTTCTTCTTCTTCTTCTTCTTCATTCTTCTTCTTCATTTTCTTCATTCTTCTTCTTCTTCATTCTTCTTCTTTATTCTCCTTCATTCTTCTTCTTCTTCTTCTTCTTCATTCTTCTTCATTCATTTTCTTCTTTCTTCTTCATTTTCCTCATTCTTCTTTTCCTTCTTCTCAATTTTCCTCCCGCCAGTTCCCCGGCGAGGCGGGAATTTATTCAAATATTCGTAATATATATATATATATATATATATATATATATATATATATATATATATAGCTCCAGCATGACTGCTTATGGAGTTAAGGGCGGGCTTTAATTTCAATATACTATCTTAACCTAACTTAAAACGAATACATTCTGTCACTTTGGGCGATTGTTGTGTTTTAATAAGAAGTTATTAATTGTATTCTCTGTAAAGTTCCTTATATTGTTCTTTCACGCTGTCGTTCATCCAGGTGAGTCACCTGTGCCCCACGGCCGTGCGCCTGGCGCAGCGCAAGGACGAGCTGCTGGAGTCCTGGCGAGACTGCCGCGCGCCGGCCGCCGCCAGCGACTCGCCCACGCCCCACCAAGACTCCAGTGGCAAGAAGTCCAAGAAGGAAGAACACGTTCAACTGTCAGCAAACGCCTCTTCGGAAACAGACGACTCCAAAGACGACGAATACACGGTCTCCGATGAAGATGATTACGGAAAGATAGTCACTGATACAAACAATGATATTCACAAATTTTCAAATGACTCGTCAGAAGAAGATAGTAGTAAAGATTACGATTGCACAAAAAATGTGAATTTTAATAATCGAAGACACCACTGGTAAGAAAATGTCAAAAAGGGATATTAGTAATTTGTCTGGATATGCGACAAGCTTTCTTATTTGTTAATGTAACATTCTTGCTTGTCAACGAAAAATAATGGTCCTCTAAACGGTAATTTTAAGGAAGATGAAGCAAATTTTAACGTAGCGAGAAAATTAGATTATGTATCAACATATTGATTTTGAATTTCTCAATCTGGTAATAGCTAAAGGCGTTACCATGAACTGCAACACAAATACAAGGAAAATTCTCAACCTCATCGAGCCCTGTTGACTTCAAGTAGAAAGACTTGAAGTACCAAGAAGATATTGTAATCCAAGTATTATTTCATTTCTATTTCTCGAAGGAAATATTGAAGTTTGTTGTGATCTTCATTCATGACAATGTAAGAATTCGATGTTGTTTCGGTTAGACGATCCTAAGACAAATGTAATGAAGTACCTGCTTTTTCCCTTACAAAATGTAGGAATCCATGTAATAGTTTCTTATTTGATTTTAAAGTTTTTATATTAACTTACAAAAGAAGACAAATATCAATTGTTTTTGCTATAAAAATATATGTGTCTATATTAAATGTATATATTAACAAAATATGTTATTTTAATTTGTTATACTATTATAGTAATTCCAGAAACTGGGAATACTCTTTCAACAATTCAATAAACTCCAACGGATTAAGTTACTTTTAAAATTTTACAAACATTTATTATCAAAATTGACGTATTAACACGTGAATAAAATTTAACAGTTCAACGAATATTCCTTGCTCTACATTCAGTAGCATGCAAGGCAGGTATTGTCAATTACTGTGATCGATCGCTTCCGGACGACAAAGCGTAAAGGAAAGCAAAAATATATACATATTATACATTATTACATATTAAAAAACGAATCTAATAAAATAAGTCTAACTCATTTCAAATTGATAAGTCAATGACACAAAATTCCTTACTGATGTATTTGGACAAGCAAATGCATCATTTAATCAAGTTTGAATTAATTGAAAAGGTAATAGCACGAGGGATATCCGGAAAGTAAGCGTTACAAAGCGTGGAGCTCTTACCGGTAAATTTATTTTTCGCATGAGGATGACCGTTGAAGAGGGGAAAGCGAGCGCAACCAAAGGTGGGTCAGCAACCGTTGGTGAACGTCAGTCGCCACTACAAATAAATCAAGGTATATACTTTGATTTATTTAACGTGGCGTCAGACAAGGTCACGACCCGGAGGGAGAGGCGGACATTGTCATCCAATCAGTACCTTCAATCTAAAAATTTAAATCGTAACGACGCTCCCGATTGGATGGCAGTGTCCACATGTTCGTCCAGATTGTGACCTTGAGGCGCCACGTTAAACAAATCGGAGTGCAGTGCCAAGTGCACATGTTACCTCAGTGATGTCAAGGTGTCCTACTGGTGGCAGCGGCACCATGGCATGCCAGGAGCTTCTCTGAACAACTAGCGTCGGGGAAGGAAACTATTAGTATTTATTTATTTATTTATTTTACGTCAAAAAAAACAGTTAAAACTGCGTATGACGTGCTATGGGGAAAAGTGAATTTTCAAAATTCTGTGATCCCTACTCTAATTCATATACTACTTAAATTTTGAATTTTGAAAGTAGTATATGAATTAGTGTAGTTGAATATGAATTATATAGTAGTAGTTGAATATGAATTATATGTAGTAGTATATGAATTAGTATATTTGTTTTTTTTAACGTGGCATCTGTAGATAGTATCTCCAAGATGGAATTTGGCACGACTTTCTTTTTGTTTTCAGTAACTTATATTTTAAGACAATTTTTTAAACGTAATCAGTAAATTGTATGCATGTAATTTCAAAAATAACTTGTTTTATATTGCAAGCACGTTCCACGAACTAATTGTTTGCTTCTTCACGTATGTAGTTTCGTCAATATGACAAAATTATTTTAAAATAACAATAATATCTATTAAAAAATTACAAGCAATACGTGCAAATAAAATTACAATTATGGAGTAAGAATCTCCTTATGATTTTTAAAACCTATGATTGTTTTTTATTTCATTCAAAATAAGATCATATGAAGTTGTAAAAACATTATATCCTTGATTCGAATTTATTGTGTTATTAAATTATATTTAAAATTACATGAAATACAATTTGCTGATTACTAGTAAATAATTCTACTGGTTATCTTAAAACGTAAGATACTGAAAACAATAGAAATTATTAACAACACTAGTTAACAATACTAGCATACCCACGCGAGAACTTTTACATGTTAAACCCCACCATACTTTTTCGTAAGGGTTTCGTGAAACTGAAACATGGGAACGTATGTTCCGTTTCCATCACAATTCCATCCACAATTAGGTACGCAACACTTTTATACCACGGAAAATTGTTAAATGAATGGTAGCACAGCACGCATCAGAAACAATATTCATCGGTATGAAGGAACCGTTATTAATAGTATTTCTAGTTGTTGCTGCGAGAGCATATCTTGACACAATGCGAATGCGAACCATGTCAACTACATTAACACACACATGCAAAATGTTATTGTAATATATTCTAAACATGTGTGTCATTAGTTCCGTACAATTTCCCTCCATTTATTTTACAAATTATTCTGGGGTGCCCCCCCCCATCAGTATTCTCTGGGTACCGCATCATTTAAAATTTATATTTTTTGCTTTATTTAAAACGTAGATAGTGGTAAAAAGGTCATTAGAGATTAGATATATCACCGTGTGATAAATGTGGCAAAAATTAACAAATTAACAAATCTTTGTGCAGTTCCAATAATACAATGATAAAATTATGTGAAATCACATTTACAGTAGATCCTTATGATTACATCATGAAACAATTATACAAGGAGAAGATATATTTTGACAATTGTTTCGAGCAATGGGAGATTTTTATTAACTTGTTACATTTTATTAAAGAGGTTAGTTCCTCTAAAATATTAGCTAGGTATGAAAATATTTTTTATTGAGTGAATCAGGTTGTTTGGTAGTGCTATTGGCGAAAAGGAAACCTGTAATTTTGATTTCTGAAAATACAATACAATTGCAAATTTCAGAGCCAGAACAAAACCCCACGTATTCAAAAACTTGGAACTTGGATTCAGACTTTTAGAATATCAACCTGCCACACTATTTGCTTCGTCATATTGCGTGGGGGTGAAAATCCATTAAATGGCGACCCGTGTCCAATATTGGATGTGGCTTTATGGGCCATTTCAGTGGTCCCATTTATTTTCACGACTCCCGCAAAATGTACCAACTCTACATATGAAGCTCTCAGCGCTTTTCAACGCCAACTAGTCCCTTTACACCTCTTTCTCTACATTGTCTCTTTTGTACGTCTTCGTCACCGATTCTATTGCTTTTCTTGAACTAAAAAATGGATTATTGTTACATTCGAATGGTGATACGAAAGTTCTGTTGTGCTTCAATGCATTATGGTTTACGATATGAATTTCCCGCCCAATACTAATTTTATACGTAGGTTATTTAATAATTAAAGAGACAAATCGGTATGGAGAAAAAACAGTTGATAGGACAAGTTTGGTAATTTTAGGACTTTAAGTTGGCATCACTGTAATGAGCCTTGAACATCTGAATGATTAGCATTGTTATATTCATAACATCCAAATTAAGTGGAATTATGGTGAGTCGACTTGAAAATTCCACATTGATTAAACAACGTACTCTGATTCGGTTTTTACTTGCGAGATGTGACAAAATAGCTAACATTTACTCTAGAATGACTAAAGTGTATGGTGAATGTGGTATGAACCGCGGGAAGGTTTGCAAATAAGTAGAACAGTTCAAAAATAGTCCATTTGTAATTGTTTCGATGAACAGAGTACAATAAACAGCCAATACTACTCAAATATGCTTTTGAATGAGGTGAAGTCAGCCATAAGTCGCGGCGGCGATGGTGTAGGGGTCAGCGTATCGGACTGCTATACCCAAGTTTGCGGGTTCAAACCCGATCGAAGCCGTGGATTTTTAAGGGCGAAAAAATCCTTCGTACGCCTTCCTTCGGAGGGGAAGTAAAGCCGGCTGTCCCATGTTAGTACATTTACTGCATGTAAAAGATCATCAAGCCTAAATGACGCCTCTGAGCTAAATTCAAATCGCCTGTTTCGTCGCCCAAGTAATACCTTCTTTCTCCCATGATTGGTGAAAGGAGTGTAACGAAATTTGCGTGGTCAGACGGAAGAGCAGGCTTCATGGCCTGAGTCTCGCCACGTAAAATAAGGCAAATTCAATTCAATTCAATTCAATAAGAGAGAAACGTGAATCTCAGAGGAGAAATCTGATTTTCCAGCAAGACAATGCACGTGCTCATGCTGCTCAAGAAAGCTGTGAAACCATCGACCAAATGGGTTGGGAAGTACCATGCGCGCACCTTTTCTTGACCGATGACCTTGCTTCCCCCTCCCTGGAGCCATAAACAGCTGAAGGCAAAAGATCGCAGCGAGCACTGATGACAACATTCCCAGCATTAAAACTTCGTTGGCGCGAAACATAAGCTTTCATAGTAAAGAACTTCTGTTCAGGTTTATCTGAAGGAATGGCTGAGGCAGGTTCAGGTCCTTCAAGGAAGGCACCTAAATCTCTTATGTACTGTCCCTGCTGTTGCCTACCCAGAGCGATGACTTGCCCGCACACATAGCGGGTTTGAGTTTCATCTACCAAAGGTTGGCATTACTGAAAATACTCTAGTGGCTGTCTTTGTAACTAATACCCCCACTCCGCCCGCATTTCCTCATCTATCGGTCAAGAAAAGTTGCGCGAGTGGTACTGCCCCATCTCCCTTGTAGCCGTTATTGAGCACTACCTTACTTCCATTTGCTTGGTTCACTGAAGAAGGCTTTATGTAGAAAGAAGTTCTAGGATAACGAAGATGTCAAACAATTTGTGGGAAATTGGTTCAAACACCATGACAAAGAGTTCTTGGCAACCGATGGAAAATAGCTGGTAACCCGCTGGGACTAGTTGAATAAATGTTGGTGGGGATTATATTGAAAAGTGCGAAACGTCCTGAGTTATAAAAATTAACGTTTATTTCTCCAGACCAATTTGTCTCTTTAATTAGTGAATGCCCCCAGTAGCTTAACATAGCGACCCATTGCCTGCCCGTCCGCGGCAAATGCTGCTCCTCGTCCTGGCTAGCAACTTTATGACACGTCGAAATAAATTTGTTTTCTGGGACCTGAAGGTCAGGGATCTTTGTCAAGGAAGCCTGTTTGGATCACCATGTAAACTGATGTTCTCCTTTGAAGCATTAAATTTATTCATCCATATGATACAACAAATAAAACCACCCTTTGCATCTGCCCAATTCAAAAGCACATATGACGTGGAAACTGGTGTGGTTCAAACACATACGACCTGAACACGGGTATGGTTTGAACGTACAATATTTTACCTCCATTCCACGTATTTTGTATTCTCTGGTCATATCAGAGATTTCCACAGCTATCGAATTTACCTTCTGTCCTAAGTATGGGATCCCATTGGTTTCTACGAGAAAATTTCTCGATTTCAGATATCGTACACAATATCCTTAAACTAATAAAAGCTCACAATGCAAACATAAATAAACACCACTTGGCTACTTATACACCATATTCGGTCACATAATATATCATAAACACAATTAATACAGCATTATATAAGAATATTCACCAAAAATTTACTTATCCCAATATCTATTAATTTCTCCTTTATTTTTTTCTATCTGATAACTCACATTCTCTCTCTCATATTATAATAAATTAATATAATAATGTCTGGCGCAACAAAAATAGAGGTGCAATGAATTTACTCCTGGTTCATTAGCAATAGCCCAAGATCCTACTTCACATTCCCTTCTTTTCTACTACCTCCGTTAAAACAAACAACGCGATGCCCACTAGAAAGAGAGAGTACGTTACGTACAATACGCGCAACTTTTCTGGAACGATGACTTTCCTTCCCCCTCCCTTGAGCAATAAACAGTGGAAGGCAAAAGCTCGCAGCGAGCACCGATGACAATATTCCAAGCATTAAAAATGTGTTGGCGCGAAACAGAAGCTAGTCAAAGCTAGTTGCTTTCATAGTCGAGTCCTTCTGTTCAGCTTCATGACCATTATCTAAAGAAATGGCTGAGGCAGGTCCAGGTCCTTCAAGGGAGGCACCTAAAACTCCTATCTACTGTCCCTGCTGATGCCTACCCAGAGCGATGATCTGCCCGCAAACGCAGCAGGTACGACTTTGATTTTCCAGAGGTTGGCATTACTGTAAATATTCTAGAGGCCGATTTTGTAACTAATACCCCAACTCCTCTCGCATTTCTTCAATCCATCGTCCAAGAAAAGTTGCGCGAGTATACTTGGGTTTTTCTGACGTGGTGGCTGAGGGTAGTATCTTCAAGATAGAATTCGGCACGACTTTTTGTGTCATTCTTAGTCCTGCCGCTAGGGTCGCTTGATCTGCAGCACTGCTTGATGCGGTCGCGATCATGCGGCATCTTGCGGTGGGACTGAGAATGACTCAAAAAGCCGTGCCGAATGCCATCTTGGAGATACTACCCCCAGCCGCCACGTTAGAAAAACCCAAGTATAATATTGGGTACCGGGATACACCGTTACCTCCCTCGCTTGCTCGCTTGCTCGCTTGCTCGCTTGCTCGCTTGCTCGCTTGCTCGCTTGCTCGCTTGCTCGCTTGCTCGCTTGCTCGCTTGCTCGCTTGCTCGCTTGCTCGCTTGCTCGCTTGCTCGCTTGCTCGCTTGCTCGCTTGCTCGCTTGCTCGCTTGCTCGCTTGCTCGCTTGCTCGCTTGCTCGCTTGCTCGCTTGCTCGCTTGCTCGCTTGCCCGCTCGCTCGCTGCTCGCGCTCCTTGCTCGGCTTGCTCGCTTGCTCGCTTCGCTTGCTCGCTTGCTCGCTTGCTCGCTTGCTCGCTTGCGTTCCGCTCTCGCTTGCTCGCTTGCTCGCTGCTCGCTTGCTCGCTGCTCGCTTGCTCGCTTGCTCGCGCTCCTTGCTCGCTTGCTCGCTTGCTCGCTTGCTCGCTTGCTCGGTTTGCTCGCTTGCTCGCTGCCTCGCTTGCTCGCCCGCTCGCTTGCTCGGCTGCTCGGCTGCTCGCTTGCGCTCGCGCTTGCTCGCTGCTCGCTTGCTCGCTTGCTCGGCTGCTCCGCTTCGCTTGCTCGCGCTCGCTTGCGCTCGCTTGCTCGCTTGCTCGCTTGCTCGCTTGCTCGCTTGCTCGCTTGCTCGCTTGCTCGCTTGCTCGCGCTCGCTTGCTCGCTTGCTCGCTTGCTCCGCTCTGCTCGCTTGCCGCTGCTCGCTTGCTCGCTTGCTCGCTTGCTCGCTTGCTCGGTCTTGCTCGCTTTCTCGGTTGCTCGCTGCTCGCTTGCTCGCTTGCTCGGCTTGCTCGCTTGCTCGCTGCTCGCTGCTCGCTTGCTCGCTTGCTCGCTTGCTCGCTTGCTCGCTTGCTCGCTGCTTGCTCGCTTGCTCGCTTGCTCGCTTGCTCGCTTGCTCGCTTGCTCGCTTGCTCGCTTGCTCGCTTGCTCGCTTGCTCGCTTGCTCGCTTGCTCGCTTGCTCGCTTGCTCGCTTGCTCGCTTGCTCGCTTGCTCGCTTGCTCGCTTGCTCGCTTGCTCGCTTGCTCGCTGCGTTGCTCGCTTGCTCGCTGCTCGTGCTCGCTTGCTCGCGCGCTGCTCGCTTGCTCGCTTGCTCGCTTCGCTCGCTGCTTGGTTTGCTCGCTTGCTCGCTTGCTCGCTTGCTCGCTTGCTCGCTTGCTCGCTTGCTCGCTTGCTTGCTTGCTCGCTCGCTCTCCTGCAGGCAAAGGTCAGTGCTGCCTGCCACCACTCGGGTCCCAGCGAGCAGCTCGTACGTCATAATTCGATATCCATTACAATGTGCGGTCGACGAACTACGACCAACCGCTGCTCAAGGTCTCCGCTTCTCTAGCCTCTTCTAGTTCCTCTAGGCGATGGAGGTTTAGCGCAGGCCATCACTTGCACCGTGCTCGTGGCCTCTTCACGAATCATCTCGATCAGGTTTTTCGTCCAGTTTCCCTGATCCATTGAACAAATGCTGAGATGGCCCCTTGTTTTGCTTCTGGACATAAATGTAACTTCATTTTCTGTGCAGTGGGAAATACAATTATTCAAATTATCGTTTCCATGTTGTTGCGGCAGGAAGTAATAAGAGCCAAAATGTATTGCTTATTTATCCTTGAAAATAGATTTTATTACATGGGAGTTTTTTTGTTTGTTTTTTTTCTCCCTTTCAAAATTCAAAATTTATTGCTTATTTATTTTTAAAATAGATTTTACTACATGGGAGTTTTTGCTTTTTTTCTCCCTTTCAAAATTCAAAATTTAAGTAGTATATGACTTGGTGTAGGGATCACAGAATTTTGAAAATGTGCACACAATTCACTTTTCCCCATAGGACGTCATAAGCAGTTTTTAACTGTTTTTTGACGTAAAATAAATAAAAAAAATAAATCACTTTCCTAGTACAAGATTCACGTGGATACAATTTATGCGGTTCTAGCACCGTACGATCTGCCGTGGATTAGTTACATGTTCGTCGATGTAATTTGCCTCTATAAGTTGAACCCAGCAAGCATGGGGTCATTAACACCACGTTCTATTGTTTTGCCACTTGCCGCATTCTCTCTACACTATATTTCGTGATAACTACAACTCTTGTCTAAATTTAACGAACGTACGAAGTACAACGCTATTTCGTCTCTAATATCACACTTTTAAATGACGGTGTTTCTGTGATGCCTCACCGTTTCTGTGGTAGTGCCAGATTCTGGTTTCGTCAGCACACTATAACCACAGTCTAATAACACAGACCCGCAGCTTCGAACAGATTTTTGGACCTAGCGCGACGCTAGCGCATCCAAGCGGCCAGTAAGCTGGTATTTGTCTGCTTCTGTTCCTGGTAACGTGCAGTACATTTCGAGAGAAGCCACTTAATGCTCAATTTTGCGCATCTTCAGTAGAGAAATATTTGAATATAACCCGAAGAAAATATGAAAAATATTCCGAAGGAAATATTTAATTGCCAGTATTTTAAAGTGCTAATTGTTAAGATTAGTACCTCATTAAAATACACATGTAGCATAGGAAAACGTTACAAATTTGAAATGTATGAAAGCAATTGTGTATCCATAGTTATTATTTCCTTTGTTTATTTCTTGGCTGATCTGTAAATATGAATATGAAGGTTAAATAGAGCTTTTGTATTTACTGTTGTATATACGAGAACATGGAAGGAACCTCCTCGTGGTGTTCCTAGTAACAATGAATAAACTGGCAAATCCCTCCTCTAATGTGTACATCTTCCGAAGAGAAGAGAATTGCTGTGTCAATGTTATCACACTGATGTCATCTCTAAAAAATAATAAGATTAAAGCTTGAAATTTCTACTTTAAGAACTTTGCTTGGCACAATTTAACTATTTCACTGCAATAGGCTAAAATTGCGTGAGATCCTTGTGAGATCCTTCTTCTAGCGTTGTTTTCGCACCAAATAAAATCGTTCAGAGAACTGTCACCAGAGTGTTTAGAAAGCCTCAAGATTGAGTTCGCGTTATATCCAGCGCAAAATTGAAATACACAAAGATACAGAAGTCAAAATTATTATGTACAGTACTTATCTTAATATGTGTTGTTTGTACGTATTGTGACATATCAACATGTCACACATTTATTTACTAATATTTGTCGTAAATGGGGTAAATATACTTGAATAAACAAATAGAAATATGGCGCCCTAGCAACGGCAGCCGAGTTGTTGTCAAGGTCAATAAACTTCATTCTGGCATTGGGCCTGAGGGCACGGCTAAATGATCAAGTAAACAATTTTGGGGTTGGTTTAGAAAGCAATGACAGTCTAGGGCATAGCTAGTTGATTATGTAATCAATTTAGGGATTGGCCAGGAGAACAGTGACAGTCTATTCACGACAGAAGTGCGTCGAATGTTTCTGGTGAAAAACAGTAGAAAGAAATAGGCCGAGTCCTGAAGGGCTGAACAGAAATATTATTTTCACATTCTGACATATGTCGAGGTGCTGTGCGGGTCGCTCGCGGATGATTAATTTTGTGAGATTGGGACTTGTAAAGTTTTCTTCAGAGTGAATAGTTATCGGACTTTGAGTAATTCTTGAGTGCGATGTGCGGAATTTAGAATTGGAATGAATTTGTACGCAACAGGACTTGGAATAATTCTGAGTAAATAATAGTTTGCTGAACTTTAACATTCTCGTCGCGTAATCAGAAAGAACTGGGAACTTTCGTGAAGTAAATTAAATTGCAACTACATGTATTTGAGGCGGTGAGGATCAGTGACTCGACAACATTTGTGCAAGAGCAGGAGAAAAGAATCTGGTACTTGGACTTTGGAATTCTCGTCACCGAGAAGAAGAGGAAAATGGTTCTTCGTGGCGCCCTCGTTCAAGTGCGCGCGAATACGGGTACTGCAGGATAAGGTTCGAAAGAGCTCATAACCAAAAGAACCTTCTTTATTTGTTACAAATTTTTCAAGTCAAATGTTTGCCTGGCATTGAGAATAAACCATAATTTTCTTTTGAAATAGAACAAATGATTTTCATTTGGCCAATTCCAGCTAATAAGTGGCTAGACTATATTTTTTTCAGATTCCTCGCCACTCTGTATAGATGGCAGTTCGGATAATCGGCTATTAGTAGGTAATAGCGATTATTTATAACGAAACCCATCGACCCAGCTAGCGGGATATTGATTTTATTTAGATAACGGTTGAAGCATTAACTTTAATAATATTAACGTAACCTTTTCCTGGCCTCCTGTTTAAAACATAAATTCGGAACGGGTTACATCGAAACGCCCAATAATTTTATAAGCAGTTTGTGTGTGGGCATTGTTTCAAAATATTGTATACACCAGGACTGAAGTAAATAGAATAACTTAACTTCATATTTACAATTTAATTCTATTTTAAATATCATACTTATTAATTTTGTAACATAAAACTAATATATATTTAATACAAATAGAAGTGGAACAACTAAGATGAACAATCAGTTTGAAAAATTGTTAGTTTCATAAATCTGTTGCACTGCGTGCTGTTTCCTTCCTTGGTTGCGTGATGCTTGCACATGGAAATGCCAATAAATCATTAAATGTCATTTCGAAATGCAAAAGAAATCTGAAAAAAGAAAAGGACGGCTTTTCAGAATGCATTAATGAGTGTGTCTCCTTCAGCTACACTGGCCCGGGCGGTTCGCAGTGCAGGCCGGTGGGCACATAGATATGGGCATTGTTGCAGGCACCAAATCAAAGTGGAAACTAGTGGTGTTAATGCTATAACAGCACAAACTTTCTCGCGTTATTGGCAATAGCTATGTAATATTGAAATATTGCAATTTTCGAAAAAAAGGAGCAGTAATAGAAAATGGAAGTTGCATCGTATTTCTTACCGTCACTTATTATGTATGTGGAGATTAAAAAAATTGGAATGTTTTTTGAGAAAAAACACTTGTACCTGACCTTTTTTATAGAGCCAATTTTGTTCAACTGACTTTGTCTAAGGCAAAAACCTACATCCTAAATTTTGTAGTTTTTTTTTTTTGCAATTTTCCAAAAACTGAGCAATACCCGAAAATGGTACTACCACGATATGTTTTTACCGTCCCGTATTACATGAGCCGAAAAAATTTAAAGTAGTTAAAGGTTAAAATTTAGATCCGTTTTTGGAAAAAATATTTTTTGTAAATTTCAAGGGCAAATTATGCAAAAACTACTCGTTTTTTAAAAAAAAAATGTACATGACTTTTTTTTTACTGACCTCATTTTGTACAACAGACTTGGTGTGAGGCAAACGTCTCTATCGTCAATTTTGTACTTACAAAATTACTTTTTTCAATTTTCAGAAATTCGGAGATTTCAACCTTTTTCTTAAACGTTCTTCGCACTATTCAACAACAGATTTTAATCAAACCGGAGGTACTACAGAAAGGCACAGACTTTCTCTGTAATGTTTTCTAATGACCGTGGCGTGGACTAGATTTACGGTCTTGCCCCATCCTCTTGCCAGCTGCCAATCTGAAAAGTCAAAGTCCTCTTTTTTTTTTTTAACATATTCTCGACTTTTCAACTTCCTAATTGTAGAACCGAAATATTACTTTAAGAATATTGAAAAATAGTTTTAGTTAGTTTAGTTAAGTTTAGTTAGTTACTTCATTTTGTTCTAAAATGAAGGAAAATTAATGACATGTCACATATTTGCTTTTGCGGCCAGGATTTTGATTTTACTTTATTTTAATCTCTCTGCTGGATTTTTTGCCTTAATTTTGTTGCAAATAATCAATACGTGATTTTTTCAGCCTACCTACGTGTGAAAGATATCCTTTATACTAACCATTTTTTTATAATAACCTTTTTTAACTTTTATAATAACCATTTTTTAAAAAGTTTTTTAACTTTTTGAACGCCGGGGTTTTATTTGACTTTGTGGTGTTAATGAGAAGAAATGTGAATGTGTGAAGTGTAAATGAAGACGCAGGTCAATTCGTTTTCTCACAATTTAGTAATTTTTGCACAATCCTTCATGTGCTTAAGATTTTTGCATAATTTTGAACGTGTATTTTGGTATTTCAACAAGTTCCAGATTTTTATGGGTGTTAATTGTTATAACCCCCTTGCACGAAATGACCAGACGAACAAACATTATTATTTAAAGTATTACGACAACAAAATTTCATCCTTCATCCATTTTTTTATTTATTAATTTCATTTGGGTTAAGCTAAATTATTTCAGTATTTCTTTGTTCTAATAATTCCCAACCCTTCACCGTAGTCACAAAGAAACCTCACAGAATGCAAATATCTGTCATATCAAACGAAATAAAGCGCTCACGGCTCAAGCAGTTCTTTTCCTTTTTTGAAAAAAATATTCCGGCGTTTTGTTGATCCATTTTTCATTACATTCGAAAGCTCAGGCTTGGTAGACTGAAGCTTTATTACAATGGAAATTGAAGTGACTGGAAACGAAAAAGCACTTAAAGCAGCGATTCAAATCCACTTTATTATCTCAGGACGAGAGCGGGCCATGCTATTGAGAACGTCGAGCAATATTTTCGTTCTTTGATGTAATAACAGTCATTCAATGAAAAGAATGAAACAAAAGACTATTATTAAGCCATTTTCAATGTTAATATACTTTCTAAATAGCATTTTCTCTTTGATTCTCTTTGTAATTATATTTTCATTGATACATCAATTTTAAATGTCTAATTCGAGCAAAAATATTGGCGGAATACAAATGAATCGGTTACACGTTTTATTAAAAATAAACACATCAATTATAATTTGTATTTTAATTTGTTGTAACAAATGCTTGCTGGACCATTCACTCTGATATCATTTTATGAAAAACGGTTGAGTGTTAATATGTGTTGTGAGTTGATATGTGTTGGTTTTCACTTTCTCGCAGTAATACGAGTAGTATGTACGTAGTATAGCGAAAATATTGTAATTATGCTGCGGAAAATCGCGATTTTCCGACAGAAAAACTGGTATTGTGAGTCTCTAATATCGACAAAATTGATCATTATTCTCCTATATGCAGTAAGTCGGACAGAGAAAATATTGTACTGCTGCAGCGGAGAACCGTCATTTTTCGACAGAAAAACTCGTAGTGTGAGTATCTAATATCGACAAAATTGATCATTATTCTCCTGTATGAAGTTAATTGAAATGATTGAAGGCGTTGTCATTGTCAACAATAGTATTTATTTCACAAATAGCAGCTTTCGATGGCTTAGCCATCATCATCAGTTTTCTGCTGTCTGGGAGCCACAAAAACGGACTGAGTCCATCGAAAGCTGCTATTTGTGAAATAAATACTATTGTTGACAATGACAACGCCTTCAATCATTTCAATTATGTAAATGTCAACTACACCTCACCACTGAATCAATGTACGAAGTTAACTTACTTTCTCTACAATGATGTTAAGTTACCATTAACATAAGCCAAGTTACTTTCTCTACCATGATGGACATTGGCACCGACGAAGGTTTAAGACAAATCTTCAACGTCCGTCTGTCCGTCCATCCGACTGTCTGCTTGTTAACAATACCGACGGCGAAAACGGCGACCAGGCGACCAGGCGGCGAAAACGTTTCAAACCCTCAAATGGCCTCGAATTCAATTACTAAGTTCCACCTAGAGATTTTCCAGGTCGCTAATTTCAAATCTGATATCAAAATTACTCAAAACAACAGACTGATCCAACGTGGCGACCGCGAATGAGAAAACGTCTCCGACGACATACGCACATCAGAAATTTGTAATAAAATCTCAATGTTCTGAAATTTGCAATAAAAGTTTGCTTTACTTATAAAATAATCAAATAAGCTATTTCCCGATATCAGTTATAAATCGTTATACGCAGTTCTTATTACTACAAAACCACGTGTACCGAACGACGCGTCAATTTCACTAATGAAGTGTACCACGTTGAGGTACACTTGTAATTGCGTTGAGGTACACTAACAATTGAACATTTGTAAAATAATGAAATGTTCAATTGTCTGGTGTCAGATGTAAGTACTTATGCGCACTACTTATTAATTCAAAATCCCATGAATCGAGCGTTTCCTTCATTTCAGTAACGCAGGTAATCGCCATGAGATACCCACGCCCTCAGTAAATTAATCTCAAAACCCCAAACTGCAGCAATTTGAACCGAATTATTACTTTATTTATAACATAATGTAATACTCTATTGCCTAAAATCAGTTATAAATTGTTATGCTCGAAATTGGTAAAAATATCCCATGGAAAAATGCTTGTCAATTTCACTTGGCCGGAAATACGATACATTTCCCTGCAACGTTTCAATACACTCTATCTTGAAAGTAAGTAGTATATGAAAAAGTATAATTATCAGAATATTATAATTTTGTAAAAAGAATAAAATATTGATTCAGTGGTGAGGTGTAGTTGACATTTACATAATTGGAATGATTGAAGGCGTTGTCATTGTCAACAATGACAACGCCTTCAATCATTCCAAAAGAATAAAATGAAAAAAGCTTGTCTTTATTGTACAGACAGACTTAAATGTAATCCAAAAATAAAATAAAAGGAATACCGGACGTATTCATCACATGATCAATGTTGGTCTTTAAACAAATATTATAAACCTTCAAAGTAATTAATTCAATTTACAATGTTTCAATCGCCCAGAATATTCGAAAGCAACGGAATGCCCATGCCATCTCGTGGCGGAGAGCGGAACTTGCAGAGCAGCGGAACGAATCAGACCCTGAACAACTGAATTGTAGCGCTCGCGCCGGTAAATCGGAAAACTATTACTTACCCCTCAGAAAAGGAACCCTATTCTGCTCTACCTAAAACACTGTACGGTCAAATAACTCGCATTATAATATTGATATTCAACTGTCATTGCCAGTTTAGCTATAGGTAAGCAAAAACAAACGTTTATCCTCATTATTTTTGGCACTCGTCACTTCACTATGCACATGTAGCATATTTGAAAGAATATTTGCAATATAAGCCAAATCACTTCTATTTTAGTAATATTCTATACACATTTGCTGCACAGTATAAGAAATATTTTTATTCCTTGGCAGTTCATTCAGTCTAGTTCAGATCAGCTACTTCTCTGTCCAAACATGTTTGGGGAAGTAGTGCCAGCAAGCGCTGTAATGTAGCTGCACAATCTTTACGATGCTACCAACCTTATTCGTTTTGCGTGGTTTAGCAGTCGTCACAACTGATTTAACTCTTTGCAGTCGGCCATGTTAGGTTGCTGGTCACGAACCTGTTATTTTTCAACTGTTATTAATAACAGCTATTACGAGTCAACTGTTATTGTGGTAACAGTTATTGAAGAAAAGCTGTTAAGACCATCTCTATTAAGTAGAAGATTTTGCCCCGAGGGCGACTTGCAAACCCGAGGACCCCTGCACCGGGAGCGGTAGCTTAGTGCTGATATCACTGCTGCGCCTCTGACCGAGAGGTCCTAGGTTCGACTGCTGACGGCGGCAGGATTTTCGACTCTAGCTCATCAGCTTGGTCGAATTCAGTCGCTGTCTGGAGGAGAATTCTCGCGGCCGTCTGCTCTGATCGGTAGTTTTCCGTGGTTTCTCCGATCAATACCAGGCGAATGCCGGAGCAGTACCCTACCAAACGGGCCACGGACCGCGCGCGATCTGTCCTTCCTCTTTCTTGTCCTATCCTCTCCCCTTACACCCACACTTACACTAACATGCACTACACTACCACATATTCCGGGAGACCGGTCGGGAGTTTAAAGCTTGTCATGACTGGAGCGGTGTCCCGCTAGTTGCATACCTGGCTAGGGATAATCCCGCTAGTCGGCGGTAGGTTGGCGCCGGATCTCGCCTCCCAACGGGGGAAGATCAACGCCATCTCCCGAGAAAAAAACATGCCCTACACTAACGGGACTAATGACCAAAGCCGTTGATCAATCAATCAACCGAGGGGTTGGAAGTCGCCTGAGAGGCAAAAACATCTAGTAACGCCCGTAGTGCATAAAAGACTAAAGTCTTGTAAAGATTTGGAAACTTGTTAGTTGCTGAATTAAACTAGAATTCGAAACATTTTATAATTTTTCTTGCGTCTAAAGTGAAAAGATGAAATTTTACCACCGATTTGGTATTATATTCGAGCAAAAGTAGTGGCACCACTCTGAAATCTTGTTACAGAGCAATTGCAGAACGGCCCCCACTGAGAGAATATCGGCTTTTACGTGGTACGTATTTATTCGTCATTCCTAGAAATTGAATTTCGCGCTATTGGAGAATGGTTCGTGTTGTAAGCGTGTTTAGTGCAGTGGCCAGTTTTAGTCAAGTACGAAAAGCAGTGTTTTTAAATGTGTGCTCGGAAATGTGAATAATTGTTGATTCTTCGTGTTCTAGTGCAGGAAATTCATTAGTTAATGGGATGTAAGGCGTTGTTATTTCAAGCGTAATAGAAACGAAAGGATATCGTTGCAATATAAAATATTCAGCGTAGTGCTGTGAGGATTCATCATTTTATCAGCTGATAGGCATTTGACCCAGCTTGTCAGAGATGATATATATTCGTTTCACAGGAAAAGGAAAGGCTGTGCACGAATTTCGCCTCTCTTCTTTGTACAACGTAATTATCTCCTCGAGTTTGGTTCGCAATTGTTTTCTGTGAAATAAAGTGTTGCAACGTAAATGAAAGGAAATCTTGCAAATTATTCAGTGTAGTGAACGTAATCGAGCGATAATCAGAGCGCTTTTAGTAGTTCCTTTTGAGCTCGTGTACGATGTGAGAGGAAAAGTTGATAGTCATTGTGTGGGTAGTGCCTGTGATTTTTACAGCCTGCGACAACAATTACCACGTGTTTTATTCGATAGCTGTAGGAGCCGAGCTATGAAGGTGTAATGAAATAATTGCTATTTCTGTGTTCCAGTGTGTCTTGCAAATGTGTTGTTGTTGTTGTTTTTGTGTGCTGTTAATACAATCTTTGGTTATGTAATGATAGGTTGTTAGCAATCACCTCAGTGAATATCTGTTGCACAAAGTTTACTGTAATGGGTTAGCCTGAGACCTCGAAATAAGGGCAGAAATGTGATACATATAAGACTATTTAAAGGTTCTCTCTGTATCACAGCTCGAGCTTATTATATATGTATAAAGGGAACACTGCTCTGATATTGTTGGTAAAGCCATTTCAGTGGATTTCTTAGGCTCACTCATACGAAATGCACAGAAACAGTGATAATGTAATGTGCTCATGATGTGGAAATGGGATTTGTGCAGTTCAGAGAAAGAGAGATGAAGATAATGATGATAATATGAATGTTCCTTCTTTCACAGAACAGTTTACATTTTCAGTTTTATTTGTTCTTCGTTGTTGTTTTATTATCGCTCAGTAGAAGTAAAAAAAATTGTGTGCTTCTGTTCCAGGTGTGGAGCTGCTGTTCTGTTGGTGACCAGTGACAGTTTGTGATTTGAAGCAAATACTGCTCTGTATAGTATTCCACATTTTGTTTTGAATTTTATGAATATTTGTATTATTCAATTATTGGGAAATAAATAAAAAAGTTTAAATATATTATTAATTGCAACCTTCTAAATCATCCTTTTGCCCTTACATCAATTGAAAGTCGTTTTCTTTGTGTCATATTTTCACAGCCATACAGCCAGGCAGAGCGCTGGAAACAGAGAGAACAAGGTGTCATGCTTGCTAAAACTATCAATCTTAATGACGGTGTATTAGCGAAAAGGAGCAAGATGAGGGAAGCTGCCTACTTGAAACTCCAGGACGAGTGCTTGCAGGGTTTTAATCCATCTGTTTGTAGGCAGAAGATATATTCACGCGAAGGCTACAGTGGTGTAGAGGTTAGGAGGGGCGATGTAGTTATCTGAAAGGTGGTAGTTATTATAGGAAATACGTACCAACGGTGATGCATTTTTAGACGTTATTGTTTAGGGTTTGCCAGTGATTCGAGTACATATTTATTGATGCGGATAAGCCGTGCTCTATGGGGGCTGTAAGAATGAAGGTTATGGATGGAAAAAGCGTACAGAGCATCTTAGTTCATTGATATTCGCGTCATGATTTTCGCACTGGCTACGTAAATCTGAGTGCCACGTACTACCCGTTAAGAGCCGATGTTAATGCAGTGAGTAGGCAAGGAAAAATGTTTGGAACTCACACCGGTCTCTATCGTGTAAGTCATTACTCTGCTTCTACAGCATCCAAACAATCATTCTATGTATTGTTAAGGCGTTTTCTCACGTTTCAAGACGGGATGTAATTGAATATAAATTTGAACGCGGTCAGGGCAGTGTTTCTCTCTGAAGAAATAAATGAAGATGAAAAATCAGAAAGTGCAACCTCTCGGCGATACTTTTTTGTTGTTGTTTTGGTGCACTGTGGCATATGATAATCCACATATGTGGAATGTAATCTTTTACATTGAAAAGTATGGGTTAAAGCAGAAAGTGCGCAGTTCCATTAAAATACTCGTTTCACCCACAACTGTTCGTCTCGCAAAACGCGAATGTAATGTTTGCACCACTTGTGTTACAATGTATCTGTTTCGTGTGGTACTGGGTTATGTGTGGTGGATTTCGTCTTAATTTTATGTGAAAATAAGCTATCGTTGCCCAGTTACATGTTCAAGGATTTGGTTTAATGTGTACTCGGTTACGTGAGTATCGGGCGTAGAAAATGAGAGTGTAGTGTGTGCGTGTCATTCTGCTGCGGACGTTACTTTTAAAACATTCGGCGCGGCTAGGCTTGCTCAGGTGATGGCTTGCTACATGTGAATTTTGTTGATGTATTGTGCAGTGATACGCATTCGTTACTACAGTGAAGGTGTGAGTTTTCAATTATTGCGATAGCAATTGTTACGTCATCATAGCGTGCAATGTGTTCGGTGTTGCAATCATGTTAACAGCTGATAGGAGCATAATCGTCTGACGTTTTAATTCGAGCCAAGGAACCTGAATATTAGGCGTAGGATTAGAGAGAAAAGTTTGATACTTTCATTTCTTAGGATTAGGAAAGATTCGCATTCCCCGCGAATTTCAGGAAATGCTTGCTTTTTATTCAGTGTAATGAACGGATACTTGTGATAATCGGAACTTTTCGCGATTTCACTAGTGATTGTCGCTCTTGTATCACTGCTTTCCGCGTACGTGATTGTTACGCGAACGTTTCATTGCGTGGCTTCCATAGTTTCCAAGAAATGGGAAAAAGGCGCGGATGTAATTCAATAAATATCTGAATGGCGGCTGGTGGGTATGTCACTGAAGAAATAAACATATGAAAACCATGAACGTGCAACCTCTGGCAAAACATTAGCACTCCCAGACATTTGCATTCAACAAAGGTCGAGAGTCAGGTGTCTTTCTCATTACTACCATTGTAGAAGTAATGGCGTCTTAAAGCAGAAGGTGCACAGTTTCAGTGAAAATACTCGTTTCAAATCCTCAACATTTCGACTCGCAAAATCATAGCAGTATTTAACTCGTAATGTTTGCACCACTTGCGGTCGACATGTATTCGTTTCGTGTGTGGCACGTGGTATATGAATCGCATGAACCATCTTATTATTATGTGAAAATTAGTACTGTTTGCCCTGCATTTGGCTATATTCATGTTTTTGGGTGTAATGTGTACTGATTAGTGGAGAAAATGACAGTGTGCGTGGCATCTCCTGCTGTGGACGCAATGTTCATTCTTTTCTTTTTAATCATTCGGGCAATAGGGTGATGGCTTACATGGAATAATAGTAGATTTCGGGATGTAGTGCGTATTGTGCAGTTTTACGCATCCGTTACCATAGTGAAGGTGTTTTCATTTATAGCGTGATAGAAATCATAGCATGCAATTATTTCGGAGTAGCGAGTGCTAACACGTACGCTCATCTTGTTCGTCTTTTCACCT
Organism: Teleogryllus oceanicus; assembly: GCA_964035755.1. Taxonomy (NCBI): domain Eukaryota; kingdom Metazoa; phylum Arthropoda; class Insecta; order Orthoptera; family Gryllidae; genus Teleogryllus; species Teleogryllus oceanicus. The sequence continues at coordinate 18,438,838 of CAXIVR010000007.1, read as the reverse complement.
ACAGATAGGTGCTCAGGAGAGAAACATCCAGTGTAGTGACGTAATCATGTGATTCTTCATTTTACTAGCTTGCCCTTCCAATGAATGTGTTGATTGGTTTCTGTGTAGCGGGGGATATCAATGCTTTTCAGAACGTCGTAGAACTGCTCTCGCCGTTTATATTTCATTATTTAATTTTCAAAGCCATGATTCAGTAAGTGCTCGTTTGTTGGAGGTCCCAGATGAAACAAAGCTAATGTCTTGCTACAATGATGAATTGTTGGTGTCGTGCAGTGATATGTAACAAGGCTTTGTTTTATATTGCGTGCTGATGTGATAGGAAAACATTGTAGTGCCGTGCAATGGCAGTCTGTGTAGATATTGATAGAATGCATTCGTGTGATTTTGTGAGCGGATCTCCTTTCGTTTTACTAGTTGAGGGTACCGTGTTCTAGTTTCGTTTTTATCAGTGCTCTCGTACGGGACGTCAGTCACAGTTCTGTTTACAAAAAAGTATTAACTTGTTATCTACCACAACTATGAAGAGCTGTGATGGTTTGGTACACAGAGTAAGTGTAGCTTTCGGCTGTGTTACTTGATAAGTGATGTTTTGTTATGTGCTGTCAAGTTGAGGCTTTTCACCTTAGGTGTCAGTTTGTCAGGTAAGAGTATGTTCCGATCAGGTGACAATAGTTGTGTTTTTCCCCCATGTCTTTCATTATTTATTCTTAAAAGTGTCGTGTGAAGTGTTGTTATTGTGACACGAAAGAAATTCACTGGGATTTTATTATATGTTTTATTATTAAAGGCAAAGGAGGAAAAGAGTAGAAACACAGTGAAATGCAGGCAGGAAAGTGATTCTGTGATTGTAATTGAGTACAGTTATGCAGTGCTTACAGAGTGTAAGCAAGAGCTTTAGAGAATAATTCTTCTTTTTGTGATCTGTTTGTGATGTAATGTGATGATTTGCTGTGAGAAATGCTGTTAAGTGAAGAGTTCTCACTGTAGGTGCTGTGAGTTTGGTAAGGCGTGAGAATTGGATAAGAAGCTTAACAGTCGTTTTAGTTTTGTTATCTATTTATTCCCACAATGCTTCGGCTGGTTGTGTTGTGGGATGAGGTGCACCTGGCTTTATAGATAAGGAATGTTTAAAGTGAGGATGAAGGCCATGTAGTACACACAGTGTATGAGATTTTGAGATGCAAGGGGTTTGAATTATGACAAAGGTTTCATTCGAGTTGAGCTAGAAGAGCCTGAAAGTGTGTGATGGTTTGGTACAGTGAGTAAGTGTAGATTTGAGTTCTAGGCTTCTTGTTATGTGATATTTTTCGTGTTATGTGCTGTTAGGTTGAGGCTTTTCTTCATTTTTCGGTGTGTCAGAGTTAGAGAATGTTTGGGTGGTTCTGGAATATGAACACATGATTTTTACCTCCATGTATTTAATTATTTATTCTTAAAGAGTCGTGTGAAGTGTCAGATTGTGACATGAAATAATTTACCTGGATATTATAGTGCATAATTCGGCTTGCCACATACATACATACATGGCTTGCCACTGAGAAAGAATGTGTTTTTCTTGTGTTGTAGTTCTTCTTGTGAAGTGATGTATTTATTTTTGTACAGTGCTGTGAGGTTGAGGCTTTCATCTATGGGTCTGAAAATGTTAGGAGAAGAGGATCTGGATAAGTCCAATCGGGTGAGAATAAGGTGTGTGTGTGTGGGTGTGTGTTTTATCTTTCATTGTTTTATTTATTCTCAAAAGTTTCGGGTGCAGTGTTGTGTTTCTGAAGTAAAGGAGAAGCCCTCGAAATTGTATGTATTTTAAGAATTCCTTAAGTTTGTGCGAAGAAAGAGTGTAAATCAGGGACAGGAAAGTGTTTCTGTGGTGTATGTGGGGTGTCTTTTTAACTTTTTTTTTTAAGTGAAATTCAGTTAGAAGAGCTTATGAAGTGTGCTGTGGCTTGCTTCAGTGAAATGTGTGTAATCCAGATGTAGTAAGCCCTGTAAAGTGATGTGTTGTTAACTTGAGCAAATTCATCTTAGGTTTTGGTATGTTAGGTTTTCGACAAAGCAGATCATCTGAGTGTTTTAAATTCTTAAAATTATGTTTTCCAAAACAAAAAGGGCAGTGTTGGCTTGTGGCAAGAAGAAATTGTGTTTAGTTTATATCATGAATTTAAAAAGAAACAAAAAGTTTGTGCCAAGGTAAAAGTTGTAAACACAGTGTAATAGGCTGTCTGTGTTGAAAGAAGGCAAACGTTATTTTCAAGAGAGGATCTTTTGACATTACTAGTTGAGGCACCGCCTGGTTCTTTATTCTACGCCTTGCCAGTGAGAAATGTATTATTGCATAGTGAGATGAGTGGGCTTTCGCAGTTCTTTTCGCTACAAATTCTTTCTGTATTAAAGTCCTGTAAGTGTGTGATAGCTTGCCTCAGTGAAATGCCGTTTTTCGTGTTCTGTGTGTCTCGATTCTGATATGATTTTTTGTGCAGTATGGTTGAAGTTAGTTAGCTGTGCATAGGTTAGGTTAGGTTACATGAGCTGGGGGTTGATGATCTTTATACTCTTTCTCTTTCTTTCCCACTAGTGTGACAGTTATACTGAAAGGGTTCGTAGTTGCAAAATTAAAGAATGATTTTATATCGCCGTCAATGTCACATGTACTTGCGTAGATCATCTGTAGCCGCTGCTGAGTATGAGCAGTGACGAGTCGGTGAAATCAAGCAAATGCAGTTGACTCAGATGACAAATAAAAATAAAAAAAATGGTAAATAAAGATTGAAAGATACCCTACACTCATCCTTCTCCACTTACATCAAAATCATGTCGTTTCGATCGTATTTTCGCAGCAGCCGCCGCAGTCTCCTCCGAGTCGCCTGCCAGAGCGCTGAAACCAGGTATAATTTAATGCATGCAACCCATCTGTAAGAAAGTGACGATGTGATTAATGGTGCTAATTGCAAGTGGAGTTTTATTACGCCTCATTTGTAGTGGGTAGGGAATTCGTGGCGAGATAGTCATGTACAGTGCAACAGAAAGCTAGGTTATGAAAAATCAGTGGTTGCACTCATGTGATTTTTTACAACTACAATAGGGGAGTAAAGGTCGGATCTGAAACGAAATTTAAAGAAAACAGCTCTAATGATTCGTACTGTAATACCCGAGATCCCGTTATTGTGTGGGGCGATATTCCGGACTGGATAGAAAGCAGAGCAGAAAAAAATCAGCATTTTGTCACGCGAACTGAGACCGTAGGTTAGAATGCTGTGAAACGGCTCCCTTTTGAGGGCTAAGCTAAGCACATCTCGGTTAAAAATCGCTTTTTATTACCCGTCACGAATTGACTGACGTTACGTGAACCTGAATGCCACGTACAACACTAGCATACCTGCGCAGTGATAAGAAAGATGAGAATCCGACTTCTTAAATTCTTGCGTTTCACTTCATCGAGTAGACGTCCTGATTTTGTACAATTTCATCTCCTTTTCACGAAACGGTATTAAAAGGGGGTGTGAACTCAACGGTCCCACTCACTGGAAAAATATCGAACTCTGCAAACCAATACGACCCAAAACAGCAACGTGGTTCACGACCGCTCTCCGCGTTCTAGTCGGCGGATACATCGAAACTCGGCTTTGCTCCGATAAATCATTCACTTTTCGCTTCTCTACTGCACAAAACATCTCTTCCTAATAACGTAGTATTTTGCTTTTACTCTTTGCAGAAGGAACCTGAAAGAACACGAGATATAGTAACATTGCACGTCAAAGTTGGCGGAAGAAACTCGTTAATAATAAAAACAAAGTCTCTCATTCTTTAATTAATCAAAGACCTCTAATGAAACACGAAAATGCAAGATTTCGAAAGAAGCACCTGTTAGGTTTAAGCACACGTATATAGTTTATTATTTATTCACGTTGCAAAGGGCAAGGATTTTACACCAACATTTCCCACGTGTATGACGAGGCGTGTCTCATGTCTGTGTGGTGGAAGAAGGCGTGGGATGTAAACGTTTGATCGCGTCAGGGCGGTGTTTCACGAAGAAATAAATAAAGGTCACCATCAGAATGTGCAACCTTCATGCAAAACGGTGCACACTGTGGCATGGGCATAATCCAAGGACATGTGAATGTAACCTTTTACTTACAAAAGTAGAGTTAATTGCGTCTTAAGGCAGAAAGAGCGCAGTTGCACTCAGTCTGTTCCACAACCGTTCGTCTCGCAAAAATCATATAATCGTTATGTTTGCACTAATGCAGGTCGACAAGTGTTCGTTTCTGTGTGTGTGGCACGGTGATATGCGTGTGATGGAATTCGTCTTTTTTATAATGTGAAAAACCAGTATTCTGGTGTCGCAGTTATATATATTCATGTTTAGGTGTACGTGTACCGGTTTAGTGAGTTTCGACGGTGAATATGAGGGTGTGTGTGCGTGTCTTTCTGCCGTTGACGTAATGTTCATTATTTTTCACTTATTGTTTTAATCATTCAGGCTAGGCCTCAGAGAGATGGGTATTAGTTGATGAATTGGGTATCGTTACTACAGTGAAGGAGTTTTGATGGAATGCGTGATGGCAATGTTACATCGTCATAGCGTGGTGGCGAGCAAAGTTTCGGTGTGTCAATCATGTGATCTTCTGTTTATAATGTTAACAGCTGATGGGAGCATAATCGTCTGTCGTTTTATTTGAGCCAATGAACCTGCGTGTTAGGCGTAGCCAGAGAGAAAGTTTGATGTTCATTTCATTGGATTAGGGAAAAACCGTTCCCGCGAATTTCGTCTCGTTCTTTGTATTACATAAAGTTCAGTCTGATATCACAAGGCACTACTAATGAAAACGGCTTGCAACACTGTTTATATCGGTGAAATGCAAATGTATTGGGAGATTTTGTTTTTAGTTCATTATTGCGTAACTGTAGAGAAAGAAATTCATTGCGTGGAGTGTAAAACATTCAATGTAGTCAATTTCGTGTAGTGGTATGTTTGTCTTATGGTTTGTTGTGCAGGAAGTTTAGGTTAGGTTAGCTGTGCTTAGGTTAGGTTACAAGAGCTGCTGGCTGATTCTTTTATACTTTCTCTCATTCTCTTTGTTTCTTTCCCACTAGTGTGTGACAGTTACACTGAAAGGGAACTGCTCAAGTGTTTGCTACTACGAAACAGCTTCCTAAATTGAGAATAACAGTGTGTCCCTTTGGCAATGAATCTGCCAATGTATATATAGAGAGTTTAGTGTTGTGAATTATTGCGTAATTTGTAATGATAGGAAATCATTGCGTGGCGTGCTTTTATTCAGAGTAATGAACGGATACTTGTGATAATCGGAGTTTTCTGTGCTTTAACTAGTACTGTCGTGAAAAAACATTTAATGTACTGCAATTGTGATAATCGAGCCTCGTGGATTTCACTAGCATTGTCGTTTGCTTTGAGCTCGCGTACGTGATTGTTACGCGAACGTTTCCATGGTTTCCAAGAAGGGGAAAAGGTGCGGAAAGTAATTCAATAAATATTTGAACGCGGTCAGGCAGTGTTTCAGAAGAACTAAATGCGAAGGTGAAAATCAGAATGTGCAACTGATGAAAAAGTTAGCACTCTCAATGTATATGTATATACCAACGGTCGAGTGCTGTGGTAGGCTTGCATTATACTTATTTATTATTAATGTGAGCGCGATGGAAAAGATTTGGAAACACAGTGAAACGCAGGCAGGGTAGTGTAATTGTGAGTCGAGTTCAGTTAGTCAAAGCATAGAGAATACGGCTTGCTTTTACGAATAATTGCATATTTTCTGGTGTGTGTTGTAATGGGATGATTTGTTGTGGAAATGCTGCTAAGTCAAGAGTTCTCAAAGTATGTTTTCGTGTTTGTAAAACGTGAGAATTCGACGAGGAGGAAAGCTAGTGCCGCGTGTTAGTTGTATATTCTCATTTATTCTAAAAGTATTCGTGTGCTGTGTCAGGTAGTGTATGCACCTGGCCTTAAAGATAAGGAATGTTTAAAGTGTGGGGGAAAGCAAATTGTGCGGTACACACACACACACGGCCGCCGCAGGGAAAGCGAGCAGTGACGAGTCGCAGAACTGGAAGCAAATGCAAACCAGTCAACAGATGACAAATAAAAAAGTAATAAAGATTGAAAGAATCCCAAACTCATCCTCTCTCCCCTTACATCAAAATCCGCGTTGCCTGATCGTATTTTCGCAGCCGCCGCAGTCTTCCTCCTGAGTCGCCTGCCAGAGCGCTGAAATCAGGTATAATTTTATGCATGCAACCCATCCGTAAGAAAGCGACGATGTGAAAACTGGTGATAATTGCAAGTTATTATGCCTCATTTGTAGGTTAGGGGCATTCTGGCGAAATAGTTGTCATAGTGCAACAGGAAAGCTATAGGTTATAAAAGCAGTGAGCTATTGCGACTGGTTTTTATTATGATTATTATTATTATTATTATTATTATTATTATTATTATTATTATTATTATTATTATTATTATTTTACAAGTGTGAATATTGGTGCTAATTGCAAGTGGAGTTTTATTACGCCTCATTTGCAGGTTAGGTATTGTGAAGAGATAGCGGTCGTGCGTACAGTGCAACAGCAAAGCTAGGTTATGAAAATCAATGAGACATTGGGATCAAGGTATGTTACCTTGCGCTATTTTTTCAAGAATCCGAGACTAGGAGTTAAGGTCGGATCTCCTTTCAGGTGGCCTGCGCGACAAGAAACAACCCGAAGGGCGAAAATGGGGCTGGCGTAATGAGCGAGATAGGTCCTGCTCGCATTCGAAATGATGATCTTCTATCAGCATTCGTCTGGAAACTATTCAACACCGAAAGCGGCAAGTTTCGCACTGGCGGTTCGTCGCACGTGGCCGAACTTCGCTCTTTCGAGAGCCCTGCTCGCCGGAAAATAGAGGGAAATGAGAAAGGAGGCCTTGTTTTAAGACAAGACGCTGCTTTCCGGCATACGAAAGGGCGACGTCATATCCGCATTCGTCTGGAAATTATTCGTGTCAGGCAAAAATCAGGCGACGTAGTGCAGTCGGCCCTGAGCTGTTAGGCGGTAGCGGGAAAGTACTCTTCCTTTCGAGGTAGCCTGCACGCCTAAAAACAAACCGAAAACGAAAACCGGGCCATGCTTTCAAAGCGATACGTCTCGCTGCTCTTATTCGAAAAGGCCTTATTGTATCGGCATTCGTCCGGAAACTATCCAACATCGAAAGTGGCAAGTTTCGCACTGGAGGCTCGTCGCACGTGGACCGACGTTCGCTCATTGGGGCGCCCCTGCTCGCCGGGGAATAAGTGCGAAAGAGAAAACAAGGACCATGCTCTTAAGACAAGAGATTGCTCTGCTCGAATACGACATCAGGGCGAAGGGCGACATCATATCCGCATTCGCCTGAAAACTATTCGTCTCACAAAGAGGCAACTTGAGTGCAGTCGGCCCTGAGCTCTTAGGGGGGTAGAGGGAAAGTACTCTCTTTTGAGGTAGCCTGCACGCCTAAAGCGCCATTCTCTTAAAACAAGAGGTTGCTCTGCTCGAATACGAAAGGGCGACGTCATATCCGCATTTGCCTGGAAACTATTCGTCTCACAAAGAGGCAACTTGAGTGCAGTCAGCCCTCAGCTGTTAGGCGGGTAGCGGGAAAATACTCTCTTTCGAGGTAGCCTGCACGCCTAAAAACAAACCGAAAGGCGTAAACAGGGCCAATCTTTCAAGGCCAGATATGTCCGCTGCTCACGTTCGAAAAGGCCATTTTGTATCGGCATTCGTCCGGAAACTATTCAACAACAAAAGTGGCAAATTTCTCACTGGAGGCTCGTCGCACGTGGGCCGACGTTTGCTCTTTGCAGCGCCCCTGCTCGCCCAAGAAATAGTGCGAAAGAGGAAAGGAGCCCCATGCTCTTAAGACAAGAGTTTGCTCTGCTCGAATACGAAAGGGCGACGTCATATCCGCATTCGTCTGGAAACTATTCGTGTCACAAACAGGCGACTTGTGTGCAGTCGGCCCTGAGCTGTTAGGCGGGTAGCAGGAACGTTCTCTCTTTCGAGGTAGCCTGCACGCCTAGAAACAAATCGCAAGACAAAAATTAGGCCATGATTTGAAAGCCAGAAACGTCCGCTACTTACATTCGAAAAGACGACTTTGTATCGACATTCGTACGGGAAATATTTAGCATCGAAAGTGACAAGTTTCGCACTGGAGGCTCGTCGCACGTGGGCCGACGTTCGCTCTTTGGGGCGCCCCTGCTCGCCTGGGAAATAGTGCGAAAGAGGAAACAAGGACCTGGCTCTTAAGACAGGAGGTTGCTCTGCTCGAATACGAAAAGGCAACCTCATATCCGCATTCGCCTGGAAACTATTCGTCTCAAAAAGAGGCAACTTGAGTGCAGCCGTCTTTTTCGTCAGTTGGGGTAGCGGGAAAAATACTTTCTTCGAGGTGCAGCCTGCACGCCTAAAAACAAACCGAAAGGCGTAACAGGGCTGGCGTTTTTCTTCAAAGCCAGATACGTCCGCTGCTCATATTCGAAAAGGCCGTTTTGTATCGGCATTCGTCCGGAAACTATTCAACATCGAAAGTGGCAAGATTCACACTGAGGCCACCAGCGGGTCATCGTCATTTGGAGCGCCCTTTGCTCGCCAGGGAAATAGTGCTAAAGAGGAAAGGAGCCCCACGCTCTTAAGACAAGAGGTTGCTCTGCTCGAATACGAACGGGCGACGTCATATCCGCATTTGTCTGGAAACTATTCGTGTCACAAACAGGCGACTTGTGTGCAGTCGGCCCTGAGCTGTTAGGCGGGTAGCGGGAACGTTCTCTCTTTCGAGGTAGCCTACACGCCTAGAAACAAATCGCAAGGCCAAAATTAGGCGATTTTTTGAAAGCCAGAAACGTCCGCTACTTACATTCGAAATGACAATTTTCTATCGACATTCGTCCGGGAAGCCTAGCATCGAATGTAAGTGTTTCGCACTGGAGGCTCGTCGCACGTGGGACGATGTCTGCTATTTGGGGCGCCCTGCTCGCCGGGGAAATAGTGCGAAAGAGCAAAGGAGCCCTACTCTTAAGACAAGAGGTTGCTTGCTCGAATACGAAAGGGCGACGTCAGCATCCGCTTTCTTCGCCTGAAACTATTCGTCTCACAAAGAGGCAACTTGAGTGCAGTCGGCCCTGAGCTGTAAGGCGGGTAGCAGGAAAGTTCTCTCTTTCGAGGTAGCCTGCACGCCTAGATACAACTCGCAAGGCGAAAATTAGGCCATGATCTGAAAGCCAGAGACGTTTGCTACTTACATTCAAAAAGACGATTTTCAATCGAGATTCGTCCGGGAAATATTTAGCATCGAAAGTGGCAAGCTTGCACTGGAGTTTCTGTTTAATGGGCCGACGTTCGCTCCATTGGGGCGCCCTTGCTCGCCGGAAGAAAAGTGAAAGAGAAAACAAGGACCATGCTCTAAGCCAAGGGGGTTGCTCTGCTCGAATACGAAAGGGCGACTTCATATCCGCATTTGCCTAGAAACCATTCGTCTCACAAAGAGGCAACTAGAGTGCAGTCAGCCCTCAGCTGTGAGGCGGGTAGCGGGAAAATACTCTCTTTCGAGGTAGCCTGCGCGCCTAAAAAAAACCGAAAGGCGTAAACAGGGCCATGCTTTCAAAGCCAGAAACGTCCGCTGCTTACATTCGAAAAGGCCATTTTGTATCGGCATTCGTCCGGAAACTATTTAACATCGAAAGTGGCAAATTTCGCACGTTCGCTCTTTGGGGCGCCCCTGCTTGCTTGGGAAATAGTGCGAAAGAGGAAACAAGGACCCTACTCTTAAGAAAAGAGGTTGTTCTGCTCTAATACGAAAGGGCGACGTCATATTCGCATTCACCTGGAAACTATTCGTCTCACAAAGAGGCAACTTGAGTGCGGTCGGCCCTGAGCTGTTAGGCGGGTAGGGGGAAAGTACTCTCTTTCGAGGTAGCCTGCACGCCTAAAAACAATCCGAAAGGCGAAAACTGGGCCATGCTTTCAAAGCCAGATACTTTCGCTGCTTACATTCGAAAAGGCCATTTTGTATCGGCATTCGTCCGGAAACTATTCAACATCGAAAGTGGCCAGATTCGCACTGGAGGCTTGTCGCAATTGGGCTGACGTTCGCTCTTTGGAGCGCCCTTGCTCGCCAGGGAAATAGTGCGAAAGAAGAAAGGAGCCCCATGCTCTTAAGACAAGAGGTTGCTCTGCTCGAATACGAACGGGCGACGTCATATCCGCATTCGCCTGGAAACTATGGGACTCAAAAGGAGGCAACTTGAGTGCAGTCGGCCCTGAGCTGTTAGGCGGGTAGCGGGAAAGTACTCTCTTTCGAGGTAGCACGCACGTTTAAAAACAAACCGAATGGCGAAAACTGAGCTATGCTTTCAAAGCCAGATGCGTCCGCTGCTCACATTCGAAAAGGCCATTTTGTATCGGCATTTGTCCGGAAACTATTCAACATCGAAAGTGGCAAGTTTCGCACTGGAGGCTCGTCGCACGTGGGCCGAATTTTACTCTTTGGAGCGTCCCTGCTCGCCGGGGAAATAGTGCGAAAGAGGAAAGGAGCCCCATGCTTTTAAGACCAAAGGTTGGTCTGCTCGGATACGAAAGGGCGATTCGGTTTGTCTACCTGCTTAGATAACGGAGAAAATCGCTTATAATCAAATTATCTTGTGAAATTCCTAACGCCGAAATGAGGCGTCGGAACGTGGAATCGAAACCGGTCATTTCTAAATTACGAAACACGATCTTTCGTGCGGAATGTGCTTCAAAACGGTTCAAGATCTCGGTTCCACCCCAGCGACACTTCTCCTTTTTCCTTTTGTCAACAATTTTGACGTTCTACGTAGTCGGATACTAATAAACATCTTCTTTGTCTTCTCTGCCGCAAACCGCTATTCGATACGACAAACTGTTCTCCAGATATAATTTTGACGACGGCCAGTACATAGCGCATAGAGGAAGCTCACGCCCGGAAGAAATCCGTCACCTGCTCCCGCGGAACACGCCACCGCCCGCTGCTCGGCCGGCCCTTCCCGCCAGCCCGCCCGCTCGCCTCCCCCTTCCCCCGCCTAACCCCGGCCGGCCCCCCCTCCCCAACCCGCCGACAAACGGGTGACTTGACCGCTTGCTCCCTCGCTCGGTCGCTGTGCGACGTTCTGTAAGAAACCACAGTAATAACATTACGCGACAGAAATACTTTTCCGATCTTTCTGTAAAGAAAAAGATTAGAATGGAAGAAAAGACGTCGCCGTTCCCTCTCTTTCTCTCTCTCTCTTTCCTTCTATTCTTCCTTGCTCTCTCTTACTGATTATCTCTCTCATTCCATCCTCCTTACTTCTTTGGAATCATCATCAGGGATCTCGGAATCAAATACCAACGACCATTGTTGCGCGACAGAAAATTGTTGAGGTTCTTATTCTAGACGTGTTTCCACAGACACGCAGTCGGAGACGACGCGGTTTGCCGACCTATCCCAGCAGCGTTCCCGGGTCGCTCCTCGGGTTCTGCGACGCTGCCTTTTTCGCGCACGGTGCTGCAGCTCGACAGTGTCATAACCGAGCAGGCAATGCTATTAATACATGTTTCACGACCGTCGTAATCTATGCATTTTGTCTGATCCTCCTTGTTTCTCCTTACTTACCTGTATTTCTTTCTATCGTCTTCTCTTTTCTGGCCTGCTCATTCTTCGATAATTCCGGGCGTAACAACGATTAGAATTAAGACTGAAAAGAAGTAGCCGTTTTTCATATTTTTACGGGTAAACGAAGCGTCGTATCAAATCGCAGCTCCGTAACTTCTCCATTCTAAGCCTTGTTGCGCGTCGAACGGTGTTGTCGTACATTTTATAGCATTAACATTTATAGAAATGCGGCCAATTGTGTATTAATGTCTCTAAAAAATTGCTAGTCATCTGCACGACACCGCATTTCCATCCAGACAAAGGAAGGGCGTCGCCGTTTCCTCTCACTCTCTCTCATCATTCTTCCTTTCCGTTTCTCTTTTTCTTATTTATCCTCTTTCTTACTTTCGATTTATCAGAGATCTCGAATCCATAGGTAACGTTCGTGCGTTGTGGCGTTGTAGAATTATGAAAAGGCCGTTGCGCCGCTATCACGAGATCGAAGCGCGCAGTTCGGCGAATCGGCGCCCGGAAGACCTGTCAACGATCTGATAGCTCACGCACGCCGCCTGCCAGGCCGTGCAGCTGCGCGCCGTTTGCGAGGCGAAGCAGGCGCCCGCTCAGTCAAGTCCTAGGGACTACACAAACGAAGGATTTTCTTTCTCTGGGAGATACAACGAGTCAATGAGATTCTGGTATATCGTAGAGACAGAGTATTTCCCAAGCAGCTTGTTTACCTGCATCTTCGTCCGTTTTCAGAATGACGGGTTCCACCACCCCTGTGAATTTCACGTTTTTTTTGTTTTTTTGCGCTTTCTCTTTTATACAGATCTGTTAATGATTTATTCTTTCGTTCGTTAGGACTTGTCCCTCGCCTTCCCATCATCTCGAGCCACGTATTATTAAACAACTATTCAGGCCATATCCGCTTTCGTCTGGAAACTATTTGTCACTCATAAAGGCAACTTTCGTATAGTCGGTCCTGTGCTGTTGGGCGGATGGTACAGTTGTAACGTTCGGAGAACAGAAATAAAAGCAGCACTTACTTGGAGTGCAAAACATTCGGTGTACTGAATGGAATCAGGTGATTCTTGATCCGTTGATCAAATTACTTTCATTGTCGTGCTTCGTCGGTTTTAGAGCTCGCGTATGTGATCGTTGGTCGATGCACACGAAAAGATAGTGGGATTTTTTCACCGAGAGGAAAGGGAAGGGCGGTGACCGTCAGTTTCGCCTCTCTCTCTCCGTTTATTTTACAATAGCTACGAGCAATGTTCGACTTCAGAAGCTCTTATCACGAAACGCCTTTAACACACGGTTATGCGTTCTGTATGAATGAGTGATTGCTTTCAAGTGATTTTCGGAAGGTTTGTGAAACGCTCTGTTTTTTTAAATTTTGTTATTTTAGACTGGCGATTGAGTAAGTATTTAGTACTCCCAGTTAAGCATCGCGATGAAAGAAAGCAAATACATAATTGGTTTCATATATGGTTTCGTGGTTCCAGGGTGTCGTGTGCAGTGTTATGTAATTTTCTGCGCGTTTTATGTTTGTTCTGCGATTTTTGTCGTTTGTGTACACGGAAGAACTTTTTTTTCGTAGATGAATTGGCCGCTAAAGCGTTCTGCGATGCTTCTTGATTGCTAGATCTTCTGGCGTCGCTTTCCTCTACTATCTTTATTCGAAGAGCGTTTGGCTTTGGTATTTCGTCTCGCGACTCTATTGCACACCGGAAGTTTTCATAGCTATACGGCAGGCTATACAACAGTAATAAGGACAACAGGTCATCGTTAATATTTATCTCCATCTCCTTTAATTTGTCGACAGCGTCAAGAGATGAGTAAATTTAAATGAAGGCTTCTATAGGTTCGTAACGCTGAGGCAATTATCTCTAAATAAGGCGTTTATAGCCATTTTAAAACCCTGGAAAGAGCCGTCTCTGAGGTGGGGCATTGAAATTGTGGTAAGTTGCCTAAAAGACAATGAATGAAGAAAAATATGCAAACAGGGCATTGGCTGGGCTCTATTTATAAGGAAGAAACGTAATTTTTTGTTGTCAAAAAATTATCCACCAATTTTAATTATGTTGATGAGCAATTTAAAAATGAAGAGAATTCAACAGATGAAAGGGGCTTTTATTTTTGTTTCAATGAGGTTCATTCCCTAGCAGTATCAAACAAAAATAAACTATCCTCGTTATCTTATTTGTTTATTTATTTTACTTCAAAAACATTTAAAACTGGAGTATGATGTGTAAACTGTGTATGGACTTATATATATTTCAAGTACTTTTAATATTTCTATCTTTATACACACCTATTTTATGTATTTCAATACATCTCTAAAATACTCGTCCAAGAAACTGAAGAATACAGTTATTCAAATGCAAAATGTAATTAAAATACGAATTTAAAATACAAGTATTTAAATACTGTCCAACCATTCCTATACTGTATTTCGTTGACTTAGTTATTTCATTATTTTGTTGTTAATGTGATGCATGGGTGATATATGCGCAAGTTTCCCAACCTGGCTTTCTTACCCTCTAACATCTTTACTAACTTTACTTGAATAGTAAGTGATAGCTACACGCATCGTTAACAAAATGATAACCATATATGTTCGCTCCTATACACAGAAAACTATTTCGCATCGAAAAATGAGCTTTAATTTGATATTAGACTCCTGTCGTCAAAATAACCAACCACCACTACTCTCACTTCTAGCAAAATGAGAACTCAAGAAAATGCGGACGGATTTTAATAAAGGCCCATTGTTTACAATTACATATTTCTTTCCATAGTGTATTTCATTAAAAGTGAAGTGTAGATAAATAAGAAAAGTATTTTAATAAAGAAAGAAAAGTACATTAGACGGAGTCAAGCGCGCCAGTAGCACTACTCGTGTTATGAATGGCCACGAGAGAGATATCCTTGGACTTTGAGAACTGGATTGAAAACATACCATCTCTAACAAGCACTTCTCAACATAAAAACCATTTTATGACTTATGGATGATGCTCAGTTCGTCACCAGTTGCAGAATGTTGGAGGAGGTGCCCCTGAAGGTTTTGGAAGAGAAAGAATCGCGTCCGGGATACCTTTCAAATAGCAATAAGCCTCCAACGCCCACGCAGCAGAAGTTGACAGCTTTGAGCTGTTATGCTACTGGGCATTTTCATCTTGTGGTCGGCGATGGCAATGTAATTTTGACAGCCGTACGATGCTATAACTATGCTGCACCTACACATGCGCGAATGTTTGAAGTTGTGTGATGTGCTAGTCAAGGACCATGAGGCACTTCTAACGTTTTACTGAATACAGGGTGACCAGCGATCTGGCTTCTTGAACCTTGTCATTTCCCGCTTTTCCAGGTATGAGAATATAAATTTGTCAGGTTCTCTTTCGCACATTACAACATGCGTTTATCTTCTGTGGCTTGCGACGTAAAGAGAAAATTGTGTAATGCTGCGGGGAAAAGCGACGAATTTTCGACAAAAAAACTCTTATTCCAAAGCTCTGGTAGCGAAAAAGTGGATCAATCTAGTTGCTAAATTTAGAAAAGAAATCCTCTAATACGTGATGTGGCCAGAATCCATGTTTTGTGGGTTCTTGATACCCAAATCCCCAATTGATTTCCGGCAAAACTGGCCATCCGTCTGAGAACAACGCTAGGGATAAACTGTTCAGCCAATTTTTCAAAACTGATATTCCTTTATCGATCTGGCGAGGTCGCGTCTTTAAATAACACTGATATATTTTTTTTCCTATATGAAACTCGTGGGGCATTTTCAAAATTTTCAAAGAAATGCTCCATCGCCTTTTATTAAATTTTGTCGTTGGATAGTGTGAAGGTAGTTTAAGAGAATCGCGCAGATCTCATGTACGTTGAAAACCCTGACTTTCGGAAAATTGCAAATGTTCAAATAGACCTCTTTCCACAAACTACAATTATAAAGATATTTTTCGCCTAATGAAATCTTTTCCTCAACGATAGCTTTTAAATAATATACAATTTTTCGAAATTTTAAATATTTTTCGCTTCATTTCGTATAAAATATAGGCAATTTTAAGTTTTGCTTGAAATTTGTTTTCTCAAAGACGGCATCAACACTTTTCATTCAATTTTCACCTCAAATAGCGTATAGGACGTTTAAGAGTTCAGGTCTCATGTTCGTTGAAAAGTGATTTTTGAAAAATCACAACCAATGTTTTTGGCGGTCTTGCTGCAACTACAATTATGAAGGTATTTTTTCTTTCTTAGCGAAATGTGTCCATCAAAAACATATTTAAATAATGTCATGTTCGATTTTTCGAAAATTGAGAAGGTTTTCCGAAATTGTGTGTCGAACATTGACTTCTACACAACACTTGTTGTTTTCTTAAAAAAGACAAAATTTGTTTCGATTAAATTTGAACCTTTGATAGCGTGAAAGACATTTAAGAGAAAGGTGCAGGCTTCATGTTGGTTGATTTGCCCATTTTTTCAAAACTGAAAAATATTAAAAACATCTGTGTCTTCTACAATATCAATGTGAAGATCCAATTCTTTTAACTTTCTCAGCATAAGATCTTAAATTACTTCTAAATGAAGTTTTTAAATTTAATAGATTCCTGTCAAAAGGAGCTTTTGTACTGGTGCATTTGAGCATTAATGTTTAATCAGCATTTTTCAAAACGGCACATTTATAATGAAAATTTCTATTTAGGACGAGGTTTTACTCTTCTTTAATATTCTTGAAGTAATATTTCGGTTCTACTACTAGGAAACCAAAACGTTGAGAAATTGTTCATAATAATTATTTTGGGCGACGACAAATGGCAACCGGTAAGAAGATGGGGTAAGACCCTGAAGCCAGTCCACACCAAGGAAATTAGAACCTTATTTGAGAAGGTCTGTTATCTGTAGCATTTCAAGTTTAAATGAAGTATACATCACTAAAAAAACAGACTTTGAAATATAGTCATGTTGGATTTTGTGAAAATATGAGTATTTTTAGGTAATTTGTGGCGACAAAAATAATCGCCCGCTCCTAATTTACTGCGCCTCGTGAACATAACTTGAGATGTTTTGGAAGCTATTAAGTTGTTCTTATAAAAATATGCAGGATTGAGTTAAAAATTAACTCTTCAAACTAACAAATTAATTTTCTACTTCAAGTCATTTTGATCGCTGGTTATTGTACGTCTCATTTGTTCAAGATTGAAATTACTACTGTTCTGGTTATTGAAATAAACGCTGGTATTCACCACAGGCGCTTTGTTGGAATTATATTAGCACTATTTCTAATACTTAACATGAAAGAAAAATTGAATAAATTGAGTACCAGAAATTTGTACTGACATTTTAACTTTAATTTCTCCTATTATTACGTGCGCTGCCTTGGGAACATCGTAGTTACAGAAATAGGTCTAGTCGAATTTATGCGCAACCCCGTCAAGATCTCCGCATGTTCATTTTCTTCGTGCTCCTGCAGAATTCGACACTGTCACCTTAGGCCCTCGTATTTATAAACCTCTGCCTGAGCCCGCCATGCCCCAGCAGGCTGCCAGTGTTCGGGTATTCCTGGATTTATGAACGATCCCTAGCCAATTCCAGTCGCCCTTGTCCTCCCAGCGCTCCCGGAGATGGCAGGCCCCTAAGAGCTCTGCTAGCAGAACTTCATAATAACGACCCTTAATCTTCGTGTAGGCTATAAGGAAAGACTGCGCTCTACTACAAAATAAGTTAAAATTCCTGTTGAATATGATAGACGTAATAACATGGTCGTTTCGATCGAAAAAATAGTAAAGAGGTACTGCCGATGTTATCAAAGAATAGGCGCGACGTAAGTTGAAACTCAACCTTACATGTATTGTAATAGTGTTAATAAATAATTTTAAAAAACTAATCTAAACTCATCTGTTGAGTTCCCAGAGACGTTGTTCGACAAATAGCTCGTCCATGGTCGTGCAACCCACAGGCAACCATAGGTGTTATTGTGTATAGCACACCCATAAAATTACAAGCGTGCGTTTGAAGTTGCATAACGTGAGTCGAGAACTTCGCAATCCTCTCAAGAAAACTTAAGGCACTTCATGCATACTTCTGGATTTTAACACTCGCCATTATGATGTACTGAGCTGAATTTGACTTACTGGATACAATGTTGTATGAATTTGGGTTAAATGTTGGGGAGAAATCTGACAATAAGAGAAAATCCCGGTCTCAAACCAAATTCTCTGCTTTTTGCCGGTCTTCCAGGCTTTTTCATATATTCCAGATTTTCAAGATTTCAGGATCACACACCCTGGAATACGACAATGTGAATACAGCATGCTAAATGTAGGGGGGACAAACTAGCGATAATGGAAAATCGTGGTTTTCAAATGAAATTTTCCAGGTTAACAGTTTCCTCTGACCAGCCCAGTAGTCATTGGGCGTTACAGTTGACGGTGGAGGAGAGAGGGGGATAATAATAAATATTAGAAAGTGGTAGCCTATTGGTGGAAGCTATAGAACAAACAAGATAACCTAGGTAGGTATTATTTAGAAGTAGTTACTCTGTTAGTCAAGAGAACAGCAATAGTATACCTTAATGACATAAGTAGTTAATATGTATGACAAATATTTAATTAGTATCAAATTTATAGAGGATTGAACTTTTAAGTAAGTTTTTAAACAGATTATTCAATTATATTCAAACAATTACTGTTTTTTATTGATAGAGTTTCCAAAATCAGTTCTTTGAAATTGCCTTTGTTCCTCATATAACATTCACATTTGCAAAATACGCAAAGTAAGGCTTCATTTCTACACGGCGGATATTGAATTATGTTTCTAAAGGATTTCTTGATGTTTATGTTGTGTCTCTCTGAGACTTAATTTTTAGCTCAACTTTATTTTCCTAATGGCCACTCTTTGGTACATTCCTGACATTTTATTCCGTAAAGTTAAATTCTGTAATTAAGTTCTCTCCTATTCTATCTTTGATTTAATATAATGTGTTTTGTTCACTAATTATTGCAAAATGACAACCAAATTGAGTTATAACCTTACCTTTTTAAACACACGATGCATGGGATAAATGGTGACAAATAAATTAATGTTAGTGCAATTATTCATGTTAGAATTCAACTACATGTCCGAAATTTCGATGGAAAAGTCATGTTGTCTGGAACAAACAATGCACTTTGATAAGTATGTTTCTGCACAAATCATGAGTAATCCCTTCAAAATAGAATTTTTGAATGGCGCAGATTATAATGCAAGTAAGGTAAAGAAAAGTTCTTAGACTGTCAATCAGATTATAGACAATAGCCCTTCATTGCATGATAAAGTTCAAAATATACTCGTGTCAGAGAGTAAAGCACGCCCGATACCCTTTCGCGAGGGGAGGCAGAGCCACAAGATGGGCGCAGGAGGCCGATTACCTTTCGTTGTGTGTACTGGCCTGCATCTCGGCTCACGCACGCTCAGACATGACCAGGCGGCTCAGAATGCAGAAATCAGCCTCTCAGCATAGAGCGTAAATTTAATATCTGAACCATTGCGACAGTCGCTGTGGCTAACAGTGCTCACGATTAGGTAGCTATAAGCATCTTCGTTATTACGAGAGCGATTGGCAGGTTCATTTATATATATATATATATATATATATATATATATATATATATATATATATATGTATGAACCACACACAGTAACGGAGGATTACTCCAGAATACGTAGAAGGTAACGGAGGATTACCCAGTTGTTGCGTTAACTCAAGACGCAACGCCTCTCCTAACCCTTCGTGGGTGTTGAGCGCTATTGAGTAATCCTCCGTTACCTTCTACGTATATTCTGGGTAATCCTCCGTTACTGTATATTTGTATCCGTCGTCTCGTCGCAGTCAGTTGTCAAGAGGACCGCCAGGTAGCATCTCCGCGTGCACGCCTCCTACCGCGCACTCCTGCGTCACTACACAGCAGCCAGAATTGAGAAGGAGAGGAGAGGGGTAGGGTTTAGGACACTTCACAGGTGTTGGACTACCCTCGTGAAGCAGCCAAACTCGTTTTGTTGGAACAAACTTCACCTGAGATTCGACGGGAATCGAACCCAGATCTTCTTGGTGAAAGGCGAGCGACTTTGCACTGCGCCACGAGATGACCCAACATGAGTTCGTATTATTGTTACGATTGCGTGATGGTATGTGACACGCGCGCACTGAGTTCAGGTAGTTGCGTAATGATAGATTATATTGTTCAAGAAGAAAACACTGCACTTTTCATTAGACCAAGCAGTCCGAAGTATGAGCGATTGCACAGCGCACGCACCATCAGTTCAGAGGCATGTTGAACAGTTTATAATATGCAGCGCGCTGCATGGAAGCAAATATTGCGCTCACGCACGTTTTACAATTATTAAGGGCGTTTCAGCAGAATCCGGACAAAATCGTATCAGTCTTATAATGATTTATTTTGTGAAATATGTCAATTGCAAAGGGAAAGCATAATATATTATTGTTGAGGCATCTCTGTCACTATATCTTTGACCCCGGTGAATAAGCTAAAATAATTAATTTTACAGGGAATCAAAAAAACTTGAAACTAATGCTATAAATAAGGGATTAATGATACTCAAACCTACACAAAAATAGTTTTGTTTGGAAATCACCTTTGTTTGAATATCATTAATCCCTGATTTAATTCATTTAAAGGTTTTGCTCTCCTGTAAAATTAAGTATTTATAACTTATCAGCTTATTCACCGGATCAAAGATATATCATTCAATATAACCGCATACTGATACTAATCGCAAAAATGAAAATGGATAGAAAAATATAATAATGTTACGTTTCTAGTGGTGAATTAAAAGTCTCGTATTATTTTAACAAAACGTTTATTTTATTTCTTAACACAATCACTGAAAACCCTTGATTATTTATTTACACTACACTTCTCTTTAGTTATTTACACTACACTTCTCTTGATTATTTATTTACACTACTCCTCTCTTGATTTATTTACACTACACTTCTCTGATTATTTATTTACACTACTCTTCTCTTACACTCGCACAGTCCTAAGCACTGGCCACAGTTCACTGCACTGATCACAGTTCGATGCACTTGGTCACAGTTCACGTCACCGACCACAGTACGATGCACTGACCACGGTTCACTTCACTGAGCACAATCACTGCACAGCTATTCACCAGCGATGCACACAGTTCAGCTTCCCCTGCGGACTCGAGACTGCCTCGCGGTCGCCACCGTCGCGTATTTATACTCGTCAGACGATCGAGAACCTTCCGGACTCCGCGACCGTTCTGGAATAATCCGCCGGCAGGTGATGCAACCCGCGCTCACAGGCAGCTCGTGTCGCCGGCAGATGACGTAATCCGCGATCACAGGCACCTCGGTGCGCCGGCGAATGACGCAATATTCGTTACAATAATAAAGGTCAGGATTTTTATGACGTAAAAATCTTGAAATATGCTTTAAAATATGCATTTTTTGGGCCCAAAATTCGGAAATATGCACCTAAATATGCAATTTAAATTATCAATATTTCATTTTTCTATAAATCTTCCTTGATAAAATTTAGAGGCATGCTTGGAATAAAGGATATAGTTTGTGCAAACATGAAATAATATATTCTACTTCGCGAGAAATAATTGAAGTAAATATTCACCTTCGTGAAGTATATTGTGTCTTATATTTCTTCTGACTGCTTAAAAATATGTTGTCAAGAAATATCGTACATTTGCACTAGAGATGGGCTTAACAGCTTTTCTTCAATAACTGTTACCATGATAATAGTTGACCTAATAGCTGTTATTAATAATAGTTGAAAAATAACAGGTTCATGATCAGCAACCTAACATGGCAGACTGCTGAGTTAAGTCCGTTGTGCGACTGCTAAGAGTTAAACCGTAAAACGAATAATGTTGGTAGGACCGTAAAGTTTGTGCAGCTACCTTAAGGCGCTTGCTTCTCTCCCAAACGTTTAGAGAAAGAAGCAGCTGATATGAACGAGACTGGAGGATTTCCCAAGGAAGAATAGTAATTCATATAATAATGTGTAAGCAAGTGTGTACAGAATATTGCTAAAATAAAAGTGATTCGTGATTCAGCTCCAGATTGCAAATATTCTTTCAAATATGCAACTTGTGCATAGTGAAGTGAGAATGCCAAAACAATGAGAAATTGTATTTTGCTTACCTATAGCTAAAGTGGTAATGACTGTTGAAAATCAAATATTATAATGCGAGTTATTTGACCGTAACTCGGACCAAGGGAAATATTAGTTGATCTCGCATAAGCAGCAATGGACAGAAATAAGTTAACAATCATATTGAATATATTTAATTTAAAGGGCACACTTTTATTGAAATGTATTCAACAAAATATAAAAATATTGTGGCACATGGTTTGTAATAATGAATTATGTATTAATGAATCTCTAACTTGAACAAACACGATTACTTAACTGCAGTGAAGCTGTTATCGTACAAAATGGTTGCCGCAAAAGCTTTTAGTAGTTCGGATTTGACCCAGAAGATTGCAGCTCTCTGAATTTCAACTGATAACTTACAATAACAGGATAAACGAAGTAACTGTTATTTTGCGTAACAGTTACGAAACGTTAACTGGTAAAATAACAGTTTAGCTGTTAAGGGCACCTCCTAATTAGCACAAATATTTTACCATCTTTAGAAAACAAAAACACAAACTGTGACAAGCTCTTTCAGATCAATGAACGCTCACAAATAAATAGATTCAATGAAAAGATGAAACGTTTTATAGATAAATATCTAGTTAAACGAAATATGCAAAATGTTCGACTATAATTACACGAATATGCAACAACAGGAAAAATCGGCCAAATATGTACTAACATTATGTAACATCATATTGTAACCAAATGTTAGAAATTTCACTTAGCTAAGCACTGCAGCAACAGACGAAACTATGCAAAATCATAGAATTTCGCTCCTAATAATAATTAAGTATATTTTATATCCATTAAAATTACTGGTTTTACATGAATTACTCTCCCTTCCCATATCTTATTAAGCTAAGCGAAATCATCTATTCGTTTACACATTTAACATAGGTTTTAAATAATTTCTAAAACATTAATTTTAAAACGTATAACAGAAGCTCAAATGTAAGAAATGAAGAAAGACATATAAATAATACAAAAATTCTAACCTACATATCATCCAATTGCCTAGCATTAACATTCATTTTACATTCACGAAACACAGTAAATTGGGAGCGGGCCACTATGTCGGTAAATTACACAATACTCATATTTTGAAAAAATTCAACATGATCTTATTTAAAGATGTTTTAATGAACACATTTCATTTATCTTTATACGCCTGAATTACTTTTAAAAATATTTTCATTACACCACTTTATAATTTAAAAAAATGTTGCCTCAAAATTTTAAAATGCACATGGACACCTTTTAGGATGTGATGGAAAGCAACGTGAAGTTCTAATTGCATTTATGCAATGTTATAAGGTGAAAGATTGAAATATCTACAGCTGTGTACAGCAGATAAGGGTTTAAAAAATTGTATCTTCATAATTGTAGTTGTAGGAAGACGCCGAAATTTTTTAAAATTTTTTCAATTTTCGAAAAATGAGGGGTTTTAACCGACTTGCGCCATTTTCTTAAACGTCCTTCAGACTATCCAACAAAATTTCATCAAAAACGATGGAGTCGTTTTTGAGAAAAAAAATTGTTTAAACAAAATTAAAAATTGCCTATATTTCGATGCGGCGTCAACCTAACAGCCAAGTATTTGTATCGTGTATTTTGTAGACAAGTAATTTTAAGCGTTTTATTGTTTGAAAATTTCATGCGATATTCAAAGAATACACGGTGACATAAATTTGCATTTGTAACGAATGCTCTAACGTTCAGTTAATGTCCTGCGGAGGGTGTCGGAGCCGTCGTGTCGAACTGCACGGCAGCAACGCTCCCGGCAACGACGATGTTCAGTCGCGGTTGTCCTCATCCGAGACGGACGAGGAGGGGCTGGAGGAGCCGAGGACGGAGGGTGGACAAGGCATCGGGGTCGATGTCGCCGTCCGAGTCAGAGGCTCGTCTTCGTCGTCCACCCCGAAGGGCGCGTCGCCCACGCGCCGCCCCGCCGCCATTGCTCCGGGAAAGCCCTCGGTCACGTGGTGCAGCAGCCACGTGCCCGGCGGCGAGCCCGGCCTCCACTGCCGCGGTCCCGTTTCGCTCCAGGTAAGTCGGGATGACGTCGCGGACGCCCGTGTTGTACAGGTCTTCCCCGCCGTGGGAGCCGAAGGCGTGGCCGGAGCGAGGTCGTCGCTGTTGGTGTCATTTAAGTGTCTGCGGTGTCGGAGCAGGAAATACGTGAGCAGGAAGAGAACCGCGAGGACAGCGAATTGCTCGGGAGCGCTGAAACGGAAAGTGGTACTAAGTGGCACAACCTACATTTTTCTTAGGGGGAGGGGACTATAGGTATAGTGTCCGGCCGACTTTATTTTAAAAGAATTTTTTGAGTATATTTTAAAAGTTTTTATTCGTGCACAATTTGAAATTTAGTTTTGTCGATATATACATATTTATAACGTAGTCAATTGAGATATTTAATGTCTTCGTTGCATAAAGCCCCGGACCCTTTTCCTGGTGCGTCTTGCCGTTGTAAATAACTATAAATAGAATAACAAAGAAGCAAGTGGCTTTAAAACAATGTCGAGGCTGTGGGGGCTGAGATATTGCATCGTTGACGACTCTTCCAAATATTCTCTTCAACTTGAGCTTTCTTTAGTTTCGTCGTCAATTTTTTAGGAAGTCTCTTTGAGTTGGAAAAATTTTAATAAACCTATTAACCATTATATATACGCAATGTATGTGTATTTATATAGATTTTATCGTTGTACGAAAGAGAGAAAATGTTTTTCAGTCAGGTCCGGTAAACAAAAAACCCGAGAGCTTTCAGAAAGGTATTCTTTGAAAACGTTTTCGCTTTACATGGCCCAGAAACAGTTACGACCAATTTTTGATGGTTAAACAAGTTATGTTCTCGTATTCAGGCTACAAAAATTTCCTTTTTTGTCTCTAAAATATATACATGTAAGAGTATGGCAGTATTCTGGATACTTTTCTTTCAGTTGGGAATCTTGAAAATCGGCACCATATTGGCTCCCAGCTCTTCCAACTGTTTTGGTCTCTCATGTTCACTACCAGGGATCGACACAACGGTCACAGACATTTTATTCGTTGTTTGCGTTATTTCCTTACAGAGCCAACATGGAACTGTTTGAGGCAGAAGGATTTAATTTTGCAAATATTTAGTCAGAGTTCTTTTTTTACATTCCATAATTGTATTACGGCCCACTGGAGGATTTTCCACCTTTAAACCCCACCGTCCGAACCGGATAAAACCTGCTAACTCGAGTTTTCGAAGTCAGTACAGTAACCCCAACAGCACGGATTTCGATTAAATATCACTAAAAAGTGAAAATGGCGATGTTTGACGTGGAACACCGGTTAGAGCGCTCAATCAACTTTAAACATCTTTGAAACAGGTAGATTATGGCATCGCTTATGATTTTATTATTTCATTTTGGCGATTGGATATCAATATGTGGTGAAGGCGAAGCAATACAAAAATTCGTCTGTTCTCCTCAGAGTGAGCAACCCGTCAGCCACCAATCTCGAGACGAGGTATCTTCTAGAATCAATTCTCTCAAAGTTTAGTTAAACAGCTGTTGAAACTATTTCATCAGTAATCCTCTGTTGAAATACACAAAACAGAATAATATATTTACATAAAATTTAAATAACGTGATTCGATGGCTAACTCACTAGACGGTCATTTAAAACATTTTTGAAACATAATTAGGTCATAATTGTTATATTTTTATCATATTTTCTGCAGCGAGCGATGTGTGCAATTAGTTGCAGTCAGCTCATATTTTTTTCTATTGCTTGTTGAGCATTTTGCCTAATTGCCGTGTGGCCAATACGAACTCGTTTGCGAGTGTTACCTGATAGTGTCGCTGAGGCATTTCCGGACGTGTTCAGGTTGCGGCTGTGGATTGCGCGTCCGCGGAACCGCAGCGACCTTCCAATGCGGTTCCGCGTCTGCTACGCCACTCCGTCAGCACCGTGACACCAGTACCGTACAGTGGCGTCGCTCTCCTCACCAACGATTTGTCCTCCCGATCTACCATCTACCAACATTCGCCGAAAGATAAATACGTGTATCAGCAGGGGCGCCCATAGAAAACCAGAGGCCTGGGATTTGATCCTTGATGGCTTCTTATTTCAAACAAAAAAATCCTTCCTCCCAATTCATAAACAGAATTCATTTCTCCATGCATAAAAAATAACTAACAGCGTTAAATTTGGTTTAGATATAAATATCCTCTATAAATATATATTTCCTTTCTTTTGAATGAAAAAATTCGGAGAGCCAATATTAAGCCGCAGCCTGAGGTAAGTTGACCCAACAGCCCCCCTTCTGGACACCCCTATGTCAGTGTAATCATTACTGCAAACATTTTATTCATTCTTGCTGGCTTGTATTTACGATTCTGTCCTATGGACAATAAGTTCAAAATGATCAGGTCGTGTTCGAGGTGACCTCGCCACTAGTGACTTTCATGTTGCTTGTCCCTCGTCTTTGTGAATCATTGTGAATAGTACACTGGCGAAAAAGTATTGCAACGCCGGGAAGGGCACGAGCAATGAAGTAGGCGATAAGGAACCTTAGGGATGGGGGTCGTAGAACCCGTGATTAACTTTTCACGTATGACTTACGCCCGGTGACGTAATGGCAGCGTGACGACATGGCTGGGGCGCGCTATTTACTCCGCGGCTAAAAGGCGCTGTGCACTGCAAAAAGGTCTAGTCGGGACTTAGGTATGCCACGGCGTTAGTCCTTTAAGCGACTGGACCAGTTTGAGCGGGGTCGGAGTGTCGGCCTGCGCGAAGCCGGGTGGTCCTTTCGGCGCATTGCTGACCACGTGGGCTTGATGCGACGTCAGTACTGCGGTGCTGGCGACGATGGGTAGGCCGTATCCCAGTACGTAGTAGGGGTATACCGGGGGGAGGGACGACGGTGAGCCATCGCAGTATACCCAGTACGGGGCGACCGCGGAGCCCAGACGAACGTCAAGATTGACACATCGTGAGGGCATGAGACCGTACGGCCACGTGCGCCGAGATACAGGTTATGTGGCCCTAACGTGTCTCCACGACCCGTTGGGATCCGGTTATTTGCTACAGGAAAACAATCGCGCATACCGCTAACCCGACTGCCATTCACGCCGAACCATCGTCGAGCACGTTTGGCGTGGTTCAATACGGTCAGCTGGGAGACGGAATGGCGTGCAGTGGTGTTCAGTGGTGAGCCGCTTCTTCCTGGTCGTGTGCGTGTGCGGCGTCGCTCAGGCGAGCGCGTGTGTTCGTCCACGTCACGTAGGGAGTGATGGAGTGCGGTGCCATCAGCTACAACGCGCGTTCGTCTTTGGTCTTCGTGGAGGGATCATTGACCAGCGCTGGATACATCCAACTCGTTGTGCGACCTGTGCTGATACCTTTCCTGCAACGGTGGTGCGCTGTTCCAGCAGGACAAGGCCCGCCTTTACACTGCCCGCGCTACGCACCACGCTCTCTGCAATGTTCGTCAACTGCCCTGGCCGGCACGCTCGCGGATTGGTCCCCGATCGAGCATGTGGGACAGGATGGGCCAAATCCTGATCTGTGCTACTACTCCCCAACAACTCTGCCTGCTCTGCGTGAGGCGGAACAGAGAGGCATGGAACAGTGAACCGCAAGACACTATTCGCCAACTGTGCAATGGGATGCCAGCACGCATTGGGGCTTGTATTGCCCGCGTCTTTGTCGCAGTATTGATGTGAGGGTTTCCGGTCCATGGTTCTCTCTGTTGCTGGTCGTGCGAGTCTCACATGACTCGCCCATGTAATCATGTGTAGTATTCTGTCTGCATGTGCTGTATATGTACGGATGAATACATTTTACAATGCAATCAGGGTGATGCAATACTTTTCCAGCCAGTGCTTATTATCTCATAGTCTACCTGCGAATTGGGAGAGAACTGGAAGAAGCAAACACGGAGTGGAGATTGCAGAATTTGGAAGAGATCGGCCAAACAAATGTTCTCCTGAAGGCGCCTTGAACAAAATGAACTTTCGCAGCCATTTCTGTTACAATGCTAATAGCTCAATCATTACAGTGGGACAGATTTGTATGATTCAATATCCGCATCTCACATCTCTACGACGGGCTCACGGCAGTTGCTTCGGCAGAAACTGATAGGTACAACGGAGGCTAAACGGACTCTGAGGGCGAAAACACGAATACGTCATTTTCACTTTACAGTTATTTAATCGTTTATGCCGTGGTTCTCAGCGTTTTAATGAAATCAGAATGATTTTATTGGGTATGTACGATCTGTCAGGGGGCAATTCAGGAGGCACATAGTAATCAGTAAGTAATAGTATTCTCCCAAAACATGTTCTCTCTTAATTCGATGCGCTAATGTTTGCTATTCCTTTGGGATCTTCTCGTTTTATAACGATGTCTAGGCTGTTTCATGACTAATATTGCTTAAATTTGCATATATATTGAATTGAATTGAATTTGCCTTATTTTACGTGGCGAGACTCAGGCCATGAGTCTTCCGTCTGACCACGCAAATTTCGTTACACTCCCTTTTACCAATCATGGGAGAAAGAAGGTATTAATTGGGCGACGAAACAGGCGATTTGAATTTAGCTCAGAGGCGTCATTTAGGCTTGAGGATCTTTACATGCAGTAAATATACTAACATGGGACAGCCGGCTTACTTCCTCCGAAGGAAGGCGTAGAAGGATTTTCGCCCTAAAATCCACGGCTTCGATCGGTTTGAACCCGCAAACTTGGGTATAGCAGTCCGACACGCTAACCGCACACCATCGCCGCCGCGAATATATACTGGTTAATTACACAATTCTGCCTAAAATATTTAAATGCGATGTTTCTACTATTTTGTTCGTCATCGCCGCATCTATCCAAGGCCAGACGCTTCCCCACAGGACACAGTATCTTTTCAGAAAATACACGGAAGTTCTAATGCTACGAACAACAATTCGTTTGTTGCCTTCGGAACATACCGCCTTGATATTGTTCATTTGAGAGCTTGAGCTTGCATTTACCTGAATGGTATCAGCTCAAAGGATCCATTGCCGCGAAGGTCCACCAACTGGAGTTGAGGAAACGTTGCTGCAGTTTTGTAAGGTTTCCATGGTTTTTAGTGACAACGACATATCGCCGTCATTATTGAAATCAATAAATGTAATAAAAAGTAAAAGGCAAATTACGGAAATGTATGGAAATATGTGGAGGAATTAATAAAGAACCTTTTTTAATAATTAATAATTTAAATTCAACGTTAATAACGCATCATAAAGATGGATGAATTAAATATCGTTTTACTTCATGTTTTAATAGAACTATTTTCATAAGATGTGTTGAAATATAATTTTTCTTATTTTGTTTTAATTGCATGTAAATAGGAATGGCTATGATAAACCATTTTGTTTCAAACTGATAAATGCTTGCCTTTCTAAACGTACATTGATACAAAACAAATTTCTAATATAGTCACATACCGAATGATATCATCACTTTTTTATTTACTTAAAGTCAGTAAACAGTTAAAACTGTTTACACAGTTAAAATTGTATTTTTCAATAGTAAGTTAAATGAAGAAGTCGAAACAATCGAAAAGTCCCGACTGGGATTTGTAGGTTAAAATGATTTTGTCTTAGTACTAATTTTTATTTCAAAGAGATACCATTACTTTCATTCTTAATGGAACCATACCATACATTTTGACTCGTTAGAATAATTTCAAGATGACGATTTGAAACATATGTAAATCTTTACAGGATACAAATATTACTCATAATAGAACTCAAAAACGGTTTTGAAAATGTTTACCATTTTGTATATAAAATATTTTCTCGTAATGTAATTTTTTATCGCGTTTTCTCTAAATAAAATTTTGCAGAATGAATGATACAAGTGTAATCAGAAAAACACTGTTTCAGTAAATGTAGGAGACCTGTATTAACAACTCCTGAAAATTTAAGTTTCCTATTACAAATGTAAGTGGAAATAAAGGTAATTTAGTATTAAAAATATCAACCTTTGGAAAATGGGGTTTAAATATGCAACCCTCCAAACACACCAGCGTGATAACTTGCCTCATCAGAATAAACATTTTTTAAATAACTACTTCCTTTTCAGACCTTTTTATGTTGTTTTATACATAACAACATAAAGTTCTTAATTTATTTTCTGAATGTCTAAGTCTTTTAGTATTTAAGCGCTGCTTTGTGTAACAATTACTAAAAGTGTTGGAGATACCTAAGCCCAATGAGAGAGGTCTTTGCATATAAATAATAAAAAAATATTTGTAAGAGTGATATCAGCATAATTGAAAACACCAATTTACAAAAATATCAAGATGTATAAAATAAAATACCAAAAACTATTTTTGGCTGAAAGTCAATTGCGTGTGCCCTTAATTTCATGTATCTGAAGTATACTTTTCATTAAATTGTTTCCAACCTGCACCTACATAGACAATTGCATTCCTTTCCAGTTTTAGTGTCCATGTCTCTTCCGAAATAATGACAAAGCAACTGTATTGCGGCTTCCTGAGAGTTGATTGATTGATCGATGAATGCTTCCGAGCGCGTGAACTGCTAAGGTCATTAGTCCCGTAAGTGAAGTGCATGTTTCTTATCGAGGGAGGTGTCAGCGATCTTCCCCACTGGATGGCGAAATACGGCGCCGACTTACGTCAGCATGCGGGAATTTTTCCTAACCAGGTATCTCCCTCCAACGGGGCACCGCCCCAACGGAGACAAGTTCTAAGCTCCCGAATGGTGTCCCGGCAGCCCGTCTCCTCACTGCATCCACCTTGACGTTATCGACGTGAGGATCGCTAGAGTCTAAAGAGACCTGACGGGAGATTTGTGTTCCCTGGCGGACTTCTTTATGCGGTTCCGCGCCCGAACCTGCGCAAGGGTTGGCGGACAGGGCCCAAGTGGGAGGTTAGACGGCGAACGTAACCACTTCCTGCTTCGAGAATTACGCAGTCAAAACCATGGAAATTTACCCCAGTGGATCCCTGCAGACCATTTCTAACAAAACCACTCATTGGCAGGTGCAAGGCACGTTGGATTGTGGTATTTGTGTGTCATGCAACAAGGGCTGTTCATCTTGACAAGTGGAAAATTTAACAACTAATGAATTTATAGCTGTTCTAAAAAGATTCGTATCTCAGGGCTACCCCAGAATCATTTATAGTGATGCCAGAACATTCGAGAACTATTAAAGACTTTCAACACTCAAAATGCCTTTTGAATTTTATTTTACCAGATAAGTGGGATTAAAACTATACAGGTGAGTGTTAGCTTTTATTTACATAAGATAATGGATGGATGCACTACAGTAGCCCAAAGGTACGAGTTACTGCAAATAAGCGCACCATCATACCCCTATTTCTGAGAGAGGACATCCCCACTGTGTACCTCTACGACGACATAGGCGGCCAAAATTAATTCAATTTGGCACCGGACGTGGAATTCAATCAATTAAAGCAATTCTTTGGCGTTAATTAATAACAAAGGGTATACATTTCAAACATCCGCCTTCGACTTAATTTTATCTAAAAATCGCGGGCTGTCTTCCAGATAGAAGAAATTCATCTTTTTACGAAACTCTTTGGAAGAACTAAACTGGAACAAGAACTCGTCGCTCATTGCAAAGTCGCAAGCCTTTCACCACTGAGATCCGGGTTCGATTCCCGTCGAATCTCATGTGAAATTTGTTCCAACAAAACGAGTTCGGCTGCTTCACAGGGCTAGTCCAACCCTGTGAAGTGTCCTAAACCCTACCCCTATCCTTATTCCTTCCTAATTCTGGCTGCTGGGTAGTGACGCAGGAGCACGCGGTAGAAGGCGCGTACGCGGAGATGCTACCTGGCGGTCCTCTTGACAACCGACTGCGACGAGACGCGACAGACAATATTAACGGAGGATTGCTCCATAAATCAAGCGCTGTTAGTAATGGGAGGATTACTCCGAGAAGCGCAAAGCGCTCAACGCCCCGAAGGGGCTTGGAGACGCGTTGCGTCAAAGAAGACGCAACAAATTAAAAAAAACAACTGCTTTCCAAGAAGACCATGCGAGTGCAACACAGACCAGACACCAATTTTTTCATTTTCCCCTCACCAGTAGCCCTGGCGAAGCGGAATTTATTCAGATTAGGGAATACATATTTTTGCGCTCCAACCTTTCGGTTTTTGGAGCTAGAGAGGGCTGTAACTTAAAAAAACTAACTATATCTAATCTTAATCTACTTAAAACTAAACAGTGCCTCTTTGGGCTCTTCGTTTTATTTACAATAATTTAAAGAAAAAGTTAAACGTTCTTTTGATTGTTCATGTTCTTCTTATTTTGTTTTATGTTCATTCACACGCTCATTCATGCTTATTATATATATACAAACTCATTCAAACGCACATTCATACCGCACTTCACTACACTAGCACTACACTATATACACTATAAACACTCGCACTTTTTCGCCATGGCGCCGACTTCACTCAGGCGTCCGTGGCGCCGTGACGTCCTCGAAACCGGGCGGCCCAGGTCCGGCGGGCGCGTTTCGCGCCTCCACGCGGTTTCCGGGGTTCAGGAAGCGGCGACCGCCTCCACGCACTATCTGCTCCCCGCGTCGCACAGCTCAGAGAGCTTGTGGGGAAGTCGCGGAAGGTGAAGGCGACGTGCTTTGGGCCCTTTACCATACCAAGAACCACCAGAATAGTCAACATAGCGCATAGTCGCGATTTCTTGAATCCTGCCTCTCTACATAAGATGCGATGTTCGCATTGTTTGAAGATCAGGAAGCAGAGCAGTTCGTGGCGACTCGCCTCGCTCGGCTAAAAGGCTAAGCAATACGCATCTCGGCTGCATGGAAAGTTAGATTTCTACGCTGGTAGTGTGTCTAGCTCACAGCATGCAGATTCCGTTAAATAGCGCGTTGACGGGTGATCTCTGCGTAATAACATTTAACAGGCACGAATTACGAAAATACAGGAGCAAGCGATTGCCTTTTCGCCCAGAGAGGTAACACTGACAACTTCTTCAATACTCAATAATTCTTAGGCTGAGGTAAACTAATAGTTCTTAAATATTTGGCTTTCAGAACTTTCCCTTGTGTCAAAGCATTAAAAGACTAAGGAGTCTTGTTTCCAACACGAAACATCTGCAAAAGCTCTCTCAAAAAACTCAAGCTATTTTCGCAGACTCAACAACGATTGTTGTTAATTTTATGAAAATGATGGTATTAGGATTTCCAGATATAGAATGAGAAATGAGATTATTATATCTCTAGGTTATGGGAGACGGAACAGATCTTTGGGAAAGCGGGATTTAATTCTTAATAGGAACGTTTGTTTTACCTAGGTTAAAGTAGTTGGTGCAAGGGGCAGTTTAGAGATTAAAAAATAATTAGGACGACATTAAGGAAATGTAATTTGTAATTGGTTCTATGCCCATTTCTCTATGTAGTTGTCTTTTGGTTATACTTGGGTTTTTCTAACGTGGCATCATCTCCAAAATGGCATATGGCACGACTTTTTGCGTCTTTCTCGGTCCTGCCGCAAGATGTCGCATGATCGTGGCCGTATCAAGCAGTGCTGCAGATCAAGCAACATTAGCGGGACAACCGAGAAAGACGCGAAAAGCCGTGCCATATTCTATATTTGGAGATACTACCCTCAGATGCCTCATTAGAAAAATCCAAGAATATATACCACGAGGCATTGGATCGTGTACGTAGCACTTTATTCTGGGTTTGCAAGGGTTTCATTACGGAAGAAGCGGCAGTGTAATAAAGCGTCAGCGGCGTGTAATAAAGAAAGATGACGGGATAAAATATTATAAAGATCTCTTATATGACCCAACTGTAATCGATGAAGATAAGTCACAATACAACAACCCTCAGATAGACCCTTTGAGCAAACAAGAAATGGAATATGCACTGTCAAGCATGAAAAATAGAAAAGCTCCTGGGGTAGATGGTATCAATGCAGAACTCCTAAAATATGGAGGTTGAGATATACCAAAATTTTCTACTTTCGGCATCCAGAAAACTCTTAATGCATTTAGAAAAACAAAAACTACATTGTTTATTCACGGTCGTTGCTAAGCTCTAGCTCTCGTGATATTTCGTAATGCATGTTCCACCATATTGTCTACAAATAAATGTTAGTTTATTTTAACGTGACATATCGGTATTCACAGCTTCCCCTCTCCAAGCGTCATTTGGTTTGCTACAACCTAACTAAATGACAAGACTAAAATTGAACACTTTCTTCTTGCTTCTTCACACTAAACGACATTAACACTTTACACTTTGCACTGCACTAGGTCTTGTTACTTGCTGCCTTAAAACTATTTACATTTTCCTTTCGGAATGTGCCAACAATAACCATTTCATCAGATATTCTAATAGCCGTATCTGCCTAATATTTGCTCCCCATTAACTTCATTGAATACACATAACAAAACAATAACAAAAGAAAAACTATTACACCTAATATTTACAACTATTTACCAATCTCTGTCATGACCAGAATATTTAATCATGCGTGTCGTCCCTCATATACGGCTTCATGTTCCTGTAGTTATATGTTCCCATTTGCCGTCCATTTTCATCATTCAAAATCGCGGCATTCTTGCTTAATACTTTTCAAATTCGGTACGGTCCTTTATACAACGGGAAAAATTTATAAAATAGCTTCTTATCCACTGACGACACTTGAGGTACTCTAATTAACACTTCATCCCCCTCCTTATACTCGCCTCGAAAGCATTGCTTCTGTTTTAGCTTTCTTTTGGCTGCTGCCTCCCCAAATTGTCATAAATTATTCGCGTATCTCTCACAGCATCTGGGTGTAGTCCAATTTGCCTGTACGACGCAGTAAAATCCAGTCTCGTGAATATCCGAGCTCCTTTTACCTTCCACATCATTTCATCTAATTTCGGCGGTTTTTCATGACGAGCGATGGTCTTGCTATTGAGTTTCCTAGCATCAACACAAAATCTGATCTTATTGTCTTTCTTACGAACTATCACTATTGGGCTTACATACGGTGTCATCGATTTTTTTATTATACTATCTTCAAGCATCGTGTTTATTTGTTTACGTACTTCGCTTTTATATACATGGGGGATCGGATATTGTTTCAGATTAAAAGGTTCCTCATCCATCAATTCAATTTTAAATTGATATCCCTTACCGGCTCCTTGAACTTCCAAAAATGTCTTTATATTCATTGACTAACATTTCAATAGCTTCACTAGCATCTATTCCGTGTTCGTCGACCGCGCCCTCTGCTGCCGTGTGGATCTGGTCCCTGGTCTCTTCAATTTGTTCCGCAATATCGCAAATACACATATCTTCGCCCTCCTGGTCTTTGATCCCTAAACAATGTTGTTGCCTTTGTCACCTCGTAACAATACACTCCTGTTACCTATGTCGACCTTGGCGTCACATTTTAGGCCATCAATCCCAAAATAATTGGACGAATCAAATTCTTCACTACAATTGCCGGAAACTGAATTGTGATCCCTTGAACTTCCACTTCCACCCAAATTTGCCGACTTCTCGTTTCGATGCGCCTTCCATTAGCTGTCCGAATATCCAAACTCCTGGTGGGTAGCTCATCAATTTTATTTCCCTTTTTCTTTAACTGCTCATACAATTTTTCCGACACTGCACAAACATTAGCACCTGTGTCAATTAAAATGTCTACAGGTATATTCGAAATATCCCTTCAAAATTAAATACGTGCTATTCTCCGCCCGTTCGTCCGTATCTTCCTTAATAAATCTTCCGCCGATACTTCAATGCTATTCAACTCCTTAGAACCATCACGCCCTTTAATGGGCACATATATTTCCCAGATTCAGATTCTTGCACCATTTTAATGTTTCTAAGTCCCTTTTTCCTTGGTTTCCCGAACGCATCATGAATTCATTTTCTAACTGATCAATCTTGTCCTTAATGTCCGACATATATTTCCCAGATTCAGATTCTTGCACCATTTTAATGTTTCCTGTATTCGTATTCGTTTTTCTAATTTACAATCCGAATTAACTAATTTAGATTCTCTGTTTTCAATTGTTTCGCCATGTTGAAGCGACATTGCATTTAAATTATCTACACGCGATTCGACGATTGTCAACTTTTCGCATTGTTGGTCATGTAAATGTCCTAATGTCACAATGTTTTCCTGTGAATCATTAACTTGGAATTAATTTTGTCGCCAGATTCTTTTAATTCCCTCTGCATTTGGTCGACTTGATTATTAAAGACTCAATTTTACAATGAATAATGTTAAATTCAGCCGATGTATCCACCCGTAATTGCACTATTTCCTTGTGTATTTCCTGACGAAAATTCTTCAATTCTAATGACATTTCCGATGTCATTCCTTCCAATTTAGCGTTATTTTTTTCAAATTCAATATTCATATCTGAAGTGATCCCCTCTAATTTATTATTATTATGCTCAAGTTTTGCGTTCATTTCTGCTAACATCTTAAGAATTAAATTATTAGGGTCCATATTTTCTAACGGTGCAGCCATTATTTCCTTTTCTTGTGGTTCAATCTCAATAATTTCACGAAATTTCTCCCTCAGGTTAGTATTAGCAGACGCCATATCATCTACATTAACATTCTCCAAACGCAATTTTCTGCTCCTAGTATCCATTTTGAATTCTAATACAAATTAAAATCTCTCTGTTAAATTATTTTAAAATCACACCAATGAAATGGTCTTGGCCCTTTCTTATAATTAACAATTAATTTCAAATGTCAATCCATAAATTTCAGATTCCCTTTGGATCACTATATTATAATTTATAAGACTAATTTTATCCGTGTCACCAATTGTTATAAATTATAACAAATTATGCATCACGTTGAGGCGCCATTTTGAGATATACCAAAATTTTCTACTTTCGGCATCCAGAAAACTCTTAATGCATTTAGAGAAACAAAAACTACATTGTTTATTCACGGTCGTTGCTAAGCTCTAGCTCTCGTGATATTTCGTAATGCATGTTCCACCATATTGTCTACAAATAAATGTTAGTTCATTTTAACGTGACATATCGGTATGTCACAAGGTGAAGAACTGAAGAACAGACTTCTTGAACTATTTAATAATTGTTGGAGAAAATGCGGAATACCTGATGCATGGAAGAAAGCAAAAGTCATCTCTCTTTTTAAAAAAGGAAATAGAAGCCAGCCACAGAATTACAGAGGAATAAGCTTGTTGATCAACGCTTATAAAATTTACACAAAAATAATAAATAAACGGCTCACAATAATCTCAGATTCACTCTTATTGGAAGAACAAAGTGGTTTCAGGCAAGGAAGATCGTGTACAGACAATGTGTTTACCATAAACCAAATAATAGAAAAAAAAGACGAGAGTTCAATTTAGAGACCCACATAGCTTTTATGGATTATGAAAAAGCATTTGATAGAGTTAATCCTGAACTTCTCTGGCAGATTCTCCGAAAAAGGGGCTATCCTTTCCCTTGATAGAAGTTATTAAATCCTCTATCACAAAACAAGTATTAATTTACAAGTTCAGAACAAAATGTTGGAAGAGTTAGAAGTAAACAGAGGTGTAAGACAAGGGTGTAGCTTGTCCCCCACATTGTTTAATATTTATATTGACAACATTCTAAGAGAACGGAAAAGTTTAAATAAACCAAGTTATTTGGATAAATCCAAATACACCTCTTCTTCTGTATGCACCTTCTGTCTACACCTTCTCACTTCTGTATGCTGACGACCATATAATTATAGAAGAGAACGAAATAAGTGTGCAAAAGTCCTTGTACCAGCTAAATAGAATATGCAAACCATATTGTCTCTCAATATCTGTCTCTAAAACTAAAGTGATCGCATTCAGAGGTATCCTATCAGAACTAAAATAATAATAGAAGACAAAGTAATAGAGCAAGTGAAACATTTTAATTATTTGGGCTGTGATATTACATACGATTACAGTGATGATATAAAAACAAAATTACGTTTCCAACATACTCGTGGAACAATAAACAAATATCTTCGCTATAAGACTAGAAAAGAGACACTGTTAAAATTTTATAAAGTCATGGCAGTACCACAACTGCTTTACGGGTGTGAATCATGGACATTAAGAAAACAAGATAAAATGAAGATACAAGCCTCGGAAATGAAATTCTTCCGGAGAGTAAAACGCTGCAATGGACAAAATGAAAAACGAAGATATAAGAAAGGAACTTAATATACTTTCTATCAATGAAAAAGTAAATGAATACAGATCACGGTGGGTACAGCACTTAGAAAGAATGTCTCACGAAAGGATCCCCGACATGCCTTTCTTGTACAGACCATGAGGAAGAAGGAACATTGGCCGTCCACGACAGAGATGGTGTAATGAAGCCGGAACAGGGAATTTCCCTAATCCGTGAAGTGAAGGAGAAGAGGAAGAAGAAGAAGAAGAAGAAGAAGAAGAAGAAGATGATGATGATGATGATGATGATGATGATGATGATGATGATTTTCTCGACTTCTACCCGGCCTGCCCATGCCGAGCGCCAGCATTGCACCTAGGAAGACCAGTCAGGAGCTTGTCCCGGCTGGGACCCACCTTAACTCGGGAGTGCCGCAATGTATCTCTCACAATGCAGCGGCAACGTTTTGTCAATGCGAATGATCTGAAGGTCCATTTACTGCAATACGTATTTTATTCATTTTGTACACGTCCCCAATGCAATTGTTAATGAATCTTACACTGCAGAATTCATTTCTGAATACTTATGATGAAAAAGGTAAAATTTTACAAAGTATTCGCAAAATTCATTAAACATATTATTATCCTATTAATCAATATTAAATGCAATTTTCACTAATTATTTTGGCATGTTCTAAACAAAACTATAATGTTGATATCAACAATACGGATCACGTGTGGATCGCAGAGTAATGAAAACATGGTTCGCAACAATGAAGATTTTATTTATGGCCCTTTAGTCTTGCAAGCAAACCGAATACCGAAATAATAGCGGTAAGGTATTTACACCAGTATAGAAGTACCTTTACCTTTATTCAAAATACCTTTAAAAAAACTGTATAAAATGTCTAATAAAGGTAGCTTACTTTTTATGTGTAAAATGACTATTGATTGATTTTTTCGTGTTTCTGGGCGCGTCAACTGCTTCGGCCATAAGTACCGTTAGTGTAGTGCATGTTTTTCTCGGGAAATGGCAGTGATTTTCCCCTCGCTGGATGGCGAGATCCGGCACTGACCTAATGTCAGCTAGTCCCCCCTTACCAGGTCTCTCCCACCAGCGGGGCACCGCCCCAGCCGGACAAGCTCTAAACTCCGACCGATCTCCCGGAATATGGTAGTGTAGTGCATGTTAGTGTAAGTGTGTGTAAGGGAGAGGATAGTACAAGGAAGAAAGGAAAGATCGCGCGCGGTCCGTTTGTTAGGGTACTGTCCGGCATTCGCCTGCTGTTGATCGGAGAAACCACGGAAAACTACCGATCAGAGCAGCCGGCTGCTAGAATTCTCCTCCAGACAGTGACTGAATTCGACCTAGCTGAAAAGCTAGTGGCGAAAATCCTGCCGCCGTCAGGACTCGAACCTAGGACCTGCCGGCCAGAGGCGCTGCAGTGACATCAGTTGATGCACTGAGTTACCGCTGCCAGTGTATGTAAAATGACTAAAAATATCGGTATTTTTAGAGCAATTTTTCAAAATACCGGTATTTTCACGAGAAATATCGGTATTTTAATTGGAAAATGCCTGTATTTCAGTACAACCATACAGGTATTTGGAGAAATCATTGTGATTTTACCGCTGAGAGAAACAATTATGACACTGCAGTTTCTGACCGGGAGGTTCTAGGATTCGAGTCTTGGTGGTGGCGGATTTCAGCTAGGCTGAGTTCTACCGTCGGCTGGGAAAGAATTCTAGTGGTCGGGTGTACTGAACTTATTAATAATGGCTTTTTGACTTACATGATGTAAGAATCATATCCATATTTATTCATTTATTTTATTTATTTTACGTAAAAAAACAGTTAAAACTGCGTATGACGTGCTATGGGGAAAAGTGAATTGTGTGCACATTTTCAAAATTCTGTGATCCCTACACTAAGTCATATACTACTTAAATTTTGAATTTTGAAAGGAGAAAAAACAAACTCCCATGTAGTAAAATCTATTTTCAAGGATAAATAAGCAATAAATTTTGCTCTTATTACTTCCTGCCGCGACAACATGGAGACGATAATTTGAATAATTGTATTTCCCACTGAATTCTAGAAGACGTGCACAGAAAATGAAGTTACATTTATTTTTGTTTATGAGTGCGAAAACGGTCGTCCGTAACGCTTTTAGAGCTGTTTACGGGGAAGAGAAAAGCGTTAGGCTCCCACTTCATTCCGCCGTACGGTCCATGTAAAACGACGACTCGCGACGTCATGCGTTCACTGCTCATGCTTGCCGGCGGACGAAGGCTGCGGCCAGGCAGCCTTCAAGGGTGGGGTGTAGGGTCTGAATAAGGGCGTGCTCACCAGATAGCATTACTATGCAGCTCAGCGAGTAGCATTGAGCATCAACTAGTTTTCCCAATATGCGGTAGGAGCGCTTCTCTGTTATGCCTGTATCGAAAGAGATTAAGTGTTGAAATACAATGCATGCAATGTAATACAATGCGTTTGCAGCCTTCCCCATTTAGAAAACCACGTGCCGCGAGTGTTCAAAACATAGAGTAACTTAGAATGTCATCAAGAGCACCGTATGTAAGTTTCTTCTACAGATTTCTTAAAAATAGCGTTAATTTACGATGTCCTAACAACTGACTTGGGTAGAATTGTTAAGAACGCTTATATCTGTGCACTTCTAACTAAAAAGACACCAACGGATATGATGTTTGCCATCAGTTGTGAAAGGACGAACGCGCTAGATATCTGATATCCGTTGATAGACTTCGCGAAACGTTCCTGGCGCTGCCGATGCATTCTCGGAATCAGTTGCCACTTCGCGACCCTAAAGTAAAAAGGCTCTATCTGCACCGCAGTAAATTTTACAGGAGAGCATTTCAAAGATTTGGCCCTCTTTACTATTAAATCTAGTTCATTAGTTCTATTCAAACTTGGGCAGTGTATTTAACACCAAAGTATACAACTGTAGGCTGATAATTAATCTTAAAGCATTGTAACGTTGGTGGGAACCAAGACTCTAGTTTAACAAATTTTACTCTCAATACTTATTTTCAAGTTCGAGCAAAAAGGTTCTATCTTTTATAATAGGAAAATTTGATTAGTATAATGCTCAAATAATTACAATTATCCACGTAACTGTATCATTTATCGAATTTTTCGAAAATCTGGTTACAAGTTTAAAATTTAGTACAAATCGTATTCTAGTAGTAACAATATTCTACAAATCGTATTCTAGTAGTAACAATATTGTACAAATGGTATTCTAGTAGTAACAAGATTGACGTTTACTTTCGAGATATCTTGGTAATAACGAATTAAAATGAGAAGATTTTTATTGCAAAATATTGAATAACACATTTGAAACGATATTTTACATATATCTTACAGTCAAAGAACTGTAAAGTTATTATATTCGGTTTTTAGCCCGTGTCTATTGGATATTTAGTTTTGATCCCGTGCTACCATTCATTTCAAAATGAAGGCTCAATCAGCTACCCTTTCGTTACCTCAAATCTTATCTTCGGCCACGTACGTCTGCAAGCGGAGAGATGAGAAAGAACTGCATGTTTCATTTTATATTTCACTTCAGCCTGTCTGAGTGAATTTTAGCTCAGAACTTGGAGGAGAGTGATTTATAAAAATGCACGTGTTTTATACTTTTATGGAAGTCCTTGAAATACATAGTATGCAACTGGGAAAAATGATTTTTTCTATTTACTCCGAAAGCAGATAAGAAAGAAAGAGATGATTATTCACTGTCTTGTATAACATTTTCTATCAGGTAATGAAGTCTCTTTCCTGAATACACTACTTATCAGCAGAGTATTTCATAATTTTCTATAAAAGAAATTACTTACTGTAGCTCACTACAATGGTATGTTCATCTTTCTTCTTACGATATTCCTCTCTTTCTTTCGGCTATTTCTCTTGTCCTTGACGTGTTCACTAAACTTAATTTCAACAAATTATAAATATTATATTCAACCACTCATTCTGTAAATAACTTCCGATACACAGATAATTTTACATACGACATCTTTCATTTACACAACTTTCCTTATAGAGGTCGTACATCTTCGTGATATTTAAGAGTCGAAGTACTCCTTGCCCTACATTGGTGAGTCTGTTTTAGAGAAAGATTTAATGTGTGCCCTCACTCTGGCTTTTACGTTTTCAGGTATTTTGTCCTTAGTGTTGCTACTTCGACCGCCCTATTCCTGTTACTTTAACTTTGAATAAATGTGCATTATATATCATCTTTTGGATCTGCACATGCGTTGAGGTTGAACTTCATCATACAGTAATTTATGGATTTGCAACATTGAACTTGTAGACGAAAGTTTTTTTTCTTTCGAGATTTTAGAGTCTGTTATTTTTTTCACTGATTTGATGTCCTTAGTGCGTAGCTGGCCGTTTCAAAATGACCTTTCAATTCTTTCAATTTATAAAATGAAACAAATAAGCTTTGGTGCTCTTCCGGAGTGACTTTTCGTGAGTTATGTTGGTTGTTCTCTCTGTGTGATGAGAGAACAGTGTGCGGTCCAGGTTCGCACTGCTTTGCTGCAACTGGCTCAGGGTAGAGAGACAGTCAAACACCAACACCGGTTGACAGCCGTTTATTTCAAAATGAGTTACAGAAATATCTGGTATAGCTTACAGCTAATTGTGCCCCCACTCTCGTAGGGCGCCTCTGCTTTTATACCCGCTGCTTCGCGAGTGACTAACAGCCACGTGCCGCAGGCAGGGGCCAGGCAGTCGCCTGATGGAGGATCGGTACTTACGAGGTTGTTCTCACTTTAAGAGAACATCCTGCGTGACTCCACGCATACACTTGTGCACACGTGCTCAAGTGTCCACGTGTGAGTGGATTGGCAAGACATCTTAGCCGCAATTTCCTGAGAGCTGTTTCTTATTTCAACTTCAAAATTTATATTCGTTTTCCGGCTGCTCAGGATGCAGTACTTCTGACGATGTGACCACACAAGTGTGAGGCACAGGTGTGGGATATAACTCGTGTACAGTTGTGACGACAAAAATTTACCCAATATGCAGTTTAGTTAAGTTCTTTATATCGAATGACTTCACCCCTGTAATTTGTGTGTTATAAGCTACTAGTTTGATGTTTCTTCGATACTTGAACTATTTCCAATCCTTCCTATGAAGTTTCCTTTTCTTGGTGTGCTTTGGTTTCACTTCGATGGTATATTTGTCCCTTTCTGACACTGAACTTGAATATGGAAGTAGCTTTTCTACACTCAACACTACAAATAGAATAAAAAATCTCAGAATCGTCATTAGTATTTTGAAAAATGCTACAACATTAATTGTTATAAAAGTGGCCGCGCTAGCCGAATGCGTTTACTACGCTCCGTGAAGTGACTTGACGAGACTTGACAATTATTAAAAGTAAAAGCACATTAATGGAGGATTACTCCCCAGTGCAAAGCGCTCAACGCCCCTTAAGGTGCTTGGAGACGCGTTGCTTCAAGTGAATAAATGTATAGATAGTTGGAATATGCAACTGATTCTAGATAAAGAATAAACTTTCTGATTATTCAAAATGTAATATCTAACGCAAAACAAAAATCATGCAATGAAAATTACTATACATTTATTATCCACATGGAAATAAAATCATATTAAATTGAATTTATAGACCACCAGTGATACAACATTATGTCATGTAAAATGGATTACAAGTTAATGTTGCGC
This sequence comes from Teleogryllus oceanicus, assembly GCA_964035755.1. Taxonomy (NCBI): domain Eukaryota; kingdom Metazoa; phylum Arthropoda; class Insecta; order Orthoptera; family Gryllidae; genus Teleogryllus; species Teleogryllus oceanicus. Next base: position 18,395,173 of record CAXIVR010000007.1, on the reverse strand, counting down.
GCAACGTATAAATTTGTCGAGTTAGCTAGTCATTAAGGAATTCCGAAATTAGTTTGCGAATATTAAAATCTGCCTGGTTACTAATTACAACTGATGTAAATAGTACGAAATATCTAAACTTAAGTGCATTATAGTTTGAAATAGCACGTTTGCTGGGTGTCTCGTCTTCTTCAGTACTGCTTGCCGCATTCAGGACCAACATTCTCAAATAGACCATCTTTAATTTTACTTTCACTCAACATTGCACTTAAATTTGTTCCTCAAAAGTTCTTTTAATACCTGGACACTGTGCGAGAATCGCGTAAATAGGGTAGCCAACAAGACAGTTCACAAACATGTAAACACATTTGTTTTGCGCAGCTGAAGCAGATAGAACCTTTTTTCACCAACTTGAACATACCTTTTGCAGATAGTATTTATTTAATAGTTTTTATTTCCTTGTTCGACATTATTATGTCTTTCAAGGATGCAGATAGTAGCATTTTACTTTATCTGTATCTCAGAAACCAAGCTACGTAAACCAATGTAACTTAGAGGTTATGTAAATTTCATTGCTACCATTATATAGATTCAAAAAAGTCATTTTTATAAAAAATGTTAGATAGAACCTTTTTACTTGAAGGTGGCGGCTTTGTAAGAGCTGCAAGGTCTGCGCGGATGCATAGGCAGTTTCCGGAGGTCAAGGTTTCGACCCACAGGCGTGTACGGTTGCGCCCAATTCTCGGGTTTCGGTCAGACAGATGATAAAGCACGCGGCACACTCCATATTATCCTTTTTTTCAGTATAGAGGATAGAAATGCGTGTACGGGGTAGAGTGCGTGAGAGTGGAGAGAGTGCGTGAGAGGGCATGAGAGTGGGAGAGTGTGAGAGTGCGCCTGTGTATGTGTGGCGCGTGAGAGGGCGCATGTGTGGACGTGCGCGCATAGTTTATTTTATTAATAAGCATTTCGCAAAATGATTAACGAAAGGAAATTAATTTATCTACGTGGATGGTGTAAGCGACATCATTTTCCATTGAAAATACCGGTATAACCTTTCTGGAGGCCATTCCAGTACACGCGTCCTATAAAGGTATTTTACCAGTATAAAAGAATAATGGTATTTGATAGAGGTTTGGAAAAATACCGGTATTTTAATGGGTATTCAATAGCTTTTCGGACCCTGCTTGCAGGTTGGACACCCCTATATTAGAGGAAGATTTTTTTTCACACATAAGTGAGAATTATCTATTTTTTCGGTATTAGGGCCCCACAACACAATTTTTTTCTGTCGAAAAATCACCGGTTTCCGCTGCAGCATTACAATTTACATTACTTTATTAATTACATTTCTCTGGACTATGTAAGTGAAAGTAAGTAAAAATGTCTGCGTACTTATTTTAAGTTTATGGTGTTCTAAAACTATGGAATGTATCTATTAATTCAGTTTAGGAAAAGATTTCTCCTGCCTCATGTTCACTTATCGAGATGGCCAACGACGTTTCCGGTCTCAAATTCGGTATATGGCTTGCCGTTATGGCTGTGACTTCGAGTGGACGTGCCCACTGACAATATAAAGATGGGAATGCGAGCGGGCAAACCAGAGTCCGTATTTGCAATATATAGAATCCATTCCTTTCCTTGTCTAATACATTGCGGTAAATTTCTGGGTAGCGGGGAGTTACTTCAGTTATTATTAAAACAATGATTGATGATGATTAACACAAATATATACTGGTGCAGAATGGCTCAAACTTCCAAAAGAGTAACAAGTTGTTGCAGAAATCGGACACGGCATATACAAAAGTATTTGATATAATGAGAATTTGTTGGAACAAATTCAAAACAGAATTGAAGAAACTTTTGGGGTCTCATTTTCGAAAGGCAAAAATTACGTGAGTTAAGATATGCACAATCAAGTCGCAGCAGATTTCAAAGCATTTTATGAAAATGTTCAGGTCCACTTAGAAAGCCATTTGTTTTTTCTAATGACAATCCTTTCAGGAAAATTCCTCTGTCTTTGAAAAATATCTTTAAGGATCTGAAGGAAGGAATTAATGAATTAGGGCTGTCTACAAAGGACTAAGTGAAAACAGCCTGTTTACAACTATACTGTGATAAAGCGAGTTTAAAGGGAATTGCTGATTCTAAAAGAAATTTGTTCAGCAAAAGTGATGTAGCAATTTCAATAACGCATGCCTAAAATATGAAGCATTATTAGATTTACGAATAGTTGTCTGTTGCTTTGAGTATTCCACCTTCAAACTCATTTGAAGAGAGAATATTTTCTCAAATGGGAAAGAAATGGACCAAAGGAGGAATCGTTGTGGCAGGGATTATAGTTCCATTGAATTTGGAAATGACCTGTGCGGATTTTCAGTAAAATACAAAACGACAAACTGATTACCGTCACCTGATATCAAAGAAGTATACATGGAAATATGAGTTTTCATAGTCATTTTTTACTGATTTTATGCAATTTTGGCAAAAAACTGTTTTTATATTTTAATAATAATGTAAAATGTGAAAATAAAGTTTGTAGTTGAAATAACAATGCTTCTTTTTAACCCTAACATCTATTTCCTCGCATAATCTCTTAATTTCATGAAAACTTACATGTACGTAAATTTTACTCATCATTACCAACTAGTAACTAAAATTTAACATTACCTTTTAGGGTTGCCATTAGGAACTCTGGAAAATTCAAGCTTAAGGTAAAGAAGATTACATTATTTTGCCCTAAATTCTCCAAAATTTTCCCCCAGACCCCGTCCCCTTTCGGGTGGTTGGACCTCAGTTCCTAGACAAACGTAACCCTGACTTGTACTCACAAATACAATAATGCTTTTAAAAGTACCCATAATGTAACAATTAACGGCGTGAACGATATATTTAAAAAACTTTACATTTGTGTGATTTTAGAATAACCAAAAATACAATAAAATGGCGTTCATGTCATGATATTCAGTGTATTTAGCACTATATGTATAAATATTTAAAGGAAACAAGAAATTTAAAGAACAAATTTGGAGCCGTTTTCGAGAAAATTTTGAAAATATCATTTAAAGTACTTCTAAATTTAAAAGAATGTTTTTTAAAATCTCAAAGCTTCTACTCAAGCACATCGACAGGTGTTTCTTCATTTGGAAAAAATTCTATATGTGGTTTAGGCGCTACTGGTGTTCACAGATGGACGGGCATTTGGCCATACATTGATTTTTGGTCGTTTTTTTAGCGCAGCATTACATAACTTTCTCTATACTACGTATAATTACTCCGTATACGAGAATGTAAAAATGGAACCGTTTTGAGAAACTCTTGTTTTTAATATTGCTCGTATTTCACTCAATATTGCGTAAAAACATTTACTATTTTCCAAAGAATGTACATGATTATTTAAAGAACTAATTGTAGAGAACAAATTTTATTTGAAAAACAAAAAAATGTATATTTTCAATTAATGTTATTGTTCGAGAGGGCCAAAAATTTCGTACTTACAGTTTTTGACAATTTCAAGTAATTAACGAAATCAGACCTATCCTTCTTTATAATATATTTCACTCTTTTCAATAGAAAATTTTAGAAAAACTTGGGACACATCTTTGAGAAAGTTTTAAAAATATCTCAGGGGCTTCTTGTAAAGAACACCCAAAATGTTTAAGAAATTTTTACAAAATTGTAGGGCTTCGAGATCGTAGAGCAAATCGATTGGAGAATATTCATTCTGGTAAAATTTGTATGAATAGTTCAGGCGCTAGTCTTGTTCACAGACGGACAGACCGGTATCAAGGATCCAAAAAGGTGGATCCTGACACACAGAAGTGTTGGAGGCCTTATAATTAGGAAACTCCACACGTAAAAAAAACTCATTAAAGTACACCTGCAATTCATTGTGAGGTAAATTGGTGAGGGAATGTAGAATGGGTACGGTGTATCCAATTGCATGTTCATCTTACGATGTGATATTGTATAAATTATTTGGATCTACTCGGCCTTTCACTTATTCGGAGGGAACTCCGACTTTTCACTCCTTGACATTTTGAAAAACTTTACTAATTGAAATTATGAAATGTGTGTAGATTGCTTGACTTCGGACCATTGTGATCCATGATTTAAACTGTGATAAATAGGGGGTGGATTTTAATGAAATGACATTTTTTCTTTTCACTTTAGAACAATGCCGTTTAGTTTAGAAAATCATTTTATGTTATGACAAAAGGAAGTGACCCATTTTTATAGGTCATTATTTTGCATTTTTTGTCGATTCGACTATAAATTATTTTTCCCTTTTCCCGTCATTTTTAATGCACTTTTTGCTGATTTCATCGATTTTAATATCATTTTAATGGTATTTGTAATAAATAATATTAACGAGATGCAAAAAATGTTTTCCACAGAATTACTCAGTAGCCTATTCGATTTGTTCGCTCAGAAATTGTTTTGACAGCCGTTGTGAGTATGTAATTCTTGTGACATATCAGCGCATGTTCCCGGTTGGGCCGATTTCGCGATAACTAAAGAGAGAATTCCTGGCAAATAACAGTCCAGACCAAAAGCTTGCAAGCTGAGTTCATCAACGAATGGAAGAAGTCTCATTACAAGTAACGTATTCAAGAGCTTGAGTTGTTCGTCCGAAGTACTTTTGATACCCTTTTTACGTCATTTTCTTTGGGTTTATGCATTTATAAAGCATTTCAAGAGCATTGTATTGATCATTGTTAGCGATGTTTTAGGTCATCAAAATCTGCCCTTTGTGATGAAATATTGTAGTATTTGTGTGTTGTGTAAGTGCATAGCATGTTTTATCTCGGGATGTGGCTATGTTGTTCGCCCGCTAGATCGTGAGATCCGGTGCAGACCCGATGTCGGTTATCGGGTATCTCCGCCAGCGGAACACCGCCCCGGCCGGGACGTCGGCCTGTCTCGAGATACGTGGTAGTGTCTTGTCGCCTTGTGATCAACAGTCACACGACGAACGCACCTCCTTCCGGGATGGCGCCCGCCCATTGCTCTGGCTCTTGCGCTTCTCCTTCGCCGGCGTCCCCACGCCTCTATTTTGGCGGAAGGCCAAAGCCCCGCTGTTGGGCTACGCCCAAATTACAACCCTCCCTCCGTTCTCTCGGCCAGCGGTCACCAACTGTTGATCTGCAAGAAAATTTTGGTAGTCTGCAAAAAAAATCTGAACATATGTATTTTTAGCTTTCTACCGGGTACATAAGGAGTAATAAACATAGTATAGATAAAGTTATGCAATGCTGCGGAAAATTAATATCGCAATTTCAAAGGAAATGCACGTTTTGGCGTTTGAAGCAGAAACATCCGTTCGTCTCTTTCCGTCTGTCTGTCTGTCTGTCTGTCCGTCCGTGTGTTCATCCGTCTGTCCGTCAATGTTTCTATTCGTTCTTAATGAAAATGGTTATCATACCGTATTTATAAATGTGCTTTCTTATATTCCAACAAAATAACTTGAGGAAAAATATTCAGACTTTTCCAGAAAAGGTTGAAAATGTCGTAGGTCTTCATGCAGTGGCGGCACTTGGGGTACGCAAGGTAGGCACGAGCCCTGATGAAGATGTACTAATTTAATACATTGCATAATATAAAAAAAATGACTTACAGTTTTAATAAGATGTTGGTATTACTCATCTGTAAATGTATAATGAACATTTCATTATCGTGAACGACCATCCATTTCAAGCGTTAGAAACAGTCCGTCCGCCACGCGATCTGTCGCGTCTCCCCGTAGACATGCTCTCGCTCGCGAGGGTAGGCAGTGCCTACTAGGCACGCCCGGCTGCTACCTCGCTTCGCCTTACCGATTTCTGAGAAAAGGCTCTGTAGTGAGCATAGAATGATGTGGCCTGTCCATACTCTTGCTGTTTGAGTATTGTGCGTAGGTCAGCGAATTCTCTAGCTGCCTGTCCGCATGGAAGACTCCGATTTCCACTCGCATGCAAACTTCGTAGCTCGTATGTTTACTGTTTCTTGACGAGTTAGCGAGCGAAGAAAGTGATTATTATTTAGAAAGTATTTATTTTTTTCATTTTGAATTAGTATGCTGCGGATTATTAGCGTTACTTCATTTTACGTTAATATTATGAGGGACACAGTGAATGAACTAACACGAACACAGTTTTCTCGTCTTAAGGTCTAGAAAAGATCCAAATTTGGGACAACGATCAACAACCGGCCGTTCTTTTCCTCTTTCTTTCTTTCTTTTTCTTTCTTTCTTTTTCTTTCTTTTTCTTTCTTTCTTTTTCTTTCTTTCTTTTTCTTTCTTTCTTTTTCTTTCTTTCTTTCTCTTTCTTTCTTTTTCTTTCTTTCTTTTTCTTTCTTTCTTTCTCTTTCTTTTTCTTTCTTTCTTTCTTTTTCTTTCTTTCTTTCTTTTCTTTCTTTCTTGACAATAGCACTACCTACAATCCGCCACTGGTTGTAAACCCTGAGTTTAAAGTGGGTAGAAGCACACGAGCACTAATATAGAGTGCATTTAAAAATAATTGCGAATGTCGGACTGAGTTGACATTTGAACTCGGACGGAGCCTGGCACGATATCAGTGGTCACCAGCCAAGAGTGCAGTGACCAGCAGCAAGGAAAGTGAATAAACATTTTTCAAAATAACAAAATAAACAAATTTTCAAAAATTCAAAATTTAAGTAGTATATGACTTCGTGTAGGGATCACAGAATTTTGAAAATGTGCACACAATTCACTTTTCCCCATAGCACGTCATACGCAGTTTTTAACTGTTTTTTTGACGTAAAATAAATAAAAAATAAATAAAATAAACATTAAATACATTGAATGTAGGAAGATGAAATTGTGTGCAAATTAAACTAAATTAAATTAAATTAGTACATTAGACGCCGGTTATAGTAAACTTCGGGACTAAAATATTTAGTTCAACATATCCGATGATGTCAAAATTAAATAGAATTTCTCACAATTATTTTTTAATTGTAATACAGAGAAACAACAAAATACATTAACAGCGGAACTGAAAAATTTCAATATCTTTATTTGACCTTAAAACCAATTATTTTCAATTGTTTGCCGCGTACGTTTTTCCTATTAATTTCTCTAGACCTTCTCCAGAGTTTGTACTCTCTTCATACTTGATTCTGCTTTGTCCACTGTCTCTAATTATCGTAATACAGTTATGACACCTTTCAATGCCTCTTGCACTGTCGGAACCCCTTCTTCATTTGTATTGACTTCATCAGTCCTGGAAGACTCTCCCACTCTCTCCTTGAGAACGTTTCGGTAGTGGCAAGGCGCAAATAGCGAATGAAACCTATCGCATTTCCGTGCGGCGCGGTGTGTGTCGCCAGGCTGTGGGACTCTCATTCTGCTCGAGCAGTCGACCTTGCGGACGCCTGAGCGCAGCGCTACTCAGTAGCAATAACCATGTTAAGTGTGTTAGCGAAACGCTTAAGTCTACACAGTGCGCAAATTAAATGAAAGTGCAGTGATCTAATAAGTGATTAACTCTACATCAACATCCAACAACGCTGGCTCAGCCAGTCATCGCCGATGCCTTAGCCTTGGTTTATCAACCGACGGCCAAATGGAGGTCGTGGAAGGCGACGCCGTCATTTCCAGCTCTATACGCACCAGCGTATCTAGCCAACGCCATCTCAACAAGCGCAGTTTCATTGTGCAGCACCGGCGGCGTATTCAACAGTATGCAGCCACATATGCAAAATTATATTCAGCCAACTCAGGTCAGTCATTTTGTGCCAGCAGAAGGTGAACCTCATCTTCAAGATGCAGTGATAATACTATTGTAAACTCCGTTCCAAACCCCCAAGTGAACAGTGGCAAACGCGGAAACAGTGACCCCATCCAAAACCCCAATCAATCTAAAAAAGTACTTACCAACTCTAATACTATTTATACTATTCCTACTGAGAATAAATTTAGCAGTCTAGCTGACCTTCCCGATGACGATGTTACGAACGCCACCAAACCTGAAAATGTTAGAATCCCACCCATCCACATCAACAATATTACAAACATTATTTAACTAAATCAGGAAATTAAGACCCAAATCTGTGCGCAATTCACCGTAACATTCAACAATAACAAAGCCAAAGTTAACTTTCAAAAAATAGAAGACTTCAGAAAAGCAATTCAGTATTTCATAAAAACGGAAAAACAATTTCATACGTAGTACAAGGACCCAACCAATAAAAGTTCTCGGTGGTTTTCAAAAACACTCATCCCTCCATCACCCAAGAGGAAATATACAACGACCTGAAGGAACAATACTCTTCCCTTAATAGTGTCACCAGATTACATAAAGATAACCAGCCCATCCCAGTGGTAGCTGCAGAGTTTTCCGGTGAACAATCGATTGAATTAATCCTCCGAACCAGCCAAATCTGCAACTTAAAAGTTAAAGTTGAAAGAAGACGAAAACAAATGGAATAATTCAGTGCCTTCGTTGTCTAGACTTTGGACATTCTAAAAATAATTGTTACAAACAAATCACCTGTATACAATGTGCCGAGAATCATTACTCAGTAAATTGCCCCAGACTGCACCAACATCCGAAATGCAGAAACTGCGATGGGACTCATCGTCGAATATCCGTCACGAATGAATGCCAATACTTTAAAAATATATCGGAAAATAAAACTAGAATGTCCCTAAACTCCTCATTAAATATGAGAACCAACAAATCAACCCCACCCCCACCGGCACCCCCACCCCAAAATGCCCGCCATTTCCCTAGACTCCACAGAACTGCTAACATACGAAATTTCACCCATGGATCAGCATTTAATCGTCAACCAAATAATATCCCACCATATGTCCCAAACCATAATCCACATACTAGTCTCCACCAAAACAACTTTCTGAACACACCATTCATTCATATATTATCAATCACATAATAACTCATATAATCAACATCATAAATTCAGTCATCCCAACTATTATTCAAAACATACAAGCAAGCAATTACTTAATTTTAGTTTTTCCAATGGCTCAAAATAACTCAAATCATAAATTAATTCTAATGAACCGGAACGCGTATGGCATCAGCAATAAAAAACAAACTCCATTTCTTTCTCCAAATAAACAATGTTGACATTGCGTGCATCACAGAATCTCTTTTAAAACCTCCAGCTACTTTTAAACTACCAGGCTATAATACAGTAAGAAAGGATAGGGCTAACTCTTGAGGCGGCGGAGTTATCATACTCATTCAAAACACTATCACCTATTTCAAGAAAACTCAACTCCCATCACTGGCATTGAAACAATAGCAGTTTCACTTACCTACAGCAACCCGAATCTTACTATCATTGCCGCTTATAAACTCCCCAACATAAGAACAAATTTTGCAGGTCTGAACATCTTACTTTCGCGTTTACCATCTTATATACTTTTAGGAAATGTAAATGCTAAACATGTACAATGGGGGTGCAGAGTCACCAACGCAGCAGGCACTCAACTCCTAAACTATGTCGTAACAAACAGAATTAGTTTGTTCTCACCTCAGAACCAACCTATTATCCTTATGATCCAATCAAGATTTCTGATATACTAGACATAGGAATAACAAACATTAAAAGCAATTTTCACTCAACTCCGCATTTTGAACTGGACTCTGATCACCTTCCAGTCTTAATTTCTACAGATCAAATCCCCCCTCCCCATTCACCCATTCCGGCATTAAATACTTACAACTTAAATTGGACCAAATTCAAAAACATAATATGCAAAACCAAATACCCAATTTTAAAATACTAAACTCTCCAGCGGAAATATACAAGCAATAACGCAACTAAATAATATAATAACTAACACAATTAGCAAACTTAATGCTGAACGTCCGAACACCCTTCGGAAACACATATCAAATAAACTACCGAAAAGCATTATCAAAATCATAGAAACTAAAAATAAAACTAGAAGTTTATGGATGACACTTAGAATTCCCTACCTTAAAAAGAACTAAATACTCTAACCAAAATCAGTAAAAGAGCTCTAGAACACTATAAACAAACTAAATACAATAATATCATACATTCATTAAATACAAGAAATAACTCTCTCTGGAATTTCACTAAAAGTATACTCGAAAAAAAAACAACCAAAATCCCACCACTAGCTACACAAAAAATACGCTACTGCCGATAAAACGGAAGTATTAGCCGACCATTTCGCATCAACTTTCACACCAAACCTCACACCTCCCCTCCAAGATCACACCCAAATTCAACTCTTTGCGAATTCCCCTAATTTCAACGTACCACAAAAAACTAAGTATATCTCTCCACATGAAACTCTAAAAGTTATCAAATCCCTTCCCAATAAAAAAGCCTCCGGTCATGATAAAATAAATAATATAATTCTCAAAAACCTACCCAATCCTGCCATAGCTTTCATTGTAAACATATATAATTCATCTTTAAGAACTGGCTACTACCCTACTACATGGAAACATTCTATCATCCTCCCGATTTCCAAACCTAATAAGAATCATAGCATCCCCGATAACTATATACGCCTCCTCCCCACTTTAGCGAAAATATTCGAGAAATTAATTCTAGCAAGATTAAACCACCTCATACCATACCATATTAAAAAAATCCACCTCATACCTTTCTACCAATTCGGATTCACTAATAAACTATCCACAGCACACCAACTTTTGCGTATTTCCGAAAATCTCCATCCTCCTTAAAAAAAACAATATTCAATAGCAGTTTTCCTGGACATCGCTAAAGCTTTCGACAGGGGATGGCATGAAGGCTTAATTTATAAACTTTTATCTATAGGCACCCCTACATACCTTTTCAAAATAATTAGAAGCTTTCTCACAAATAGAACTTTCTCAGTTACAATAGAAAATCAAAATTCGAACCCCCGCCCTATCACTGCCGGTTTGCCTCAAGGATCACCTCTCTCTCCTCTACTCTATAACTTGTACACAGCCGATATGCCTACATAAATATTAACAAACATAGCCCAGTTTGCAGATGATACCTGCAATCTACATGTCCCACTCCTCAATTAATTACATAGCTAACGAAATCCAATCTCATATAAATAAAATAGAAATCTGGGCAACGAAATGGAAAATGAAAATCAACCCCGCGAAATCTACAGCTAAAGTCTTCACTTTCAGACCGTATTCCTTCCCCAAGCCATTTAAATTGAACAACAATATAATCCCTTGGACTCCTCATAACAAATGCCGTTAAATACCTGGGTCTTCACATGGATACTACCTCAACTGAAAAATACACATCGATACAAAAGTCCAAGCAAAGCCAAAGCCAAAATAGTACAGCTAAAATCACTTATAAATAACAGTAAACTATCACTAAATAACGATATCATCTTATACAAAACCATCATTAGACCTCTTCTCCTGTACGCTTGTCCAATTTGGACAAATGCTGCTAAGTATAATATCAACAAAATTCAGGTTATTCAGAACAAATACCTAAGAACTCTCACCACGCCCCTGGTTCATTTCCAATAAGCAATTACACAGAACTTAACCTAAAACCCATCGACATCACATAGCCTTTCTTACCAATAATTTTTATTCCAATCTAACCCTCATCAATCATGATAGACATATAAATTTAGGAAAATATAATGAAAACCAACTAGAATAAAAAAAACAGATATCCAGTTCATTCTTTTTCAACATTTTTCAAACCTCAGTAATTTTTAGAGGTGCTAGGTGAGTCCCCTCGTCAATTGTAGTTTAGAGTTAGTATATAAGAATTAGATATAAGTCAACTATACAGATAAAGAGTTTCATGTAAACTAAACTTTGTAAGTCAATCCTATACAATAAAATAATAATAATAATAATAATAATAATAATAATAATAATAATAATAATAATAATAATAATAATAAAAATAAGGCTGTGGTACTGTGACAGTCGTGCGCTTCCAGTCACCTACGTAGAACACCATGTGCTTTTTTAAAACATATTTAAAGTCGCTTTTCAACTACTATGGCGATCACTGTAAGTAACGTTGGGGTAACGGTAAAGGACACACACAAATATCCATGCCCTGGGCGGGATTCGAATCCGCGTCCCTTCAGGCACGAGGCTGCTACGGCTCTTCAGCCTTCGCGATCTCGGCTGTCCTATCTGGGCGCTTAGTCGCGAAGAATCTCACGTAACGTCAAGCTTGAAACTGAAGCAAGAAGTCGCGCGTCGCTGCCGCCAGTTGTAGCCCTCGCAGGACATGGACTTCGATTCCGCTGTGAAACTCGGTGGCACAAGGTCCCCTTTCCGTGTCCGCTACCTCTCTTTCCGGGGAGACTTCTTCAACGATGACCTTTTGCTGAGGATATTTTTTCCAAGTGGCCCAGATCTGGAATTTATGACACTGAGGCGATAATTTTTTTTCCAGGAACATGTATTTTCTACGTTCACTATAGTCGAGGTTCAGAGTTCTCTGTAACCGGATCTTCTTGTACTTGTTTGTAAAGTAAGTGGAACGGGACCAGTGACTTAGGTTCACTATAACCAAGAGTTCACTACATCCGAGTTCATTATAACTGAAGTCGACTGTAGTGGTATAAGAGAGAATTAAAGATAGTATTGCCACGAGTAAATTAATAAGCATCGTATGAATAGGAAAATTGTGTGAATGTCTTCGTAAATATTTGGAATGAAAGTAATTACATTAGGGAACACAATTCTTACCTCCAGGAAGTTTGAGTACGCAACATATTCAATTTTATACGTAGATTACGAATATCACATTTAAAGTGCCGTATCACGTCACAGTTTTAAATATACGTAACATACCGTATTTTGCTATTAATGCAAATACATTTACATTCCACCTGTAAGATATATAGAATCAATATGCATAAAATCTATTTAAAATAAAATACTTGTTCATTTCATCTATTTACTTTCAGAAATCAACAAAATTAGGCTTTCGTAATTTTTGCTTCTGTATTCGACGATTGCAGTCTTTATTTTTGCGTCTGGTAGTCGCGCTCAATTACGAGCAGGTCTTAGTGGCCTTTGTCTGTCTTAGTGGATGTTTTGAAAACAAGTCACGTGCACCCTAATATTTCCTACTGCGCATCGTCACAAAGGGAATTATTTTAGCCTTACGTTATGTAGTGGCAGATTCTGAGTCAGTCGGTGTCTGCGGAACTACCTCAGAGCGCGTGAAGTTCATGTCTGGTTTGCAAGTGTCTCAAATACATTAATACATTACAGTTATGTTTTATTTTATAAAGTGAAATTCGTCACATGATCTGAAGAATTGAATCGGTTCGATAAAATGCAGATTGACGTCTACAAATCCACCCGACCGTCTTACGATTGTGAAAGATATTTACACAAAACTTCAAAGGAAAAATATACGAACTTACAAACTTGCGTTTCTTTATACTTTGGTCGTCGTGTTTATGACCAGGACAAACCATGGACTGCCCACTAGTATTGTGTTATCTATACAACAAATCTTAGGTTTTGAGGTTGTATGGAAAACTCAAATCATTGTCATTGACGTACCAATGTTGCGGGAATACTAACAAACCATTTTCATGCCTGCATATTATTGTACGAATGTGCGTTTTCTATTTTTAACTTGTTTTTCTCATATTATTTTGGAGTAATATAACCGGAGTGACAATGGGGAATTGTATAGATTTTGTTTATTTCAAATACTAAATATGTTCATACCTTTTGACCCTTTTAGAAACTTTTATAGTGGTTTTCGAAATCAGTATGATCGTTTCCTTTGAAATCACCTACTTTCATCCTGGAGGTACGAAAAAGTTTTGTTCCTTAGTGTTATTAGAGTGTTATATTATGGTTATTGTGATGTATTGGTTGCATCAGCAGTGGTGATGCAGGAATGTGCTGCATTGTCAGAGTTGGGCAAAACACTTAAATTTAGTATTTAAATACTTAGGAAATAAAGTATTTCAATTCATACTCAAAATATATTGAGTTTTGATTTGATAAATATATACGTATTTAATACACTTCAAATACTCAAAATACAGTAAGTATAATCATTTTGTAAATATATTTTTATTGTATCAATATATTGTAATTTTCTATTACAATAAATTTGTAATTGTCATCCACATTTATTTTTGAAAAATAACTAACCGTAATATACAAATATGTATAAACCCTTTCAATTATACGAGTAAAATGATATAAAATCTGCCTATCTGAAATAAACAAATTTTCTTTTAAAATGACTATTTTTAAAACAAATCATCTGGTAATGCTGATGACAAATCATCTAGCAAATGCGCCTGTCTTATCACATTTATTATTTACAATGATTTTTGCTTTCTTTCTGTTTATTTAGGTTCTGCCGAATTTCGTCAATAAATTGGATTTAAAAACACTATTCGATTAACACACGTCAAGTCGCTACCTTTTCTTTTCGAAAACCGTTCGAAGTAAATATTATCATGACCTTACTGATGATGTTAAGTGCTTCTTTATTATAAATGAAATGAATGAAACATTTGGTTCCACGTGCACTTTCATTGTTTATGATAAGTCAATGGGTACATGCAAGAACCTGATATGTACTTTTTTGAAAAAATGATTTTTTCCATTCAAAATCTAATATGTGTCCTCTATTTTCCACAAAAACACAAGAGCTCTAGTAGTTCACGAACCTCTCAATAGATAAAAGTCTTTGGGCGGAACAAAGCTTTGTCTTCGTGCGTGCAAGAATCTGATATGTGCTTTCCTTCTCAGGGCAGTAAGAGGTTAAAGGTTGGTGAAGTGCGTTGTGTACAGTTGTGATAATATGCGATAGAGGTGCAAAGAAGAAGTTATTTGAAGATTCAGTTGAAATGTTTCTGGTAAGTTAGTTTATTCGTTTTATTTTCAAACGATGCAGACCAGGGAAAAAGTTATTGAAGACTGTAGTAAGGTACGAGTTTATTTTTTGTTTTCAAACACCCAACCAGAAACATTACGAATCTTCAGATGAAGTATTTGTCATGAATTTAATATTAACTTGGCCATATGAAATTGAAAATGTGCAAAACATGCACAACCTATAGATATCAAGAATGCATGTGACGAAGATACAAAAAAGAAAAAGCAAGAAAAATTACTGCATATACGAAAAGCCGAAGCAGCTCAAACTATGATGTAAAATGATTTTCTAGCTGTGCAGAATGACTCAAATACATGGGCAATGGCGATTGATGTGCACCTGCCTCCCAACACCTCATATCCAAAATATCGGGTTTTCTACTTGAGGCAACTTACTGAGTGATCTTACAACCTCGGAGCACACGCTGCAAATGTGGTTCAATGCACATCTGGGCAAAGGACTTAGTTAGCATGGGATCATAAGTAATAGCATCATCATTTCATCAAATGAAGAAAACCAGGTTCCGTTTTTTGCTTACTCGTACACTGATTTAGTTGACTGGCAAGAAGTCAACGTCTCCAAAAAATACCAAAGTTATCTGCATTTTTCTCTGCCGAGAAAAGTTCTCAGCTCATGAATGCAAGATTTGAGAAAGCCGTGTTGTACATTCCAGTTTCGGAGTACTATGAAAGCATCAGTGTGAACACCGAACCCTGTGAAGCTAAATTTCAAAGCATCAGCATAATAGTAAAGATTTGGAAGAATAAAGTGGACTAGAGGAACCAGATAATGAAGAAAATCAGCATTAAGCGTAATGAATTGAAACATGTCCGGTTCTTACACTCAAGTTACCTGTATGATGCTACTGTCAAAATTTATAAAAATTGCTGAGTACACCATATCTAAAAACAAAAGTAATGATGATTTGTAGACTTATTTTTGTAATATCTTACCACCTAATAAAAATAAATTGTAATTCAAAATATGAAACATTAATTTTCTAGTCCGAAAACTTTACACCTCTTTATCTCGAAATTTAAAAATATGTAACATCAGGTTCTTGCCTGCACCATTGAAGTGTCAACGGTTTCAGCCCCTGTATTATGTGTGTAAAAATATGTGGAAGGAAAGTCACTTCTAAACTGTCGAATTTTAAATATTTATTTTAGAAATTTGTATTAATTATTATCATCGGAAAAAATATTACCTACATTAAACTTTAATAATCGATTGGAAAAAATCCCGAATGTTCATAAACACAGTTCCAAAAATGTTTTTGCAGTAATTTTTCACGAAGTGTAGATTACTTTCAACACCAAGTTAACAATAATTTAATGTAATTTTACTATTAATTTCAAGGTATTAAATTGTAATAAATATATGGTTATGAATAAATACATATCTTGCACTTTTATCATATTTTGAAAAAATGTTTGCAGTTTAGTGTGAATTCAATTTGAGGGGTTTAATTTTAAAATCGAGTCACACACATATTCAAGTCCCCACACACACATATTTTAATATTAGTTATTATTCCTGTGTTGTTTAATGTTAACATTTTTGTGTAACGTATTTTCAATATATTTTGCGTATCAAGTTTTAATGAACATTTCATGCCATTTCTTGCAATACAATTGGGACACGACTTTATAGCCCTGGTGGCAGAAAAAACAGTTGATTACTAGGCTTAGCTTTTACAGCAAAGTCTTGAAAATCCACAAGCTTTTTCTGGCTCATACATATTATGATGCTGTATTTCTACAACACGTTCAGGCAACACAAGGAAATTATAACTTATTTATTGAGAACTGTGTCCTTTAGTGGGTTGTTAAATTATTTCAAAAATGTGGAAAATCTACTTACATTTTCACGTAAAAGTTTGAGAATGACAGGAAAAATTTAGACCGTCAATTGTGAATTGCGAAGATGGGCGGAACCTATATCCTGCTATTCACTTGAAATAACCATCTAACTTTTCTTGCTCTAAATCAAAAACGATTTTTCTCCTGGTTGTTCGGATGATGCTATAATTTTTCATTCCTGATTTTGGGAACAGTAGGACATCTAAAAACGCGTACTGTTTCTCGTTTATACCTTTGCCCCAGTCCACTATTGGACACAGCTTAGTTATCCTGAAAATACTACTTTATTTTAGCAAAAAATAACATCTTACTGCAAAACAAAAACGTTTTAAAACCATTATAGGCAGAGGAAAACCTCCAACGAAGAATGATGACCACATTTTAAAGAAAATCGACAGTTAGTAGGTCGTGTTTATCATAAGCTCCGTCTTCTAGCACAGAGCACTTTATTTGTCTCTGGTCTAGCAGCTGCCAGTTTGCCACCCAGAGCGGCAGGGGCTGCCCTCCCCAACTACTAAAGTCACGTGTTCTGGACATGTGCGTGGGCGGTGTGGGGCGGATGCCCCATTCGCCGATCCGCCTTTTCGAGATGTCCGCAGCGCCAGCTTCTCGCTCGCTCACTGCAGGGGACGGCTTCCCCAGCTCTGACAGCCCCGCGTCCTATACCGCGGTTGTCACCCTGAACCTGACGTTTCGTCAGCTGTTCGGCCAGCGGTGACAGTGCTCCAATCGGAGCTTACACGTCACTATGTGTAGTGACACTATGTGTAGTGGACATATTCCGGGAGACCGGTCTGGAGCTTAGAGCTTGTCCCGGCTGGGCGGTGCCCCGCTGGTGGAGAGTCCTGGTTGGGAAACCCCACTAGCCGACGGTAGGTCGGCGCCGGATCTCGCCATCCAGCGGGGAAGGCCACCGCCATCTCCCGAGAAAAAACATGCGCTACACTAACGGGACTAATGACTAAAGCAGTTGACGCGCCCGGAAACACGAAAAAATCAACCAACCAACTATGTGTAGTGACAGTTCTCCAATCGGGACACCACACATAGTGATATGTAAGCTCCCAATTGGAGAACTGTCACAGTTTGCCAAACTGCTGACGAAATGTCAAGTCCAAGTCTGTGAAAACCTCAGTATATTCTGCGGGTTTTACAGGTTGCCTTCAGACACGTCACGCGGTGGCATATGGCACGGTTTTTCGCGTCTTTCTCGGTCGTGCCGCTAGGCCTCGCATGTTCGTGACCTTATCAAGCAGTGCTGCAGATGAAGCGACTTAACGGCACGACCGAGAAAGACGCGAAAAACCGTGCCATAATGCCACCGCGGTGACGAGTCTTGAGTAGAATTCAGAGGCAGCTCTGTAAAAACCGCAGTATAGACTGCAATGCGAATGCACCGGGAGTTCCGACATCGCTGAGTATTCTGTAATCAAAAACAGCGACTATTACATTAATAATAATTGTTGATTCTCTACTAATCTCACCAAGCGGATGTTGACAAAACGGAAGAGTCGACCGCGAACTAGCTCATGTTTCCTTCAGTTCAACGAGCGAAATTGATCTTTCACTGTCCATTCCCTTGTCAGAGGCGGGTTTTCGGATCTTGTAGGGGATTTGGGATAGGTTTTTAAAGTTAAAATTACAGTTTTATAAAAATTGATTCTCTTTGTTTATATAATGCTAATTGTAATAAAAAATGTATGAAAAGCAGTAAGCAGTATGCTCATATTAAACAATTTTCTTTTAGTATTATTGCACACAATATGTATTTGAAGCGTAACTTATAAATGTAATGTGATATACCAAAATGACGAATCATTTTTTTAATGGAAATGTCATTTTATTTGACGTGGAATATAGGGATGTCAATAGACGATCACGAGGAGTCGTCATGTGACAAATAAACAACCGGCGTTAAGGATCATTTTCGTTAGGTTTAAATGACAGAGCAGAGCATTGTTTTTGGGGGACAAAAGAAAAAAGATACAGGATTCGGATGCTTCCGAATTTTTAGAACATTGATTCGCTAGAGCAATGCGGTTATGAGTAGGTCGGCACTTGATATATTTTATTAGATCGAGGAAAGACTGTAATTGACAGTTGCTTAAATTAACTATCGTTTTTTATATTAGGATAGAGCGTTCTTGAATGAAGCAAAATTCGTGTCTAGGCGTCCACTCGAAACGCAAGTGAGGAAGTCACGGATTATAATAATATCGCCGGAGAATTTGGAACCAGATCACGGACATTTGGCAAGGATTTTATCCAGAAGCAAGATTCTGCTGCGTCGACGGAGAAGGTTCTACGGGCGCTATCGTATGAAGAAATGGAGAGCGCACAAAAACCTACGAATAAATAACAAGGTTTATAATTACTGTAATACAGAGAATACTGGTCATGACCACAGAATGATTCATTTTTGATTATCATTATAATAAATTCTAATTTGTTAAGTTGAAAGAAAGTTGATTATCATTGCTCGTTAAATGCAATCCAGCATTTTAATAAGATTTTCAGATTCCTCGCTTACTCCGTATGGATGGCAGATTGAATAATTGGTTGAAGATCACATTGATTTCATCTTCAGGCAAACACAGTAAATCATTATCCTATAAAAATACTTGAGATAAATTCATACATGTAGCAACATTATTTTAAAAATTTGTAATAAAATATAAATTTAGTCAGGTTACATCAAAACCATTGTCGAGTCATTCTAATATCATATCATCCATGTACAATCAGGAACTTGTCAAACTTCTAAATCCATCCATTTTTTACGTTCATTCTGACATTACTTCGTAGTGAATTCAAAATGAACAAATAGCACAATAAATGTAACTTCATTTTCTGTGCGTCTTCTAGAATTCAGTAGGAAATACAATTATTCAAATTATCGTTTCCATGTTGTCGCGGCAGAAGTATTATTCCGATGGACAACATATAAACAAAATGATTGCTTATTTATCCTTGAAAATAGATTTTATTACATGAGTGTTTTTTCAAAATTTAAGTAGTATATGACTTAGTGTAGGATCACAGAATTTTGAAAATGTGCACACAATTCACTTTTCCCATAGCACGTCATACGCAGTTTTAACTGTTTTTACGTAAAATAAATAAATAAATAAATAGCCATATCACAAAAACAAACTTACTCCACAATTAGTACAAATTGGAAGCTATTGTAAAGTTAATTTTTAATAAACGAAAATATAGTTGTCTTAATGGTCACATTTGAGTAAACAGTTTAACATTAAGACAACTATATTTTCGTTTATAAAATTAACAAGATTTCTGTCAAAATTCTCCCTTTTTGGGAGCATTACATAACTTTCTCCTACTGAGCGTTGTGAGTCTAAACCCGAAAATGGTGCTAAAATAGCACTATTTCTCGTTTAATAAAGGTTATGTAATAATTTTTATACCACAATTTTTCCGAAACAACACACCTCAGTCATCATTTTTCGTAAAACTCATTCAAATCTTAGAACATTTGGTACGAAAACTAAATCTTCAACAAATATCAACACAAATTTTACAATTATCTCTGCTTTTCATACAGCTCAATCATGTCCAAACAATGAGACGGATTTCAAAAATTTAGCTGCCTCTGGAGGCGGAGAATGCCATTGTTGCATTCAATCTGATATTTTCTGAGGCTAGCATTTTTCTTTTTATATATTTTAAAGGTTTTAATAATTTTTAAAGGTTAATTTACATATACCAAATGCTCGAATGTAAAAACGAACAAATAAATAGAAAGATCTTTAAAAGTGGGACCAATAATTGTCTAAAAAAATGGTCAGGCAATTTTCTATAGGCTACAAGTAGTAAGGACCGCTGAAGGAGCATATGGAAAACACGTGACTTATCTTTACAATTTTTATATTTTTATCTTCTCTATTTATCTTTGTTCTGAAATTTTCCCAAGACTCTTGTTATAGTTTTGATACAATAGTTCTACCATATCAGTTTGTTGTTGCTCTTTATCTGCCAGACTTTTTTAAATGAAGTTTCTCACATTTTAAAATAGTTCATTAAAAATGCAAAATTCCTTGGTTTTACATGATTAAACTGTTTAGAACTGGGCTGGAGCGATACAAAGCATATATATAGTCATTAAAACAAGAACCCCTCTGATTACCATTCAAATATTATGAGCTCAATAGTAATTACAATTACTTTTGTAATTAAATAATATCAATTCTAACACGTAGCATCCAACTGTCTGGAACCACATCTCATATTACGTTCACGAAGCGCAGGAAATTCGGAGCCGACTACGTTTGACGCAAATTTCACAAAATATACTCATATTTTCGAAAAATTTAACGTGACCTTATTTGAAGATCGGTTTTTTTGAACACATTTCATTAAAGGGGAAGAAATTGATCTTTACAATTGTATACAAATAAAGTATCCAAAGTTTTTACGACAATCATTTATTCAAATTTCACAACGTTTCGTAACTCGTTTTGTTACATCATCAGGTGCTAAACTTAGTGAGGAATGCTATCCCATTGAATTACCTCATCAAGAACTCAACAAACATTAGAAACACTTGAATGTTCTGCTGATGAGGTAACTCAATGGATCATTCCTCACTATTGATCCATAACTACTTGGTTATGTGGTATCAACTAATAAATGAGGTATTTCGTAATGTTTGCTTTCACCCCCCGTCTGAGAAATGAGCATCACTCATCGAGAAGTATTTCATGAATCGATGAGTGTTCTTTGGGCCCAAGAGTTCAGCATAAAAAGTTCTACTATTCTGTCGGATGGTGCTCCCTTTTGTGTCAAAGTGGGCTGCTATAAAGATTTTCCCCTAAACTCCTTTATTATCCTCCTTGCTCACGCTTTCATAGTGTTGCAGAAACTGTAGATTTTAATTCCAGATATTGATCAGTTGATATCAACTGTCAGAAAGTATTCTTCAAGGCTCCATGTCGTGTGGATGTTTTAAAACAAATTACTCTGACCTCTACCTTCCCAACCAGTCGTCACAAGGTGGGGTACTTGGCTGAAGCCAGCTGAGTATTATTCCCAAATACTTGACCAAAAAGATGTTCTAAGTTACCTGTTGATTGTTGATGTGAAGCGGTCATTCCCGCCGGTTTAAAAGCAATCTGAGGCCAAAGAGACGTTCGGGGTTTTAGAACTTGAAAAGATGGTTCTTTTAATTGCAACAATTTGCAAGTGATCAATATACTTTGTTCAAGTATGCCCCATTTTTCCAATTTATAACGTTTCTCTTTTAACCAAATATCGTTGGTCACAAGTGAAATGCATTATGTCAAATATTCGTTTTAAATTATTTTATTTTGTGTTCTAGATTTGTTTATAATTGA